>CM050217.1:36837990-37437990 GCA_027475355.1 Coilia nasus
ATTTCAAATCAACCAAAAGGTAAACCTCAGAATAAAATAAATAATAGTGCAAACTGAGTGGAACTTTTTCTCTGTAATGCATCTCTGTAAGGCCTCTTCAAGTAAAAAAGTAAACTCAGGAAACATTAACTAAATGAACTCACTGAATGTTTTTTTTATGTTACCCTGTTCTATGTTATGTTATTATGTAAATCCATGCTATTTTTAAAGCGCACTCATTTCCACGTTGTTGGGCTGTGAATGTGTGTGTAATAAGTCAGGCTGATCTAGCATACTGCGCTTGCAGTTCAGTAATTTTCTGTGCCGTCACCTGGGACTCTGCGGGATAAGTTTGCTCAAAGGAGCTGTGTTTCGTCTCATAGTGGCGCTTCACATTCCCGCTTTTAATCAATGACACGGTTGCCAATGCCAATGCCACGGCTCCATGAAAATGACACTACTTATTTTGGCATTGGTCACGGGTCTGGACAGAACCATCTCCGAGTCCGGATCTGGACCGGAGTCCGCTAATCCGTGATGCCCGCATTACAGTAGGGTGTTGATTTTGACTGGCCAACTGTACAGAGGCGTTGTTAATTTCATTTGTAACACTGTGCTTTTTTTCTGCTATTTGGCTCCTGGGACATTGGTGCATACCAAAAAAAAATGCATTTTGAGGAGTTTCAAGTGCTACACACTTTACCATGTTCCACAAGAGGCTTCCCCATTTGATGTTATTAGCGTTCCAGATAACATGATGCATTGCTAAGTTATGTCCTATACAACTTTTTTCAAATATCAGAGTACTTACTGTACAGTTGCTGACCATCAGAGCATGGAACTAGCTCACGAACAATCTGCCCATCATCCTCTCCTCGATCCAGCCACCTGCAACCATCAGAGAGACAGGTCACTGCTAAGGCAACAATTTATGGCAACACTTTAAAATAACTCTGTTGGCTGTCTGTATAAAAGAAGAAAAGAGATGTGCACATTGAACGAAATATAATCACAGATGCAAGATATGTGTTCACAAAAGGTGGTCTGCACAATGTTTTGAAACTTTGCCTTGTTTTTTTTTTTTTTTATTCTTTTTTCTGGAACAAAACAGAGTGCAGACCACCTCTTGTGAAATACCTGCTACACTTCTCTTGCACATTTTTTGGATGTGCGCACCTCTTTTATTCTTCTACAGACAGCCAGCCAAGCAGACAGAATATAGATACAGTATGTTTATAAAGGATTTATTGATGAGAAATAATGTGACAATAATGGTTAACAAATGATGAACAAAGTGTTAATTAAGAATTAACAAATTAATTATTAATTAATTAATAGGGAGGGGTTGTTCTAAAGTGTTAGCCAGTTTATTTAATGATACATTCTCTCTGTTCATTACTTTGTCTTGCTTTACAGTAACAAAAATCATTCTTTCCAACATCCTCTTATTCTGTTTTTTTTCATCTACATGCCTAAAGAAAAAAATTCCTCTTAAAATAGTCTTGAGGTCATCTGGGTCATCTCGTTCTATCTCGTTTTGTTCATATACATGGTCCTTCTCACCTGTTGCAGGGGAACACCACAGCTTCGCTCTCTGTCATGCCCTCCTCCCTCACTAAGACTTTATCCAGGAACCAGCCACATCCACCCCCGCGCCCATCATGGCCGATCCGCACCCTCCTCACTCGGCCAAGGGACACGGCCTCTATTATGAACTCATCTGCCTGTGGAGGAGCCACAACAGCAATAATTGGTGAGTCAATTTTAGTTATTCAGGTTTTCAGGCATGTGGAAACAGCATCTGTAAAAAAAGGCACTAACAGTTAATAAATCAGGGTCCATATTCACAAAGAATTCTATCGTAGCGGTAAGAGGACTCATAACTTGCACTGAAAGTTGCTAACAGTTTTTTCTTAAAACCTATTCACAAAGCTGCTGAAACCTATAAAAGCTCCATTGCTATGATCTCATGCACGAGTCTGCTTGCATTTACATCCGTGATTGGTTGATGAGTGACAGATCTGTGCAGGTAGGTGTGTGCTGTGCTATGTAGGAGTGAATGACAATGGAGATCACAGGCTACAAATGAAACGGTGATGGAATAGCTATACTGTGGATTGACAAAGTATCAAAGCACCAGTTTGAAATGCATTTTTAAATTTGTTTTTAAGAGTTACTCCTGAATCCGCCTGTTAGGCGCTACTTTAGCCTTAAGATTCTTTGTGAATATGTGCCCAGACATAGAACATTTTGTGATTTGCACACTCCAAATGTCTCACTAGTCAGGTTGCACCAGTGATGCATGCATATTGATTTGTCTTAACAAAATGCCCATCAGTGACCGTTGTAGACCGTGAAGAATAATGCGGATTTCAAGTGTTTCTGAGTAATGATTTCTTATTTGACTGCCTAAAATGTGCATTAAAAAGTGTAATAGAAACCCGGCTGGTGACACTCACATTGGCCTTCTCAAACTTGTTGATGTTGTTCTTGCAGTTTACGAGAGTCCGGTCACCAGAGTCACCAAGGTCTCCAATGAGGCAGAGAAAGACCTTGGCATCTGTCCCACTGCCACTGACATCCCCAGTGCACACCGTCACTCTGTACTTAATCACTGGAACAAAAAAAATGAAAGACGGCGTAATGATTACTTGTTCACTATGTGCCACCAACTGCCAACTTTAGAATGTTGCTGTCACAGAATCACAGAAAACACTTGACCAGAGCGTTTTTTTAAAAGACAAAAAGCTGGCATGGTTTTTCCCCAAAAAAAAAGCACAGAGCGTTTTTTTTTTCATTCCGTATGACAACAGTACGTTCTGAAACACCAGTATGTTGCAGCATCAAAGAGGTTATGCTAACTTTTATCAATGTTAACTAGCAGCTGTTACTGTTGTTCACAATGTTGAGGATGAGAAAATTAGCCCTTGTTTTGGCGTTAGATGCCAACGAGGATGGCAACAAACATACCCCTTTTTTTCTGTATGAAGAACTTCAGTCAGAGTTTTCACTGTGATGCAAGCTCTCATTCATTGGTCAACTGTCAAAAAGCAGTTGGAGTAGGACGCTTTTTCTTGGAGAGTAGAAATGTTCTCAACTTGAAAAACACCCGGGGAAAGAGGAAAAAAAACACCGTTGGCAGCGTTTTGAAAAGCGCCAGGACTTTTTTTCAGAAACACCCTATATAATAGGAATATAATGTAAAACATCCACCCACATCTGAGAAAAAAAACCTGCCAATGTGAACACCCAATTAGGTGGCAAATAATGGTTTGAAAGAGCTATATGTAGAAATGTTGGCTACCTGAAAGTTTTGGTGGCCAAATTAAAAAAGGGGTAGCATTAAAAATTTATTTTAAAAATGGGTAGTGTTCTCTCGCTTGTGTGCTCCTACACAGAATATTACGTCTGGTGGATTGCCAGGCTAGTTGAAAATCCTACTAAAAAATAACTGCAAGAGGAAAACATGGGTCAGAAATCACATTTCCAATGATGATATTGACCATGGCCAGCAATGTTCACCCAGTGATAGTAACGTTCATTTCAGATGGACATACTGAATATGTCCATACATATCAAAGAATGTGTGTGTGTGACTATGAGAAGGTCGAGCGACTTAAGGGAGGATGGGGAGGTGGGGTTATCCGGTAGAATTGAAAGGGAAGAAGTAAGTAGTGAAAGAGTAATGAGAGAACAATTAGAAAAGAAAGTACACGTTTGTTCCTGTGGCTGGCAGAAAATTACAACAGTGAGAGGCCTTAAAATCCATCAGGGGAAGAAGGGGTGTGGAGGAAAAGTGGGACAGGGGAACCGCATTGAGCAGTACTTTCTAAGAAGTCTGCGGAGTAAGTCGGCTGAAGTCCAGCGGCAGGTAGAAAACCACAGTTCGCAGGATATCAGAAACCCAGTCTTGGAAGAGAGGGAGGAGGTCAGAGGGACTGAGGGAGAAGGAGAGCGTAGCAAGTCAAAAAGGGAGAAAGCCTGGGAGCAGAAAGCTAGGGTTAGTTGGCCACAGGCGAAAGATAAGATGACTTGGGAGTCCGTAGACAGAGACTTGGCAATGGTGTTAGAAGGATTAAAAGGGACAGCCATGGCAAAGTTGGAAAGGATGGGGGAAGTGATCTATAGTTATGGCAGGAAGAGTTACGATGTAGGTTAGCAACTCTTAGGAGAGCTGAGAATCTTAGAAGGAAGAGAAAAGAGAAGGAGCGGGTAAGAACACTGTTTTATAAGGACCCCTTTAAGTTTGTGAAAGGGTTGTTTAACCAGGAAAAGGGAGGGATATTGAGAACCTCAAAAGAGGAAGTAGAGGAGTACTTGAGGAAAACTCATTCAGATCCAGGGAGGGAGGGAGGATTAGGTTTTCCACCTGACATGCCACCTTTGGGGGAGATAGAAAGTCAGATGGATGTTGTGCCACCTAGGTGGAAAGAGGTAGAGGCTGTGGTGAGAAAAGCTAAGGCTTCATCAGCTCCAGGGCCTAATGGGGTGCCATATCGGGTATATAAGAATGCCCCAGGGGTTCTTAGGTTTCTGTGGAAGTTGTTTAAGGTTGTGTGGCATAAGCAGAGCATTCCAACAGCATGGTGCAGGGCAGGGGGTGTGTTGATTCCAAAAGAAAAGGAGTCTGTTAGAATAGACCAGTTTAGAATGATCTCTTTGCTTAATGTGGAGGGGAAAATCTTCTTCAGTATAGTGGCTAAGAGACTTGTGCAATATTTAGAAAAGAATGGGCTAATTGACACAACAGTGCAGAAGGCAGGAATCCCAGGTTTTGCTGGATGCATTGAGCACACTAGTGTAATTTGGCACCAAATTCAGACAGCAAAGCAAGAGGGTAGGGAGCTTCATGTAGTTTTTTTGGACCTAGCTAATGCCTTTGGCTCGGTGCCGCATAGTCTGATTTGGAGTGCTTGTGAATACTTTAGAGTGCCAGTTGAGATTGTGAATATAATGAAGGAATACTTTAAAGATATTAGATTGTGTATAGGTACAGGGGAGTTTGTATCAGACTGGCAGAAGCTAGAAGTAGGCATTATGGCGGGGTGTACGATCTCACCACTTGCTTTTACAATGGCAATGGAAATGGTAATAAGAGCATCTAAGTGGGTGGTGGGAGGGGAAAGGCGTCGGGAGGGACTGCGTCTCCCGCCAATTAGAGCTTTCATGGATGACATGACTCTGTTAACAACAACGGTGCCATGTACAAAGAGGTTGTTAGAAAGGATAAATACAAATCTCAGGTGGGCGAGGATGAGGATAAAGCCTAGTAAGTCAAGGAGTATCTCAGTCACCAAGGGAAAAGTGGTAGAGCAGAAGTTCACGGTGGAAGGTGAGGAAATCCCATCCATCAGGGTGAGACCAGTGAAAAGCCTGGGGAGGTGGTATAATGCAGACCTGAGTGATCGAGAGCAGGTAGAGCAGCTTAGAAAAGACGTGGTGGAGGGATTGGAAAAAATTGACAGGTCAGGGCTACCAGGAAAGCTGAAATTGTGGTGCATGCAATTTGGACTGTTCCCTAGAGTAATGTGGCCCATGTCAGTGTATGAAGTACCATTATCAAAAGTAGAGAAGCTAGAAAAGGTGGTTAATTCATACGTTAAAAAGTGGTTAGGGGTTCCACGGTGCCTAAGCAGTGTAGCTCTGTATGGGAAGGGCATACTGCAGCTGCCAATAAATAGTCTGGTAGAGGAATTTAAGTGTGCTAAGGTTAGGACAGAGCTGTTGTTAACAGGGAGCAAGGACAGGATAGTCAGCGGCCTGGCTCCTAACCCGAGCAAAGGGAGAAAGTGGAAACCAAAGGTAGCAGTGCAGGAGGCAGAGGCAGCCCTTAGACATGGAGAGATAATGGGAAATGTCCAGATTGGGCGGGGAGGCTTGGGGCGTACATCAGGGAAGCCAATGTGGAGAAAGGCAGATCAGAAGGAGAAAAGGAGATTGGTTGTGGAGCAGATACGCAGGCAAGAAGAAGCTAGTAGACAGGTAAAAGCTGTGTCACTAGCAAAGCAGGGCCAGTGGTTGAATTGGGAGGGAGTAGAGAGAAAACAGGTTACTTGGAGGGATTTGTGGAGTATGGAGTCTAACAGGCTAAAGTTTTTATTGGGAGCGACGTACGACGTGCTCCCATCGCCAGATAACCTGAGAATCTGGACAGATGGGGATCCGTCATGCACACTCTGTTCAGGTGTAGCCACATTGAGACATATACTATCTGGCTGTAAAGTTAGCTTGGCACAGGGTCGCTATACGTGGCGTCACAACCAAGTATTAAAATGCTTAGCAGCAGGAATTGAGAGTAGGAGGCAGCAGGTAAATGCAGAAGGTAGTCATAAGAAAGGTATCCAGTTTGTGCGGGAGGGTGAGAAAAGTCAAGGAGTACTACACAGGAAGCAAAGGATTGGCAGATGCTGGTAGATGTGGGTGGAAAGTTGGTGGTCCCTCAAGAAATAGTTACCACTAACTTGAGGCCAGACATAGTCTATTGGTCGACCAGCCAACAGGTAGTGTATTTTATTGAACTCACTGTCCCATGGGAAAGCTCCCTAGAGGAAGCATATGAAAGGAAAAAGCTTAAGTATGAAGAGTTGAGATTGGAAGCAGAGCAGAAAGGATGGAGGGCAAGAGTATTTCCAGTAGAAGTGGGTTGTAGAGGGTTTGTAGGGAGGTCAGTCATTTCATTGCTAGGGGAGCTTGGGGTTGGTGGTAAGAATCTACATAAAACTGTTAGGGAGATGTCAGAGGAAGCAGCTAGGACTAGTAATTGGATCTGGATGAGAAGGGCGGTCTCTGCCTGGGGTAAGCAGTAGGGTTGCCATGTTCGAATGGGGCGGTGAAGCGTCATTACGTCATTATAGTGTATAGTGATACTGCGTTGTTGCATCACGCAAGAGCCCGCATGCAACGGGGCATTGCGTGATTGCGTCATTATTATTATTATTATAGTGATACTGCGTTGTTGCATCACGCAAGAGCCCGCATGCAACGGGGCATTGCGTGATTGCGTCATTATTATTATTATTATTATTATTATTATTATTATTATTATTTTATTTTATTAATTTGGCAGTGGAGGCTGGGATTATTATTATTTTATTTTATTAATGTGGCAGTGGAGGCTGGGAGTGGTTAGCGTGGGTACTGGTTCAGCACAGGACATTAGTAAGGTGGTGGAGATTAGTGCAACCTAGGGCTGTTTGTGCAGAGAAGGATGGGTACCCCAGACCAGCAGATGGCAGTAGTGCGTTTAGTGGGTCAATAGAAACACAGAAGAAGAAAGAGGCTTATAAATGGCAGCCATTACACACATGGGCAGCTTAGAATCAGGCTCTCTGGGATCGTGCGGTGTATTGGGATACAGAGTGGCCAAGTTTCCCGGGGTTTTGCGGTGTATGGAACACGGGATAGCTGAGCATTAGACACCATTAGATTCAAGAGGTGTATACATTTAATGTTAAGTCAGCGGGTAGAATCGGGACCTCTCGCCACTTTAAGCCAGAGATACGGGTCAGTTCTCTGAGGTTCTCTCCTACTGGTAAGTGGCAACAGGCAGTTTATTATTATTATACAACAGTCACCCATAAAAGGATCAATATGTGATTATTACTGTATTACTATAACTGAGCATTAGTCACCATTAGATTCAAGAGGTGTATACACTTAATGTTAAGTAAGTGGGTAGAATCGTCTTTAGAACTAGCATTGGCAGGGTTGTTTGTGTAATGGCATATGCGTTAGTGACTGCAAAGTGATAGTATTTGTGGTAAAATGGTGGTAAAGTGCAAATATTCGATAATAAGTCCTAATTAGTAAGTAAGCAGGTCATTTTGGAAGTAAATTGTGGTGGTAGTTAATTTTGTAAGTAAAACTTTGGAAGTCGTGCAAACAGGTGATAATGAACAGTAGGTAGTAAATTTTGGAAGTAAACTTTGGTTGTAAGTGAATTGAGGAAGTACACTTTGGAAATTTGGGTAGCAGGTAGCTGAACTGCACACACACTAAAGGATTGATCACCTTTAGTGGGGCCGCCTCAGGGGAGGGTGTACAGTGAATAAAGGCCCGAAACACCCGTTGATCCTGAGGTACACTGCTGAGGATGTGTCCCACATAGTGTATGGATAATTGTAATGGCTGTAGTTAGGAAAGCCTGAAGTGTGGTACAATGGGTGCTCTCCCCACATGTGCAAGTGTCTTGTATTTTTATGTATTTATCTAGTTATTTTAATTGTTAAGGAAATGTTGGAGGAAATTGCAAAGGCTTGCCAGTGGTCCTGGATGAGATGCATGTTGTTGGCATGGTGAAAGCCATGGGGGAAAGCGATAGGTAGGTGCTGCTGAGTGGATCATGTAAACGGCCCCAGCAGCCCCAGTCACTGTAACGGTAGCCGGCTGGTTCAGGTTAACCCTTGTTGAGCATCTGTCTGTACGGCTCCAGTTGGCCACCCCCTCAGCTGCTCTGTCCTGTACAGCTCACGTGAGGTTGCGTGAATAGCTGTAGTCAGCGGCCAGTTGTGCGTGTTACACCTGGGAGTAGGGACTAACAGCCTGAACTATTTACTTGATTATAGATAGTGTAGGGGTAGGTGTAATAGCTATAGTTTCTCCCTAAGGTGCTCTTCCTACATGCACAAGTACTTTGTGTTCTTTGTAAACTGTTTCTGCTGGCACTAATAGTTTGCTGTGTCCTACAGGTGATGAAATAGACCTACACTGGGTAAAAAGTTTTAGCTTTAGTTGTCAAAACTGCTGAGGATAGTTGTTGACCCTTTCCATAGCGCAAGGAAAGCAAACTTTTTAGTATGTAAAATATAGCCCACTGTTAAAGCTACAATTAACCGGAGGACAATTCAGCACAACTTTTTTTTTATTTTTTTATCAGACTTGAATTTGGCAACTACAGTAGCTAAACACAGCCAAATTGTTATTGGTTAATAGCAACTAGATTCTTTCAAACTGATTCCAAACATTTTGCCCAAAATGTTGTTTTTAAATCATCTATAATCACTATGCATGATAAGCCTGCTTAAAAGAGCTATTGAACTGTGTAACAGTTAATCCTATAATGGCCATCATGTGTTGTCAGAGATTAAAGAAACTATTATATTTATGTACTACTTTAATGTCAGCAACGCCAGTGGACGGTATAGTCTGTATCCTTACATTGCAGTGGCTCAGATATTTCATCGCCCATGGCAGGAATCTCTCGCACAACCTCGTTATCGTCTTCATTAGTGTCCAGCCAACGCTCACAAGGGAACTTGTACATCTCTTTGGTCAATGTTTTCATCAGGGATACCTGGGAAAGGGATTGAGTTCCAGATTAAAAGGCTGCATGATCAGTGGGGTATTCAATGCATGGTTAGTCACTTGGTATGTTGTTGGCTGGGATTGTGTTCCAGATTAGTAGGCTACCGTAAAATACCAAATAGTAGCCGGGGCTATTATTTGTTTCAATCACTTAACAGACCAGGCATTTATTTGAGAACAGGCGGCTATTTGGGACAGGCGATTAATTTCTTCCTCACAAAAATCTTGCTCAACAAAACTGGTAAAATATGGTATTCAAATTCTTTTAATCAATACAACTACAACTTTCACTGTTTTAAATTAACTAAATAACATTGTGACCAAAAATAATAATTAAAGGAAACATACAAAATGCACAATAATTCAAAATCATTTTCATTAACCAAAAAGCCTTATGTGCAGAATAAAATACCCGTTTCCCATTCACCCGTAAAACACCCCTATCATAATAGTTGAAACTGCCCCATATGGTACAGTCCCTTGGTTTCTCCACGGAAACCAGGAAGTTCGGAGAGTTTGCATGGTGGTGAGTAACAGAAACACAGTTGTGCTTTTAAAATGCTAAAAACCAATAAACTTTGATGTTTAAAATGGGCAGTGTGTGTATAATGGTGTTTCTTTGCTAGTAGATGTGCTTAAAACAGTCGATAGATGATAATGATTACATCTATGAAATGTGCATTGTAGGCTACACGTGAGATTGACAAACATTATCGTTACTTCGGATTTGGAATGCCGATAGGCCCTCCCTGCACCCCTCGTAACATTGCTATATGAATGAAAGGTTATTGCAAATGATGGCTTACAACAAAACTCTTTTGATAACACGACCTGAAAGAAGGATCATTTCCTCACACATCTCCCCTGATTGTGTACTAAAGACGTACTGAAAGAAACCACAGCTATAACAGTAAACAAAACGGGCGAAAAAGAACAACGTGCAGCTACAGTGGTCACGTCTTTTTCCTTGATTTTTTTAATGAATTACACGGGGCATTTATTTGGAACCGGCCTTTATTTATCAAAATTTACACCTGCACCCGGCAATTAAAGGGAATCCGGCGATTGATTGGAACTCGGCTATTATTAGGTATTTTACGGTATGTGATCTTGTAACGCATATCTGTGACTTAGTACAATCTAAGACTGTAATACAATATACAAGACCGTTGAACTAACCAACATCCAAAGTGTGACTGTTTCCCAAACACTGTCGTTCCCAGTTAAGAACCTTCTTAACAAGTTAAGAAGGCTCTTAAGAAGAAACTTCTTAACAAGTTAAGAAGGCTCTTAAGAAGAGGTCAGTTAAGAGGAAGCATTAAGATAAGAGTGTTTCCCAGACGCCTTCTTAACGCCCTTCTTACCAACATCTTAAGAACCGTATCTGCCTTCTTAATTTGAGCGCAATAAGCAATCGATCCCAGAATGGCCGATTGGAGCGCAAAGTTACCACATTAAAATCAAAGAGTCGAGAGCACTACTCTAGAATCTTTGGTAAAATGCTCCCAACTGAAGTTGTGGTATAACACGTGGCGTCCGACTGAACTTATCAATAAAATAACTGCTAAAAGTAAGACATTTGTCATCACGCGCACACAAAAAACAAATTGACACTAATAATAATTACTGAAACACACAAAAAACAGGGACATAAAAATGGAAACACAAAATTAAATTAGTATGACATTTCATTTCATGTGTATATTCTTATTTATCTGACATAAATCTGCATATAACACATGCAGTGTATTCTGTCACTGTCAGGAGAGTGACAGATGAGATGATGCTTGCCGCACTGCATTAATATCTCCTTGCTTAGCTTTACCTGCCCGAGGGGGTGCTTTTTCCACTGTTTTGTCGCTAAGAAGGGTGTTAAGAATGCTCCAGACCCTTCTTAGAGATCCTTCTTAATGGCAGGTCTTCTTAGGCTAAGAAGCATTTTGGTAAACGCGGTTGCTTCTTATGGGGGCCTTAAGAAGGGTCTAAAGAAGTTCTTTATGCTAAGAACTTCTTAACTGCATGTGGGAAACCTGGCCATTGTCTGAACCAAATTGGTTTGAACCAACATAGTTTGAACTATGAACCAATCCAAAGTAGGCTATGACTCTTGTGAACAGAATTTAACAGAGAGGACTAATTATTTAGCCGATGATTTATAGCCTATTTATAGTCTACATAAATGCTTTATTTTATTGAAAATCACATAGGCTACGAGTCCACGTTTCAATCGGGATTATTGTACAAATAGCCTACAATTAGCCATTACAGTTAGCCTGATTAAAATAGCTTTCACAATGCTGTAAGACAGCATAGACAACAGACGATGTGCAATCTGTAAATGCATGGGCTTATAAGGCAATATAACACGCTATCAACAGTAGCCTTATTGCTTGCAATCCTCGTAATGACGGAGGAGCTGGAGGTTTATTTTCCCCTTGGCGACCTGCATTCTGAAATTCATGAACACAAGCCCAAGAATATGCTGGCTAGCATAAATTTGCCACACTATGTTAATGTGCAACAGGGGAGATGCACATTCACCTTGAAACTACAAGAAAAGTAGCAGTTGAGAGAATCAGAGAATATGAATCACTTAATATTGTACCCTGACTGTACACCATACCGGGCTCGAACCGGAGGATCATCACCAAGCACAGGTGTGCATGACTTGCACTCTACCTATAGCACCATGCACCGCTTAAGCTGCAGTGCAGAGGCGGCTGGCCCATAGGGGGCGCTCGGTGCCGCTCTCCCGCAAGAGGAGAGGAAGAGGGGGAGAAAACAATAAATATATAATTCTAAATAATATGTGTATAATTTACTAAAATGTGTAATCAATTTCAGTTGTATTAATTTTTGTGTCAATCTAAACCTTCAAACAACACCAACTAGCGTTCAATCAACAGTGAATTCCGACCACAAGAATCATAATTTTCTTGTCTTGGGCACTATAGACAGCGCCCCTGAAGTGTAGCTAAACCAGAGCTAAACTACCAATCGATAAGTGGTTGCTAAGGGAAAATATGAAACGTGGTTTATTTCAGCCTATCAGCATCGCCAAATAAAAGTGTCTGGGGGCGCTACGAATAGCGCACCACTGAAAATGTTTTTACTGTCACCATGGTGATTGAGTTTGACAGGTCAGTCTGAGAGAATTATGGCGACGGTAGCGACAATAGCTGAGGAGCTTCCACCAAATTCGGTGAAATCTTTTAAACAGTATCCTTTTGCAAGGAGGACGATGGCTGAAAAGATACGGGTGAAAGAACTGGGACCCGACAGGCCCGAGATAAAAATCACGCAGCCAACTAAAGAAAAGAGCAAGACCTATAATAGGACTTTTAGTTCAAACTGGTTTGAGCGAAAGTCTTGGCTGACAGGATGTGGAACGGCCAACGCACTATTTTGTTTCCCGTGCATACTTTTTAAAAATGACAAATGTGATCCTACTTGGACAGAGTCCGGACAGACCGACTTGAAACATCTGTCAGAGCGTGTGAAGAAGCATGAAAGATCAAGAGCACACATGGAAAATTGTGTGAAGCTAGCCATGGTTGGGAGGGTTAGCATCGCAACACAGCTCGACGATGGTCACCGCATCGCTGTTCGACGGCACAATGAAGAGGTAGACAAAAACCGTCATTGGTTTACAGAGTTGTATAAAGTAGAAGTAGAAATACTGTTACGGATGTAATTACAACACCACACCTCAACCCCTCTGTGCACATATTGTATATAGTTCTCTGCAAACCTATGGTGGAATTTGTGGCTTTTTTTTTTTTTTTTTTTTTTGTAGGTCTAACTAAATGGTTTACAGAGTTGTATAAAGTAGAATTAGTAGTCCTTTGGGAGGTTTTTATGATAGCACTTACTACCTAATAATGTACTGTTGATTTTAAATTAAATTATCACTTTTGCATTTTGTCATTTTATTTAGGTCATGCAACTGAGAATGCAGGCTGAATCAGAATGGCTGTTGCATTTTCTATGTGAAACAGGTTACTCTAAAATGCACTAGAATGCAGGAAATTGGATCTAAGAAATCCAAAATTTTTTGGGGGAGGACCCCCAGACCCCCCCCTTACAAATAACAAACATATGCACGCGATGTCTACCCTGGTGCCCCACCAATACATTTTCCCACCAGCCGCCACTGCTGCAGTGCCAAATGAGTTGCAAATGTTGAATGCAGTCGAGACCTTGAAACAAAGTTGGTTAGGTGAAACTAAGCACCGAGAGGTGTGGTTGCAAACCACAGTAGTTACCAACATGATTGCGAATGTTCATGTTTTGGGAAACGCCTGTATCGGTCATACTATGTTGGCACTATGTTGGTTTACACTATGATGGTTCAAACTATGTTGGTTCACACAAACGAAGGTTTTGAGCTTGTTTGGTGACTCTGGTGACTCAGTACTGTGCAAAAGTCTTAGGCAGGTGTGAAAAAATGCTGTCAACTAGGAATGCCTTCAAAGATGGAAGTGTTAATCATTTATGTTCATCAATTAACAAAATGCAGTGACTGAACAAAAGGGAAACCTAAATCAAATCAATATTTGGTGTGATCACCCTTTGCCTTTAAAAGAGCATCAATTCTTCTAGGTCTATTGCATAGAGTTTTTGAAGGAGCTTGGCTGGTAGCTTGCGCCCAAACATCTTGAAGAACTGCCACAGATCTTCTGTGGATTAATGCTTCCTGACATATACAACCAATTCGGTGTAATTGGGTGATCATAGACTTGACTATAATCCTGCAAAATCCCTGACATTGTGTTTACCCCTGTTCATAATTTGGTGTTTCTATAGTGTCGTACGCCACTTTGGAGACAAACATACTATAATTATGACCGCCGCTAGCGAAGCTCTGGTCGACGCCCACTTCCAACGAAAACAATTTCCGTGAAATTTTAACATTGTGAAAACGAATTTGAACAAACTCGTCATAGGCCGTTCATGTGAATCTCACTAAATTTGGTATATGTCATCTACAGACAATGCTGACAAAAAGTTATCAAAGGATTTATCTTGAGATAAACCGTTTCGAAGTTACACGTCAATGAACATTTAACACGTAGCTTAAAATTCTTCAAAAGTGCATATCTTGGCTTTTAATTGCTCAAATTTGGTCAACGTTGACCTGCCATCTCTAAACAGCTTTCTTTCATGTGTACTAAATTTTGTGACATTTCGTCATAGGGGGCGATGTTTATTGGCGAAGCTAGGTGTCAAAAAACAGTTTTTGTTAAATAATTCGTCAACAATTTTGCCCAAGACAACGATTTTGTGTTAGTATGTCGGTGTTAAAGAGACATATCGACCCAGCCCATAAACACTCACTTGAAGCATAGCGCCACCTAGTGATATGGGTAAATGCAAAAATTGGGATTTTGAATTGCCAATATTTTGGACTAAGAAGGTAGGAACTGCATAAAATATCTCATGCACGATCAACACAAAGACCTCTAAAAGCACAGCACATGCCATAAAATTGGGCCTATAGCAGCCGCTGTAATTGTACAAAATCTCATTTTGCCTTTTCCTTTCAGAAATCACTCCTACACACTATACAAACACACACAATGTCATTCATTCAAAACCCACATTCATGCCCACTTCCAAAAATAATTTCCACATAAATTCTCACCTCCCAACACTGCTCTTCCACACACTCATCATACCAACAGTTCCCACATTTCAATACACTGCGGCGGTCATACCATGTACCGCTATGCAGTACATCTAGTTTAAACTGTAACTGTAAGTTAAATCTCAAAGTGAGTATAGTAAATAGGAGAGGTTTACAGGCTCACTGTCACCAAACAGCCATGCAGTGATAATTGGCAATCTGCATTCAGAAGCTACAATCATGGCTGCATTTCCTAAAATGCATCTGGATCTTACACTTAAGAGCATTGTAAATGAATAATCCTACGACATACTTTGATTTTCTACACCTGTTTCTAAAACTGCTTGTTCGTTTCCTTGATTGTGATTGGCTAAATCTCATCTGAACCATTCTGAACCAAAATCCCAGCATAACCATACAAGTTGGCTTCATAACATTCTAGCACAAATTCCCATACTACTGTTACAAAGTAGCAGAAAGTGGTGAAAATGTAAAGTAAACTTTAATTCAGCAGTTGTACAATTAACGGCACTATTCAAATACATATTAATAAGCATTCCTAAATGTTGGGCTTGCAATTACACTCTATTGTAGTAGTGCCCTTGTGTTCTCTCTGCCTGTTGTAGCGTTTACTGTTGCACGGGACCACTTTCCTAAAGGAACTATTTGTATTAGCAGAAAAATGATTATTTACACATAATTTTATTTTTTGTGTGGCCTAATCTATTGAAATCTGATCAAACAGTTTTAGAAAAGCAATAAGCCACTCAAGTCTTTGCTGCATATTTTTTGCACACACCCAAAACAAGCCATTTCCTCACTTTAACAGTCATTGTGTGTGTGTGCTCATCAGCAAATTGGCTTCTGGACATTACTTAAAAGCAATCAGAGGGCAACGGAGAAATGAAGAAAGTGGGCTATATGCCCACAGGAAAGGCTAATTTTGACATAGTAGGAGTGTCATAAGGTAAATTAGAAACTACTTAGGCTAATAATGGTTTTGTGAAATGCAACCCAGATGATTTCACTGATTTACTCTTCTACCTGACTAAGGAGTTGCAATACTTATCAGCTGATTTACTGAATGGCCGAAGCAAATACTTGGTACTGAATTGTAATTTCTGAAGCCAGCTAGGCTGCCCATCACTGGTATTGAACACCTTTTAATCACACATAAAATAACATGTTTTGAAAACACTGTAATGTCCATTTTTCATTCACCTTCTTTAAATGCCAGCCTGCAAAGGGATTCCGTTTCTCGTGCCAAAGACGTACTTTTGTTAGTTTTCCAAGATCCGGAAGTTCCACCTGTGTATGAAAAAAGGGTCATTATAGTCTATTGTGCAAGTTTGACTTTTTCATTGCATCAGTAATACTGTATGCACGAGACCCCCTCCGAGCGCCAAATTATGGAAATCAATAATAACTGAACTTGTAACAATTTTGTTGCAAAGCCAAATCTTATGGTGAAATTAGATCTTGTGTTTGTTGAGCTAAGACCGAATTATTGTTGAGTATAGCAATCGTAGCTTCATAGCTAGAAGGCTAACAAACGTAACAGTTATACCATGATTAACATTAGCCATTTCATTCATGGCATGGATAACGTAATCATGTAGAGAGAACAGTTGCATACCTTCATCTTTTGCTTGTTTCTACTCTTCTAATCTCCTTCTGATTGTCACTCGACAGTCAACATACTGTATTTCCCATCCCCAAACACTGTCACTGCAGACCAGGAGTTTAGGCTAAACCAATTCACCTTGGTGACCACATAATCGTTTTGTATTGCCTTTTTTTATTAACCCTTTCACACAATTAAAAACGTGCGGGAATTATGAACCTGTAAATATAATATTATGAATGAAATATGAGTTATTGGGAAGAAAGCTGATGTGTGACTGACTTTCGCTCACTAATTGCAGAGTATTGCCCGCTTGTGCGTTGCATTTCAGAGACCCAGAGGTGAACTGTCCCCCATGCCCCCTCCCCTTTACCCTTCTCACACAGCTTCTGTGCACTGGGCCTTCTCAGCAGGGGCGCCTGTAGCCAGAGGGGGCGCCAATTTGCCAATTTCCTACACAGTGACATGATAGATAATAAAAAAAAATGTAGATGATATTTTTTTCAAGCGCTCGTGAGGCCATTGGCACCCTTCATGAAATCCCACCGAGGGCGGCTGCCATACTCGCCCCCGTCAACAACCGCTACTCTTATGCCAAGTAGCTTTAAGTCATCCATCATTGTTCCAGCTCGAACGACTGGTGTCTTGTGGCGCTCACCCCCAATGTGAGTAAATGTTCTGAAAGGCTTGTCAAGAACATCATTTGCAACATGATTCCACCTACTTTGGACGATCATCAATTTGCATACAGACAGAATAGATCCACTGATGATGCACTGCATTCTTCCCTGACACATTTGGATGAAAAAGACACTTATGTAAGGATGCTGTTTGTAGACTACTTCTCTGCAGTTAACAGCATTGTCCCCAGTAGACTTGACAGCAAGCCCAGGAGTCCGGGTGATCATACCATTGTACAGTATGCAACTGGATTCTGAGAGAATGGGCTCCATCATCTCATCCTACTTGACCATCAACACAGGTGCTCAAACATGGTAATTAAGTTCGCTGATGACACAACTGTAATTTTTTTTATTACAAACAATGATGAAACAGCCTAAAGAAGTGAGATTAACAATCTAATGCAGTGGTGTCAGGAGAACAACCTGTCTCTCAACATGGCAAAGACCAAAGAGCTGATTGTAACCTTCAGGCATAAAGAACATCAGTTTGAGGCCATTAGAGGCAATGGTGAGACTGTGGAAAGGGTCAAAGACTTCAGGTTCCTTGGTGTCAACATTTCAGAAGACCTCACCTGTGACAATCACACTGACCAAATTGTTAAAAAAGCCCAACAGCGTCTCTTCCACCTCAGACTGAGGAAGTCTGGTATGCGACCCAGGATCATAAAGTCCTTTTACAGAGGCACTACAGAGAGCATCCTGACCAGAGGCATTAATACATGTTACGGAAGCTGCTCTGCAAACAAAAGAAAAGCACTACAGAGAGTGCTGCGTACATCATAGGGCATCAGTGGATGTGATCTGCCCTCCATTCAGGACTTGTATGGGAGGCGATGCATCAGAAAAAATCTCTACAGATCCCAGCCATCCTAGTCATGAACTGTTTCAGTTGCTGCCATCTGGCAGGCGATATAGCAGTCTTAAAGCTCGGACCACCAGAGCCTAGCTTTTTCAACCAGGCGGTAAGACTGATGAACACAACCTAAAGACAGCCTTTGCACCGTGACACTTTTTTTCTCTTCCCCCTTCTCTCTCTCTCTCACAGACACACATACATACACACACCACACACACCCAACCCCCCCCCCCCCCCCCCCCGCAATGTGATATGTCTACTGTCTGTCATCTGTTTTAAACATTACATGTTTTTGTAAGATGTTCAGTGTTGGCCACATGAATTTACCTGGCAGGATAATAAAGTTTATCATGAAAAAGCTTCATGTGAAAGCACTGTGTAAGTTTGAAAAAAAAAAAAACAGACCAGCTTGTACACACTAATTCTGCTCCACAACTGCTACCATGTCCAGTGTAGCCTATGGGTAAGAAAAGTGCTTAAACTTCCAGAATATTTTTTTTAAAACACACCGTTGCTGCAGTGGAGATAGAAGTAGGCTGCCCTCCATAACTAAAGATGCATCCACTAGGCATCTTTTTGAGTAGTGTTAACCGTGCTGCATGTTGCTTTAATTTTTTTAAGTTGGTCTATGCTTCACATTTTACAAGTACAATTTATGACAAATTAAGCTTTTATTTTAAAGACATGCAGCAGGCCTTACAATGAACTTATCCAGCTGCCCCTGTTCAAAGTTGTCCGTCTTGTTGTCGAGTTTCATCTCATCTGACTTGCCCTTCTCCCCATAGATCTGAAAAAACACGGTGGCGTCTGTCCCTGCCCCGGGTAAATCAGATGTCCAGATCCACAGTGACCATGGGTGTTCTGGTAGAGAAGAGATGAAATTACAACAGAAGAGTTACAGAAAAAGTTACAACAACACATTTAGCATCTACAGCATATACTGTCTTATTACAAATGAAGTTACAATGGGCATTAAGCATCTATAGTATAGTAGTCACCTGAACAGTACAGTAAAGAATAATTATTTCTGTTATGTTATTCAGTGATTATTCTGATAACAGATAGCTAGATAGTATATGTAATTCTAATCATGAGCGTGTCTTCCTCAGCTAACCATATATACATATAAGATAGAGTATTAGGGACCTACTCTTTTGTCTCTTTTGGCGAAGGGAGACCATCTCATAAAGCTCTCTCTCGATTAAACCATCTCCCTCATCTTCATCCAGCCATTTACAGCAGGGAAATGTCTGCTCAATGCCTGTGAAAGGGCAAAAAACCACCACCTGCAAAAGGCAGGAGGGAGAGAGAGAGAAGGAGAGAAAGAAAGACAGAGAGATGGAAAGTCCCTGGATGGTAATTCCATTACAAATGTCAGGCCTTTGTGAATCACACAGTCATCCCACAGTCTTACAATGTTATAAGGATATTGTGCTTGTTCTCTGAAAGCAAGTCAAACAACATTTGAAGGCTCAGGACAGCATATTTTCCTGTGAGTGCTGCATGACATTACTAAGAAGAGGCACTTCTCATACTGTCTCATCAGACCCATCTTACCCTCTCACAGTACCATCCAGAGCTGACGCCCCCGTTGTCATGGCCAATGGTGACACGGCTGAGGGGGCTGAGGAGAGCGGCGATCTCCACATTAAAGATGTCTGTCAAGCCGCGCTCGAACTTGCCCCCCTCCAGGAAGACCTTCCCACTGTTCTTTACGCCCTTGGAGCCATGCATAACCATGTGAACCTTAGAGTTGGTGCCAGCCCCACGGATGTTCCCAGTCACGATCTGGACATTGTACATGATCCCTGTGGAGATACAGCTACAAGCGTTATTTCGATATGCAGCTTACTGCCCTCTTGAAAAAAACTGACTGTGTGACACAGTTTCATGAGGAAGTTGTTACCAGCCCCGCAGTGTTTCCTGCCACAATCTGGACATTACCCAAGAGAAAAATATGACCTCTTAGAAAAACCTACTGTGTGTAAGGCATACGAGAACATGGCCCAAGCTGGTGTATGGGACTTGGTGGAAGAGGTACGGAGGTGATGAAGCACTAGTACAACCCCAATTCCAATGAAGTTGGGACGTTGTGTTAAATGTAAATAAAAAATAAATGCTAAAATTCTCAAATCATACAAGCAATATATGTGTTTGAGAATAGTCCAAGGACAACATATCAGTCATTGAATCTGGATTTTTTGTTGTTGTATGGGATATTTATGGTCATTTTAAATTTTAGGCCAGCAACGTGTCTCAAAAAAGTTGGGACGGTGTCAACAAAAGGCAGAAAAAGTTGAGTAAGACTAAAAAAAAACAAGGGATGACACTTTCTAGTTAACTGTTAACTGACAAGATGATTTTGTATAAAAAAAAGGGCTTTCGTTCTTGTCCTTGACATGATTTCAGCAGTCCAACTGGTAGGTGTCTTCTTCATCATGTTTTCCTTTTTATTATGCTTAAAATGCGACAGATCTGGACAGCATGCCGGCCATTTTAGCATCTGGTTGCCCTTATGATGGAGCCACACTGTTGGAATTTTGTATGGAATGCAGTTTGACCTCATTATCTGGTAATATTTAAGGTCTAGAAGTAGCGTCCAGAGTGCGCGCACATCCAATCACAAGGTGCCGGATCAACAGACAAAACCGAACAAACCACTGCGTGGGTTTTATTCTTTGTCTATATTCTCTTCTTTTTTCTACTTGCGTATTTTCTGGTTATTTAGTGCCTGTGTTTTCTGCTGATTGAGGGTTTTGGAGCAGTGTGTTTTTGTACGACTTGACCTTATGCCCGCCCCTTCCTTGTCTATAAAAGAACTGTCACTCACAAACACAGACACACACCTACACCTGACGAAGACCGTGTGAGGTCGAAACGTTGTGCTTAGTGTTTAATAAATCGGTGAGCAAAAACAGTGTGCGGATTCTTTTCTTTTTCTTCAATATTTAAGGTCTACCCTCAAAATATAATGCGTGCCATCTTGTACTGTTCAAAACTCATATATATATCATTCGGCATTAATTTTAGCTCTCCAGATCAATACGCACACTATAACCAAGGCATTACTGCACCCCCATACCATCATAGATGCTGTCTTTTGAACTTACCACTAACACAAGAAGGATGATTTGTCTCCTCTGTAGCTTGGAAGATGCAAGACTCCTTATTTCAAAATGAATGACAAATTGTCAACATTTGTAATTTGAGATGGACCCAGACGACATGGAAAACTGTCCTGTGTTACAAATTTGTCATTCATTGGGCTCCTGAAATCATGTCAACGACAAGAACGAAAGCCCTTTTTTATACAAAATCATCTTGTCAGTTAACATAATTAACTAGGAAGTGTCTTCCCTTGTTTTTTTTAGTCTTAACTTTTTCTGCCTTTTGTTGACACCATCCCAACTTTTTTGAGACACGTTGCTGGCCTAAAATTTAAAATGACCATAAATATCCCATACAACAACAAAAAATCCAGTTTCAATAACTGATATGTTGTCCTTGGACTATTCTCAAACACATATACAGATGTCGTCCTTTCCCAATGCTCATTTCACTCGCACAAGCCGAGATTCATGCAGTCCCGTGAAATGTCATTACCACTGCCGCCGCTAGGGACAGCATAAGACCACAAAGGTTTACGCTGAAGTAAAGATCTCACTTCCGAGGTTGACCCACCCACGGCAAAACGTGCAGTATTTAGTTGACTGTAAAAATGCCATTATCTCGTAATCCTGCGGTTCAGTTGCAGTGAAATTTAATCGATGTGCAGAAATAGTGACAATACAGCTGTCAAAACGTTTAAAAAGCAAAGTCACGTCATCTTGTTTTCCTTGTTAAAACCGTATGCCATGACTTCAAAGTTTAACAATTTAAACAGCAGTATTATTGAGTTTGGACAGCACAACTGTAATATATTTGCAAGTTGGCCATGAACTGGAACATTTACCACGGTAACACCGGGAATGTTTGGTTTGTGACACACACAACAGGTACTGATATCGGTGAGAGCCTATTCAGACGTGGTCTCGTGGCTAAGGAGTTGATCTTTAGTTCGGGGAATCTATCATGTTAAAACATACTGCTATGGTGCATTTCTCTGTCAAAACATGTATCATACAGTTTTGCAATTACTGCAAATTTCTGCATAATATCCAAGAGATTCGGACATTTGCCAAGAAAATGCTGAGCTTATTTCGCTCGACATACCGTACCTGTCCGAGAAGACATTCTCACTTTTGAACTTTATCAAGAACCGTGTGAGGACAAGACTAAGGGCTCATTTCCACCGCCTTGTTCAGCACGTAGCCGTGTTCAGCGCGTGGGCATATACAATAGGTTTGTATAGGGACAGAATACGCTCAGAACACGCTTGCGGTGGAAATGGTCTAATCTGTTAACGCGCATGCTAAACGAATACGGACAGAATACTGCCACGCGCTGAACACACAGAGAGTGCGGTGGAAATGAGCCCTAAGTGACTCTCACTTGCGTGGCATCTTACGCATCAAAACCACTGCGTTTGAGCCAAACTTTGCATTTTTGCTGCAATCGAAATCTCAGTACCACCCATCCATCCACACCATGCCTGTGTGTGTGAAACTACTGATGTACTGATGAAGCCCATCCCCCTTCAAACACACACAAACAGGCGAACAGTCTCGGCATTCAAGCGAAGAATCTCCGCGTTCAAGATCCAGATCCATGTTTACAGACGCTGGACGGATCCGTGTACCAGATCAAAGCCAGTTTCATTTTTGCCTTATGTTCGACATTAATATGTTTCATTTAAATTTAAATAACTATTAAAGTAATATTGGATGTGGTTATACCATCCTTATATTCAACAGTCAGAAGCAACAGAACCATACATAAACTGTGCATATGAAAGTGTGAAGTAGCCTTTAATTTAAGGTCTTGCATTGGCGATGGTCTGCAGTTTTAAAAGAAAATGAACATGGGTCAGATGCAGTGACAGTAGACCTTTAATAAGCATAACATACTATACGGAACTCTTAGTTGGGCTGAACTGGCGATATACAAAAAAAAAAACAGCCTATAGTTCGTCAGAAAGAAGAAACAGTTATGTGTTACATAATTTGGGGAAAAAAACAGTCATGTTACGAGTAAAACTTTTTTTTTCAAATAACTAAATGTGATGTGTGCGGTTGATTTTTGCGTGTTGTCCGGAGATATTCATTGATTTTATCAATGCAGTCCTTAACATGTTTTACATTTTTAATAAAGTGCATGTCAGTGTGCACAGACGGCGCTGGGGCAATGCTTTTCCTCACAGAGCACATCGCGTACCTCAATGATAAAGTGCAGGCCTTTGCAAGAAAACTGGTGCATTGGAAAAAAAGAGTGGAAATTGGACGCACTGACATGTTTTCAGATATGGAGGAATTTATGGAGGAAAATGCATTGAGTGTTAACAGCATCAAGGCGTCTGTTACTGTTCACCTTCAGTGCCTTTCATATCACTTCCGTAGGTATTTTCCAGAAGGAGACGCTCCTGACCAGGGGTGCGTTTCCCAAACAACGACGGAGGTTAGCATTAAACCACCGTTGTACAACGTAGGTTCAAACTACTCAGCACCCCACAACCGACTGTTTCCCGAAAGTCTCCAACCACCAAAGTACGATGGAAGTCTGAACTGTTGTTAGTTTGGACTTAGGTGGTTCAAACTGCAAAGTACCCAGATGTTTCGGAAGTGCTCGGAGAGTATTCGGATGCATTCGTTGCGGATAACGACAGAAACGATTGATCTACATAAGGACATAAACGTAGTCTCATTTCATTTAAGCCGGTATGACAGCTGTAGAAACTCTGGGATATCTCCGTAAACACAACCATGTGCCCTACTCATTAAAAGTAACAACCGACTGTCAGTTTGTATCATATGTCTGTATATTTAATTTATACTGCATGGAGCAACAGCTATAAATATAACCACTCCCTCCCTGTAGGTAAGTGGTGAGGTGGATGAGTGGTTAGCTCGTCGGTCTGTCAAAGGAAGTGTTGTCTTTTTCGGTGAGATATGGGTTCGAATCCTGCCGAAGGGTAATCAATTTGTAACAGGTGAAAATGATCTACGGGGCAATGGAATAACCGTGCTTGTGGGTCAGTAATCAGTGCACATACATCACAATATTACAAAAGTGCTCATTAACATCACTGACGCACATTAACTTTTATCCAACCACATTTTGCAACAGCTTTTTGTGTGTTATCGGGTGTGTTTTTTACCTACTTTTTACATGATCTGTCAATGCAATACCGAAAATTAAGTGAATTGGGAGTAACATCATTTATGCAGGTGGTGGCAGTAACGCACAGACAGCCGCCTAATCCGCCACAAAAAGGCAAAAGGTGACGAGCAAGACGTCACGTGAACAAACACGGCGGTCTCACGACAGGTCCATGCTAATCGTTCCAACTGCACAGCTTCACGATGGAACTTCGGATGGTTCGTCCAGACTTTGTTATTGGGAAACACTTGCGTCGTTGAACGATCCATCGGACTACTGTAGCTGTAAACATCGTTGGTTGCTAAGTCTGGACGATGGTGTTGGGAAACAGCAGTGTGGTAAGACCATCGTTAACCTACGAAGTTGCTAAGGAAGTTAGCAACGATGCTTTTGGGAAACGCACCCCAGTTTGACTGGATACGATCGCCATCAAAGTCATCTGGCCCCAGATCTGGATGTTTGTATGTTTTTTTAATAAAATACACAGACTTGTTCAGAGATTGTGGTCACTTTTGTTTTCTCTCTATTGCTCTGTGTGTGTTAAAAGCAGCAACATTTTGAGAGATGGGGGGAGGGAAAGAGGTAGGGCCGTAGTGCGTGCACGCGCGCTCACGACAAAGGGGTTGCGGGGACTTCATATGTCTCTGTGGTATGTCTGCTCTAAACTGTCGAGGACCGCTTTAAATGTCCTTATGCCATTTTGCTCAACGTATTTATGCGAAAAGACTTTCTCCGCGTTGACTTACATTAAGAGTAAATGCAGGTCTTGGCTTAACGTGGAAGATGAACTACGGGTGGCCATCTCCAAAATTAAATATATGTGGACCTGCTTTGCTTCGCGCACGGCTCTGATCCATCGCATTGAGTTTTTTTTCTGCATACATAACTTTATAACTGTTGCTTGTTCATAATATGTCCGTACATGCTCAGCATTTTACATAAGTAGTGGTGGGGTTCTGCCTATTTGCTTTCGCAATAAATAAATAAAATACACTAGCTCAAAAATTGTGTTCAGTTTTGTTTTTGCTCTACTGGCTTAAAACAGTAGCCTAGGACAGCAAAAATGCGTAAAACACCCACATTATTAAAGTGGGGGAGGGAGAGAGAGACAGAGAGAGAGAGCGCGAAAGAGATCAAGAATGCTTGCGCGACAATGGTTGCGGGGGTCGGTCGCAGGTCGTCAGCAGAGCTAAAACTGGGGGTTGCGGTCTAAAAAGTGGAAACCTCTGAATTAGGCTATAATCGCCTGTGCCACCACCACAATGTTATATCACACCCCGCCTTATTCACCTCACCAAAAGTCTTGGAGTAAATAAGTGTCATGGCTTTGTGGTTGTGTGTGTGTGTGTGTCTGCGAACATGCATGTGTGTGCGAAACTAGCCTACTGCTTGTCTGACGTCCTCATCAACTGACGGCTTCATAACACAGTCACCCACCGCCACCAAGTTTACAGCTAAGTTCACTGCGTATAAATAAGCTACGAGTACCGTTTATAAGTGATAAAACATAGTGCAGGTTAAGTCATGACCTGGTGTGGAGTACAGTACGTTATTAAGAGTAATTTGGAAATGTCCTTTTGAACTAGTTTCTTTAACTTTAACCATATTTATCGAGCAATTTGTTAATAACCAGGCCAGTGCCTTCGTCACTGCTTTGATTGGTTTTGTAAGTGGCTAACATTAACGGTTTGTAATATTTTCCGAGCTCCGGGCTGTTGTGTCACGGGGTGACGGGTGAGAGGTCTCTCTGCCTCCCTCTCTCTCATCTATGGCGACGGCACCCGCACTCATAGCCGCCCTGCATGTCTCGGGGCTTTAGTTGACTCGTGTGTATTGTGCTACTGAAAGTATTTCCTTTTGCTGTGCTGTGGACGCCAACTAGCCAACTGCCAGCTGCTCCAGCGCCCGAGAAGGAAATGAATGGACGAGAATTGTTTCCGTTGTGTGTGCGCAACCAAATAAACTTGTTCTATACCAATAGAATAACCAATCCTCCTAAATGCAATCGTTTAATATTCACCTAAACTACAGAGCAATATAAATCCACGTGAGAGGCCACGCACATTTTAGATTGACATAACATAACTCCATTCGGTCTAGACACTGCACATGTATTTACTAACTCCCTCCTGCACGACCAGTCAGTGCATTCAGTGAACAACCCAGCAAATTCAAAAGAAGTATAAAAAACTATGTGTAAAAAAGTCATGGTTTAACACACCAATTAAATGAATCTGAATTGTTTTACTCAAGCGAACTAAATTCTACATTCTCTGTATGTCTTGTATTTGGCTGGTGACATTTAAATTGCCCACTGACATGCTCTGGATTAAATAACCCCTTGTCAAATTAATTGAAACAAATGCCTCATACAAGTGCCTCATAACGGTGTTCTCCGCGGTGACTTGGCAGTAAACTGTTCTAAACGTGTGTCAAGCCAATAGGTCAAAATCACTTGATTTTCTGTCAAATTCATATATATTTGTTATTTCCGACCATTTGCGCTGAATTAGTAGTACTGTTGGTTTAAAACAAGACTTCTCTTCCTTTAGCAACCTTTGCCATCGTTAAACAAAAGTGCAATATAGATGACCTAGCTCATATTTGACTGATAAAAAATGTCATTCTCCTTCACTGTTGCTTGAATATGGTCTCTGGTAAAACAAAGTAACATGTGAAAACATGACCATATGGCAAAAACGATGCATGTAGAGGAAATTATATTCTTATAAATCCATAACTTTTAACAGCGTTTTGACATCCTAACGTTGTTCTCCGCAGCATTGTGTTTTAAAGGCAGAGCTCCCAATGTGTTTCTGAGTTAAGATAGCTTTCTTTAATTTTAATTTTGATCAACTTCTTGAAATAAGTTATCAACTTAATAAAATAATGGACATGTAACAAATTGTGTTTTTCCATCTGTAAAAGCTCATGTTTTAAGTAATACTAACCTCCTGAATTATTTTTAGAGTGGTGTCAACCAGTGGTTCAAATACAATAGGCCACTATACCATTTGTTGTGTAACAAAGGCAGCACTCCCAAGTGCCACCTGGTGGTTGTTTGGGTACATTGCAGCTCCCGACCATTTCGGATAAAATAGGCTGCGTAAATCTCACGAGAATCTCGCGAGATTCCCTCATGAAACTGAGAAACGGGAAAGGACAACATCTGTATTGCTTGCATGATTTGAGAATTATACCATTTATTTTTTATTTACATTTAACACAACGTCCCAACTTCATCGAACATGGACATGGGATGCCCTGGAATGGGAGAAGTACAGTGGGGGATTCATTAAAGGATCATGTGTGAAGCGCACTGGATGTGCTTCCCGAAATGGAGGAAAGTGTGACAGAGTGCCTATGACAGAGTCACTATGGTTAATGATGTGCTCTGACTACCTTTAAAACGAGCCTGGCTCTTTGGCGTTGTGGTCAGGGTGTGTGTTTTGGTACCCAAGGGACTAGGGTTCATTACCATCATTTAAAAAAATCTTGCCCTAATTTAATATAAATATAATTTATTTAATGCTTAAATAAATAGTGTTTTTCCAGCACCTATGTATATGTACTATATAGTATACATACTATGTATACTATTAAATTTTAAAAAATGTTAAAGCCTATAATGTTGCCATAATGTAACTGTTGATCCGGGAGACATTCGATGAAGTTCCTGGATGTTGTGTCGTGTCATGATGTCGCAGCTCAGTAGGAACAAGGAAGAAGGAAAGGCGAAGAAAAAATAGCAAGCCGCGTTGAGTTGGTCCCAAAGAAAAACACAACTTCCACAGTTTGGCAGCATTGGGTTTAGGCCAAATGACAAGGGAGAGCCAGCAAATGTCGACGAGGCTGTGTGCAAAATTTGCATGAAGACGGTGACGGCGAGAGATGGAAACACTTCAAATCTCAGGGCCCATCTCAGGATCAATCACCCGCTAACTGCTGCTAGGATGAGTTTGCCCCCAAGTTCAACAAGTGAAATGGTGTTAACCCCTCCTGCTGATTCTGAAGCCAAAGAAACAACAACCAGGTCCACCACCACTTACACACAACCAACGATAATGGGTGCATTTGGGAAGATGAAAAAGTACCAAAACAGTATCTGCTGGAAAACCTGTACTGATGCGGTGACCACGTCCTTGGCAAAAGAAATAGTGTCTTTTCATCAGGTGGAAAAAAGCCATTTAAGGCTAAAGGCACTAGATGCACAGTATGAGCTGCCTGGACGGAAATATTTTTCCAAAACAGCCATTCCAGGATTATATAATAAAGTTAGAAATGAGGTTCAAGTGCTGGTGTCAGGGAGTAATAGTTATTCCCTTACAACGGATACTGAATGTGGTCATCCATTAACATGACACCATATTATGTTGCTCACTGTCCACATCATTACACCTGAGTGGTTACTGGAATCCAGATGCCGCCAGATGACATATTTTCCCGAAAGCCACACAGCGGACAATCTTGCTGCTGCACTCAGAGATGCGCTTCAGGACTCGCAACTTGACGAGAACAAACTTTCAGCCATAACCATGGACGATACTGCCAACATCGCTGCTGCAATCAGGTCCCTACATTGGCTGTGGCTCAGCTGTTTTAGTGACAATTTGAACTTGGCTGTTACAAATGCAGTACAGAACCAAAGGCAAAAAACAGAGTGCACCCTTGGACTATGCCACAGTATTGTTGGGGCCTTTTCGCACAGCTGGCACCGGAAGAGTGAACTACACATGAAGCAGGTGGAATTGGGACTCCGAGAACATAACGGTAAGCCAACATCAATTTGTTATAGGCCTACAGACAAATAAACACATCTTATTAGTACTGTGATTATCATAATAGGCAATGGTGGAGAATAAAATTTAAATAATATAGCCTATATTGTTATTTTCATCGACAAGACTGTGCAACTCGCTGGGGCTCTAAACTAGCCATGGTAGAGTGCATCCTCGAGCAGGCTCAAGCAATCAGATACGTCCTGTCTGACGACAGAAGGAGCAACCTGTCACTCACCTGGCAGGACACAGATGTCTTGCAGGCTGTTCAAAAGGCACTGAAAACAGTCAGTGACTTCACTGACATTTTGTCTGGAGAGAACTATGTAACCAGCTCCTCTGTCTTGTCCATGCTCCAGCTCTGCAGGGACGATGTGTTGGTGGTGTTAAAGAAATTAATAAAAACTGAAATTCTTGCCCAGCTGGAGGGAAAATGTCAAAGTGATTCAGTGTGCAAGTTCATGCGAAAATGCACTGTTCTTGTCGGTACTGTAGAGGAGCAAGCAGAAGCAGAGACAACTGCATATTGTCGCGAGCCTGTTATAAAGGGAGATGAAGACCCCTTATTTGGTGGAAATCTAATGGAGCCAGGCGCTTTCCTCTGATGGGTTGCTTGAAAGTACCTGTGCATTTGTGCCACAAGCGCTCCATCGGAGCGGGTCTTTAGCACGGTGGGCAAAGTTGTCAACCCACTACGTGCCCTACTCAAGCCAGAAAAAGTGAACATTCTGGTTTTTCTGGTGAAAATCATTCAATAGCTTTGAAACATAGGATGCTGCTATAGTTATGATTACAGTTTGTTTATATTTCATTTTCAATAAGGAGTAGCCTGTTCTGATGGACAAAAAGGTTCGGACTTCGGAAGTTTAACTTAAAACTAAAGCTAAGTTAAAGGTGTACTTCCATCGTGTTTTCATTAATTTTGCGGTGTTCTCTAGTATTAATAATTGCCCTGTGCGCTGGTTTTGGTGAAAAAAATGTTCTAGTGCTTCTGTTTCAGGCTGTTTTAGTTTGGTGGAGGGGGTGTGGCCGGGAGAACGACACAATTTCACCAGAGGTGTGACACGCTACCTGCAGCTTCCTTTGCCCCACAGTCAACTTGATAGCAGAGTAAGGTAAAGGGGAAAAGTCAACTTGACAGTGCTGAAACTGCACACAGAATGTCTTCGGAGATACAGCCTTATGAGTTTGATCCTGAATCTGAAGAGGAAGGAGAGATGGCACAAGCACAGTCGCTTCCTGACCGTTTGTCAATGAACGTTTCAGAATGGTAATATTTGCATGACAAAACAGTGCAAGTGCCCGGCTAAATGCAGTTCAGTCATTCAACTAGCCTGCTAATCTTATGCGAGTCAGTCACAGGCTAACATCATTTGAAGCCCATTCGGTCAGTTTCTCTTATATGCATTTGCACACGTCTGCGTCACGCTGCAGGCCCTTTTCGCATTGGGTCGTTTTCCCCGCCTATTGTCTTCTTTTGACTGATATAGAAAACGGGGGTAGAAAAACATTTTGATATGCAGCATGCATATGCAACTTGGGGTGACCTATCATATTTCAAAAGAGCAAGTACTAAACGGTTTCTCGTGGAAGTACACCTTTAAAAAAAAACAACCAGCATAATTTCTTGTTGCGTTCTCAGGATGGGATTATATATGCCTATTTTCTGATATGTCGAGTTGTTTATTGTTCTGTTTTTCTTATTTGATAAGTCTATGTTCTGGATGCTGTAGCGTTGAGATCGGTTCAGGCAGATCCGGAAGTGACTTTGTAGGCTAGAGTCAAAGCTTTGTGCTGAATTCTGGCAGCCATTGGGAGCCAGTGCAGGTTGATGAAGAGCGGAATGACATGCGCCCTTTTGGGTTGATTGAAAACCAGCCGTGCTGCTGCATTCTGGACCATTCGATTGCACAAGCAGGAAAGCCAACCAGGAGGGCGTTGCAATAGTTGAGGCGAGAGATGACAATACCCTGTACCAGGAGCTAAGCAGCATATTCGGTCAGGTACAGTCTGATTTTTTCAATGTTGTACAGCGCATAACAGGAACAACCGCGCTACCGAGGCAATGTGGTCAGAAAAAGATAGCCGGTCGTCAATCATGCCGCCCAGGGTTTTAGCAACCTCGTTCGGAGCAACCGTGACAGTGCCCATATTCAGGCTGATATCATGGTGGATTAACTACTGGGCTGGGATCACCAGGAGTTCAGTCTTAGACAGACTGAGCTGGAGGTGGTGTTGCTTCATTTATGCGAAGAGTTCGAAGAGACAGGCAGAGATGCGTGTGGAGACCGTGGTGTCATCTGGTCAGAATGACAGGTACAGCTGTGTATTATCAGCATAGCAATGATAGGAGAAGCCGTGTCAGTGGATGACATGGTCCAGCGAGGTGGTGTAGATGGGAAAGAGAAGGGGGCCCAGCACCGACCCTTGGGGCAGCCCTGTGGAGAGGATGTGAGTTAATGACAGTTGTCCTTGCCATGACACTTTAAAGGAGCATCCAGTGAGGTAGGATTTAAACCAGGAGTGTGCTATGCCTGTGATGCCCATGTTTGAGAGTGTAGTTAGCAGTATGCTGTGGTTGACTGTATCGAAGGCTGCCGATAAGTCAAGTAGGATAAGTACTGATGATTGTCCTTCAGTTCTGGCTACTCTTAGGGCTTATGTGATGGATAGCAGTGCTGTTTCAGTGGAGTGGCCACTTCTAAAGCCAGACTGCTTCGGGTCAAGTAGGTCGTTCTGGGTGAGGAAATTAACAACCTGTTTAGAGACTGCCCTCTCGATGGCTTTCGAAAGGAAGGGAAGCAGTGAGACTGGCCGATAGTTCTCCACCTGGGCAGGGTTGAGTGTGGTCTTTTTGAGCAGTGGTGTGACCCTAGCCTGTTTGAAGGCGGCTGGAACTATACCTGATGATAGCAAAGCATTCATCACGGACGTGATCAATGGGACTACTGTTGGGGCAATGGCTTGCAGCAGATTCAAGGGAACAGTGTGTAGCGGGCAGGTTGTAGGACGGTTGCCAGTGATTAGTTTGAAGACATCGCTTTCAGAGAGAAGGGTGAATGAGGAGAGTATTGCATCATAGACCGGAGGAGGTAGCAGGTTGTGGCCGGGTGGGTTACAGAATTGATTGCTGATAGCCGCTACTTTTTCTGTAAAAAGGAGGCAAAAATATTAGCAGTTAGATTGGTGGGAGGAGGCGGGGGAGGGGGGTTGAGCAGCGATTTGAAAGCACAGAAGAGTTTTCGTGTGTCCGTTGTTGTAGTAAGCCATTTTAGAAGTCGTAACAGAGCAGGAGAATGACGCTAGAAGAGATTGGAAGGTCTCTAGGTCGGTCGCATCGCTGGATTTGTGCCATTTTTGTTCCACAGCTCTGAGGGTGGTGGATGGTATCAGTCAGCCACGGGCGGAGCTGGGTAAAGCGTGCGGGTTTGGTGGAAAGGGGACACAGGATATCCAGGCGGGAGGTCAGTGTGCAGCAGAGGTGACCATGGGTGGAGGAGTGGGTGAAGCGGATGAAGAAGTGGTCTATTATATGTAATGGTGTTATTATGACCCCATCAGCCTTGCAGTTTTTAGTCAGAATTAAGTCCAGTTGATTACCATTTTGGGGGTCGGAGGGCTGCTAAACCAGCTGTAGGTCACGTGAGTTGATGAGGGATAAAAAGTCTGTAGCACATACCTTGTCTAGATGGATGTTGAAATCACCAAGGACTAGTAGCGGGCAGTTGAGATAAGGGATGGAGGACAGTAGTGTGTCTAGCTCACTCACGAAGTCACCCAGAGGTCCTGGTGGACGGTAGATGACAACCAATGTGATTTTAAGTGGAACTATTACCTTGATGGTGTGGTATTCGAAAGAGAATGAGTGGGCATTATCAGGTAGTAAGGGAGCGTAGTTCCATTTGGTATGAACTAGGATACCCGTTCCTCCTCCTCCCTTTGAAAGGCGGGGGGCATGGGAGAAGGAGTGAGTTGCGGATAGTGCAGCCAGTGTCGCAGTGTTTTCCGGTTTCAGCCAGGTTTCAGTGAGGGCCAGCAGATCCAACGATAAACTGTTGGCGTAGGCAGGGATGAAGTCTGCCTTGTTGACCCCGGATTGGCAGTTTCACAGTCCGACAGACACAAAGGTGTTGGTGGGTGTGTTGTGTTGCAGTGGGCAGAGGTTGAGCAGATTTCTGTGGCATTGGCTGTAGCGGAGAGGTCTGCGTGTACAGGAAAACCGTGTACCAAATGTAAATGATATGATGTGGTTGTAAATATACAGTACTGTGCAAAAGTTTTAGGCAGGTGTGAAAAAAAATGCTGTCAACTAGGAATGCCTTCAAAAATGGAAGTGTTAATCATTGTTCATCAATCAACAAAATGCAGTGAATGAACAAAAAACAAATCAATACTTGGTGTGACCACCCTTTGCCTTCAAAAGAGCTATGTATACTTGCATACAGTTTTTGAAGGAACTCGGCTGGTAGCTTGCTCCAAACATCTTGAAGAACTAACCACAGATCTTCTGTGGATGTAGGTTTCCTGACATATTCGACCAATTGGTTAATCATACACCTGACTATAATCCTGCAACATCCCTGACTTTGTGTTTATCCTTTTGTGTGAATTGATGCTGGTTTGTCAAAAAACAACTTATGCCCATCAAGTCATTTCAGCCTCATGGATGTTTTGACAGTAAACATGTGGATGACTAAAAAGATACAGTAGTGTGCAAAAGTTTTAGGCAGGCACCTTCAAACCAGCATAAATTTACACAAAGGGTTAAACACAGTCAGGGATTTTTGTAGGATTGGAATAAATAAGTGTCATGGCTGTGTGTGTGTGTGTGTGTGTGTGTGTGTCTGCGAATATGCCTGTGTGTGTGAAACTACTGCTTGTCTAATGTCCTCATCAGCTGACGGTTTCATAACACACACCTCCACCCCCACCCGTCCATTCCCCAACACACGCACACACACACCTCCCTACAGAAAAAACCCTCTTCTTGTCTGTCAGTGTTAAATTCCATTCATTGTCGCCACCAGCCCTCCCCCCTTTACAAACACACACACACACAGTGCGGTTACATGATGGCAAATAACTCGATTATAGCTTTAATTCAACTACCCTCTGCAAGGGGGCAAAAAGTCAGAGTATACATGGCAGTAAGTAGTTCGAATCATTGGCCGAAAGCACCTAGTACCCCGGTACGATAGGCAGTTTTTCAACCCTATGGGCCCGAAGCCCGCAAAGTGCGGGCAAATTTACACATATTCTTCTCTGTTGAATTACTTTGGAACGGTACATCGTAGCGATATGGCACTCATACCAAACGAAACTGCAGAACCAGGGCTTTACAACGTGACCTCCCTTTATTTTTGTGATCAAGTATCGGCGAGATATTAATATTTAAAAATTTGCTAAAATCTCTCATATTAGCGCTTTGCACAGACATTACTCTCGTTGAAATTACTCGCGACATCAGAAGAAAGTACATAATCTCAGCTTTCCAATTTATCACGTTAAAACAAACACTTGACGTAGGACGCTTTTTCTTGGAGAGTAAAGATTTTCTCCAGCCGGGGAAGGAGGAAAAAAAACACCAGCGGCAGCGTTTTTGAAAAGCGCCAAGGACCTTTTTTAAGAAACACCCTGTATCATAGGAATATAATGTAAAACATCCACACGCATCTGACAAAAAAAACGCCAATGTAGTTTTGCTTTTTGCTGAGGAAAGGCGCCGCCGACAAATGATACAGGTGGGGCTCACAAGCATGCGCAGAACACTAAGTCCTAACCCCAATCCGGTTGACCGTATACATGCACCCCTGATTCGATTAACAATCGAGTTATCTCGGGGTGTTAACTCGACTATGGTTGTCCGATTTGTAGTCGAATTAAGGTGTTTACAAGGTGAAAACTCTTAGTCAAATTAAGCCAGTGATTCGAATTATTACACTGCCATGTAAACCCACTGACAGACACACACACACAAACAGCGCTGGCCCAGGTCCGTATTTACAGATGCAGCATAAATCTGCGGGACGGATCCGCATACCAGATCAATGCCAGTTTCATTTTTGCCTAATGTTTGGCTTTTTTTTTTTTTTTTACACTTAGCTGACGCTCTTATCCAGAGCGACTTACAGATATACAGGGTTTCAGTTACAGTCCCTGGAGCAGTGTGGGGTTAGATGCCTTGCTCAAGGGCATCTCAACCATGGATAGGGCAGGATTCGAACCAGCAACCTTCCGATTGCAAGTCCAACTCCCTAACCACTAGGCCATATGTTTCATTTAAATTTAAATAACTATTAAAGTTATACAGATGTTGTCATTTCAGTTTGCTGGCTTTCCCGCGTGAGTCTCGTGGCGTGAAAAGGGATTCACGCAGCCTTTTCTGTAATGACCTGTAATGTACCCAAACACCCACCAGGTGGCACCTGGGAGCTCTGTCTTTAAAACACAATGCTGTGGAGAACACCGTTGCGATGCACAAGGCAAGTTAAGGAGACACTGAGAAGTGTTGATTTCGTGTTGGCAGCCTAGTCATTTGTTTGTTTCAATTAATTTGACAAGGAGTTATTTAATCCAGAGCATCAGGGTGGGCAATTTAAATGTTACCAGCCAAATACGAGACATACAGAGAATGTAGAATTTAGTTCACTTGAGTGAAAACAATTCAGATTTATTTAATTGGTGTGTTAAATCAACAGTTTCACTGCATGTATCAACAGTTTCACTGCATGTCCTACTACCCAGTATGTGACAAATAAACTCCTTGTATCCTTCTATCCTTGTAAACAATGACTTTTTTTACACATAGTTTTTTTTTATACTTTTTGCGAATTTGCTGGGTTGTTCACTGAATGCCCAACTTAGGGCGTTGCTGTAGTTATCAGTAGCCACATTCACATTCCGGAGCCGGGCCGGCCCGGGCCTTTAGGGGCCACCCTCGGTGCTTGTAGCCCCAGGGCACTAGCCCCATGACCTGAGAGCTGTTGTGTTCACACTTCCTGGCTACTAGACCCTCTGGGTTACGCCCTCGTTTGCGAAAACGTCACTGATACAGCCCATTTTCAAGCAAGATAGGCGGGCAATTCAGTAGCAGCAGTAGAAGAAAGTAGAAGACAATTATACAACTACTGCCGATATCTCTGACTGCAAATACTTCTTTGGAGGATAATAGACGCATTCGGATATTTCTACACAGTGCTGCCAACAAAACGTAGCCAAATGACACAATTTACTGCTACTTTATGGTATAACAATGACCGAAACAGTTAATTTTAATACCAATTAGATCAACAACTTGCAATTTTTATCAGCCAAATATGAGCTAGGTCATCTATATTGCATTACTTTTGTTTACTGATGGCAACGGTTGCTAAAGGAAGAAAAGTCTTGTTTTAAACCAACGGTACCACTACCGTCAGTCCAAACGGTCGAAAATGGCAAATATATATGAATTTAATAGAAAAACAAGTGATTTTGACCAATTGGCTTGACACACACGTTTAGAACAGTTAACTGCGAGGTCACCGCGGAGAACCACGTTACGATGCACAAGGCATGTAAAGGAGAGACACTGGCAAGTTGGGATTTTATGTCGGCAGCTGCACACTTCAGCACTGCGAAACTGCATTAAAAAAGTAGCCTAAAATGACACAAGGCAATGTTATAGGCCTAGTCATTTGTTTGTTCCAATTAATTTGACAAGGAGTCATTTCATCCACCGCATCACGGTGGGCAATTGAAATCTTACCAGCCAAGCATTCCCCACCAGCCACGAGACATACAGAGAATGTAGGATTAAGCTCGCTTGAGTAAAAGCAATTTAGATTTATTTTATGTGGGGAAGGGGGATTGGTTTGTTATACCATGTCTTTATATCCGGAGTTTTTTATGCTTCTTGCGAATTTGCCTGGCTGTTGTTCGCTGAATGTCCACCTTCCTTGTTTCTGCAAACCTCGTGGTTTTTTTTTTTTTTGATTCACATCGTCTTCTGCCCAGACCACGGGGAGAGCACGGATATATTCAGCTGACCAGAACTGGTGATCCATCTTTTTCATATTCTTCAGTAACAACGGTAATACAGGTGCAGATAATACTCATGCCATCTTCACTTTATTTTGCTTCCAAATGTTGACCGCCCCGACCTTGACACTGCCTCTAGACCCCGTTTAGCCCCTGTAGGACTATCGTTTTGGTTGGGCCAGAAATCACAGGCTACTAGCACCCAGGACAGCCCCTGTAGGCCCGTGTTAGCACCTCCCCCTGAAGGTGTGAAGCCACTTAGCACCGGTACACCCGTGTCGGCTCGGGTTTGGCCCGGTAATGGGAACCCCGCTAATGACTGAATGGAGCAACAGTATCGGGAGTGTCACGACCTTGTCACTGAGCTACCTGCAAGTGCCAAATTAGTCTCCTGGCGGAGTTTATTAATAGTATTGACAGATGATATCAAAACACTGTTAAACGTTAGGGATTTATAAGAATATAAATTCATCCACATTTTGGTGTTGTTTGGAATGTGTTTTAATGGTAAAAGCTAAGCAAATTTGATAATTTTAAATTAGAAGCAAATTGTGAGTTCACTTCCTGTTACCCCGGTAGTCGTACCGTCATTTTAAACCCCGTGGTCACGGGAAACTTTTTTTTTTTTTAGAAACACAAAACAATGACATGACAATGGACATGGTAAGCCAAATGCTATGCCGATTTATACGACATTTCATGTTAAATAAACAGCACATTTTGAGAGACAAATCATTGTGTTGTGTGCTTTTTAACCGTGAGAGTAAAATGTTTGATCTCCATATATTGTAAATATCCGAATATGTGACTGCAAATATCCCCGCAAAGACCCTTTGCGTCCAGTGCATCTTCATCTTAAGTGTTGGCTTTTTCACCGTGGGGGAAAATGTGTAGATAGAATAAACTATTTGATGATAGCGCTATAGCCATATGTTGATGGTACCTTGTACAAATAGCTACGGTAATTTAGCATCAAATGTATTCTCATATATTTGCAATCTCATGTAAGCGTCATTTGCCCTTGAATGGTTGTGCAAAGAGCCAGCAACAACTCTGTGTCCCCCATGGTTGTTTTGAAAACCAGAACGAAAACTTTGCAGACAGGTGTATTTATTTTAAAACTGCAGACCATCGCCAATGGAAGACCTTTAATTTAAGAGCAAACAAAAGAAGACAGTTTTTTTTTCTGTAGGGAGGTGTGTGTGTGTGTGTGCGTGTGTTATGGACGGGCGGGGGTGGGTGAGTCTATTATGAAGCTGTCAGTTGATGAGAACATCAGACAAGCAGTAGTTTCACACACACATGCATGTTCGCAGACACACACACACACAAAGCGACAAAGCCATGACACTTATTTACTCCAAGACTTTTGGTGAGCTGAACAAGGCGGGGTGTGATATAACATCGTGGTCGTGGCACAGGCGATTAGAGCCTAATTCAGAGGTTTCCACTTTTCAGACCGCGACCCCCAGTTTTAGCTCTGCTGACGATCTGCGAACGACCCCCGCAACCATTGTCGCGCAAGCGTTCTTGATCTCTATCGCTCTATCTCTCTCTCCCTCCCCCACTTTAATAATGTGGCTGTTTTACGCGTTTTTGCTATACTGCTGTTTTAAGGCAGTAGAGCAAAAACAAAACTGAACACAATCTCTGAGCTAGTGTATTTTATTACCAAACTTAAGACCGAAAACAAATAGGCAGCACCCCATCATAACTTATGTAAAATGCTGAGCATGTACGAACAAGCAAGTAACATGGGACAGTTATAAAGTTATGTATGCAGAAAAAACACAATGTGATGGATGAGCGCTGTGAGCGAAGCAAAGCAGGTCCACATAATTATGTTTAATTTTGGAGATGGCCACCCGTAGTTCATCTTCCACGTTAACATCTCCCTCCGACCTGTTCTCTGCGTGGCCAAGCAGTTATGCGCACGATTTCAACGAGAGTAATGCCTGTGCAGAGCTCTAATATGAGAGATTTTGGCTAATTTAAAAAATATATATATCTCACCGATACTTCAGCGCATAAATAAGCGGGCTGTCACGTTGCAAAGCCCTGGTTCTGCTGTTTTTGTTTGGTGTGAGTGCCATCTCGCTACAATGTAGAGTAATTCAACAGAGAAGAATGGTTGTAAATTTGGAGGAAATTATATTCGTATGAGTCCCAAACTTTTACAAGGAAGTGCAATAAATGAGTAAAATATCAAGAGAGGACTCGAACCTTCTACTCCCCGAATGATAGACCAACTCCTTAGCCACTAGACCACAGCTGAATAGACACACATATATATTGATATCACTACCTCTTGTTTGTGTCACAAACGAAACATTCCCGGTGTTACCGTGGTAAATGTTCCACTTCATGGCCAACTTGCAAATATATTACAGTTGTGCTGTCCAAACTCAGCGAAACTCAATCGGTTTGTAGAAATGACTATAATATTGCTGTTCAGATTGTTAAACTTTGAAGTCATGGCATACGGTTTTAACAAGAAAAACGAGATGATGTGGCTTTGCTTTTTAAACGTTTTGACAGCTGTATTGTCACTATTTCTGCACATTGATTTAATTTCACTGCAATTAAACCGCAGGATTACAAGATAATGGCACGTTTACAGTTAACTAAATACTGCAAGTTTTGCTGTGGGTGGGTCTACCTTGGAAGTAAGATCTTTACTTCAGCGTAAACATCTGTGTTCCTATGCTGCCCCTAGCGGCTGCAGTGGTACTGACATTTCACGGACTGCATGAATCATGGATTGCGTGAGTGACATGAGCATTCTGAACTGGCAACATCTGTATTGAATGCGGTTATACCATCCTTCTATTCAACAGTCAGAAGCAAAAAAAACATGCAACTGGCAGTGCTGATAGATCGCATGTTGTCTAAAACTTTTTGTTAGGCTACCATAACAACTAGAACGGCTAATGGAAAACTGCAGCAAAGAAGGGGTCCTAGCTAGTTCTCTAACTTGTATATAGCCCATACTGTTCATAACAACTATGACAGTGACTTCCCCCTGAAAAGCGAACTAAGAAATATGACAGAAATAAAAATGCAGTTAACAGGACAGCAGTCACTTCATTATGCGGAAAAATGCTAAACATGAAAGATTGTTGATGTCGCAACCAAAATAGCCTGTTCTATTCGAGCGAGGTCTCTTCAAAGACGTCTGTTCCGTGCACAGTTGGAAGTGGCTTACTAACTATGCTGACCTCTTGCTACACACCGACGTGAGATGGCTTAGTAGGAGGAAATTCTTGCAGAGACTTCGACAGCTTTTAAGAGCGTTTTGACATCATCTGTCAATACTATTAATAAACATCACCACAAGATTAATTTGCCACTTGCAGGTAGCTTAGTGACAAAGTCGTGTGCCCCCGACACTGTTGTTCCATTTAGTGACAGGTTCAAATCCTTTGCACATTTGGTAACATTTAGCTTACGTTCCTTATTACAATCACCACTCATGGCAACATTTCAGCTGAGTAACGGTGGAATGCTGTTGCTTTCAGTCACGGATCACTGACCTGTTATAGAATAAGTGTTCCTTCTACATGTACTCGTTTAATATTTACCCAAACTACAGAGTAATGCAATATAAATCCACATTAATGTGCTTGAGAGGCCACGCAAATTTTAGATTTACATAACATGATTCCATTCGGTCTCGAATCTGCGCATGTCTTCACTCAACTCCCTCATGCATGACCACTCTACCAGTTACACCACTGGTAACTACAGCAACCTGCCAAGTTGGGCATTCAGCGAACAACCCAGCAAATTTGCAAGAAGCAAATTAAAAGACTATGGCTCAACAAGGCCATGGTTCAACAAACCAATCCCCCTTCCCAAAATTAAATAAATCCGAATTGCTTTTACTCAAACAAACTTAATTCTACAATTTTTTGTATGTCTTGTATTTGGTTGGTAACATTTTAATTGTCCACCGTGATGCTGTGGATTAAATAACTCCTTGTCAAATTAATTGAAACAAACAAATGACTAGGTCTATAACATTGCCTTGTGTCATTTTAGGCTACTTTTTATGCAGTTTCGCAGTGCTGAAGTGTGCAGCTGCCAAATCAAAACTTTCCAGTGTCTCCTTAACTTGCGCTGCAGATCGTAACATTGTTCACCGCGGCATTGTGTTATAAAGGCAGAGCTCCCAAGTGCCACCTGGTGGAACCGAGCAAACCGAAGTGGCTCCATCTATATAGTCCATCTATAGTCCACTATAACTCTTATTTTGCTTTACAAAACCTGTAATCTCAAGTCATTTCTTATACACATGATCTCTCTTTGGGATGATATAAGATGTAAAGGAGTTGACCAGTAATTGGAGGATTACTGGTTCGATTTCCAGCTCCACCTGACTAGGTAGAAGAGTCCTTGAGCAGAACACTGAACCCCATACTGCTTCCCCCTGGTCACTCACCTGTAGGCTGACTCGCTCCAACTAGCACGTCCCTCTGGATCTTCCCGTCATCCTCGTCAATGGCGAACCAGCGCCCCAGGGGGAACTCGTAGATGTTTTTGTTACCCATATCATCCACAATCACCTTTTTGAAAGAAAACATGATATTGCATTACAGTACATTACATTACAAAGATGAATTTCAACAAGAAGCAACAAAAGGTTAGAAATACTTTATTAATTTACTGTGGTGGGCAAACTGTCTTCAGAAGCTACAACCCAGTGCGACCTTTTTGTTCCACTCATTCACTAAATCAGCTGATTCTAATTAGCATGACTCTTCCGACAGGTAGATGAGTTAATGATTGAAATCACCTGTATTATTGTAAGTGCACAGGTAGAACCAGGTGATTTGGAATATGTGGTTATGGATATTATTATTCTATACTGTATCCAGGTTACCCATCACTCATCAAGTTTCTGTTCAATTTATTGGCATCAGTGAACATTCATAGTTAACAAGATGCCCATCAGTGACCATTTTAGACCATGAAGATTATAGTACAGGAAAGAAAGCCCCAAGAAGGCCTTAGTTTTTGAGATACTTCCACTTGAGGTAGAACAAAGGAAAACCATGTTTTTTTTCATATATCTAACATGTCTTTTTCATGAAATGGATTGTGGTATAAAAATATTTTACTGCACAATCTATTATGTTTTTTTTAATGTTTTTTAGATCCTCCCCAAAACCGGAAAATTCCGGACTTCATGAACGGGACAGTGATAACTTAATCACATATATCTTTAGAAATAAAGGTCATAAACTCACCAAAATTAAACAGTATGTCCACAGAGAGTTGGTGATTGTCAAGAAAAGTTACCTTTTTTAAAATACATACCCATAAACATGACTTAAATGTAGGCGGAAATGAAATAAGTGATAACTGAAGACATTTCATCCGCTATTAAGAGGCAGGGTGTCGGGTTTGATTTTTTTTTTTTTTCGTTAGCCTGCGACAAAGCACGGACGCAACAGACATCGCTGAGTTACAAATTTTTTGAGAGGAGTGGATATGGATAGACCTGTCCTTATTGCTGCAATCTAAATCTCAGTACCACCCATCACATTAGTGCAGGCAAGTTATTTGTTTTCTGGGGTAGCCTAAATAAATTCTGAAAACACAGTGATTTGTTGTTGTGTGTGGTTGTGATTAACATCCTCAGTGGTTTGTACTGATTTTATTACTGGTCTTCAAATATGAATGCACAGTAATTTGGGTAAAAACACACGTGAAGACATAGAAAATATGCTATTGCAATAAAATATTAATTAAATAGTTCATTTGCATATTATTATTATTATTGTGTTATTATCGTGTCATTATAATGGTTGGCCCTCACACATGTTCACCTCGCCAAATGTTCACCTGGCATAGATTGATACAAACTTTTCTTTACCAGCATGGCCTTTGTGCATGAAAACCAAAGAGGAGTCAAACAGTCCACAACTGGCATAATACAGGAGCAGCACAAGGACATCAGTATCATCACATCTGATAATTATTCTAGCATGCGTCTTGTTTAAGTGGATGACATGTAGCACTATTCTCATGTCAGCCTCCTCGTGATCACAGTTCAATTCAGGTAGGCTATTTCTTGGCTTCAATTTCTTGGCTAACTCAGCTTTGGAGGTTTTTCTCATCCTTCCATCATCATAGAATAAAGCAGGTGACACAGCAGCAAGCTCGAGAGACAACACATTGATCATGGACACATTTAGTTGGTTTGAAACTCACAAAAGTCTCCTGAAAACAACCTCAGAGTCCATCTGATGATGTTCTGCAATGGATTTTGACACAATTTTTTTCATGTCTACAAAGGCGACTGCATACCTTCTCCTCTCTGGTTCCCAGAAACTTTTAGTTTTTGTGTCTTTGGCAAGTTGCTGCTCAATGAATTGTTGGGTTTGGCAATATGCATCTTCAAAGAAACATGATAAACTTTTAGAAACCTTTTCTGATGCAACCTGGCCAGTAATGATGCTCACAAGTTCTGCAGGGACAGTATCGACATCAAATGGGTTGATGTTTTCCTCCAAAACTGTAATTATCTTCTGTATGTCCTCCTCATCTTTCAGCGTTTGGAAGGCTCCATGCTCATGGAAGGTAAGTGGGCCTTCACCACTTCTGCTACAAACCCTTTTCATTCCATCCACATACTCTGCTGTTACATGTCTGGACATTAGCCATGTTGTGAGTGCTCCTTTCTTTAGCGTGAGACCCATACCACCTTCACTTTTCCCTTCTCGGTTTATTGTCTGTTCCAGTTCTTGATCAGTTGCTACACAGTTAAAGCTTTGGTCAGTAGCACGGCAAGCCACAAACCCACCCTCTTCCAGGAATTTGTATGATTCTGGCTGTTCTTGCTGAAGATGGTTCATGTCATTGATGTAAATCAGCATGTACTTGGAGTAGTTATTCATTCCAACAAACCATGGCATACCTCGACCATGCAGTTGAGATGGAGGTGGAAGTCTGCATCTCTCAGCCCGCAGCATTCGCAAGGGAAGATCCACTCCTTTCATAAATTTCAGCCAGTATGCAAAGCTTGCTGACTGCTCACTTCCTGTTGATGCAAATTTTTCAATCACCTCCATTATGCTCTCCACATGTTGGTCCTCAATTTTCTTTGTGTGATGTTTTGCTGAAGCCTGATCTTTTATGCAGAATGACTGCTCTACACTCTTCATTAGCTCCAGTGTAGCATTTATTTGCCCCTGTTCACTCCATGACATCAATGTTTTCCAAAAGAGACATCATAATCAGTCAGACTTGAAAGATACTTCTGTGGTAATCTGGCAAGATGGTCTGACCCCATTGGTATATGACTGTGGCCACTGCATGAGTAGTGTGCTTCCCATCAAGGGTATATTCATTCTGATCGAAATTGTCCATCGCAGCATCAATCATGGCATGGTCTGACATTTTGCTAAGGCCATAGGGAATGTAGATGCTTTCATTCCATGTGAGTTGATCAGCAGATACAGATGTGAGAAACTGCCTCACCTCAGTGTATGAAACACAGAGACTTAAGGCATTCAACTCATTGATCAGTGTTTTGCTTCCAATTCATAATGCACCATAATGGCAAGACCAGGGGCCTCATGTACTAACACTTGCGTGGATTTCCTACTGAATCTGTGCGTACGCGAAAAATCTGGAAAGATGCGTACGCACAAATAAATTCAGATGTATCAATCCGTGCGTAAGCAGGTTTCCACGCACATTCTCTTTGTACATGTGAAATCCAGAGCACATGCACGAGCCCGACTCTCCGCCTTGTCTCCTCCCTCAAGTACCCCACATTGAATATGCTAATTAGTATAAATAGGTCTGTAGTAGTGCTCCCGTTGAGAGAATGGATATGGAGAAAGGAAGGAAAAAAAACTTTTCGGCATGCAAGGTGAATGTGCTGATTTCGGAGGTGGAGGCCAGAGACTAAATCTTGTTTGGTTCACTCTCCACCGGAATCAGCACCAAAACAAAACAACTTGCCTGGACAAATGTGGCAAAGGCAGTAAGTGCGGTAAGGTCAGAAACACGGGCCGTGCTGATGTAAAAAAAAAATGGTCCGACATAAAAGTGGATGTGAAAAAGAAAGTCGCTGTCTCCTATGAGTGATCAGAATAATTACAGCATAAACTATACATCATGTGTATATTTTCCAGTACATTCACTTTAGGTGTTAAATTTCTTACCAAGTAGCCACCCATTACGCACTCTGCCAGCTTCCAGCCTATTCCCAACCACGCTGTTAGTCCGGATGAAGGAGTCATGGGTTACCCCAGGCCACCTTGCTACAATATTTGTAAGGCGCATTTGGGCATCACATATTATTTGTACGTTTATTGAATGGAAATGCTTCCTGTTCACATACGCATATTTCCCCTCAGATGGCGTCTTTATGTGTGCAGTCGATCGCTCCGATTACATTTGGAAAACCGGCTATCGCTGCAAATTCCGCTTTAATGTTTGATTGATTGATTTCAAGTAAATATGGCTTATGGTTACTCCACGCAACACCAACAACTCTAGTCTCATTATACTACTGTCAAGAATTGAGCGACAAACATCTCATGGGAGATCTATTAGCATGAATGACATCCACAGTCCTGTAGCTAAATATGCAATGTTTAATAAGCAGTCATCCCTGAATATGATTTTAACGCGGCTTCCGATTTCCTTGATTCCAGTATAGCTATTATAGTTTTATGTATCTGTTAAAGTTAACCCAACAGTGTCACATTATGCGTGTAAACAATAACCCATGATTGAAGTGAGTTTAAAATCATGCATCCTGACGTTTAAAGTCACCTTTACCTAGCCGCAAATTGCAATATTATGTCATGACTCGTGAGTACACCTGAAGTTATTGCGCTGCATTGCCTCTATGTGCCGCCAACTGACCAAATGCACTAGAAACGTGCGTACGCCAGCCATGAAGTTTGCGTGGAGGCCCGCACTTTTTCACGTCAAGTCAGTCTTTGTACATCCGAACTCTGGCGTGAGAAGTGGCGTACGGAGTTTTTTTGTGCGTACGCAAGCTTTGTACATGAGGCCCCTGGAGTGATAGGCATGGATATTTTGCGGCATTGTGCAATGATGTCTTGGCAGATTGCAAGACCACAAAGGTTTTCCTTTGAGGAGGGCTCTTGTTCGCATGTTTGAACAGTCGTATATGCATTTCTATCCACACACCAGTTGACAAAGTCATAGAGACTATTCTGCACATAATCTTGTAATGCACTGAGACAGATTCCATCATTGATCATGTAGAACCTGGGATCGTGATTTATGTCTGCCATTTTTTTCCCTCAGTATGCCAGCTGCTGTGTGTAAAATGTGAGTTTCAGACGTGGATAGATGAAATTCTTCATTTACTGCATTACTCTCCATTGTATCATTTTCTTTTAAAAGAGCTGCCTCTTTCATAGCATATCCAATGGGTGTAGTCTGCGAACAAACCAAATCTGATTTTTACCTTGTCGTTCAACAAAAACAAGCTTGTCTTTGTAGTGGTTCTGAAGCTTCTCCTTTGAACGCCACAAAGCATATTTACTTGCATCAGCAGAGAACATTTTTAATTTCCAATGGAAATTATCTGTGAGAGAGCTCAAATATGTCACAGACATGTCCTGGGATAACAATGTTTGGTCAATTTCATCAGTGACAATTCTAAAGGCCTTGTCATGATCTGAAATTTGTTTTTCAAAGACACTCTTTTTTTGGCGGCAGCCACATTTCCTTCAGAGATGTAGTGTGAAAGGCAGGTTCGATGGTATTTTGCGTCAAAGGCAAAGAGGTCTTCGTTTGAAAGCATACTCTTGAAGAATTGTATGTCTTCATCTCCTCTCTCTTTTGCTGCATGAAGCACTTTGTCCCTGGCAATGAAGTAAATTTCATAAAAAAAAGACACATTTTAAAAATTATTCTTTGAAGCTCACACTCAAGTCACAACCAATGAAAATAGGATGTAATTTCAATTGTTAAAAGTAAATGTACATCTCATTTAAGGTCAAAATTGATCAAAACCCAAAAGTTATCCTGCCATTAAGGCTTACGCAAACAGCCATTCACAACGTTGAACTACGCAAAGCAAACAAGCCTAGTTGCCGTGGGAACGCACAAGCAAGCCTCCCGACATAAGCTTGCTTGCATTCCAAAGGCTAGGGCAGGGTCTGCCTGGCTGTGCTTGTTCTCAGCATTAACTTTCAATGCTGTGAATTTTGAAGGTTGCGCATGCGTATTTCATAATTTACTTCAAAGTTTATGGGGGAGCATAGGCACTGCTTATTGCCAAATATGGCCAAGCCATACAGACAGAGGCTCTGCTTATGGCGGAAGTGCGACGATGCAAAATTGTTCACAGCTGCGACGATGCAAAATTGTTACAATGCCAGATAGCGCCTTTGGTATCGGAAGCACCATATTAGAGTTAGAGCATTTTAGCGAACAGTCAAAGCGAGATAAACGATAATGTCGACCATTGTGCATCTAAAAGGTTTTTAATACACTGGAGTCATCAAGCAAGGCAGACCAACACCATCTCTTCTTAACCTTCATCAATGCAAGGGGCAGTAAATCGCCCATTCATTCCAGCTGCATTGGTACCAGAAAAGAGTGGCTTTGCGGGTGTGATGTTAGCAACCGTCTATTCTGTTTGCCTTGTCCGCTGTTCTACAAAGATCGTGACAACGTGTGGGTATGTGGTGGCTACACCGAATTGAACAACCCGCCCAGTGCTTTAGCCAAACACTAGCAATCCACTGCACACATCCAACATCATATTGCACTGAAAACATTTGGAAAATGTACTCCGATCAACATAGCTACAACCTAGTTGCAAGTGCTGTAACCTTGATGCACTTACGGTCATGTTGCCTAATTTAAGTAGCCCTATTTTGCAGGTTCATAATGTTTTGTTGTCATTATTTTTCAAATGTATTTAGAATTTAGATGACCCAAGATTTTTACAGATGGTCTATTATTTATTGTCAAACATATAAAGAGGGAGCATTATGTTGTCTTTATGTTACAAGTTTGTGACAGTTTTGCACTTACAGCCTATTTATTCAGTTTTACAAATCTGCACAAAGCCAGGATTTATATTAATTTGTTAAACTGAGAGTGTGTAGAGGTATGAATTTATATTTCAATTCAGTTGTAACTGAGATTCATAATACGAGTTAAATTTTTTAAACTTAAACATGTAAAGTTCACAAATTATTAATTGATTCCTGCACTTTTTGTTTAACTTGCCTGTGACATGTATATGATCAATTGACTAATAATGGTGTGTATATAAGCTAAAATGTCACATTAAATTGCATGTTTTTCAACAAATATTCTTGTATTTTGTTCACATTCCCCTTTTAAAAATGCAGCTGAATTTATCTATTACCTGATTTCTGTAGCATAGACATACTGGCATAGATATTGTTTTAAATGTGAAGTTCTGTTAGAATGGCTCTGTAGCTCAGAATAAGAATAATTATATTGTGTAATTATTAAGTGGGAGTATTATTATTATTATTATGAAAATATATTAATATTTGCGAGTGTACAGATGGAATTCACATGTGCCACAAAGACCTCATCCTGCCATAGACCTCATCGCACGCCACTGACCCCTGGTGCTTTTGCCAGTGCCAGTTGTGATTGGGATAAAACGTTCTGGTCTAACGATCTTTTCCACAAGTAAAACAATCTCTGTGGATATTGAATGTCTGTCTTCCCTACTATGCCTTCCATGTGAGATAGGTGGTTCAGATGAATCATTGTCATTTCTGCCTGCTTTTGGTTCCTTAATATTTGTCTTGGAGGTATATGATGCTCTGCAAAAGTTATGATAAGACACCTGAATTTTGAGATCCAGTATATCTTTTTTGTGTGGATGTAGACGTTTGTGGACTTCATCATTTCTCAACTGGGCACAATCAAGTATTTTTTTTAATCCCTCTTGAGTTGGATATTTGGTATAAGGCTTCTCTCTGTGAATTAATGGTTGGAGGCAGATGATACAGTTTTTACTGTTTAGGGTGTCAGACTCATTTGGTGATGATGCCATCTTGTAGTTCGCAACTTCATTGTTCTACAGGTCAAAAAGGTGTTAACTGTTAACGTGTTAACTGAAAAGATTCAACTTACATTACTGTGACATTGGCTAACAATATCAGTAGGCTATTGCCTAATATTAACCGGATTACACACATTTCTGTCTCTGTTGCAGAGAGTAGGAAAAGTCTAGGTTGCCTCTTAAAAATCATTAATCGACAAGTTCACCAAAGGCCTTCTGTAATTGCAGCGGGTTTACGTGGAAGTTTTTAAAAACTGTAAAGTAACCTAGGCCTATAAATTAATTTACAATTATGCAAAATAATCAACACATTAAATATGCACATCTTATGCAATCTTATTTACAACAATCCATTTCATAAAATAGACATGTTAAGACATGAAAAAACATGGTTTTGCTTTGTTCTACCTTGGGTGGAGGTAGCCCTACTTTTGAGGGCCTTGTTTCCTGTACTGTATTAATGCACATTTAAAATCTTTTAAGGTATTCGAATAACTACAATGTGTGTTAACAAGTTGGAAAATCAATTAGTGTTAATTTGGTATTTTAATTTTTTATAAGAAGTCTGTGTCCTTCAGGGAATCAGGGAAAATCAAATATACTATACAGCACATGCAGCACAAACTGATGAATTCCAGGGTATAAGCAGAAGTCACTTTAACAAGTGAAGATACGGTATATACTTTGCTTTTGATAGGCCACTGAATACATTTTCATTTGGACCATTAATTACATGCCCTTATATACCACAGTATATGACTTTAATTCAGCACAACATAAGAGAGGGCACACACCAAGAGGGCACGCTGTTGTTGCCGTGTACTGCTAACTAACAGGAGAATCTTCAGCCAGAGTGTGTGTGTCTCTGTAAATGCATGCGTGCGTGTTTGTGTGTGTGTATGTATGTGTGTGATTGTCTCTTGCCAGGTAAGCTGATCCTGTAAAATAAGCAGGTGTTTCCTTTCAGCTGAAGATAGAGTGACTGATCAGTGAGAGAGAATGATCTCACTTTGCAGAGAGGCAGTGTGTGTGTGTTGTGTGTGTGTGTGTGGTATATGTATGCACCTGTCTGTGTGCATGTGTGTCTGTGAGTGTGCCCTACCCAGTTTAGTTTAAGTACTATGGCGAGATTAGAGTGGGGGAGTGGAGGTTGGGCATTATAAACACAGGAGTCTACACTATGCTTCCTCTTCAGTAGTAGTAGAGTAGTAGAGATACTTTATTTATTCCGAAGGAATTCAGGGGTGTAGTGGCAAAATGTGATGTGATTTGCTGATCACAGTTAGGTGGTTGCCATGTGTGGCATCTGATGTTTTACAAAAAAAATCCAAAAATGTTTGAACAATACCAGTGGTTTTAATTGGTCCCTAGCACAAATACTGGCCCTCATGTATGAAATGTGCATACAACAGAAAAGGAGCGTAAAAGGTGCTTATGTTGATTTTGCTTATGCAGAATGTGGTATTCATCAATTTGAAGGTTATCGCAGGCTGCGATAAAATCTCGCGTCAGGTCTTACCTCAGGTACGCAGTTTTGGAGACTGGGACTTGCAGCAGAGTGCAGTATTCCTGTCTGATAATTGTAAAGTAATATAGCCTAATTTGTGAAATATAGTAGTCTCTATATTGTACAAAACTTCCTCTGAGCATTTAAACTTTCCAATAATGTTTCCTTCGTTATTGGCACATTTAGCCAGGATTGTGTTAGCTGATTAATATCGAGGAGAAAGTTAGACACTGCATGCTGTATACATTTTGATGGGCATTTGCACGGGGTGTTATTTTGTAATGATACCATTTGACATTGTAGGCCTATGTCAGCTTTTTTTTTTGGTCTTAGACATAAAGTCAAAGTTTTTAACCCTCCCCCCCTTTCCTGTTTCGTTGTTGCAGCATGTTAAAACGAGTCAGCTGGAGCTGCAACATCACAATGTCTATATCGGGGATAGAAAAAAGTCTGTTTTTGCACCGCCATGTCGTAAATTCTATAGTCGAGGCCTAGCCTGGACCCACCCTGGCCCTGTGACGCTGCATAGAATGTCTCATTTAAGTCAGTCTGGCCAATCCATGGCGGTATTACAAGAACTGGAGAAAGTGTGCCCCCATTCATTTCAATAGAAAATGCTAGGCTAGCCCACTCAACTTTGCATTGGTTTTCATTTGTTTCATATATGAGGGCCATTGTATAGATTATGTGATTTTGAAATAAACAATTTTCTGTAATTTGAAAGCTGGGTATTTGTAGTTCTTCTAAAAGTTTGAGTTGTTTAGTAGCTCTTCTGATTTTTTAGCTCTTCCAATTTTTTTATTAAATTTCGTCTGCATGCAATAACCACACACACACACACACACACACACACACACACACACACACACACACACACATTCTGTCAACAGTTCTAGTTCTCACTGGTACTCATGACGAAAACTCATGACATTTGGCACACTCGTCACAAATTCCCCCCGCTACTCAGAGACAAAGGCCCAGGCCCTGATGGGGCCCATGACACTGGAGGGCCCCCTGTTGTTATGGAGGCTTGTGGTTGGCATACAGTTTGAGGTACTTGTATAAAATTTGGTAGGGGTGTATATCTCACTAAGATGAACAAAAAAGGTCGATACAATCACTACGTGCACATGGTAGGATTGGATTGGGTGTTGCTACCCAACGGGTGGTCTGTCCCAAAATCACATGGAGTTCGTGTAATCGGATAATGGTCAGAGATCTTGCCGTTTCCACTACGCTAGGTGGCGATGTATTCCTTTCAACAAGTGGTGTTAGAACTACTTCTGGTTGACGGCTGCTAAAAAGAAAATAAAGAAACTATCTGGCGGCATACAAACAAAGATGGCGTTTGAGGAGGTTGACAGAGCAGCATTTGCATACATGTTGTGCATTCTCCTTTGTTTGGAAGTCCGTATGAACGAACAAACAGCTTTTTTGGTTTCCTTGATACCACACAAACTGTGCCGTCGGCATTTGATATTACAAGCAGTGCATTCCAGTGCATGCGCAGTACGCGAATCCGATATGATCGCGTGCACAAGGCAGCACCAAGCGGATTAACATCGGTTTAGCCAGGGGGCTCAATCGGATTCGCGAAATCAATCCTTATACGATGTTTAGCCTGTGCACATGAATTCGATACGACCTCAATTCCTTTCCAATTGTATTCAACTCGTCCATGTGCACGCAGTGAATGTCATGGCCACGCCCAACAGGATACGAGATATTTGGACTTTTGTGTGATATGCCATACAATGGAATTTAACGCACTTGTCCTAAACCGTACATCAGATTTGTGTCAGTTTTGGTATAAGTGATTTTTGATTTGTTGTAAGGTAACGAAATAGCGGAATTTAGGTATCCATTTATAATAACAGGAAATGTGTCATAAATTCATTATGCAATGTTTGGCAAGAGTGACACTTCACAGGTTATTGTGTACTGTGACTACAGATATATTTATGTGAGTGAAATGACAGTCTGGCATAGCGCCACCATATGGTAGCAGGATGAAATGTTTGAAGATGAAGCCACATAGTACATTAGATTTAGTGAGATTGAGATTTAGTGTACTTGATGTGAAGATGGTGTTGATGTTAAATTGTGAAAGGTTGCTGGGCTGACATTTGGCATTTTTTAATAAATTGACATCAATAGACATGTGCGCCTATTTACAGTCAGGCACATCCACGGGCAGCAAAATTTCTCCAGACCAAAGCTGCGTCCGAAACCTTAGTAGGCACTGCGTTCTATGCAGTGCTTACCACTCGACTGTTACAGTAGTAGCTTCTACGTAGCAAACTTGCCAGTAGCAGGTACAATTCAGACTACAACACCACCATCTTGCCCGTCCTCTGACCCGGATGTTTACAACGTCATGACTTTGCTACCACCACTAGTTAGTCATGCAGTCATGGCTATCTATGCTGCAGTCTCATTTTATCAGATAACCTTAACGTTTGTGTGCATTGGTGACGTGAACAACTATTTACATGCCTTTAATTTACTGAAGTGCACATTTGTACACCATCAGACAAGCGACCGGTGTCTCCGCCATTTTGGTTACTTTTGTCGAGCGGGAAGCAGGTTCTTCTTCTACGGTTTTCAACCTCCCGGTGACTTCTGGGATAGTGTAATGTAGTTCGTTTGCACACTGCAAAATACTACCTGAAATAGCAAGCCATCCGGGTACTTTTGGCCCAGCTTCGCCTACTACTGAAAGCCTACTAAGGTATTTGGACGTTCTAGATCGTGGCTTCCTCATTTTTGGCTACTATGCAGGCGGCTAGTAAGGGTATTCGGATGCACAGCACGACTGACCCCACCCATGGGTCCAGTCCTGGCTGAGAGGCTTAGTTTCTGATATTTCAGTGCTGTGGTCATATATTTACTATATGTATATTTATTAAATATTACTTCACTTAGTGAAAGAAAACGAATAGCATACAACGGTTGGGAACTGGCATAATGCGTCTTATAGTTGAAGGTTTGCTTAGTTGCGCTCGAAGGATTGTCTCAGAAACAGCTAGCTTGCTTGCTAACTTGCCAATGTTGTACGTTCTGTTTTATTTTTGTCTGTTGCGGAGTTGGATAATTTCACTGTGTGCGTGGAGTGGAGAAGGGGGTAGCTCTTACAAACACCGTAGCATGATTCTCTGCCTTGCTCACAGACAGCAAAGCTTGGAGACAGCTGTTTAAGTGCAGCCCACCGCGGCGTGACATTTGTAACTTTGGAAGCATGCCTTGATGATAATATGTGGGTTTCCATCCACCTTATTTGCATTAATGAAAATTCAGCTCAGGAATATGCGCATCTGCGTGTGTTTTCATCAACTATGAAATGCGAATAAAAATGGAAATCAATCTAATGACGTTACGTGTTGATCAGTGGCATAGTGTGAATAATGATGCAGGGAAACATGCAACATAACTCAGGCAAACTAACTCACGTTTTCAAAGTTCAAACCGATATGACATTAAGCATACAGAAATACTGGTAGTTGGTAATACGTGCCGATTAATATAATGTAACATTTTATCTGAATCCCCTTCGCTGTTTCCACACTGTTGGCCATAAACTCACAGTCAGTAGGACTGTTCAGTTATGCATGTATTCAGCTTTGGAGTAGTGCTACTCGGTGCACACGCAATTCTCCTCCTTAAAATTTTGCGTATGTTTGCACTGAATAAACATCCATTTGGGTAATCAGCGCACAGAAAATTAGTTGTGGCACTTGTATGTATGTTAGCAGACTGGTAACAACGCTAACCATGCTAAAATGCTGAGCAACTAACCGCGTTTAACAGTAATAGCCAATGTTCGTTTGCTGCAATGCTAACCGTGATACTAGTGTTACTTGCTGACTTCACTAACGTTGTTAGCAGCTATGCTTACAATGCTTCTGCCTAACAAAGTTTGCTTATTCAGCCTTCGGACGAAAGGTTTAAGCGTCTTCAAGCTCCAAAAGAAGTCCAGTCGTTTACAGCCTAGCTTCTTTGATTGCTATGGCCCGGATAAATGAGAATCTACACAGACAAGGTCTGTTTTCGTGATGGGACATTAGCAACGTTTGCTACCAAGCAAACTTATAATGACTGGTTCATTCGAAGTATTACTCGATAATTCGGTTACATTATCTTTAGTACCTTTGGCAACGTACTTAGTTTGACTAAGGGTTCCCTTTAAAAGTGGTTCATGCTGATCAGTACCTTGATGAAGCGACTCTCATTTCCTCATGCTGGTGCTTACACACAGTTGAATCGCCCACCACTCTGCAGAGCGGTTTTACTTCTCCATCGAACCCAACACCGTGTATCCCGTACGCATGCGCAAACTTTGAATTCCACATTAGCAGTTTATCAAATCATCTGGTCTTTAATTTACCAGGTCGTTCCTTCACTCCCATCCCTCTCCCGTTTCTGAGTATCTCCCGTTTCATTTGTATTGAGTGAAATAGCGCCCCCGCTCCCCCTAACGTAGCCCATTGGGGCTATGAGGCGAAACAAGGTATTACACTCCTGTGGCATCAAGCCCGAATTGGCCTACCAGTCACCACGAATGACGAATAATTGGCATTATTACTGGGCTGGCCGTCCTACATAGGCACCCATTTCTACGCTCATCCCAGAATTTTCCTGCTCGTGTTCACTTTCTTTACTATTCTTAGTTCCCGTTATTTTCATACGCATATTGTATTTTTTCTTCAGTTACCGGGGGCATGGTTTTCCTACGCTGGGACTTGGCTTTCACATTACCCTGTTATGTCTCCTTTGCAATTGTCCTGAGGCACAAGTGTGCAGGGTCTCACCATGCATCATTCTCGTTCCATCATTTCGTTTATTTGCCAATTAGATTTCATATATCCGGAATCTAGCTATTTTAATGTATAGCACACAATATGCACAAGTTTTGTTGGGTACTGGTATGCATATCAGTTTGATACTTGCAGGATTCCTTAAACTGCAGCCTGTGTGGCTGCAGATGGAGTACGCTTGCTAACTACTTTATCAATCACTACAGGCCAGCAGATCTCTCGTGCAGTAGTTTAAAGCATTGTTTACAGGTGTACACACATGGTTGTCACAAGTCGTTTGATGCACCAAGCTCACTCTGCTAGGCTATGCTATTTTCTCTATTTTGTCTGCAATAAAGCTTTAAAACCAGGTTGTTTACAGCATCCATCACTTATACAACGCGCACAGAGAAGAAGCACGAGATGGGTGACAACCCATGTTGCACCCCAAGGCAACACAAACTGAATAAATACTTTAACATCACAGTGGGACTGGCTGTCTTCTACAGAGGCACCTATTCTATGCTCACCGCTGCTTGTTTTAGGCTACACTGCCGCTGCCAGTGTAAGGCTTGGAACCATGGCCCTACCGGAGAGCGCTGGATGTTGAACTGCACCGTTGCTTGTTTTAGGCTACACTGCCACTGCTAGAGTAGGGCTTGCAACCAGTGTACCAACTTGATGACTGTTGGATGTTGAACTGCATTACTGTGTCGTCCTGGGCTGCCGCCAGGTGGGCGGAAATATATTTTGGAGGCTGAACCACCCACGGGAAACGGGCCCTCCTGGAAAGGGCCCAGTACCCCCTAGCATTTTATAGACTTTCATTCTGTTTAGCATCACTTTGAAATGAAATAATTTTACATGTAGGTTAATAGCGCTTCGCCTGTAACGGTTATCTTATTTTTTTATAATCTTAATAGTGGTGTAGCATACGTCCACTCTTGGCTGTCCAACCCTGAGTAGCCATTTTGCAATGGTGCTGGTAAAGGAATTTTTCCCAGACTTCCCAATGTTTTTTCCACAAAATTGGCAAGAGAGTGTTTTTTCTTTGGGTAACATGGGTTTTCGCCTTTCCCTGAGAGTGTGACTGATAAATAATCGAAAACTAGATGTACCGCATAGATGATTTGTGAAGTCAAGCAATAGGCAAAATGAGATTTTGTACAATTACAGCGCCCCCTTTGGACCAAATTGTATGGCACGTGCTGTGGTTTTAGAGTTCTTTGTGCTGATCGTCCATGACGTATTTTGTGAGTTCCCACCTTCTCGGTCCAAGATATTGGCAGTTCAAAATCCCAATTTTTGCATTTACCCATATCACTAGGTGGCGCTATTCTTCAAGTGAGTGTTTATGGGCTGGGTCGATACGCCTCTGCAACACCAGCATACTAACACAAAATCGTTGTTTTGGGCAAAATTGTTGCGAGTTATTTAACAAAAACTGTTTTTCAACACCTAGCTTCGGCGATAAACATCGCCCCCTATGACGAAATGTCACAAAATTTTGTACACATGAACAGAAACCTGTTTAGAGATGGCATGTCAACTTTGACCAAATTGGAGCAATTAAAAGCCAAGATATGGACTTTTGAAGAATTTAAGCTATGTGTTAAATGTTCATTGACGTGTAACTTCGAAACGGTTTATCTCAAGATAAATTCTTTGATAACTTTTTGTCAGCATTGGCTGTAGATGGCATATACCAACTTTGGTGAGATTCACATGAACGGCCTATGACGAGTTCGTTCAGATTCATTTTCGCAATGTTAAAATTTCACGGAAATTGTTCTCATTGGAAGTGGGCGTCGACTAGTGTTTTCAATGCGTGAGGGTCAATAGATTTCACGATAAAAAAAATTGTTGTAAACGTAAGCTTTCTCTAGATAATAGGCAAAATGACATTTTGTACAATTACAGGACCCCATATGGACCAAATTGTATAGCACGTGCTGTGGTTTTAGAGGTTTTTTGTTCTGATTGTGCATGATGTATTTTGTGCAGTTTCCACCTTCTCGGTCCAAGATATTGGCAACTCAAAATCCCAATTTTTGCATTTACCCATATAACTAGGTGGCGCTATGCTTTAAGTGAGTGTTCATGGGCTGGGTCGATACGCCTCTGTAACACCGACATATCACAAAAATGTCATGTTCTGGGGTGAAATGTTCATTGAGTTATTTAGCAACAATTTTTGGGCGTCTCCCCCTCTTTCATGGACACTGGCACAGCAGGGGGGTGGCCATTGGGGGCCAAAGCTTCTAGCCGCTCAAAAAGTTCTAGGACTACATGCCTATAAAGATTTATGTCCCCCAGACTTCAAGTGTCCCGGCAATCATTGACGGAAAATCTGTGAAAACAAAAAAGTCACGACAACACTATAATGACCGCTTTCGGTAGCTTCGCTAGTGGCGGTCATAATAAGGTGCACACAATTGACTTAGTACAACTCAAGTGCAAAATGGTCCCTTTACCACACATATGGATATCATGCAAAACAACTCCTGTATCTAGCCCTACAGCAGCACAGTTGGACAAGTCTAAGGGACAACAGTATCATGTACAGGGTGCTTACCATTTCCCATAATTGTTAAAGGTGTACTTCCATCATGTTTTCATTAATTTTGCAGTGTTCTCTAGTATTAATAATTGCCCTGTGCGCTGGTTTTGATGAAAAAAATGTTCTAGTGCTTCTGTTTCAGGGTGTTTTAGTTTGGTGGAGGGGGTGGGGCCGGAAGAACGACACGATTTCACCTGGATTTCACCTCTGCAGCTTCCTTTGCCCCACAGTCAACTTGATAGCAGAGTAAGGTAAAGGGGAAAAGTCAACTTGACAGCGCTAAAACTGCACACAGAATGTCTTCGGAGATACAGCCTTATGTGTTTGATCCTGAATCCGAAGAGGAAGGAGAGATGGCCCAAGCACAGTCGCTTTCTGACCGTTTCAGAATGGTAATATTTGCAAAACAGTGCAAGTACCCGGCTAAATGCAGTTCAGTCATTCAACTAGCCTGCTAATCTTATGCGAGTCAGTCACAGGCTAACATCATTTAAAGCCCATTCGGTCATTTTCTCTTACATGCATTTGTACACGTGTGCGTCATGCTGGAAACCCTTTTCGCATTGGGTCGTTTTTCTCGCCTATTGTCTTCTTTTGACTGATATAGAAAACGGGGGTAGAAAAACATTTTGATATGCAGCATGCATATGCAACTCGGGGTGACCTATCATATTTCAAAAGAGCAAGTACTAAACGGGTTCTCGTGGAAGTACACCTTTAACACTTTGTTCAATTCCACTCTCCACCACACTCCCAAACCAAACTAATGACCTTATTCAGTCTATTTGTGTTGCTGATCTTCATACACACATTAAAGAAACTCAGCTTCCTAACAAAATATAGTCCACTCATCCCATTCTTATCAACAACCTCACTATCGCATTTACACTCCAACCTGTTGGCACTCACCAGTCACAGGTACTTGTCTAACTCCACCTCCTCCACCACCTCCATCACCTGCCCCCTGATCCATACTGACTGTCAACACATGTTCTTCCACCTGAAGTCTATCACCACTTCCATTCCTTTTATAATATTCAGCCTCAGGTCACTCAATTCAAACCACTCTACAAGGTGTTGTCCACCAGTGTCCAGTGCTTAACCTTACCCCCACCGAAAAACTCATATAATTTAGCATGCATATATCAGATCTTCACAATAGATCACACGCACACACATAGATCTTCCCACTTCACATTTTTCCCGAAACACATTTCCTCTACATTGCAAAGATGGCACTGCCACATAATAGCTATGTCAATTACTTTGCAATATATTTCCAATGTACAAAATAAAACTCAAATACACATTTCAGGTCTTTACAGTAAATCAGTTTGTCACATTGCAGGTGGGTTTTAGAGGGGCGGTATGCCACTCCCCTGCACCAAAGGTGCGAGGGCCCGTCATCGCCACTACGCGGCTATATTTTGTAGATTGTAGTTTGTAGCATAGCACCAGCTGGTGAAATGGGTACATGTGAAAAATGGGATTTTTAATTGGCAATATCTTGGACTAAGAAGGCAGGAACTGCACAAAATTTGTCATGTACAATCATAAAGATAACCTGTGGAAGCATGCCAATTATCGTGACATTTCATGTATAGTAGGCACTGTAATTTTACAAGGTCACACTGGCGATTATCTGTGGAACACCACAACCATGGTGGAACTCTTGTATGTAAATCACCTGTCCATGCCTACTTCCACTTCCAGTACAAATACAAAATCAAGTTAAAATGAGAAAAACAGCTCAAACAGGATTTAGGCGAACAGAACAGGCAAAAGTTCATGGGTTGCAGGACCGGAGGGCCCGTTAAAATTGGTTTTCTACTTTACACAGTGTAAACTGTCTCTTGGGATTTAGCTGGAGGTGAGTGTGCTGTCACTGTACTGCATGCTCTTTGATTCTCAGAACTCCATGCTGGTGCTGTCTGTGACAGGGCTATTCCTGGAAATGCTTTTGCAACATTGATAGCTTAAGGGTGTACTGTCACAAGGGTGTTAAGAGAATGCTAGGAGGATGAAAGTTCTGAAGAACATTGCGCTCCACAGGATATAAAGTGGAATTTTAGAGTCTTACATTGTTGTAGGATGCATTCTTTTATAGAATGTTCAAAAATTCACAGTTTTTAAGGTTAGTTATAACAGAGAGTGTTGAGGAAGGGAGAGTCGCCAACAGCCGTTTGCTTCCGTGTTCTATTTTCCCAAGGGGGAGGGGGAAAAATCCCCCTTTATGCAGTGCAGAGCAGATTCTAGGTTCGTTTCATTGAAATGAATGGGACACATGTGGAGTTTAACTAATAATTGGTCATAACGTCTTTCTGGAGTTGTTAAGGGGTTTTTTTGTAATCATATGTCACAATCTGCAACTACCCAGATAGCAATAGGTCAGCGGCTCACTGGCGGCCCACCAGTGGCAGAGTTGTCGGTCCAACGGCGGCTTCCACCAGTGGCCCAACTGGCGTTTTGCTCATTGGGTCTTATGGCTATATAATTCAAACAAGGCATTAAAATGAATATAAATGCAATTCAATTTATGATTTAAAAGAATATAAATGTATACATGTAAATATTACCCCACAGACTGACCACACATAGTATAAGGTTTAATACATTTTTGTTTATTTTGAATGTGTTAACGGTTTTTATATGAATAAATCATACATAAATAACAATCATTCGTAATACATATGTTTTTTCAATGTGTCTATTTTAAAAAAATTAAAAAAATGAATAAATAAAAATTGACAATTTACATCGATCAGCAAGTTTAATACATTTGTTTTTTTCACATGTTTACATGTTTTAAATATATATATATATATATATATATATATATATATATACTAGACATTGCACCATAAGAATTGCCTATTACCTTAAATTACCCTAAATTACCTTACAAACTTGTACTCGCGGTTACCTATAAAGAGAAGAGAGACAACATATCACCATCTGTCTTATGACACAGCTGCATCAACATTCTCTCTCTCCCTTTCTCTCTCTCTCTCTCTCTCTCTCTCACACACACACACACACACACGCACACACACACACACATCACCTAGATTCACAAAATGTTTTTTATACTTTTCTTTACAAAACAGGGCACAATATCGGCGCGATAGCTAGCTAGGCTAACAAACATGGACAGCCAAGGCAAGGACAGTGGCTGTGTTGACCCTGAAACTTTTTTTTTGTCACAGGACAAATGTTAAACCCCATCTGTCATCTATTAACCAATAAAGTTGCTTTCATTTTTAAAAAGTCGGACTGGTTTGCCTGGCAAAGGCTACCAATCTAGCAAAACTTGTCAGTTGCTACTAGTCGAGTAGCCTACACTTTCATATAGCCAAAGTAAATTTCCCCCCTTTCTCAAATGTGAATAAAAACATTTCAGCAGTTACATATAAGAGGGTGATATGTACTTTGTCTATCCTTTGTTGACTAAGTATGTCAAACTAGCCACCATGCCCGTTTTCTTGTAATGAAAAAGTAATGAATGAGTTTGTTTCTATCTTGCTGTCAGAAACGTACCACAACAGTTCACGACATTTTGAAGTGTAGGCTAGGCTAGCATTACGTTTACAATATTTTTTGAATAATTTTAGAAGAGATAGTGAAGAAGATGTTGTACTTACCTAGTCCTATTAAATTGTGGCTGGTTCTTCGGCCGCGACGTTAACGCTCGTCCGTTGCTGTCAACAAATTGATGGCAGTCCTCCAGCGGTCCACGGATGGCGAACCGCCACTATCTTGCGCACTTGTGGAATTCAAATCCTCGCGCACCATGACGGGGCCGACCAAAAGCCACTCACGCCCCGAGCTGTGATTTGTGCTAGGCAGCGGTCCGACTTCGGGCCACGGCTGGCACCACCGACGGCTTGCCGTCCAAAAGCCACCAGTGGTCCACTATATACATGCTAGCTGGGTATTTAATTTCAAGCCTAATAGTGTAAGTTGTTACTGTATGGATTTTGAGAAAATTAGCTTTATTTTAGGTCAGGCAGCAATGACTTACTATGTGGTTGTTAGCATGCTAACGCTAGCGAACTACGCTAACGTAATGTTTTAAATTGAAAGCTGTCACTTTACTCACCTAGATACTGTTACTGATATTAGCGTAAGCAGACAAAGTAATATAAAGTTATAGGGTTACAGCAATGTATTAAATTCAAGGTGAGTCCAATCACTGTTAGCATTTAGCACATAGTTACTACCATTCACTTGAATGAGCTAGTTCGTTAGCTTGCTAGCTCGCTTTACAGACACAATTATTTTCTTAGAGTTCGAAATAGGAATTTGTTGGCATCATACATCATCCTAGACAACAATACACTACACAGAATTATATTAATATTATTTAACAGCTAATTAAAATAAAAAGTTTATAATATGACGTCATATGACACGCCCATTTATGCAGTCCGGACGTGTTCACATTTGGTCCCATAGTAACGTATTATGTTGGCTTATCTTTGTAGAATCTAAGATCTTTGGTTATAACTTAAGGGGTACAGCTTGTCTACCTTGTCAACAAACCAGCCTGCTGAGGATCCTTTGTTGTTGTGGCCAATTGTGATTTTACGGATATTTCCCAAATTCGGCGCATCGATGGTAAACTTGTCTTCAGTGCCTTTCTCAAAGTTGTTCTTATCATTGTCCAACCGCCTTTCCCCTATGCAATAGAAGTAAGGATAAATAACTTCAGTTCATTAGTTCATCAATGTAGACGCTATGAGTTACTAAAATAGTAATGCTTTGTCAGTGGATTATTAATAGTGGTGTGACCAAAAGAAGTGTGGATCAGAACAAAGACAAATGAATTCAGACACAGCTTCTACCCAACCACAGCAAAAGCTACACTTAAAAAAAAACATAACATAACATAAAGTTAATGTAACATAACATAATATAACACAGATATAACAAAACATAATTATTATTATTACATTACACTTAGCTGACGCTCTTATCCAGAGCGACTTACAGTTATTTACAGGGTTTCAGTTACACTCCCTGGAGCAGTGAGGGGTTAGATGCCTTGCTCAAGGGCATCTGAACCATGGGTAGGCCGGGATTCGAACATTTGTACATTGGTTACAATGACAAACGTTATTTTATTTTATTCCATTCTGTTTCTGTTCTACAAATAATTTTCAGTCTATGGCTTTTTACCGTCAATGTAGATGGTGGAAGTCACTTAAAAATCGTCACCGTTTTGTCAGTATACTGTTAGTAGTGGTATGACACAGTAAAGCTAACAGTGTAATTTTGTAACAATTATGTCAGGTGAAAATAGAAATAAATATAATACATAATAATAAATACATCTATGATAAAAATGTCAGCAGTTGGGTTCCCATTAAACTGATTTGTATCATTTATGCACATTCATACTAGTAAGTAGGCATGGTGTCCATTAGCAACCAATTTAGACATCTGGACAGGTTGTTAATTTCCTCTCCCAGAATGACCTACTTGACCCAAAGCAGTCTGGCTTTAGAAGTGGCCACTCCACTGAAACAGCACTGCTATCCGTCACAGAAGCCCTAAGAGTAGTCAGAACTGAAGGACAATCATCAGTACTTATCCTACTCGACTTATTGGTGGCCTTCGATACAGTCAGCCACAGCATACTGCTAACTACACTCTCAAACATGGGCATCACAGGCATAGCACACTCCTGGTTTAAATCCTACCTCACTGGATACTCCTTTAAAGTGTCATGGCAAGGACAACTGTCATCAACTCACACCCTATCCACAGGGGTGCCCCAAGGGTTGCCCCCAGTGTTGGGACCCCTTCTCTTCGCCATCTACACCACCTCGCTGGGCCGGGTCATCCGCTCACATGGCTTCTCCTGTCATTGCTATGCTGACGATACACAGCTGTACCTGTCGTTGATGACACCACGGTGACACCACGGTCTCCGCACGCATCTCTGCCTGTCTCTCCAAACTGTCCGCATGGATGAAGGAACACTGCCTCCAGCTTAATCTAAGACTGAACTCCTGGTGATCCCAGCCCAGGAGTCAATCCACCATGACATCAACCTGAATATGGGCACTGTCACGGTTGCTCCGAACAAGGTTGCTAAAAACCTGGGCGTCATGATTGATGACCGGCTATCATTTTCTGACCGCATTGCCTCTGTAGTGTAGTCGTGCCATTATGTGCGGTACAACATTAGAAAAATCAGACCGTACCTGACCCAATATGCTGCCCAACTCCTGGTATAGGCTATGGTCATCTCCTCGTTGGCCTTCTTGCTTGTGCAATCAAACCATTGCAAATGGTCCAGAATGCAACAGCACAACCCAAAAGGGCACATGTCACTCCGCTCTTCATCAACCTGCATTGGCTCCCGGTGGCTGCCAGAATTCAACACAAAGCTTTGACTCTAGCCTACAAAGTCACTTCCAGATCTGCCCCTGCATATCTCAACGTCATACTAAATGCTTACATCCCATCCAGAGCGCTGTGATCCTCTAATACAAACCGTCTGGCAGTACCCTCTCCTAAGACAAAGCGAGGTCACTCCAAACTTTTCTCGGTTGTTCCCTCAATGGTGGAACAACCTACCAGTCACTACAAAAGCAGCAATATCCCTCTCGATCTTCAACAAGCTTGTGAAAACCCTTCTCTTCCGAGACTGCTTTCCTTCCTAACAAAACTAATCTCTACTAACCATCTCTTTATATAGGTTCCTTCGATGTTCTCTACACATCTGTTAGCTATTATGTCCTCCTTTTGTAAGTCGCTGTGGATAAAAGCGTCTGCTAAATGTAATGTAATGTAATGTAATCTGGACATTGGATGTAACTCTTGTTATTGCTACTACTTTTACCTGAGTCTCCGAATTCTCCAAAAATATTGATGAAGACGTCTGCATCTGTTCCACTCCCCTTTGTGTCAGCTGTAAACACGCTTATGAGATATTTGTTGTCTGTTTGGAAAAAAAGTGCAAATGAATATAACATTGGATCTTAAACTGCTGGAACAATTACAGTTTAAATACTTTGAGATGAGATGCTTAATATACAGATTTCCAAATATTTACAGAAATAACCTGAAATATCTTTTGTTTCAGTCACGTCTTCATGAAACCCATTTGTCTCAGCAGGGGGATTGTTAGAAAGCAACTGTAGTCACTTACCTGTGTATGTTAACACAGAGCAAGTGGTAAACCTCCTTAGTGGGGTTTTATGGCTCCATTCTCCTAGTAAAACAAAGCCAGGGGGGCTGTTTTTTAGGAGGTATAACACTTGCTCTGAGTCAACTTATCTGGGTTACATATTGAACCACGTACTACTTCCTGGAGAGCGATGTTTTATGGTACCTTTGAGCAATGTAATACCAATGCTTTATACCACAGCTTGGTCAATTCCTTATTGTGAAACGTTCTTTAGAATGTCAATTATTTTCTATATACGCACACCTATGAAGTAGTCCCTGTTTTCTAACTGTATTTCACTTGTGTATCAATCCACCAGGTTCATTGGTGAACTTAAAAACGACTGTAAAGATGTGACAGCTTTAGCAAATGATGAACGAACTGAACGGTACAGAGTATCAACATGTTTAATGCATCTGAGACCGATTTTCATTGCTGTCACACTACTTTTGGAGTCACATTCAAAGCAATGTTGCCAAGACAGACTGATGACCAAAGCTATGAAACTAACGACTGGGTTTTGCCCATAGCAACCATCAGTTTAGAATTAGTAACAGCAGTTTGTCCTGAAAGGTAGACAGAAGTAGTTCTACAAAAAAGTGTACTTTTCTTCTGAGTAAAAGAACATACATTAAAGATCCATGGGATTAGAAAAATACGGGATACATTTTAAATGCTTATATTTTGGATCCAAAATATGTAGTACCGAATACATTTGCTGTAGAACTGACACTCAGGAGTTTATGATACCTAGGCTAATTTACCGAGACATGAGTCTTCCATGTAAGGGTAGATCTGGCAAACCTGGGGTGCATTTCCAAAATGCATAATTGCTAACTTGTTAGCCACTACCATTACTGGTACTACTGAAGTAGTGAACACCAAAAGTACAAATACATAACTTGTATTTCCCAAAGCCTACTTTGGTAGTACTACGGTAGTAGGAACTTCCGTAGAAGGGAAACTCCTATGTGTTTCCCAAAACCTTCGTACTAAAAATACTTTGAAAAATCTTAGGTTGTGTAGTTTCTACTACAACTCTTAAGCTTTGTAAGTGTTGATGTCAACTACGGCAAAACGTGCAGTAGGTGTTTGACTGCTGAACAGCAGTATTACAGTGACCTCTACAAATCGGTTGAGTTTGTACCGCAGGATTTCAAGATACACCACTCAACAAACAGTTAAGGATGTTTATGGATCAAACACCTGTTGTGAATTTTGCCGTTAAGCTTCTTGTTACAGAACAGCAAGATGTGCAAAAAGTCCTGAAACATTGAACTGTTGAACATGATGTGCATTTAAAAAGTTTAGAGAAGGTCACATTAAGTTCACCTGTAAAGGTTATAGTGCATTTTCACGTCATCCTGAAATATCACCTTCAGTGTTTCAGGACTTTTTGCACATCTTGCTGTTCTGTAACAAGGAGCTTAATGGCAAAATTCACAACAGGTGTTTGATCCATGAATTGACCAATACAGGTCCTCCGAATTGGTATTTCAACAATCCTCCTCATCATGCTGTTCACGTTTTCACATCATGATCAAGATGACACCTAAAAATGGACGTTATTGAGACACTGACATTTTTTGTCACCAACCCATCATTTTGTCTCAATATTGTTTGACATGAGGAAATCACCATTGTGTGCTTCTACTTAAATGCCCTACTTTCATGATACCACTGTAGTGTAAGCTTGTTACATTTTCCATCAATTTCACCCAAAAGCTAAATATCCCTAACTTTTTGTGAGTAGTGTATTTGCACTTCAAATTGAAGTTTTGCTGGCAGTGACATTTGGTAGGGAACTGATATTATTCAAGCTTGACACAAAGTGGCCTCAGGTCGGGTGTAGGTTGGAGTCTGTCTGTTGATAGGTTGCGCATTTTAAACAGGACCTTGTACGGGAAACGCACCCCAGGTTTTTTCTTCACAAAAACAAAGCCAATAACATTTAAAACTACTGACCTGGATTAAAAATTATGAAAAAGTTCATTGAACTGTATCAGTCTATCAATACAATTTGTGGCTCTGCGTGCTTATTGAAATTACAACTCATTCCAACCACAGGGCTTACAGAATTTCATAATGACGTGGACCTCAAAACAAGGAGCATAATAGTTCACATTATACTTGTAGTCACATTATACTTCACCAGCCAAAGATCCATCATTAGCCTGCAGCCCAAAGGAAATTTTGAAAGCAACAAGCACTATCCCAAAGGGTGATTCTGCATACTGTTACAAACTTCCGTGAGACAGGCAAGAAAAAAGCACAGCAGTTGATCACCTATTTTTAAGCCCAACTCCAATTTTAGTGTTGTATTGGGACAACATAGTCAAGGTGGGAGGGATGTGTTGTTAGGGTGCCCCCTTAGTTGTACTGTAAAGCACTAGGGGGAATCACTGGCATTTTAGCCCAAATAGCCTATAAAGAGGTAACCCACATTTTGGCATGTCCATGGGGTCTGAGGTGCCCAGCAAGTCCCGGATGAATAGGTGGTCTCCTTCGTCTTTGCTCAGCCAGTTGTTGCAGGCGAAGTAGAAGCGCAAGTGTGGCCTGTTCATGTCCGTCACCATAACGCGGTCCAGAAACCAGCTAGCGTTCATGCCTGTGTTATCATGTTCAATTCTAGAACAGTGTAAAATAGAAGCAAATATCACCTTCTTTCTCTCTCTCTCTCTCTCACACACACACACACACATACACACACACACACACACACACACACACACACACAGCCAGATAATGAGGTCAAACTGCATTCTATACAAAATTCCAACACTGTGGCGCCATCATAAGGGCAACCAGATGCTAAAATGGCCGGAGTGCTCAGATCTGTCACATTTTAAGCATAATAAAAAGGAAAACATGATGAAGCATTTATTTTTTATTTACATTTAACACAACGTCCCAACTTCATCGGAATTGAGGGTTGTAAGAATACAGATTGCTTCTATCACTCCATCCCTCTTTTTCCACCAAACTGCATCTCCATTTTCAGCTTCTTCTTTTACATACTTTTAAAGTTTTTAGCTTTGCATGCAATACCATTTTCTTTAGGAAATTCAAATTTGTTCATGTCTGTAACAGCTTGTTCATATTAGTGACGATCACGTGGTCCAGGAGCCAGTGAGCGTTCAGGCCATTGTTATCCTGTTCGGTTCTGGAGCGCTGACAAAGGAGCAAATGTCACCCTCCTGTACATGTGTCTTTCCCTCTTCTCACACACACACATCTCACGTTCTCTCGCTGAGACACACAAACGGCTCCTATACATGTGTTTCCACAAACTCACACACACAGACATACACACATGCGCACAGTCTCTTACTGAGACACACACAACCAAATGGACCTTGGCACATGAGCTTAGGCTAAACATCTCTGAGGGAGCAGGCGAGAGCCTCACGTCTACAATCCATAAAATTATTAAAGGGGCTATATGGAGGATCGTGGCCAAAACTGGTGCTGCAATCAAATTTTAAATACTGTAACACATTGTTCCCCCTTTAGAGGCACACAAAACACAAATTCAAATAAACAGAATTTGCAGGCTGTAAAATGAAATTTAAAATGGGAATATTCTAGCTGTGCTTTTGTCAGTGAAATCAGCATTTTAATGGAACACATTTTTTTCATCTCTAATGACATATTATGACCATTTTACAATGGTTTGCTGTACACCGACTTGACCGTGTACAGCGCGTAGCCGTGTTCAGCACGTGAGCGTATTCTGAGCGTATGACCATTTCCACCGGACATCTCTGTGTATTCAGCGCGTGAGCGGGAATTCAGCTGCCAGCCCCCTCTTTAAATGCACTTGGCCAATGTCTTTAAATGCACATAGCCATGTTTCCCTATCTCTCACTTTAGTAAACACAATATGTGTTTCTCTGGTTTTATTTCCTTATGTTAAACATGGTTTAGAAAGCATAACTGCACAAATACTACAACCTGGCACTTTGATAAGACGAACGGAATATTTGACATTGTTCTAAATCAAGTAGGCTGATTGTTGTCAAAGCCTTATTTACTTTACTTACATAAAGTTATGATAAACTCTGCCTCTTTGACAACAGTCACTTTTTCCTACCTCGGATAAATCAATGTATTTATTAAATGTAGTGACCTATGGACCTCAATTTTACCCAGTGGCTTATTGACCTTAGATTTATCAAAGCAAATAGGAAACACTGAATGACAAGAACAAGGTTACTATTTTGTTATAGCTTGAGTGGTCGACAGAAGACCGATTGAGGCTCTTCTTGCATTGACAATACTCCGAAAAAGAAAGCTTCAGCAAAATCTTGCTTCTTCCTATTAAGACCATAAAAGCTCCACCACTATTATACCTACAACATGTTTGACTGGACAGCGTGACAACTTCACAGGCATTTCAGTTTCTGTGTTTATGTAGGCTAGTCAATGCCCTTGTAGTGCAGATCTGATATGACAAGGCCAATATTGATAGCTTTCTAGCGTTTGTTTCATGCAGTTGTAATCGAGTGGTAATATTTTGCAGACATATTTTGAGGTATTCCCTGTGTCAATACATGCATTGATAGCACAGTTGACATGGATTTGTATAGCTGTGCCTATAACTTTCAATGGGAGTTTGGCTGAATACGCGCAGAACACACACAGAAAAATAGACTTGGTTTCTATTTTCTAGCTGCAGGATACGCTCAGAGCATGCTTGCGGTGGAAATGGTCTAATCTGCTAACATGCATTCTAAATTAATACGGACAATATACGGACAGAACACGGGCACGCACTGAACAAGCAGAGAGTTTGGTGGAAATGAGCCCTAACCCGCGATAGGCAAAATCTGCGAAGTAGTCAGATTTATTTTTTACAATTATTATAGATGTTTTAAGGCTGTAAAACCCCTCACTACACACTTTATACCCTCTTTTTCAGACCGGCATTGACATTTTCTCACATTTCTCTCTCTTCTACTCTTAAAGTTTAAACTTGCAAACATACAGCACTTCAGAGGCACACAGCCTGTAAGTGTACCTTATCTTTTTCAGAGGACCAACATTATGAGTTTTGAGTCGAAAAACATCGGTTTTGCCCCGTTCAAAAGCTGTTCGGCTCCTGTAAGTAATGTTAAAAAAATCTCATTAATATTCATATCCAAAGTTATGTCACTTCATGAATATTTAATACCATTGTATGAAACTAGCTGGCATATCCACACAAGTCATATAGTTGAGTGTGCATTAAACATTTACAACCCAAACAAGCGGGAACTTGTTAAGTAATCCTGGTCATTATGAGTTGACATGTCAATGATAGATGTAGCTTCCTGCTTTATAAGTAAATAATACATGTTGATACATGCAAACAACATACATTCATCACCACACACACCCCGTTTCACCTTATTGTCACCTTATAGAAAAATAGAGATAGAAAGCGAGACAGCGAGAGCGAGAGAGAGAGAAAGATAGAAAAGAAAAGCTCTGTTTCTGTAGATGTATTTCCATTACTTAGTATCAGACTGCCCACGCCAGCCCAACAGCACACAATCAAAATCATACCCCGCTCAAACAGTACTCTTATCAGAATAGAATGAGTTTTAATGTTCTGTTATGGAAACTCATATAAAACTCATTTTATACCTTACTGCATTGGGTACACATTTACAGTAGTGTGTTTTCAATAGTTACATCATACTACCCCTATCTATGGTGTAGCTATTTAAAACACATACTGTACACTCAGTCACACTCACAAAAAAGCATCACGACAGCAAAACAAAAATGAAAACATTTTAATGCAGTATGTGTCGTATACATGCCACTGCATCAATTTCCCTGGTATGCAGTGCCATGCATAACGATACTCTAGTTTAAACTCACACAGACTCTATCGTTATGCTTAAATTAATACTTAAGACATATAAATCCATAGTACCGTGTTGCTATCTTTCACTTTTATTCGGTATGGGAAAAAGTGAAAGGTACAGCATTGTGCTATGCATTTTTGTAAAGGACCTTTTAGTGTTTCCATCATCTCAGCATTGCACATTGATATTCTATCCTTTTACCATGGTGCGCTTGGTCTGAGGAGCGACAAGTGCTGGACTGAAAAGATTGTAGTCCACACTAATTCTTAACGTCTTTAGTTTACCACAGTGCTGCTGCTACATTCTTGCAGTGGGTACAATTTCAATATATTCTTATGTTCACATTCTGCACTAAAGCATAAAAGGCTTAATTTGTCAGCTGTGCTGATATTTTTTCTTCTAAACAGAGAACTGTTTGTTTTTTTGTTTACACTAATTCTTAACCACAGTGCTGCTGCTACAGTCTTGCTGTGAATACAATTACAATATGCAGCTCATATTACATTACATTACAAGTCTACTGGGGTTAATATCCCCTGCACAGACTATCTTTGGAACTCAATGACATGTCGACAAGAGAAATGTGCTGAAGTGTATGGCATTGTTGACTTTAACGCTTTTATGTCATGGCTTAGCACAGATATGCATTTTTAATTAAGGGACTACCGGTTATGGCTCCACCAAGCACAAGGGCTCAGAATGCCCTATGGTAGAAGGTTCTAGAATGTCATGTTCAGCCAGTTAAACATCACAAACACAATCAGGAAGTAATCCGTGTTGGCTAATTGTCTCTTTTCAATACCACCTTAAAGGGAAAACACTTTCAAATACCTCTTTTCTGTGCTGTGGAGTTAGAGAAGAAATGACAAAGGTTTTTCAAGCAAATTACTATTTAGAGTTTCTCTAGTGACTATATGACAATCAAAAAATAATAATCTCAATAATAATCTCAGATTTTGTGAATAAGACACTCACACACACTTCCTCACTTCCTCTCTCTCTCTCTCTCTCCCTCCCTCGCACATACACAAACACACATACACACACACAAACTGCCTACTCAGAAGTTTTTTTAGTTACAAGCATGTGTAATCTGAGTAAATGTCATTGTGCCTGCTTTATTGTTATCATTTCTTTATCTAATAATCATTTATTAATGTTAAATCAATGCTTCATAATGATCAACAAAGTGTATTTTAATGCTCAACTAATGCTTACTTGTGTCCCTTATTTTAAAGTGTAAACCCAAAAAATTAAGATTTCTATGTGCCACAGGACACTCACTTGCTGGCGAGGTGCAGCTTAGGCGTGATCCCGTACTCTCCAAACAGAGTCACAAACACGTTGGCATCTGTTCCTGCTCCGGCCACCTCTCCCGTAATGGTGACCACCTCATACACTGTCAAGGTAACAAGCCCACGTACAAAGACAGTGTCATGCATGCTGTGTGGGTGTGTGTGTGTGTGTGTGTGTGTGTGTGTGTGTGTCTGTGTGTCTGTGTTTGTGTGACCACCTTCTACACTGTCAAGGTAACAAGCCCACATACAAAGACAGAGTCATGCATGCTGTGTGCATGCATGCTGTGTGCGTGCATGCGTGCGTGCCTACGTGCGTGCCTGACCACCTCATACACTATGGGGGTAACAAGGTCTTGTGTTTCTCACTTTCTCTCTTCACAACTTAAATACAACAACAACCAAAGTAAACGAAAGTCTTAGGCCTCTAGTCATCTAGGCCTAAAAGTAGTTCTCACAGCTAATGAAATATAACACAAGCCCACAAAGACAAGTGACAAGGGGCAGTGACAAAGACTGACAAGTGCACACATCAAACAATTGGAGCAACTTTTAGAACCAACTTTTAAAATGAAGACCACATGCTGCGTGGATCATTATGACCGCCGCTAGCGAAGCTAGCGATAGCGGTCATTATAGTGTTGCCGCGACTTTTTTCCCTTTTTTTTTTTTTCTTTTTTTTTCAGCAATTTTCCGTCAACGGTTTCCGGGACACTGGAAGTCAGGGGGACATGAATCTTTGTAGGCATGTAGCCCTAGAACTTTTTCAGCGACTAGAAGCTTTTGGCCCCCAAGGGCAACCACCCCGCTTTGCCAGTGTCCGTCAAAGAGGGGAGACCGGCAAAAGTTTTTGCTGAATAACTCAATGAACGTTTCACCCAACAACATGAAATTTTTGTCATATGTCAGTGTTACAGAGACGTATCGACCCAGCCCATAAACACTCACTTGAAGCATAGCGCCACCTAGTGATATGGGTAAATGCAAAAATTGGGATATTGAGTTGCCAATATCTTGGACCGAGAAGGTGAAAACTGCGCAAAATACGTCATGCACGATTACCACAAAGACTTCTCCACACAACACCACAGCACATGTCATAAAATTTGGTCCATAGGGGGCGCTGTAATTGTAGAAAATGTCATTTTGCCTATTATCTAGAGAATGCTAACGTTTACAACAATTTTTTTTTTATCGTGAAATCTATTGACCCTCATGCATTGAAAACACTGGTCGACGCCCACTTCCAACAAAAACAATTTCCGTGAAATTTTAACATTGCGAAAATGAATCTGAACGAACTCGTCATAGGCCGTTCATGTGAATCTCACCAAATTTCGTATATGTCATCTACAGAAAATGCTTACAAAAAGTTATCAAAGGATTTATCTTGAGATAAACCGTTTCGAAGTTACACGTCAATGAACATTTAACACGTAGCTTAAAATTCTTCAAAAGTCCATATCTTGGCTTTTAATTGCTCAAATTTGGTCAAAGTTGGCATGTCATCTCTACACAGATTTCTGTTCATGTGTACTAAATTTTGTGACATTTCGTCATAGGGGGCGATGTTTATCGGCGAAGCTAGGTGTCAAAAAACAGTTTTTGTTAAATAACTCGTCAACAGTTTTGCCCACGACAACAATTTTCTGTTAGTATGTCGGTGTTACAGTGGTGTATCGACCCAGCCCATAAACACTCACTTTACGCATAGCGCCACCTAGTGATGAAGGTAAATGCAAAAATTGAGATTTTGAGTTGCCAATATCTTGGAACGAGAAGATGGGAACTGCACAAAATATGTCATGCACAATCAGCACAAAGACCTCTAAAACCACAGCACGTGCCATACAATTTCGTCCATAGAAGGTGCTGTAATTGCACAAAATGTTATTTTCCCTATTATCTAGAGAATGCTAATGTTTACAACCAATTTCTTTTTAATTGTGAAATCTATTGATGCTCACGCATTAAAAACAGTGGTCGACGCCCACTTCCAACGAAAACAATTTCCGTGAAATTTTAATTTTGCGAAAACGAATCTAAACGAACTCCTCATAGGCCGTTCATGTGAATCTCACCAAATTTCGTATGTGTCATCTACAGACAATGCTGACAAAAAGTTATCAAAGGATTTATCTTGAGATAAACCGTTTCGAAGTTACACGTCAATGAACATTTAACACGTAGCTTAAAATTCTTCAAAAGTCCATATCTTGGCTTTTAATTGCTCAAATTTGGCCAAAGTTGACATGTCATCTCTACACAGATTTCTGTTCATGTGTACTAAATTTTGTGACATTTCGTCATAGGGGGCGATGTTTAGCGGCGAAGCTAGGTGTCAAAAAACAGTTTTTGTTAAATAACTCGTGAATAATTTTGCCCAAGAAAACAATTTTCTGTTAGTATGTCGGTGTTACAGAGGCGTATCGACCCAGCCCATAAACACTCACTTGAACCATAGCGCCACCTAGTGATATGGGTAAATGCAAAAATTGGGATTTTGAATTTTGGGATTTGCTAATATCTTGGACTAAGAAGGTAGGAACTGTATAAAATATGTCATGCACGATCAACACAAAGACCTCTAAAAGCACAGCACATGCCATAAAATGGGCAAAAAAAGTTCCCACATTTCAATACACTGCGGCGGTCATACCATGTACCGCTATGCGGTACATCTAGTTTTACATTGGTTTAACCTAACAGTGTAATGTATGTTCATAACATGCCTACCATTGTGAGGTTAAACCAACATAAAAAGATCCATGCAGCACATTTACTCTTTTTTAAGTTGGTTCTATGCTTCACGTGGGACAAGGGTCAGTGAGGGACTGACTGCCTGACTACTGGCAGTCCTTAGGACCCCAAACAATTGGTGTGGCCCACACGAGCAAGCCGGCCCTTCTAAGCAGCATGTATAATTAATGCACCTGTAACACTGGCTGCTGTTTGACACCGAGACATATGGTGGTTCTACTCCGGTGGTCACGTCTAGAGCTCAGCTATATGTCACACACACACACACACACACACACACACACACACACACACACACACACACTGTGGCCTCATCTGACAAAATGAGTCTGAAGTTTCAGATTATAATTTAAGGATAAAGGCTGATTTTGCTTGGAAAAAAGCAAACAAAAAAACTGTTCCCAATTGTCAAAGTCAAAATAGTATAACTATGCAAAGTTTGACAACTGGCTACATTAAGTTCATTTACAACATTTAAATCACTTAAATGAACAAAATAATCATGATTGATGAAAAAAGATGGTGGTATGCCATAATTCAAAATACTCTATCTTGACAACTGTTAAGGTATGACTTAAACCAAGTAAACCAATTTAAACTGTGTTGTCTTTATCTTTTGATTGGTACCAAAATCTTAATTTATGGGATTAAATTGCTTTAATTTGTGGGTTTAATTCATTTTTTGGATAGTATAACTCTTATTGCCAGATCTGGTCACATAGCCTGTCTCATATGTGGGGCTGACAAGCGATTTGTGGTTACCCCCAGATCTGTTTCATATTACGTCACATTGACAAATAGCCTTTATTGCTAATGTACAGACACCTGTACAATGAAATTACACTGCGACAAATTAGCTGCATTTAATATCATAAAGAAGAAATATCGTAAAAAGACACAGACAAACAGATAAGAGACAGGAAATGCACACCTCAAATCAAGGGAATAATATATATTGCACTATATAGGTAACATAATGTAACTCACACCCTGTATAGTGCAGTAAAGAGGGAAAAAGTGAGCTTTTTAGACAAGGTGGTGTCTGTCCACTGCCCTGCAACAGCTTCCACTGTACACACGTCATTCATTTTACAGCGGGAGCACCTGGTAATTAAGGATTTGCTGGTAGCCTACTTAACACAACTGCAATGGGGATGCTAAATTATGCACATCAAACTGATAACATATAGCAGGTGTCTTTCTGCCATTTTAGGGGCCTGGGGGGTTTAGGAGTCAGCATTTTTAACAAGATGTATCTTTTTTGTATTTCTTAATTAGCACTTTGAGCTACTTCCTCTCTATGAAAAGCACTTCATACCCTAAAAGAAATTATTGTTAATAATAGTATAGCTGTTATCAGGTAGGCCTAAATCTTCTGTTTCCCAGGACTTTTAGAATAGCCCAACTGTGGGACCGGAGACGTTTCGTTGATCGTAGGCTACCTTATCTGCATGATGAACTGATTACCTGGGGGAGGGATTACCGTTAAAGTTTAAATTTACATTTAATGTAAACTTAGCCTAGGGTTAAACTTTATTAAGACACAGACAAAGTATGTATCTCAAGACATGTCATTAATCATGAAAAAAAAGAACATTAACCTACCCTTTTTCTTGTGATACTCATCCTCATAGTTTTCCACAGCCTCTTCTTTGTAATTTCTAAGTTCGTTCTCGTAGATCTCCACATAGTCTTGGATTTTGGACTTTTTCTTTTTTCCCTTTTTATCGTCATCACTCTCTGCTCCTTTCTTGCCTTTCTTATCCTTTTTCTTTTTCTTGGGGGAGTCTTCATCCCCCTCGCCCTGATCCGTCGTGTCCTCCTCCTCCTTTCCCTTTTTCTTGTTCTTGTCTTTGGAACCCATGTTTGTGTCCTTGACAGAAGACGCTCTCTTTTTCTTCTTGCCGCCCTTCTCGTGTCCGTTACTCAGTAGCACAACATCTGGAAGTTTCTCCTTTCGCGTGTTCTTGTTGACTTTAGTCTTTGTGTCATCGTTGTCGCTGCTGCTCTGTTGCTGCTCGTACCTATTTGATCCATCGGTACTCACCTCATCTTCCTCCTCCTCGTGCTGGACTTTCTTCTTTGTCCTCTTCTTCTTGGCTTTTAGTTTCTCACTTCCTTTGCTCTGCCTCCTTACTTCTCTCTCATCATCAGGCGCATCGCTCTCTGAGTCGAACTCTTCTGTGTTTGTGAGAAGACGGCGCTTCCCGCTCTTGCCATCAGTGCAATCTCTGCCGCTAGTGACCCCGCTTTTCCTCTTCGTCTTCGGTTCCCACTCCCTGGCGTCGTCATCCTCATCTTCGGTTTCCTCCGCCACCCGCGGTGGCTGTGGCTTCTTCTTTTTTTTCTCTTTCGAGGGCATCTTTAATTTATTTACTTCTGTGTAATTGTAACTGGCTCCCGTACGTTCTGAGTGAAAGACGACTTCTTTGACCTGTGATGCGGTGGCGACCTGCCAAAGAGCTCGCGCCAGGAAGCAGGACCCAGGTCCAGGCTAGTCTGCAGCCAGGTGCGAGACAAGCGCTGCATGGCCACCCCTTGTGCTCCACAAACCATAACCACTCTATTGTTGTTGGCTCATTACAAATTCCATTGTCATGCCATGTGACCCACCCACCCACGCACACACCTTAGCTAAGATACACCTGTTAGAGGACACCTGTGGGAATATTTGTTCAGCCAAGATATATTACTAGTTACTAGATATATTACTATATTATTAGTTATGCTGTGCCATTTTCCTCCTCTGACAAGAAGCAGTAACTATGCCCTTAATGACTGAGTCAAAACTTTAACCCTTTCTAGAACACCTAAGTAGGTTATTTTGTTGCAAAAGGCCTCTGTGGAGAGAGGAGAGCCTTCCAGAAGGACAACCATCTTTGCAGCAATCCACCAATACGGCCTGTATGGTAGAGTGGCCAGACGAAAGCCACTCCTTAGTAAAAGGCACATGGCAGCCCGTCTGGAATTTGCCAAAAGACACCTGAATGACTCTCAGACCATGAGAAGCAAAATTCTCTGGTCTGATGAGACAAAGATTAAACTCTTTTGGTGTGAATGCCAGGCATCATGTTTGGAGGAAACCAGGCACCGCTCATCACCAGGAAAATACCATGCCTACAGTGAAGCATGGTGGTGGCAGCACCATGCTATGGGTATGTTTTTTAGCAGCATGAATGGGCAGACTAGTCAGGATAGAAGAAAAAATGAATGCAACAATATACAGAGATATCCTGGATGAAAACCTACTCCAGAGCGCTCTTGACCTCAGACTGGGGCAAAAGTTCCTTTTTCAGCAGGACAATGACCCGAAGCACACAGCCAAGATCTCAAAGGAACCACTCTGTGAATGTCCTGGAGTGGCCCAGTCGGAGTGCAGACGTGAATCCGATTCAACTCTAGAGAGACCTGAAAATGGCTGTGCACAGACGTCTCCCATCCAACCTGATGGAGCTTGAGAATTACTGCAAAGAAGAATGGGCAAAACTGCTTAAAGATAGGTGTGCTAAGCTTGTGGCATCATATTCAAAAAGACTTGAGGCTGTAATTGCTGCCAAAGGTGGATCAACAAAGTATTGAGCAAAGGCTGTGAACACTTATGTAAATGTGATTTCTTAGTTTTCTATTTTTAATAAATTCAAAAAATGTAAAAAAAAAACCTTTTTTACATAATGCGGTATTGTGTGTAGAATTTTGAGGTAAGAGATTAATTTAACACAATCTGAAACGAGGCTGTAACATGACAAAATGTGGAAAAAATAAAGCGCTTTGAATACTTTCCAGATGCACTGTATTTTAAATGATAGGCTATGCTGTATCTACTGACGCTTTGAGAAGACTTTGATCAGCAGAAATCTGAACTGAAGTATGATACTGAGAGGGCCCAAAGAGAAACATCTGCACTACCTCTTATCACCAAGGGGTGGCAATCTTATTGCACATTCTCACAAGAGAACAACGCATGACAGAACACGTCCTCACCACGGCACAGATTAGCTATATGGGAGGCTACAGACAAATGGAACAACAACAGTTGTTACACTGCTTAAATAATTGCTTCATTATGTATAGAATCAATGCGGTGAGAATTGATCAAGTAAGCAGACTGGAGTCCCTGCGTGTTGTGAACTTGAAAAAATTGCATCATGGACATAATTATACATATATAAAATATGTAATGAAATTAAGTAATTAAACAAAATACAATAAAATATGTATTATATTAATTTTAACATTTGAAAACATCCAATAACCATCCTGTGTAAGGAGTATGTATGTAGCACATTTTCAAGTGTATTGTAAGTTCAATGCCTCGTTTTGAATGTCAGGGCTCTTGTTATTGTGAGCTAACTTAGAGATTTTTAAATGGTTTAAAAATAGCTATATTTAAGCTCCCGATTGTGACCCCATCACTGTGAGCCTTTTGTGAGCCTTTTTGACACAAACAGTAAAAATAGTAAAGTTTAGCAACAGGCTAGCGTAGTTTTGCTCCTCAGCAAACATATCAATTCGTTATCATGTTTTGACATACCCACAATTTATTTTACACTGGAGTATCCCTTTAATCAGAGACCTAAGGTTTTGAAGATTAACTGTTTTTTTTTCACTGAACAGGCCAGCCCTGATGCTGACCATTCACCCAGTGATTTCATCCACTTCAGAACTTAAGGTTTTATGCCAGAGAGGGCACTCTTTTCCCAAGGTTGAGGGAGTTTATTTTCTGTCAGGGAATGTGGAACGAGATCCCAATGAACACAGAGACAGCCTGATTGGTGAAGGGGTGACATGTCACGCAGATGCGAGAAAACAAACACTAAATATCCCAAAGTTTATGCAGGAAGTTGGGGTCGGAAATGAAGGACAGGGAGCGCTGTGACTGCAGCATGTCCAAAGATAGCCTCCCATGGGTTACCCCCCCTGACCCACATACGTACATACCTCTGACCAATATTCATACATACTTCTCTGTGATTAACCTTTCAGATTTCAGGTTTTTGAACATCCTTTAAAAAAGAATGTGTTCTACAACGTAAGAATGTAAAACTCCACATTGTATTCTTTGGAGCCCAATACTTCTAGAATGTCCATCCTCCCAACATTCCTTTCACACCGGTATGGCAGCACACCATTAAAGTATAATACAGATCCTTACATTTGTCCACCTGGATTTATAAGACAGAAAATTCAGTCTTGAAAATAGTATCAGTCAATTCAGGTGGGATTCATTCCACACAAACCTGAACCTTCTTGAATGCACAAACACAACATAACGCAACACAAACATCCACTGATTTATTTGCATGCTTGGCTGTGCCATACTTGAGTAATTATTGTGGATTCATTCATGCTGGCTTGAAGATTAAGAGCCCTCGCATTTTCTCCACAAGCCCTGAGGGTTGATGGGATTATTTTAGGTGCTTACGATTCGTCAGGTCCAGGCTTGCACTTCCTACAAAATATCACAACGTTTACAGAACACTTAACTTGCTGACTGAATACTATGTTTAAGCAGCACTCAAGAGGCTCTCTTGTGCTCTTTTGGAAATCATATTCCAGTAGAGTAAATGTACTGCTGGTCAACTTGCTGGTCATTCAGTTGTATTTATTGCTTTTACTATATCTTATTTCATAATGTCCTAATGTGTTTTACGTGTGGCATTGCATGTGGTATTTAAGTGAAAAGCAAAGAAAAAATTACATTGTACAGGAAACTCTTTTGTAACTGCACATATGACAATAAACTAGAACCTTTGTTCTGCCTGTATAGCCATGGTTGGGATCTTGTCCATCATAGCTCAAGTACAGTGCAACTTCTGCCTGCTGTTTTTATCCCTTCGTCAACGGTACAGTGCTTGAAGACTACTGACCATCTGATTTGGGGTGAAAGGAGTGTGAGGACTATACATTTTTGGGGGGATTATTTTCACACCTGGTGTACAACATTCCTAATGTTTGCTAATGTCATGTAATTTAATGTGCTAATTCAAACATGAATCAATTATTTACTTCAAAAATACAAAGCAATTGTAATGTGATAGTTATGTTTTTATAAATGAACACAGGGGCCTTTTAAAAGCATAACTAATATGAACATAGGAATATCACGAATATAACATATAATATAAAGTCATAAAATGCAGAAATTGAGCTTGTTGTTACCTCTGTTATCCTGAAAATACTTGCCATTACTTATATCACATCATCAATTTAGCAACTAAAGAGGTCCAGTGTTTCCCACAGTGAATGTGTTAGTTGAGGGTGGTGGTTTTCTGGGAAGGTGTGAGGTTATGGCTGAGAAATAAATCACTCTAAAATTATTCATGTTAGTCCTTGCCATATGTTTGTTTTAAACTGTCCAGTTGGAGTGAAGTGATATAATAGATAAGGTGTTTGTTACATATATTAATGTAATTTCATCATCCTATTTAAATCCCAAGTCTTATTTTAGTGGTCAACTGAGACAACGTAGTGAAGGTGGAGGATTAAGTTGATAAATTGGCCAGCTTAACTATAGCACTGGGGAAAATACTGAGATCTTTGGGCAGTGATATAGCCTATCCCCAGTAACCTTTGGTGACAACAGCAATGTTGCTATGAACCTCAGAGGTCCAAACGGATCTAAATGAGCTGAGAATAAACAGTAATCAGAGCTCTCTCTATCCAGTCCAATCTGTACTCTGCAGGCCTCTGCGAAACTCAGTGCGTTATGCCACACACATACACACACACACAGATACATACACACAGGCCTGTGTGTCATGGCACCAGTGGCTGAGTACAAAGGGTTCTGATACATCTCCGATCTACCTGTGTGGTTTCTGAGAGCCTTTCATCTTTTAGTCAGATCTACTATTAGAACTGATTCAAATTCAAATCATGTCTTAGTGTGCACCTGAAAGACAGAATGAGCAGGCACATGAACAAACACACACACACATATACACACAGAGGTGGAGTTACCAAGCTTCAGAAAGTAAAAACCCTGCCACATATTTGACATTACCATTTTTAAACTGGCTAATGAGCACACAAGTCATCAGATAGGTAAATCAGCTAATAAGGGAAATCACCTGTGTGAAGTGCACAGGCACTTGGTAGAGTTTTTCCTTTCTGAAACCAACATCTCCACTCATCTGTCCGAAATGTTCACTCATTCACTATGTAGTGCACTATGTAGGTTGTCAGTAGCATTGTCTAATTCCCTACATATTACACTATATAGTGAACAAGTTACAGTTTTTCTCTATCGCTTTGGTACATTTTTCGAATCTTTCTTGCAATTTGCAGAAGATCGAGTGCATTTCTCAAAACAGTTTGGACAAATAGCAAAACACTGTGGATCACCTGCAAAAGCCAGTCTCTTGCTCAAAATGCTTAGTTCATCCCTCAAAAGCAAGTTTTTGTGTCAATATACGTGTCAGTGCCATCAGAATGTTTAGTCATTGTGTCACTGTGTATAAGACAGTAAAATTCATTAGTCATGTTGGCAATTGAATAGTGCACTTCGAAGGGACATTTTGATGTAAAATGTGGTTTAGGTGTGATGACAAGTGTACATTTCACCTCATATCATTTATATGTGTGAGATTGATTGTAAAAGACAAGATTCACATTTACAGAATGACTTCTTTATTGGCAGACATTGACATTGCAGTGCGTAAAGAAAAAAAAGACAGTACTGGACAGAACAAAGGTAAAATACAGTAAGTAAACATAGGTCAAAAATATAAACATAGGTCATGCAGTAAGTAAACAAAAAATATGAACATCTCCCTAAATTCTAAATCCTTATCCTGATCTTCAGCTTCTTCACATTCTCGTCTGTCAGGCCACGAATTTTCACCCACGTGACACCGGCAGCGTGGATAGCATCTTCTGGAGTGCCTAATCCATCCTCTTCCAAATCCTCCACCATGCAGCCTCACCCCTCTTCCTCTCCTTCTCCCTGTTGTTGTCCATTTTCTTGTCCTTCCATTGTCAGACATTGTAACTTTGTATTGTGCTCTGGTTATATACTTTCCAGTAGATTGTTCATGAGATGCTCCCTTGAGCTCATTCAGAAAACTGTTGATCATTGGTTTCTCAACTCTCTTCATTAGAAAAAGTCTAGATTCAAGCAATTTACCAATTTAGATCATATTTACAAATGTCTTATGGAAATGTATAGAAATGTGCTTGACATGTTATGATAGCTTGGTAAATCATTTTGCATGTTAAGACTTATATGATGAACTATAGCCTAAATGTTTTGAGGAGTGAGACTATTTGATAGATTCCCATAACAAAGCATTTTGATTAGCATGACAAAAGCAATTGATAATGTACGTAAAAACTGAGAATTGTACACTGTACACAATGATTTGCATGGATGGACAAAAGCATTTGCAATTTGTTCAATGCAATGAGAAACTGCCTTTTTCATCTGCACAAATGGCATGATGATGTGACAATTGAACAAGAACTTTTGAGAATTTCAATTCTGATGTGAGAAATGTACCAAACCAATTGAGAAAAACTGTAATAAGAGCCACTACACTGAGAAAAAGATGACATGCTCTGCCTGGTGTATGTGTGCTTAGATGATGTAACTGAACCATAACAAATACACAAACTAACATTCCTGTCACATGTAAATGACTTTGCTCATGCTGGGCCCATCACACTGTTGTAATGGGATGTTTTATGAAAGTTCCACAGAATATAATGTGGAATTTTAGAATCTTATATAGTTCTTTTTTAAGGATGTTCAAAAACACCCTTAACTTTTAAGAGTGTACCATCACACCAGTGTAACAGGAATGTTGTGAAGATTAACATTTTATAGAATTTTGGGTCCATAAAATATAATGTGGAATGTTAGAACCTTACATTGTTGTGGAATTCATTCTTTTTCAAAGAATGTTTTAAATCGCACACCCTTAAAGGTTAATTTATGATGGCCCAAATAAAGGCTCCATCCAAGAAATCACATCATGGGAACTAGCGGCTTATCCTAGCTTTGAATTGCAGAGTGCTGAGCCCAATCACACATGTTTATGCAAGGCATTAGTGAAGCACTGAGGGGTTAGCATATTCCTAGCCTAAAGCTTCGGGCATCCTCGGCCTCCGCTCACATCAGGCCAGCTTGCTCGTTGCTCTTTTTTTGGGGATGCTACACCAAGCTGTAATATCTTATAGCAGAGATCTTCACAACATTTTTCAGATTAAGGACCCTGTGGGTGATATAGACATGGTGCAAGGATCCTCGTTTTTAGTAAGAGTCCAAGGCTGCAGTTCCCCTAGAGCAATGTGTGGTTTGATGCCTTGCTTAAGGGCACTTTAGCCACGTATGAGGGTGCAGGAGTGTGTTGGTTATTGAACCAATGAAACATTTTCCTACTGGTAGAGGAATCAAACCGCATGCCCATCTACAAAGTATTTATAAGTGCTTGTATACTACCCCATACTGACTTGTTTGTTCTTGTTAAATAGTTGGTAGCTAAAAAAAGTCACCTTTGTCAGTCAGTGTCTGGGCAGTGTGCAATGGGCAGTTGATTTACTGAACACTCTAAGGACTGCCACCTGTCAGGTGCCACCAACTGCCAACTGTCACATGTTGGTGTTGAGGTAGTGTGGAAGCAGCATCAGAAGGATAATTGTCATTATTAAATAATCTATTTGTGCATATGATCGGTGGTGGGTAATAGGCAAAGCCTATGTGAGTGAGAAAAAAAATACCCACACACTGTTTGACTTTGTTATATAAGTATTATAGTCTGACGGTTTTTTACAGATGTTTGTGATTTTGTACCTGGAACTTTTCTGCAAGACAATTAGAACTTATGGTAGTCCACTTGCTCTCTGGGAATTAAGTGCATTTTTCCCTTTTTTCTTCAAGGATCGTGAGCTACCCTATTCTATTATATGTTATTGTATTGTATTGTATTGTATTCTATGGATTATAAACTCAGTGGACAGTAGACGAGGGAAAGTGTCATTCCAACTAAAATAGGTTTATTAACTGGAAGTGGGATGGGCAATCGTCTAAAGGGCCTCCTCTATGACAGGCAATAGCCTCTTGTCAAAATCCCCCTCCCCACCCTGGAGTGACAATCAAGACAGTTCTGTAACTAAAACAAAAATATTATCTGGCAAACTTCCAATAAGAAAAAAGTTACCTTTGTGGTTCTCCTGGGAACTTTTTTTTATCTTACCTACTGTATAAACAACTGCCCCCCACCAAACAGACACACAGACACAGACAGACAAACATACACAGACACACACACATTCAGTCAGATAGATAGAAAGAAAGAGAGAGAGAGAGAGAGAGAGAGAGAGAGAGAAGGAAGCACATACACACAAACACACACACCTTAAGTGGCCCTGAGTGTGTCTCCAGTTAGCCTGATGCATCAGCCGCTTTCACTTTGTGTAAGCGTCTGAAACATCAGCATCGGCATTCATTTGCTCCACGGTGGGCAGACACTTTCTGCTTCAACCAATCGGTACTGATTGATAAATCAAGCTTTTACAAAAACCCATAGGAAGTAGGCCAATAACGTCTTTCCCCTTGATTAAATTCTTCAAGCATTTTTCTTGTTCTGGCTTTAAATCCTTCATTTTGGGAATCGTGACCAACACAGAATGTATAGCTTGGTCTACATCCATCTCACCAGCTTCATTCAGTGCTGTTAAACTACAACTGAAAACTCAAGCTTGAACGCTTCAGTTTGATGTCATCATTTCCCCCCTGTTCACTGATTGACCCGTAAACATTCAGATACAGACAGAACAGAAACTTACTATGTTCATGCTTCCTGACTAGTTGGGGGTAAATGAAATTGAGCAAAAGCACTAGGTGGCGCTAGCCTGGCTAGTCTTCAGTGCCCAGCAGAAGGCATCTGTTAGCAGAGGATTAGTGAGTAATAGCTACAGATATTGGAGGGCATGTGACTCTGGTATGTGACTCTGGCAATCTTCTGTTGGATTTTGAAGTATTGAGGTGAATACTCCTCTATCCTCCCCTATAGTAAGTACATGACATTACAGTAAAGCAGGTATTTACATGTTAGTGAGTATCATGATATGGTGAAGAAAAGGTCCACAGTGGCTAAACTTCTGTTTAAACTTGAAAATCAACATTGGTACACATAAGTTGAGAAAACTCTTGCATGATGTTGCCTAGATTATTTATTAGAGCAGAGTAGGGCAAACACTTGGGATTCGATGGACTCAGGATTGGATGTTTATTATTCCTCCTGAGAGAGGGGACATTCTCATTCTCTTCTTTTCCTCTCTCAGTTCTGGTGTGGACCTTACTAGTGGGTTTGTTGATTCTGCAACTACTGCCCCGATGGAAATAAAAACATGATTGTGTATTTGTGCTCTGAGTTACGTGTGTGAGCATGCATATTTTGGAGCTGTGTAGATGACAACACTTACGCTTGTTTGATAACATCCTAATTAGGATCCGAGGATTAGAACAAGAATCAGAATAGATGATTACATTGAATCCAGAATAGATGATTACATTGAATCCAGAATAGATGATTACATTGAATGTAATCAACATCAGATCAGATTAATATCGCATTTTGTGTCAAATAGTAAACATGTAACTACATGTAGTCCTGACTTCACCAGCATTGAAACATTTTGAGAGTAATGCAAAAATCTGAGACAGACTGTTGGGGGGGCATTTGCCTCATACCTTTTTTCAGCCCGATAGTCTGGCAACTACTATCTTACATGAGATAGAGGTTCGACAGAGTAAAAATACTTCTAATTACAGGCCATCAATTACAGTCTTTGAGAGTATCCTGTGTTCCTGTATTATATGGTGGTATGGACACTCTAAAACAACCCAAGAGAATAAATTGTGAACTAGAAAGCATTTGAGGAGTGCATATATATTCACCAGGGCATGCCCTGTTTCCCAACAGTAAAGAATCTTATTTAAAAATCCTGGATCCGGTGATCCGGATCACCATCACAATCTAATCTTTTTTTCATTAGCCCATTTCCAACCTTCCCACAACATTTCATAGTCATAGCTGTAGTCATGTCCACCAAGGTAAGTAAAGTCAGAATTTCTTCAAATTTAACGTGATCCTGCTTCTCGCGATATTCAAGACTTTCGGTCTCTCGAGTCTGACGGTGCCAGGACGGACAACCAGATATTCCAAGCATGGTACTCTGTCCACAAACAGCGGAGGCAGTCAAGAGTCTTCATTTGCCTGGTAATGATTAATTTCTGCATTTACCGACTTATGAAGATGATTAGTTAACTCGAAAAAGTTATATAGTGTTACTTTAACATCACACTCTGGAGACATTTCGGGACCATTTCAGGACGAACCTAATTGCTGTAAATGTTACAGGGTCTAGTAGAGCTGACAGTCTTTTATTATGATATGCATGAACCCCAGAAGTTAAGGCCATGGCCATACATTCTCAGTATGTACTAGCTATGCATCATACAGATGTGTGCGTCATTAATTTCCCTGATATAATGTCATAACAGTAAATGTCTTCTATAGCACCTTTAACTAGCATTAAAACAAGTTTGAAGTAAATCCAAATCAAGTAAAATTCCTTGGGAAATACATAATTATTTACACCGTACAAGGACATAGTGACATGTATTTCTGTTTTGTGTTCCTTTGCTGAACTGCATAGCACTTTCAGCTATATTGTTTGTATGAAATGTGCTATATAAGTAAATATTATTAGTATTATTATTATTATTATTAGTAGTAGTAGTAGTAGTAGTAGTAGTAGTAGTAGTAGCAGTAGTAGTAGTATTTAATACGTTCCATTCACATACAGAATCTTGGTAAAACCAGTATACAGAGATATACACCATTAGACATTAGGTAGTGTCATATCTCCTGCATAATGAAATATGTTCAGAAGCATACACAAAAACTGTTTAGTTTGCCAATTTTGACATAGTTAAGTGAAAGTCAGTCCCATTGGTCACTGTGATCACAAAGTAGATCAGAGCACACAGTGCACATTCAACCTCTGCATTTAACCCATCACACACTTGAGCAGGGGGTGCCATGGCAATGAACCCGTGGCCTTTAGGCTGCAAATCCAGTTCCTTAATCACTAACCCAAGCCTATAAAACTATTAAGTTATGATCATTTTAAAGCCATCCAGAGGAATATTTCAAGTAGGTGTTTCAGCAACTAACCCAGATAAGCTCAGAGTGAGTGGTAAGCCTTCTAATAGAAGATTCTTGTGACTTCATTGTTCTAGCTAAACAAAAGCCACAGACCTCTTCTAATTAGTAGACTTACCACTGGCTCTGAGTTAACATACCCAGGTAAGTGACTAAATCTGTTTTCTGGAATACCCACCTGTAAGCATATGCAGGTGACACAAATAGGAAGGAAAGTATTTGATATACAGTATCAAACAATCCAACGCAGACCATACACAAGAAAACTTTTTAAGCAATTTTGCCAGACAGACAGGTTAAAATGGTGTAGGAGTTATTCTAGAAAGCAGATGACGTACCTGCATAAGTGTTAAGTCTACTTATAGAAAAACCCTATGGCTTTGTTTTGCTAGAACAAGAATAAAGCCATACACCCCTTCTATTAAGAGGTTTAACATCTGAGTGAATGTAGCTGGGTTTGTCAATAAAAACACCTATGTAGAATACCCTGCTGATTGGGGACCATGGGAAATTGTCTGCTAATTTCAGTTCTCTTGATAAAAAATGTGTTCGTGCTAATGTTGGTGGTAAAACTCCTAAACAACATATGTCAGTAATGCTGCCCAGCATCATGGCTCCAAAAGTTGCTCTGTGTATTGTCACCTTTCGACAATTCTGACTTTCATGAGCCTAAATTTGATTAATGGATGGAGGTACAGTATAAACTATTCTCAGCTGCCCTTCAGTCTGGCGGTAGCCAGCTTGTGGGTATATGGATTCTGTAGAATATAAGACATGGGTAAGTGTATGTGTGTCTGAGGATAAGTCCACATTAGTCCATTTTTACCATTTCAGAACACCCTTTAGTTCCACACGCTGTCAGTTTCAAATAGCTCCATCAGTGTCTCCACTCCTAATCCATCACAGTTCCAAAGCCTGAAAACAATGGAGTATTGTTGAAAACTAGCAGAAATGTGACAATTTTGCAAACGTACCTGATATGTGAGTGAGTCTGTGTACTGTGAGACCAGATAGAATGTTCGGTGAGTATTGAGGTACCTCTAGAAATGTTTGGGCCCTAGGCAAGAATACAATTTTGGCTCCCCTTATTATGAATTGAAAATATTATTAATAATATATTAATAATATTAGTACTATTAGTGTCCGAAAAGGACCCCTTTCAATGCTGGGCCTTTAGAACTGTCCTAACAATTCCCCTTCTTGCATCACCCCTGGATGGGAGGTTGAAAAAATTCTATAGGGTTTGACCTTTGACCTTTTTTATCCATTCGGAGTCTACTCCTTCCCCTCTCTGATGATGATACCTTCTCATCTCCGCTTCTCTGTGTGCAGGCATTAGCCTTCCAAGCTTGAGTAAGTCTGTGTATTGTCAGACATGGTAGTTTGTTGGGTCAGTGGGTGGATGGTCAGGGACGTGCAAAACATTGTCGTGTATGTAAAACATTATTTTCTTTCTTTTCAATTCTCTTACACACCTCACAGTTTCGTTATAGAATGGCAGTAGGAGGTGCAAGTTTTACAGTCTTTCCTTTCCTTTTCAGTTCCCTCACACATCTCAGACACTCTCCCTCTGAAATGTCTGATAGCCCACATGAGCCCCATTGATAGGCTGCTCCTTGCCCCCTTCTAATGACGATGACACCTCCTGGAGGGGCCCTGCTCTGTTGTCAGCCTCCTCCAGGCAGTAGGGGCGTCTGCACCCCTCCGTGTGCCATCCGTAGCGCTCCGAGCCCTCTGGCAGGTACAGAAGCGTCTGCGAGGTACTGCTAACCTCCCGGAGGTCTTGAGATGCGAGCAATCCCCCATCCTGCGAGATGATGGAGGACAGCTGCTGCTGCCCGTCACGGCAGTGGAACATTGCCCCCTGGCCCCCTTGTTGTCCCGGGCGACAGGCTCCCACCTTACAGAAGAGGCAAGTGACGTTAAAGTGGAGCTAATATACACACACTCACACATACACACATTCCCCCACCCCACCACACACACTTTCTCACACATACTCTCTCACACACCCCACACATACACACACATACTCCCTGGATGCCCTCCCAACCAAAGCAACAGACTTCCCCACCTTGCAAAAGAGGCACTTGATGTTCTGGATGAGTTTGAGAAGCACGGCTTTCCTCAGCAGAATGTAGATCCAGGGATCCAAGATGGGGTTGACCGAGGCGATCCGGATTGCTTGGAGATCAGGGTTCTTCTCGATCCTCTTCTCCACCTCAGTCAAGTACAGCTGGTTGATAAACACCTGAGCCTGGAGTAACACCAATGGTAGACCAGAGAGCAGTGAGAAGAGTGACAATCAACATGAGAAATTTTGAATCAATCAATCTGACAACATAAATTGACTGATTGATAGCTTGTTCCTGCCAATTCACTGAACCAGGTAATCCTAAGAAGCACAGCTCTTCCACCTTGCAAATGAGTTATTACTAAAATGACATGTACAATACACATGTACATGTGTTAAGTGCACATGCAGAAGTGTGAATAAATGGCTAGACTTTTACTGGCCCAAGCCGGTAACTCTTTCACCTGGCTGAAAAACTAATTAAAATAAGCTGATAAAGTAAATGGCTGAAACAAATATGTAGTACTAGATTATAGCTTCTAAAGCCAGGTTCCCCATCACTGACTAAGGCTACATGCTGATCACAATGGATCCTCAAAACCACAGCCAGATATCCTGGGTTCAGAAAGTGAAAGTTACATACTGCCATACATCTGTTTCAGCCAATTCACTGAACCAGCTGATCCTAATTGGCACAACTCTTCACCCAGGCAGATGAGCTAATTACATGGCATGACTCAATTTGTCCTGTAATGGTACCCTCAAGACCACACACAGACAGGACAATTTTTTTCACACTGCACAGGTCATAACACCTTTCATCTTAACCAATCTAACACACTTAGCTTGGTAAACCAGCCCCTCGTACTTTATTTAATTTTGTACAGAGGGCCTGGCCGTGCTTATATTGACATTGCTGTATTAGGAAGAATTTCTACTTAGCCCATCAGCGATCAGAGGGTGTGTTTATGAGCGATGACGTCGACTTTGTGTGCTACATTTGAATTGTAGTGCGTAGGCAGGCCAATTGTAGCCTGGTAAACACGCCCCTCGTACTTCATTTCATTTCGTGCAGAGGGTCTGGACCGGAGTCTCTTGAGGAGCATTTGGCAAGTCGCAGAAAGTACGGTCCAATCAGCGAACAGAGGGTGTGTTAGCTGTGACGTTGACCTTGTGTGCTACATTTGAATTGTAGTGCGTAGGTAGGCTAATTGCATACGTGACGACCAGGCCTTAGCGATTGGGTAAAGGCAGAGGCACTTTAAGTCCACACCTCCAGCAAATCGTTTCTGACGGTCTCTGTTCCAGACCCTCTGCACGAAATGAAATGAAGTACGAGGGGCGGGTTTACCAGGCTAGGCCAATTGCATACACGACGACCAGACGTTAGCGATTAGGTAAAAGCAGAGCCACTTGTTTTAAACTTCAGCAGTCCACACCTCCAGGAAGAAGTCATTTCTCAATACCTCACTGCCAGACCCTCTTTACAAAATTAAATGAAGTACGAGGGGGTGGTTTACCAGGCTATAACACACTAACCACCTAATCAATACCTACTTGTGTTCCCTTCCTGCACTTACCCTGTAATATATTATGCTACATGAGCTTGATTATCAATCCCCCATTGTAAGTCACTTTGGAAAAAAGCATCTGTTAAGGATAACAAGATTATAATGATTGAATGATTATAATAAAATTTTGAAGACATCGGACAGGTGTTCTAGAAATTACAGGTTTTGGGAGAAGCGGGCAGCACCACCATTTTTCACCAAAGCAGGTCATTAAACTATTACAATTTCTAAACAGTTTTATTCAATCTAAAATGTTGAATAGGGCAGCTTTAACACAAAACATTGTGCAAACTTTTTGATAAAGCTGTATCATTATAAAAACTATCCGTGACGTTATGACTCATTCTGAAGCTTTTCTCCCTTGGGGTTTAAGAGTCGTTTCCCTTTTCTGCTACCATAATTCCTTATAACAAGTACAAGCACATATCTGATGGATAAAACAAGAATGCTTCACACACAATAACTTGGTAAAGCTGTCACAATGTTACAGGTCCATCACCAACTTGGTGGACTGATACGATACACACACAATAACTTTCAGGAGAATGACATTTTGAATGAACTTACTTCACAGGCCCCAAAATAACTACTTAAGAGGTGCAGATATCAAAAGCTAGTTGACATTCTCCAGAATCCATCACAGTGGGAAATTTGACCAAGACGTGGGATAACACAAAAATGCACCACACACAATAACTTCAGGGGAATGTCGTTTTTAATGTGAACGTGATCTCACAGGCCCCTAGAATCATAGAAGTGAGGAAAAAAGTGGAACTGACTACGCAGAGCCCAAGTGGCAACAGGGACCCTAGCAGACCAGAGATAAGTGCTATGGCCCTGCACAGAATAACATGGTCTTGACAGCCTGATCAATTTTGGAGATAATTAAGCAATATAACGCGAGTGGGAATGGCTTTGTTCCTGCGGCCAAACCACAGCCGTGGCGATATCCGCTAACCAACCCCACGACCACGAGTGTTATACTGCTTTTATACAACAGTTCCATTGCCAACACAATTCGTTTATAGAATTTTTTTTTATTCGTTTATAAAGTTTTATTTAATTCTATTTCAGTTCACTCTAGTCTCCACTCTACAAAATAGTTTCAGTTTGAGTTAATGGTCTGTGCCTGTCTGTGGTTTCTATGCAAAAAGTGTCTATGTTGATTTGGACATCCCCCTGTATTGTGCAGCTGCTGAGATGTGTTTGTTGTCATTGTTCACAGTCCTAATTAGGCTTAATGCACAGCTGCTGTTCTGCAGCGTTGGGTGTCTTGTTAAAGTCTGCTGTAGCTTATAAATTCACTCAAGGGATTACTAGGTGTGAAGAGTCACCTGTGTTATATCTAGAGATATCCCCACTCCTAGTGATGTGTGGAATGCATCTTATCCAATCAGAAATTCATAAATAGTTTGAACGGACCTAACTGTTGTATAATATTACTGTAGCACACTGCATATTTTTAAGGTCTTCGGTCCAGTGTTAGTGACATGATGTCATCAGACACAATGGAACTTCTTCCTGTTGAGTTGCAAACAACAGGACTGATGCCTGCCAAACAGAGCAGGCATCTGCCTTTCTAAAACTGTAACTCAGACTCTCATGCAACTCTAACCTTTCTGGGTGTGAGTTTTGAACATTCTGTAAAAGAACCACAGAACAATGTAAAATTCTTATTCTTATAAAGTTCCACATTATAATCTAAGGAGCCCAAATTCTTTAGAACTTTCATCTTCATAACATTTCTCTCACAGCAGTGTGATAGTACACCCTTAAGAGATAAGAGCTCTGAAAGAACTTTTTTCTTACAACAGTCTTACCTTTATCTTTAAAAAATCTTATTAACTTTTTGATCTGATTCTCCCAAGACCCTCTAACGAGGAAAAGAACTGACTATATTATAATCTTCAGTTGAACTTAGATGGGACTTATCAAGTTTCACTGGATACTGCTTCTTAAGAGTTTGATTGAAGGAGTACGATACAAAGGCTAGATCTCACTGAATTTTGAATTATTTTTCCTAAACCCCACTTAGGAGAAAAGGATATTTAAAAAAGCAGCCAATTATAAGATTGTATTTGTCAAAAGACCTTTGTGACCTATTTCACAATAAGGGAAGTGGACATTTGAAAGGAATTTTTAAACTCAGTTGACCCTTTGAGGAGTGAATTATTTTTCTGTTCTTGTAGAATTCTACACAACCATTCTTTAGCGCTCATAGAACTTCATGTTAAAAATCCCTTGTTAAAAAGTACTTGTTATATCATAGGGGGAGCTTTCAACTTTGCAAATGTTCTATGTTATGTTAAACTTCACACTGATTTTGAGTAATTCTTACAGAAGTCTTCCTGTAAGTGACAGTGTAACTGTATTTTTATTCTGTATGACAGAAACACAAGATGAGGGGGGAGAGAGAGAGAGAGAGAAATGAGGAGTGTGTGAGATGAGAGTGTGTGTATGAGAGAAATACCTTGTGTATCACCTATACATGTTTCAGTGTATGTGTGTGTGTGTGTGTGTGTGTGTGTGTGTGTGTGTGTGTGTGTGTGTGTGTGTGTGTGTGTGTGTGTGTCTGTGTGTATGTGGATGCAGTTTCCTAAACCGCATTTGTCTGACTTCTGTGCACGTCTGACAGCCTGTTAACATTCCTATCCCCACTGCACTGCAAACATTTGACTTGAGGTGATTTTTTCTCTTTACAGAACCTTTTTCTGACTAACAAAATGTACAAACCAAACAACTCAAGATCAAGTTCTCAACTTAACATCAAGTTCTGATATAGAAAGTGTTGGGTAACCTGTCTTCAGAAGTTACATCCATGTGGCCATTCACTAAATTAATTAATTTGTGAAATTACCCGTTTCTACTTGTGCCACCTATGCACTTCAAACAGGTAATTTCACTAATCAACTGAGTTAGTAAATGGCTGGACCAAACAGTGGGTATAGGATATTTACTTCTGACGGCAGGTTACCCAACACTGGTTGAGATATCACAGAGAATATATGCCTTCTTGCTCTCTTCAACCAATGAATGTGACAAGTAGGGCTGTGCGTTTTAACTATGGGTGGGAGGTATACCGCAAAAGCACTTATGGTTTCAGCTGGTAGTTGAGAGCGCTTGAAAGTTAAGAGTGTAGGTCATTAGACACTTACAACAAGAGGAATTGAACAAATTAGAATGACGGCAGATGTGCAAATCAACAGAATGACCATTTGGATCTCTGCGCCCGCCAACCGACCGAAGCTGCGTCTCTTTCCGAAGTCGTTGTTATTCCGTCCCGGCTCATTCCCGAGCGACATCCGCCTCACGAACCTGCGGTGCATGCGGATCAGAGCCCCGCACACCAGCACGTTACAGATCACAGTGACAAGGATGAGTAGGGAGCTGAACCCCGCGTACATGTAGGAGTAGGCTGCGTTCGTGGTCACATTACTCCGCCAGTCAATAAAGCACCAGGTTTGCGGGTACTGCATTTTCACCTCTCCAAAACCCATGCTCGGTAATGCGCAGAAAAGTATATTGGACACATATATTCCGAAGAGTGTAAAGCCTGCCATTTTCTGGTTAATGTATTCGTTGTAAAAATAAGCGTGGTTGATTGCCAGGTACCTTTCTATCGACATAGCGCATATCAAACTAAGTCCAGCCAGTGAAAAGAACAGTACGACGAATCCGAAATACTGGCAAAGCGGGTTCCCGTCCGGCCAGGCGCCTTTCACGTAAGTGGCAATGGTGACAGGACTAGCTAAGACGGTTCCTAGGAGATCCGTAACAGCAAGGCCACACACTAAAGTGTAAAAGGTTGTTTCTTTCTGCTCCTTTCTGGATTTGCAAAGCACAACAATGGCAATAACGTTCCCCACCACCCCGAAGATGAACATCACCGAGGGAATAGTGGGGATCATGCTCCGCGAAGACACGGTAGTGTTACTCATTTTAGTTTCTTCCATTCTTAAGCGGAACGCGGAAAAGGACAAGACTTATCACTGCTTTTGATGAAATGTGGGAAGACGAAGGCATTTCAATGTCCTTTCCAGCTTTCCAGTCCGTGTAACAGAAGTTTCATGTCAACTTGTGTCATTTTTGTCCGTCATTCGTCTCGCTCTCTCTCGCGCTGAAATTCTGAGCGTAACCGACGGAAGGGTGACTTATCTCTATTCCCACCACGAAATAAGCCACTGTGTACCGGCTCCTGAAAAAGCGTGAAACATCCCCCCTCCTCGGCATTTAGCCTCCTCTATTCTCCACCCTGACCCCTTCTCCAAGGACAGACCATTTAACATGAATATCACCTATCTTGAAAGCGTTACTTTTTTATAATCAGACAGAATCACAACCTATGTCATATTAGGTGTAGTTACGCGGTTATTGAACTGACTTTATTTACATAATTTGTGGCCCAGTTCTTTATCCGTTGTATGTCATCAGTGACCATTCTTAGGTGGTGTTTGAACGTAAGTGTTTCCATTTTAAATACTGACATACATTGATTTTGACATACATTGTGTAATTAGATATTTTGTTACTTTAGTGCTTTTAGTCCAGTCTCTAGAAGTAGGCTAGATTTAAAGTAGACAGCTTGTTGTGAAGAAAAACCTGAAACACTCGTTTATAAATATTATTTAGTAGACTACCAGCGCTGCGCAGTCTTTACAACATTTTCAAGAACAGTGTTCTAAAGAACTACTAACTGGCTCGGCCATCTTTCCTTACATTTCCACAGATCTAAAGAACTATAAATCTATCTGGTGCTATCAATTTTATGGTTTGAAAAAAGAGGGAGGAGGAAGGAGGGCAAAAAACTTGCAGCCACAAATTCTTAAGCCGTAAAAAAAGCTGAGGTTTCAAATCATCACCTGCCTTTTCACAATCGCCGAAGGGCTTTCTATTTTCAGCCATAACAACCACTCTGAAGAGAATACAATTATTCCTCTCTATTTACCAACAAGTATAGGCAGATTTATAGGGCCCTGACATCCAAGTGAGAAGAATTGTCACCATTCCAATCTATCTTTATATCCTTTGAAGTTGCTCCTCCGATGTAATGTTTATCCGTATATTTGGGTTTTTGTGGTGTAATGGGATGGGAATTATTTTATCCCTGGCATAATTTGGGGGGGTATTTTGGCCAAATGCTTCTCTGGCGTTTCAGTTTTGTCGAGTCATGTATTTTCTGTCACCTAATGTTCAAGTGTATGTTTGACTAAATTTCCTTCAGCTAATCTACAAAACTATTTTAAATGATTCAAAGCTTAAATGTTTAATGAAATTCAATGTAATGTGTGTCTTTGTTTTTCGATGAATGACTGCCTGGCTACAAACCATGCATTCAAACGAGCCATAAATTAAGTATTTGGACAATAGTCTCTCTCTCTCTCTCTCCTCACTTTTGTGTGTACACGTATGAGTAGTAGAGTTAAATTAGCTTTAATAGACACATAGTTGTGAAAACACATATACCAAGAATACATATATTAAGGTAATTATAAAGTGATTTAAAAATAAATACAGATATGCACAGGCACATACACACATTAACATATGATTGCATCCGTACACACACATTAAAGCATATGTATCGGTGGTAAATGTGGTATTTCTCTCATACACATGCACACAAACACCTCTCTATTGCTTGCTCTCTCTCTCTCTGCGTACTTATAAAAAATACTCTGGGGTGGAAGGAAGGCTGAATATAGGTCGTGTTGTTTGCATTGTGGAATAAATGGCCCTCGCGATCTCCTCTTAACGGTTAATGACAGTGATTTGGTTGACCATTGAACAACACATATGGACAACATGTAAACACATGGGAACATGCAACTCTCCATCTAAGTACAACAGTAAAGTTGTACTGTAGTTCTATTTTGAAGATCTTTTTTTTTTCAAAGTTACATACATGTAGGTGCTAATCAGTACAAGTTGGCTGTACTTGAATTGCTATTATTTTTATTTAGATGATTCACAAAACAAAAACAGAGAGTATTCTGATGTTAACACTACAAAGAAACACCAGTAAGAGAAAGAGAAGATGGAGTATAATGATGAGGTAAAGGAGAAGATTAAAGACAAAATGTCAATGTCAAATATTTCTAGAATAGACTGGAATGCTTATTGGTTATAGTTATTTAATATGTGGACCTCTTCAAGTGAAACTAAATCAAATAACTATCACAGTTGAAACAATCAAGATATGGAGAAGAATATGTACAGATATGAAAGTTTAAGACTCAATCTGCCTGTAAGAAATATTAAGGAGAGTTGGAGTAGTAGAGGAGGAGGGGAGAGATAGAGTGGTGAAGTTAAAATAATAGCATGGGGAAAGCAGAGGTTTTCATTCAGGAGAGATGAAATGTGTGGACATTTTTTCCATCATTTTGGAATGCTGTTTAAAAGAGGTATAATCTTTCATATGCATGCTGTGAAGGGTGAAGGGTATTAGGTGGCAGACTCCATTTTTCTACCATTTGAAATCATGAATTCTCATTCACAATTTAGGATAATATTATAATGAGGAAGAAGAAAAAGCGAAGAAGAAAAAGATGATGTTGTTGATGATGATGATGATCATGAAGTAAGATGAGGTAGAAAAAAAGGACGGGGAGAGATTTGCAGAGGAACAATAACATACCTTAAGTCTATTCTGTTAGGGGGCCAGCTGTGGTCTAGTGGTTAAGGAGTTGGTCTTGGGAGCAGAGAGTTGCAGGCTCAAATCCTGCCCTACCCATGGCCGAAATGCCCTTGAGCAAGGCATCTAACCCCACGCTGCTCCAGGGGCTAAAACTGAAACCCTGTAAATAACTGTAAGTCGCTCTGGATAAGAGTGTCAGCTAAGTGTAATGTAATGTATGGGTTACCTTATGTCTATGCTGTGTGGCCTGTGGGCTTGTTTTATGCCAGTAGGGAGCGCCCTTGTAGCTTGTACCCTAGTATAAAGACCACACCTTTTCTGTGCACTTGTTGTTAGTTGAGTGGAGAGGTATACAGTTTTTCTACCATGTCTTTCATATCCAAAGGTTTTTTTTTTGTTCTCGTGCAACTATGGTTTTTATCTTGGCACCTATGAATTAAAAAGAACTCAACCGATTTACGAGTATGGAACAATGACTTTTTTCACACGTACATTCAATTAATTCAACAAACCAAACAAGACCGTATAGCCAGAGACAGGCAACCTGAATGCAGAAGCTATAATCCAATATACACATACTCCAAATCACCTGCTTCTAACCTGTGTAGCTAATACAAATGATTTCCCTGGTTAACTCACACTTGGCTAAAGATCTGTGCTAACTGGAATACGCTGATTTAGTGATTAGCTGGAACAAATATGTGGTCGACACTGATAAAAATAAGTTTTCATCCAGGATAATGATGATGTAAGACCATGAAGACACCATGAAGAAGACAGAGACACAAGACACTACTTGTCCAATCAAGGCTGACTCCTGGACAGTCATTTTATAATGTGATTCTGTGGGCTGAAAAGCAGCAGATGTTGTCAGATGTATGTGAGGAGTTTACTTCCAGACTATGACAAAAGACCTTTAAGTGCCATGTGTTCAGCATCAACCGAATTCATAAATCAGGTTTAGTTAAAAAAAAAAAAAAAAAAAAAGCTACATAAGCAACATGTCATTTGCTTTCTCCAATCCGTTCTGGATCCGTTCTTTCATGGTAGATAATATCCTGAGAACATTTTTTACCTAATAGGTTATGAGGAGACACATCAGGTTGTTGAGTCGCCCAGTGATCGAAGGGTCACTGGTTCGATTTCACCTTGATTCCACCTCCACCTAAGTAGGTCAAAGTATTGTTTGAACCCCATACTGCTCTTGATGTGCTGACTGGCACCTTGCATGACAGCCTTTTGCCATGTGTGTGTGAGTAGATGTGGGGCATTCTCTGTAAAGCACTTGTGGTACTCTTCTGAGTATATGGAGATGTTATATAAATGCAGCCATTACCAATTCTCATGTAAAAATGTCATCAGCACATAACCTTATTAATAAGTGTTGTGGTGGTATATCAGCTGTCCATACGGATTGGAAACAAGTCTTCTCACACCCATTTTGGCTCATTAGCTACACTCACAGGTTACCCGTGTCATTGCACAGCAGTAAGGTCACATGGCTTGGACTCTATTTTCAAAAAAATATCAGTTAATTATTGTCAGGTGGGTTTGTTCGACCCCAACAGGAGTCGGGATTACAAATAGTTTATTCACAAGTTATGTGCACTGACAATCAGGATGTCTTATGCAAAAACTTTAGTAGTTAATGTACATTTCAGTTATGCCATAGACCGTCGCGAGGGACTACCGGTAAATATCATCATAGCCATCCTAATGTAGCTTATACACTTATAACCCATAACTTTCAGTCAAACAATTTCTGAAGCTGTCGCTGCTGTGTTCTCACATCTTCTACGGGCTCTGCACTAGTAATAATAATGGCGCAACAAAGTGAGCATTATTAACACAATGAAGAAACTACGCCTCGACTTTCTAAAATTTGGGAATATTTCAAAGAAGCTACAGTCACCAAACATGTTGAATGTACAGTTTGCAAAGCAGGGCTGGCGTAGCCTACCATGGTAGCACGACAATGTATGAGCACCCTAAACACCACCAGTTCAGTATATCATTAATATTTTCATCTCAAAAGTCAGTTCAACAATAAGTCCCTACGTTTCGGCTACTAAAAGGTAATTGATCAGAAGATGCTGGACCTTTCACTGCCAACACTCATTATTCTCAGAATGTACAGTTTTTGAGGCATTTAAAGGCATATAAAAACTATAATTATATTGAAAAAAGTGTACAAAGATACATATTAACTCATTCAGTGCCAGCGATTTTCAAAGTTGGTCACGTCCCAGTGCCAGGATTTTTTGAACATTTCAGTGTTTTTTCAAGACACCCACAGAAAATTGAGTTCCATGTCTGTGTCAACAAAAAACATACCAAAAGAAACTCCAGACTTTCCTTTATCATCAGAAAAAAAAAATTTGTTTGTACCTCTTTCCATTCCTTAGCAATTGTCTGGAGAACATGGGTGGGTGTAACTAAAAATGCTGATTTCTGACCAAAATACTGAGAAAAACGGCTTTTTGTAACGAGCAACATTTCAAGCAGAAAATGTCTTTGATTACAATTGTTTTTGCTTCAGAGACATCTCAAACATTATGAAAAGTGATCCCATTGTATACTGCACCAAAAATAACGCTGGCAACATTATTTAGCAGCTATTTATGTACAGCACACTATGTTATACTGTAACTGTAGTGCTTCTAGCTCTCCCCCTGTGTGTGCGCGCGTGTGTATGCATGTGTGTGTACAGCAGAGAAGACCTATAAACACGATCTAAAATACCGGTCCATACATCTAGAATCGGTAATAAATGTAATATTTCTGAACGTACCAAACACGATATAAAACATTGTAACATTTTAGTGTGGGAACTTGGCTCAGAGAGGGGATGGGCAAACCGAAACCGAACCAAATATACAACGCCTTCAGAGCAAAATAACATCGTATTCCACAGGATCCGCACACAGAACAACTAGATTAACACATGAGAATGATAGCACAGAAAATTATGATGTTGGGAGAGTGCAGTGAATCCGTGCGCTTTACCAAATGTAGAGAGCTGGGTCGTCAGTGACTTGCTGTCGGCGCAGACGGGTCAGTCAAGTGCAGGTGTAGCTATCTATGAAACAGCGCGACAGGCTGCTCATTATGCATTACCTAAAGTGAAATTAATCTATTGGTGGCTTGCAGAAGCTAAACGTGAGATGTTGCTAGGAAAACAGTAGCTTCAACATACGTGCTGACAGGATTTATTTTGATCAAGCTAGCAGTGTGCAAAACTGTGAGCAATTGAGCAAGCCAGGTCCAGTGTCTCTTCTTTGAGACAATGTTAGATGATCACATATCCACACTGATACTGGTACTACCCACAGAATGGGTTCCCTTGTGATTACAACTTTGATTTTTGTACACAAGCTAGATCAGATGATTACCCCACCTCCCCTGTAAAAAAACGCAATTGACTCGATAACGCGTCATTGGCACTGGGCGTTACTATCGTAAAAGACGCGTTTTCGCGTCATTGGCATCGAATGAGTTAAATGTAATAGGCTTGTGTTTAGTTTAATTGTGTTTAATTGACTATTCAAAAAATAATAGTAACAGTCGACTAATGCAAGGGTCTCTAATGGAAGGTACCAAGGTTCTTGCGGGTGAGTTAAACATCTGAGATGCTTTGCTACAAGCAGGAACTGCTTGGGCTACTAGAATGAAGATGTTGAAAGGTAACTAGACTCTAAACTGGTGTTTCCTAATGAGGATTGTCTGTGTTCCCAGCACGTTGAGAACCCTGCTGCATCGTCAGCAGGTGTCTCAGGTTCACTAGCGTTTCGCCCCTCAACCTGTACGCTTCACCTGAGTGGGGCAGCAAAGGGTGGTTAGCCTTCGCCTGCAGAAGGGTTCCAACTGTGGGCTCTCCTTAACCACAGCCATCGTAAACTAGTCTCAGCTGCCTGCCCTATCTCCCTAATGGCCTTCTTCAGGTGCCTTGGTTCCAGACCTAGCTTCTGGAAGAAGTAGCGTACAGAAGTTGCTGGGAAACCTCTGCATCCTACTTCTATGGGGAAAATGCTGGCATGCCATCCTTTGAGGACTGCCTCGTCGATCAAGTCCTGGTATTTTGCCACCTTCTGTTGGTGTGAGATGGCCAGCCTGTCTTCCCATGGTACAGTAAGCTCCGCTACTACCATGGTCCTGGTGCTCCTAGACATCAGCACCATATCAGGGCGGAGCGACGTCACTGCAACCTCTTGTGGGAAGATTAGCTTCCTTTTTAGATCGGCTTGCATCTCCCAGTCTGAGGCATGCTGCAGGATGGAACGTGGATGTTTGGTGGCTGTCTTAGGCCTGGGTGCCTGCTCGCCTTGTAGGTGGAAATGGGTGACCGCGGGGATAGGTGCCTGGTTCTCATTGGCCTTGACTGGAACTCCGCCCATTTGGCAATTTCAGTTAGCACCTTATCGTGCCTCCACCTGTATCGACCTTCTCCCAGTGCCTTTGGACAGCCTGCGAGGATGTGATTCAGTGTGCAGTATTCTGCCGCGCACTGGGTGCACGATGACTGGTCTTCCTTCCCCCAGATCTTTAAATTGCTTGGGGTTGGCAAGAGGTCAGCTACCGCACGAAGCAGAAAGGTCAACTTGCCTTGGTCGGTGCTCCACATCTCCTTCCAGGAGAGCGATCGATCCAGCGCTTCATCCCACTGCATCCATTGGCCTTGGGAGGCAAGCCCCACCGTTTTTACTCGTCTGTCTTCCTCCGCTGCCTCTCGCGCTCTCTGCACCAGAAGCTCCCTCCTACCTTCCGCGCTGGCCTTGCTCCACTGCTTCGTGCAATTTCCCAGTCCCAAGCGACCTTGACAGACAATGCCTACGATCTCCTGGTGCTTCCAGTAGGCTTCTGCTTCAACCACAGTGTCTTGCGGCTTCCACTTCCTACCACATCTGATTGATTTGCTAGTGTGATGGACTTTCGTGCCTTTGGAAAGAAGCAGCGTGCTGACTGCCCTCACCTTGGTGGCTTTAAATTCTTCGACCACAGATGAAACAGGTAGGCGGAGCTTTGAGGTTTTGCTGTACAAGTTCACAGAGCTGAAGGAAGGACGAACGCCCAGCCATTTCCGCGGGAACTTACTGCAGAGCCTTTCCATTGCTTCCACTGCAGACATGGGGAAGTTGTACAGTAAGAAAGGCCACTGCAGTCTGGGTATAATGCCATATTGAAAGCACCATACCTTAAACCGGCCCAGCAGTTGGCTGTTGTCAATTGCCCTGAGCCAGGTGTTCAATTGAGCTTTGGTGTCGCTAAGGTTGCCCATATCCTTGAGAGAGCCGTAGTTCTTGCCGAGACATCGGATCTCTTGATCTTGAATTGGGGGGATCTCTGACCCTTGGATGCTAAAGGTGTTCCTTGTCAGCTTTCCTTTCAGGAAACAGAGACTCCTAGATTTTTCAGGCTTGAACTGCATTCGTGCCCATGTTGCCATCTTCTCCAGTGCGCTCAGCACCCACTGCGTTCCCTGGATTGATGGAGTCATCACGGTAACATCATCCATGAAAGCTCTACAGGCAGGATGTCTTGTGCCGTCGACTGCTTTAGGGCCTCTACACTGCATCCCTCCTGCCTCCAGTAGTAGGTTCATTGCTGCGACGAACAAGACCACTGAAATAGTGCATCCTGCCATGATCCCTTTCTCGAGACGTTGCCATTTGGTGGTTAAGTTTCCACCTGTGAACCTCATTCTTAGCCTGTCCATGTGTGCCATTACCATCTGCACCACCCCTGGTGGTACTAGGTAGTGGTCCAGTGCCTTCCGGATAAGCTGGTGGGGTACACTTGGGTAGGCTTTGGCTAGATCCAGCCATACGACAGACAGTGTGCTGTTTCCACTCTTTGCCTCCTTGATAATCTGGCTGATCGCAGACGTATGCTCGAGGCATCCAGAGTACCCTGGGACACCGCCTTTTTGGACACTGGGGTTGATGAACTCATTGCTGAGCAAGTATGTTGTCATTCTCTTGGCAACAATGGACCAGAATATTTTCCCTTCCACATCCAGTAGTGAAATCTCCCGAAACTCCTCAAGCGCAGAAGAGTTCCGTCCTTTGGGTACGAAGCCACCTTCAGCGAGTGTCCAGAGCCTGGGTTCCTGCCTTTTCTTCCAGAGTGTACGTAAGAGCTTTGATAGGCTTCTCAGAAGCTGTGGGCAGTTTTTGTAGATCTTATATGAGGTGCCTGATGGACCTGGAGCAGAACCTGCTCTGGCTTTTTCCACAACTGCTCTCACTTCATCCATGGTGAAATCTGATACATTGAACGGGATGTTTGGCTTTGGTTTTGGTAACTGGTATGGGCATTCTCCTAGTAGGATGTTTCTTGACGGGTCACTGTGTGCTGCAGCCACGCTGTCCTCCACTTCCTCTATGGAGCAGATCAACTTCCCACTCTTGGGCTTTCCAAGGAGCTGTGCTGTAAACTGGAAAGGGTTGTTGAAAAATGCCTTCCTTTTACGGCGCTTCTCCCTCTGCTTCCTCCGTGCTGCTTCTGCTCTACGTAGGAGAATTACATTCTTCCGCACTTCTGCTTGGATCTCATTCAGAGCTGTTTTTTCCTCGTCGCTTGCTATACTCCACCTTTTCTTAAATGCCCTTAGTTCCCCCCGTGCCTCGTTGATCTGGCGCTGCCTCCTGCTAGGGCCTGCTGTTGGTCAGACAGTGTTGCCTTCCTTCACGCCAAATGTGTCCTGGCATACCTGGTAGACTAGTTCTACCATGGTCCTTAACTTTCTGATAGCATCTCCTTTAAGAGTGTTGTCAAGGATGCTTCCTAAATCTCTATCCAGCTGCGCCCATCTGCAGTCTGTTGCTGGAGGAAGATTCAAGCGTGGTTTCCTCTCAAAGTCCTTCCAACCTTCAGCTTCACCCCTTCTTGTCGTGCTCTGAGGCGCAGAGAGGTCCAGAGCACTGTGGTGTGCCTCCTGGCTCTGTTCCTCCACCGACTGACAAGCTGAGCTGGTATACTGCGAGATTGCTCTCTGAGACAACCCAGGTGCTTTGCGTTGCTGCAGTTGTTCTTTGCACTTGATCTTTCCTTGGTGAATTCTGACTCCACGCCCGTTCTTAAAGACTCTGCCGCAGCTGGAGCATCTCCTCTCGTCCTCGTTCCCTTGTCTTGCCACATCCATTCTCGTAGTCCTGAATACATTTTCTTTTGCAATCGGGACATTTTAGGTCAAGTGACCCAAGTGACTCAAGTGACTCCCACAACCCGAATCATATCAGTGAGTGACTCAGAATTATCTGAATCCTTCTCTAATGCTGCATTCCAGAAAGCTGGGATGTCGGATATATCCGACTTTGAGTGCACTATGTGCGAAGCCGTTTTCAAAGATGAACTTAACGATGAGACCTCATAACTTCAGCTAACAGTTTTATTACTGATTTGCATATTTACAGAGGTTAAAAAAAAATACTCAATAAACCACACTACACTGGACAGCACAGACGCCTGGCATTTACATTTAATATGACATACTTACAGCTGTACTTGCATGTTGCTCAGCTAAGAAAAACAGGCAACTGTCAACAAATATGATACCCTTTAGGTTTTGAGTAATTTACTGAAAGCAAGGTACCCACAGTGTTCATCCCTCAGAGATCAGGGGGGTATTTTAAGTTAGGTGGTAAGATAAGTTAACTCAGAGAGAGAACCTTGTAATAGAAGATTCACATGGCTTTGTTCTTCTAGAAAAACAAAGCCACAGGAGCTCTCCTTTTAGGAGGTTTACGACTTGCTCAGACTTGACAGGTGGTTTAATAACTTACCTACATAAATTAAATCAATGTGAGTCGTAGACCCTGACTGTTCTGTTGACACAGTTGACCTTAAACAGCAATGCAGCCCCACAATGCTGTCGACATGGCTACCTAGCATATAGGCAGCCTTAGTGAGTGAGTGTGTGTATGTATGTATGTGTGCGTGTGTATATGTGTGCGTGTGTGTATGTGCCTAAGCGGTGGCCTTGGCTGCCTTCCTCTCCTGGGCAATCTGCTCCATCTTCTCCCGGCTCTCCCGCTCTCTCTCCATGAGCTGCCGGCGCTCAGACTCCCAGTCGCTGACCGTGAGCCAGTAGGTCTCAATGTCGGGCTGCTCCGCAGACGGCAGCTGCTTCTGGGCCAGGCTGGTTGCTAGGGCCTCCAAAGAGGTTGTTGCGTCCTCCTTTCCTGATGCCTGAAGCCGGGCACGCAGAGCCTGAGATGAGATAATGAAGGAGTGAGCAGGGTTACAACAGCTCATGTCAATTTAAACTGAATCTAATCAAAGTCACTGACCTGCCCTTTTCTTCCATTTTTGTTAAAATTACACAGTAACTTGGAAACACTTGAAGTATTCAATAATCTTTACAGTCTAAAACAGCCTGATTGGTATGACAAATGCAAATAAGTTAAATGGAACCCTGTGTAGAAGCCTGAGGTTGTGCACACAATGCCTGTCACGATTTGGGGGTATAAAGTGGAACAGTCAGCAGGGTTCCAACAAGGGCTGTGCTGAAAATGGGATGATGGACATGGTGTCGCTTCACGACAAGGCCGCATTACCACCTTGAACGTGCATTAACTTTCTTATGTACGAACACTGTGTTGTCCAAGTCATTATCCTGCCTATACCACGGTTACCACAATTGTATGATGTTAATTTCAGGTAATAATTTCCACGTTTGAATGGCTAAAACAAACTTTTTTTGTAGAACTACGTCCATCCTCCACAAGATGTGTCTTCTCATAACTTACTGGACAAAATGCCATTGATAATTCCAAACTGGAGGTTGCTATGGCCAAGACCAAGTCGTAAGTTCCATGTGTTACGGACCTCTGGGGCTCCTCCTGCTCTAACATGGATTCCACAGGTGCAGCACAGGAGTCCTGGATTACTTGCGCTCAGGTGGCGTGCATATTGGCCTTGATTGCTGGGCTTTAAGAGAATGTCAGACCAGGCAATGGGTGGCTGCTTTGTCCTCCACTTATGCACCCTGTTACACTTTTTTTTCTTTATACTACATCTTATTTTTCAAATTTTACACACACTTTTCATTTTCCACCTACATACTTTACTTTAAAGCATTTCATTAAATTCTTTATCTTTAATAAATTTCATTGAACCTATATCCGCGTTTGGTCCTAGAGGCTGTGCGTAACACATGCCTTTGGTTGTCAAGCTAGCTATTCCAAAGTTCTGTTAATCCTTGCTTAGCAAAATCACATTAGTAGAGAATCCAAATGCAGCATGACAGCACTAAAAGACGATCTCAGAGGCATAAAACATGTTGCAACTCTGTGCTCTTCCATCTGCTCGTCATTTGCTAAAGCTGTAACATTTTTACTGTTTATTTACAGTTCACCACAACCTTGGTGCATTGATACATAAACGTGATACGGTCAGAAAGCAGTGACTACTTCTTAGGTGTGGATATACAGTGTTTCCCACAGACCAAGTAGCTTTGTGTGGTGCTAGGGCAGACCTGCCAACCTTAAAGGATTTTTATGAGTACAAATCCCCCCCAACCAACCCCCCCATATGCACAGTCTTTATGTTCACGCTGCTTTGAAGTTCACAGGGCATCAAACATTTAATTTAATGAGCAAAACGGTTTCAAATAAATTTGTTTATATAACGGATTGATATTCAGAATATAGGCCTATGCGTTACCAACCAAACGACTGCAACGCCTTGATATTGCAGGTATTTAAATTCCGGTTAGCTTGCAGGTACACATAGATATGTATGTACACATCTACGGCAGCTACATTGGACATAGCAGGTCAACATAGCTAACTGGCTAACCTTATTTACTTAAAAATAATATTGTATTGACAATATGTAGTATGTAAATTGAGTTGAAGGTACATTCATTTTACAACTTATTCACATTGGTGGCATTTTGAGGGTAAGCATGCTACAACCTAAATGCATAGAAAATGTTCTGATTCTACTGGTTACCTGAAAGATTAGCAAAAGCAAAGTTTATTTCTCTGACAAAAGACAGCTCTTATATAAACTGTATCTTTTAAATTGTATTCTTGTTGGTTTACATATTCAAAGTTGCAGAGCTTTTTCCCTTTCCAATGAGAATATTTCTGTAGTTGTATTCCTAGACCCACATCTGACATCAATACCACCCCTTGCTTAAGACTACCCCTCTAGGTGGGTTTGTTTGGTTAATTTTACCTTCTCTGCGTTATTTGAACGGGCAAAAAGGCACCGACTTGCAACCTTGCAACCTGCTTGCAACTGTCTTTGCAGCAGCACTCAACTGAACTGAGGCGCAAGCCAGGAGAGGCGGGGCGGGCAGAAATGAATATTTCTAATTGGTCGAAAACACCTATGGAAAACACCCAGCTTACGCAGATATCTGTGGCTCAGCAGCGGAATTAACTTCAGTGACAACTTGACCAGAGAAACTGCTGAAATGCGAGACCAAACGATATGGGTACTTTAGGACATAAAATCGTAGAAGCATACAATAGGGTAAAAATGTGTATCCACTAAGTAAAATCCGTACATGTTGGCAGGTCTGCTAGGGGCTCTGATGAGGACCCCAGATGTTTATCCGTCTCGCTCTCTGTGCGTGTGAGCGGGAATGACTGAATATATAATGTGGTGTACCCCTGTATTGATATAGTTGCTGCTGCATCAAAGCATATGAAGCAACTGAAAAGTTAATTTTGAAGAACCAGAAGGAACCTCAATAAAAAAGATTGGCCAAGTGTATGATCTTCATTTCTCTCTTTTGATACATTTGCTGCAAGTCCAGCACCTTTCTATTATGGATGTGTGGACCATTTGCTTTGATCAAAAAAGGCATCGATTAATTGACATGAAGTTTATGAAAGTTAATTGTTGCCAATGTCAGTTTCAATCATTTTTTTGATGAATTGACCAGCCATAACACAGCATATACCAGCCTTCATAAACTGCCCAGCCCTAATACAGCATACACCAACCTTGAACTTGGCCAAGTATTCTGGGAGCTTTGTTCTCTCCTCCTCATCTTCCTCGTCTATGGTGTTGTTCTTCAGCATCGCATAATCAGAGTCACTTTCCGATGAGCTCTGGTCCTCTCCCTCACATGCCTCGGGCGAGGACGAATCAGACAGCTCTTTAAGCACGGCCTCAACACAGTCCAGCTGTGGGTACGATCAAACACAAACACACACACATACTTATATACTTATTTCACTTATAACACTAATTTAACAAGACATCAAACAACTCTCATCCAGGTCATAGTCAAAAAGGATCTAAGTTGTAAGCAATTGGACTTCTTTTTAGAGCTTGAAGACGTTTCACCTTTCATCCAAAAGGTATCATCGGTTCTGGTCTGATGATGGAGAACCAGGAGCTATATCTCTGATCACTGGAGGTGGAGCTGTAGACCACACCCCTCATTCCATGACAATGGGGTCACGAGTCACCTACCAAGGTGTGAATTGACACGATCCGAGTAGAATATATTTTGTCCAGCAGGTGGCAGCAGAGTGTAAAACACGGTGCACTGTGGGTAAATTGCTGATTTATTGACTTATTGATTTATTGACGGTAAGATAGCGTGCCCACTGAAAACCATATAGAGTCTATGCTGAAAACGAGCAAATGCCGGTATTTTTATGTTCTTTGCAAGACAGTAATTAGTCATGGGTTTTCAATGTGATGCAGCGGAATGTATCTCTGTGTCTTTGCACAGCAACAAAGTGAGGAAACTTTTTTCTTTTCAAATGTTTTCTATCCTTCCTTCTTTTCTACAGTGTCCATTCTGTATTTGTTTATTCTAAAGGTTTCGTCATTTTCACAGTTTTTGTGTTTTTCCATTATCGGGCAGTCAGTTTCCAGGAACATTTACAGGAACCAATGGAGTACCCTCGTTCAGCACTGAAAAGTTCAGCTTGTAGCTTACAAAAATACAAAATATTTTTTTCTAAACAGTTAAAATGAATGTCTCACAATAGACAACGTTTATTACAAATACAGCTGCCCATGTAACTATGTTTTCTCTAGAGATTAGTTTGGAGAGAGACTCGTGTTCGTGTTCATCTTCCAATTAGCAAACTAATTCATCATGGTAGTAGACTAATATGCATCCTATGATGAAGTTGTAGGAGAGCTTGTTTTGGCTGTTTCCAGGATAAAGCATTTAACTACCTGCTATAAACAGTTTTACGGTAACAACAAAAACAATAGACGAACGTTCTATCGCTCTAACTTTATTTACGGTAGACATCCGCAAAAAATTAACAACAGCACATCGTCAACACTTGGCTTCACAATGGTAGTCTTATCTGGTAAGTATCTCTTCCTTATATTACTTAAATTTACCAATAGAGGAAAGGCGATACAGAAATGAAATTATTCTTTACTCAAACCATTTTTTCTTTACGAACAAAAGGCCACTTCACTACAGATTTCTGACTCACCCGATGTCAGTCAGATTAATGTACTTGAATATGTGGTGGAAAGGGAGTGCATTTACACCAGGTAAGCTGTTAAGGCATGTAGAACTCTAGATGACTACAATGATTATTACTCAGGCAAAGTGATAGCCCTTCTCACATAAGGGGAAATTTCTGTTGTGTACGGCAAGGGTTATTCAAGCCAAAGGCTGGAAAAAGACTGGTCTGCCTGGGTTGTGGCTGAGAAATCTGTAAATATCTAGAGTGGGCACTGCACCTGTATGACAGGGTAAAACATAACAAGAGTAAACCCGATCAGTTTTCATATCAAGTCCTAGCACATTAGTTTCTTCCGTGGCATTCACCCCCAGCTTTACTGGCAAACTAGCAAACCTTTCTCAGCAAGTTATTAGCTTACTCAAAAATAACTTTATTTACCTCCCTTTGGACAGTGATCTTTTATTTATCTACAGGCTAAAATTATTTGTCTGTCCTTGAGGTGTTTTCATACTAAACAGTATGTAAATCACAGTATCCACTGTTTATATTAGCGGCTGTTTGCTGTTCAAGTACTGCGTGCCTGTACGCGTTACAAAACTAGGCAGCTATAGTTAAATACTAAGTTAACGCTTGTCCAAAGTTATTGAAGTTTCAAATAATCTAATGGAACTTACTAGGTCTAGGTATCATGTAGGACATGGCGATTCGATATAATTTTTGATACAGGGCTTACGATACGGTTTTCGATACAGTGCAATTCAATTCCATTCGATTCCGATACATATTACTTTAGAATTATTACTCAATGTCATTCACTCAACAAAACCAGATAAATATTATTTTTATGTTCAATTTAAAGGTGCCCAGTCTCACTAGGTACCTGCAGTCAACTTATAAAAACTATTTGTGCAGAATACAATATAGCTAATTTACATTTGTACTGAACAAAGTACATTTTGGTTTAGAATCAATAGTGCATTTCTCTGTGCAGTAGCTACTGGGGGATGTATCGATATTAATAGCCAGGATATTGATATTATATCATTTTTAAAAATATTGATATATCGCTGTATTGATTTTTTTTAATCACAGCAGTAGAACTTACCCTAATAAAAACACACATTTATTGCAGTAAAAATACTAAGAAGTATTGGATAATAAAAAAGCAGTCACTGTTTCATTTTACTGTTGTCATTTTCCTTTCTATTTATGTTTTATTTCAAGTTTTATTTAACTCAGTTTTATTAAGTTTAATTTATCTAATTTTAACAAAAAGGAATGAGCATTTTCCATGGAATTTAACATTCACCATCCTCTCTTTGGGTCCTTCTATATTTTTATCTTTCTTATTTCAGATCTCATCAGTTCTTCTTTCTTGTTCTCTGCCACTTCCTTCTGTGTGATCTTTTAGACACAAGAACGTACCAGGTCCAGGATTCTGCTTTGGATTTGTGCAGCTCTTTTTTTTTTGGATGGGTTTTGGATTTGGCCAAATCTCTCTACATGCCACACTTGTTGTTTTCTCTGACTACACCCCTGAAACCACATTATCCCTCTGAGAATCACTGCAGCGTAGATGAGCAGAAGGATCTCTTACGAATCCTATCTTCGTTTCTGGGATCCCAGATATAGCAAAATGTAGTGCTGCCGTGATTATTCGATGTAGTCGACGTAATCGAATATGAAAATTATTCGAACACAATTTTTTGGTCGAATATTGGGCTATTTATTTTTGGTATCAAACAGCTTGTCCAGAGAACCTTTGCTTGTCTGAGTTCAGGTGACTCCCCTCCACACCACTAGTATTTGCTAGTATTTGCACACCCTAATGGCTACCCTTATAAACGGTGGCTACCCTCTCCCTTCTTCTGTTTTGAGCATGGTTTTGAGTTTTACTGTCTATGAGTTTTACTGTTTTGAGCGGTATGAAAATAGCAGCGGCAGGTGAGTCAGAATCAGACTCACAACAGCGACTTCTTCAAGAGCAAGACCTGAAGCATCGAAAGTATGGGAATAGCAAGAGTTGCTGAAGGCGTTTCAGAACAGGAAAAAGAGAACATAAGTATGATTATTAAACGCTGAGCTAGCTCTTTATTTCATGACTATTGTGACTGTCTTTAAATGCTAAGCAGGCTACCTCGACCCTTTGGTAATGTTTTGGAAACAATGTTGAACAACAATATGCACACACAATTTAATGTTGCATGCGCGAGCAGCATATTGTAACGGTATACAGACAGCACCAAACTTGAGGCTGGGTTTTTCTCCGAATAACCAGTTTATCGAATAAGCACACACAACAGAGATAACGGCAGTAACCTCTGGAACTCGCGTGCATACTGTAACCTCCTGGAAAAATCCAACATGCATGCACAAACACACTCACAGCGTAGCAGCCAAGTCCTCTCACTTACATGGCATGGCCTAATGAAAACGCAGAGTTAGGCCTACATAAATATGTTTTTAAACCGCTTGCTTAATGAGTATATGCAAATAAAAGTGATGCATGTTGTTGAGGGGACAAGATGTTTAGGAAAGGGTCTACTTTTTGAGTAATTTTGAGTAATTCTTCTTTTTCTCTTTTCTCTCTTTTTCTCAGTTTCAAGCAAAGTACTCTGACGGAATGCTTACTGACTGTCCTCAAAATGATTGTGACAGACATGCGACCACTTTCCACTGTTTTGTTTCTTTTCTTTTTGTCTTTTGCCATCTTGGCTATAATGGATTGGTTTCTGCTTGAATTGTATGAGTAACAACACATTCAGGAAGGGCCTATTCATATTTACCTATATATTTGGGTATTTTACATTACACTTAGCTGACGCTCTTATCCAGAGCGACTTACAGATATTTACAGGGTTTCAGTTACAGTCCCTGGAGCAGTGCGGGGTTAGATGCCTTGCTCAAGGGCATCACAACCATGGATAGGGCGGGATTCGAACCGGCAACCTTCCGATTGCAAGACCAACTCCCTAACCACTAGGCCACAGCCCCCAGTACTTTGGAGAATCAGTTTTATAGTACTTTTAATTTGATGCCTTTTATACTATTTTTGGAATGTGGAAGACATTTGTTTCGCTTTTTTATTAATTTAGTAATATATATTTATATACTTTTGTCATGAAAGGTAAAATGTTATGTTTTGGCCCTTGAAGTTTGTTCAAAATTAAATGAACACATGAACATTGTGACTGCTTTTTTTTTTTCTTTTTTTGAAATTTAGTCGTTTACATTAGTCGACTAATCGAAAAATTAGTCGAGAGATTAATCGTTAGAAAAAGAGTCATTAGTGGCAGCACTAGCAAAATGCAATTTTTTGAAATCACATTACCCCTGCCAGAGCCAGGCCACCAAAGCCACCTCTGCAGCATAAGTGAGCAGAACGGATCTCTCACCAATGCCATCAGGACCACTGATAACGGCTGCAAAGAGCCTGTGTGTTTTACCTCAAGGCCAAACAAACTGCCACTGATCCTGGCCGATCCAAAAATAAAACAACAAAAAACAACACCACATATAGACACATGTAGACTGTGTGTGATACACAGATACACGCCATATGACAGCTAAAATTCTGTGTATATCGATTCAAATAGTCTTAGACCATTTTTGTTAGTCAACTTAATATCCAGAAATTTTACTCTGGTTTTAGCCAGACTAAAGATATCTGTGACAGCCACTGACGAAGCTAGCGTTAGCAGTCATATTGGTTTTGTCAGAATTTTCACTGATTTTCCACCAAGAATTGGCAGAACACTGAAACACTGGGGGACATGAAACTTGTGGGCATGTAGCCCTAGCAGGCTAGTAGCAGAGAGAGGCTTTTGGCACCTGGGGGCCACCCCCCATTCTGCCAGTGTCTGTGAAAGGGACCGCCAGAAGTTTTTGCTGAATAACTCAATGACCATTTTACCCAACAAAATCAAATATTTTGTTATATGTTGCCGTTACGGAGGAGAATTCACCTTATTCTGGAACAGACCATGGGCGGTGTGACGCTCTTCCATTGTGTAACGGTATTTCCGGTTACTATGCGCCCTAATGTAACCTTCTAGTGTCTATGAATGCAACTCAACTGATGTTACTTGAAATCTAACGCTCTAAAACACCGGTCCATACATCTAGTATCGGAGTAAGCTATGCAATTAGACTACTGCTCCGTGCTTCTAAATGTAATATTTCTGAACGTCACCAAACACCACATAAAACATTGTAACATTTTCGTGTGGGAACTTGGCTCAGCCAGAGTATAGGCAAACCGGGACCGAACTAAATATACAACGCATTCAAGAGAAGAATAACGTCGTATTCCACAGAATCCGCACACAAAACAACTAGATTAACACGTGAGAATGATAGCACATGAAATTATCATGTTGGGAGAGTGCAGTGAATCCATGCGCTTTGCCAAATGGAGAGAGCTGGGTGGTCAGTGACTTGCTGTCGGCGCAGACGGGTCAGTCAAGTGCAGGTGTAGCTATCTATGAAACAGCGCGACAGGCTGCTCTTAATTACCATTACCTAAAGTGAAATTATTGTATTGGTGGCTTGCAGAAGCTAAACATGAGATGTTGCTAGGAAAACAGTAGCTTAAAGCAACGTGGTCTGCATAGTTAGGGAAGTTAAAAATGCAATGGCCATTCCATTAATAAAGAAACACCCCTTTCTGCTCCGTTTTTTTCCCCCACACATCGCCTACTGCTCCGCGCTTCTACATTTAATGTTTCTGAACGTCACAAAACATAACATTAAACATTGTAACATTTTCGTGTAGGAACTTGACTCGCACGAAGCGGTAGGAGAGAGCTGCGTCGTCAGTGGCTTGCTGTCAGCGCAGGCGGCTCAGTCAAGTGCAGTTGTATGTGTGTGTGTTGTCTAGCATCTTAATCAGCATTGCCTAAGGTGAAATTATTGTATTGGTGGCTAAATGTTCAGGAATTGTGACATCAACTTTCCCCAAAGAGTGGAGCCACAAAGCTGTACAAAATACACAAAAAAACTGACACAGGCTCTGCATTAGTTCCTATAAAATAACAGTACGTGGTGGAGAGAATACATACAACATCTTTGGGTATTTTCGCATCTTTGGTTCCTGTGGACACTATCTCCATGACAGCAAGGGCCCGGGCCAGGTAGCCGTGCGTCCATATCAGGGGCATCTGCTGGAAAACCGTGTGGATTCCCTTTGTCATCTCCATCTTCCCTGCGGAGGAAAAAACCCATGACACCATGATGAGTTAACTCAATCAAGGCTGAAGGAAGAACTGAATAATAGCTCTACTGAATAACAGCTCTAGATTTAGCTGCTGTACATTGACTTCAGCTTTTTATATTTCAGTATTTAAATCACCCGTGTTAACTGCACAGGTAGTCAGTGGTCTAGCTCCTAACCCGAGCAAAGAGAGAAAGTGGAAACCAAAGGTAGCAGTGCAGGAGGCAGAGGCAGCCCTTAGACATGGAGAGATAATGGGAAATGTCCAGATTGGGCGGGGAGGCTTGGGGCGTACATCAGGGAAGCCAATGTGGAGAAAGGCAGATCAGAAGGAGAAAAGGAGATTAGTTGTAGAGCAGATACGCAGGCAAGAAGAAGCTAGTAGACAGGTAAAAGCTGTGTCACTAGCAAAGCAGGGCCAGTGGTTGAATTGGGAGGGAGTAGAGAGAAAACAGGTTACTTGGAGGGATTTGTGGAGTATGGAGTCTAACAGGCTAAAGTTTTTATTGGGAGCGACGTACGACGTGCTCCCATCGCCAGATAACCTGAGAATCTGGACAGATGGGGATCCGTCACGCACACTTTGTTCAGGTGTAGCCACATTGAGACATATACTATCTGGCTGTAAAGTTAGCTTGGCACAGGGTCGCTATACGTGGCGTCACAACCAAGTATTAAAATGCTTAGCAGCAGGAATTGAGAGTAGGAGGCAGCAGGTAAATGCAGAAGGTAGTCATAAAAAAGGTATCCAGTTTGTGCGGGAGGGTGAGAAAAGTAAGAGAGCCGCAAAGTCAAGGAGTACTACACAGGAAGCAAAGGATTGGCAGATGCTGGTAGATGTGGGTGGAAAGTTGGTGGTCCCTCAAGAAATAGTTACCACTAACTTGAGGCCAGACATAGTTTATTGGTCGACCAGCCAACAGGTAGTGTATTTTATTGAACTCACTGTCCCATGGGAAAGCTCCCTAGAGGAAGCATATGAAAAGAAAAAGCTTAAGTATGAAGAGTTGAGATTGGAAGCAGAGCAGAAAGGATGGAGGGCAAGAGTATTTCCAGTAGAAGTGGGTTGTAGAGGGTTTGTAGGGAGGTCAGTCATTTCATTGCTAGGGGAGCTTGGGGTTGGTGGTAAGAATCTACGTAAAACTGTTAAGGAGATGTCAGAGGAAGCAGCTAGGACTAGTAATTGGATCTGGATGAGAAGGGCAGTCTCTGCCTGGGGTAAGCAGTAGGGTTGCCATTTTCGAATGGGGCGGTGGAGGGATTCGAACCCGGGCCCTCCAGGTGTGGGTCGAGTGCCTTAGCCAGTGTGCTACCGAGGTGGAGATTAGTGCAACCTAGGGCTGTTTGTGCAGATAAGGATGGCTGTAGTTAGGAAAGCCTGAAGTGTGGTACAATGGGTGCTCTCCCCACATGTGCAAGTGTCTTGTATTTTTATTTATTTTTTTATTTTTTATTTTTTTCATTGTAATTGTTAAGGAAATGTTGGAGGAAACTGCAAAGGCTTGCCAGTGGTCCTGGATGAGATGCATGTTGTTGGCATGGTGAAAGCCATGGGGGAAAGCGATAGGTACTGTAGGTGCTGCTGAGTGGATCATGTAAATGGCCCCAGCAGCCCCAGTCACTGTAACGGTAGCCGGCTGGTTCAGGTTAACCCTTGTTGAGCATCTGTCTGTACGGCTCCAGTTGGCCATCCCCGTCCTGTACAGCTCACATGAGGTTGCGTGAATAGCTGTAGTCAGCGGCCAGTTGTGCGTGTTACTCCTGGGAGTAGGGACTAACAGCCTGAACTATTTACTTGGTTATAGATAGTGTAGGGGTAGGTGTAATAGCTATAGTTTCTCCCTAAGGAGCTCTTCCTACATGCACAAGTACTTTGTGTTCTTTGTAAACAATACTGAATAACAGCTCTAGATTTAGCTGCTGTACATTGACTTCAGCTTTTTATATTTCAGTATTTAAATCACCCATGTTAACTGCACAGGTAGAACCAGGTGATTTGTAATATGCGTTACTAGATTGCAGCTTCTGAATCCATGTAGCCTATCACCGCAAAGACCAAGCACAGTACAGCACAGTCAAACATGCAGAGCCACATACCAATGAGAGCACAGCCTAAGCACTGTGCACTCATGCCCAGCGAGTTGTCCTGTTTCAGTCCCGCGAGGAAGAGAGATGCTCCCAGGTTTCTCTGCTCCTCCAGCTGCACACAGAAAGCCACCATCATTAAGTTAATAAAGTTCACACTAAGAACTATAACAACAGTAACTATAACGATGTGGTTTGATAAATCATTTCACAGTAGAAGGCAGATGACACACCTTAACAATAATAATATATAATTGAAATTACTTTCAGACTGATTTGATAAATGACACAAACACTATAGCCAATCAGAAACCGTTACAATTAACAGGACATCACACAAGGTGTTGTAAACTGTCATTTTTTATGTTGACGCCCATGTCGCTACAGTAATCATTGTAGTTAAAGTTCTTGGTGTGAACTGACCTTAACAACTAACCACTATTAAGGCTCAAGGGTGGCTGAGGGTACTCACTGAAATGTGGGGCTTGAGGGCGAGGTATTTGCTGAGGGCAAACAGAGAGAGGATCTGAGTCGTGGGACGATCAAATCCCTCCTGCAGCATCACCTCTTCCACGACAGAACATGCTCCTGCACACAGGCGCACAAACACACAGACAGACACAAGGACAAACACACATGCACACACATACACACAACCACACAAATATGCACACACACAGAATCAAATTAATTAAGTGAAATAATTCTATTCTGGTGTCAGTCACTGTCAATTAAAGTTTTCAGTGAACTTTAAAGGCATTTTATCAGTTGTGTTGAATAAAGAGCCATTTCATTATATGCCTGTACTGAGTTTGTCCTTGGTGACTTGCAAAAAGCAATGCATTTTGTATTGATTACTGAAAATATTTAATTTAATTTAATATTTTATATTAGTGCTGTCAATGTTGACGCGTTAATGCATGTGATTAACATTTTTTAACGAGTTGTTTTTTAATGCAAATTAATCATGCACACGTTAAGGAAAAAGGCCTTGAGGAAATGCTACAGTTTGCCACAGCTGACCGAATGTACCACAAAGCTGCTATTGTAGAATGGGGCTATGCCTTTAAGGGTTGTATGTATACGGGGGTGGGTGTTGTTGATGCGGGTCAGAGTGTAGGCGACTGACAAAGAGTCCAAACAGGGTTTAGTTCTTGAGATACCCCTACCGGGTAGAACTAAACCTAACAAAAACAAAAACAAACAAAAAAGACTAAAAATAGCCTGTCCATATGGTAGTTAGAACATAAACTAATGCAGAAGAATAACACAAGCTCTGAGAGCTTTGAAACTTGCCATGTTTGTAGCCAGGGAGCCACTGTATCTACTGGAAAATCTTGATGTGGATATCTTGACGTATCACATACCAAAAATAAGAGGACAGTGAAAAAAACTATATCTATGCCAAATATTATAATTTCCTATGTAAGTCTTTGCCAGAGATTACCATAGGAACACACATGTTGACCAAATATGTATATATGCTATAAACATTGAGGATGGTATGTCACTCAATGTATGAGGTGTCCAAAATGAGAGAAAATTAAACAGTGACACAGCCTCCTGTCCAATAACGACTGATATAAAAGTCCAAAGCTCTGCAAAGTAAATAACCTGGGTGTGCTTTAGTGTGCTCTATACCACACATTTAATAATAACATATAATATAGCACACTGTGCTATACAGTTCATATAATGTGCAATAGTGTCCTGTCTGAGAACATCAGAGATCAGTGAGTCTAGTTAAGGCTTAGGGCAGTGGTGCCCTAGCCTGGCTTTTGTGACTTGTCAATGCTCTGCGAGCATTGGTCTGGCCAAGCTGTGTTGTAAATCCATTTCTCAGAAGGTGGGCTTAACCCGCCTCTTTCAAATGCCTCTGTTTGCTACTGGACGAAGCTTCAACCAATCACACCCCTCTGCCCTCTGACGTATACCCAGCGAAAGAAACTGCTTGATCCAAACAAAAAGTAGTAGTAGCCTGTAGTCATATAGAAATAGCGTTAAATGATTTTTGTCGGACTTGTGAGGTGAACATGAGAGTGGCTGGTGTTGGTCATTTAATATTGATATTCGAAAAATGAATCAGTGCGATCAAAGGCGAAATGACCACAACAACAGCGTTCTCGCAAAGCCCAATCGACTTGGCTACCAGCGGGGCTAACTGCTAAATTAAACTTTTACCGAAGCCGGTCGGTAGCATTGCGAAAACGTCCTTTTCCGCAACAAATGCTTCAAGGGCTACCGTTTCCTGTATTTTCAGAGAGAACTTCCCTTTGAATTCGTCCAAAACAGCAGCTACAGCTGCATTGAAATCATGCTTTTGCTCCACGTTCGCCATGTTGACAGTGACTGAGATAGATTTCCGGTCGCCAAACTACCGCGTCATTGCCATTTTGAAATGCTTGATTTTCATTGGCCCCATATTCTTGCTGGAGCAGAAACGGTGTAGACAGGCAGCTTGGCCAGACTGACTTGCTCGCGAAATGAAAATGCAGCGTCATAGGCAGTATGGGCACACCCAGACTAGTGGTGCCTGCATAGACAGTAGAAGAGAATGGACTGAGGGATGGCGTCGTTTTCAATGGGAGCCGTTGAAGCACGATTTTGAGATTTTTAATTGGTCACCAGGCAACTGCGCAAGCGCGGGGTGACGTACTGTCATGTCGGCCAGCGAACCCAAATACTGTAAATTGAGTGGTACATGCTCAATCACAAATCATACAGCGTACGATAATTTTCTTAATAAGTATTCTTCTACCGTTATAGCTGCAATCACTTAGTGGAATGGGTGGCTAATATTGTACGTGGGGACTTGATTCTTCGTCAACTAACTTTGGTTCCAGGCAGTCTTGCAAGCCAGCATGTCAAGGGAGCTAGCTAGTTAGCGTGTAAATTACAATCTATAGCGTGTAGCTTAGCTTAGCCATCTTTCTCAATTCACTTGCATTGAATAGTAAAATCCATAAAGATAGCGATTCTGCTAACAAATACCAAGTTCTACGCTTATTTTTCGGGAAATAGTGATGTAAATGTTTCCCCAACATGAATAGAAAAGTAAACGAGCATGACTGTGGCTACAGCTTGTTATCCAACCAGTACGGTAAATTTTCTCCTGTGCAACAGAAACTCACTAGCCGTCGCATGATTTATGGCGTCATTTTTAGCATAATTTCAGATAAACGTTTCTTACAAGGCAATAACATGACAGATTTCTGATCGAAGCAAATATGTTTTGCTGTGCCCTCTCCGGTTTACAACAATGCCAATATCAAGGTACGGATGGCTTCTCATGTAAAGTTGTTTGATTTCAAAGTGACGCTAAAATGAATGGAAGTCAACGGAATGCTACATGCTATTGGTCCCTTTCCGGGTTGAGATTTCCCCATGATTGCTTCAACTTCCGGATATATTCCTACCCCCTTGGGTGCCTGTAAGTACTCCATTCGTTGGGCCCGCACGATCCGTATGCGCATGCGTATAATGACGTATCACCACTCATGCGACCTGCACGATCAGTACGCGCATGCTCACAATGACGTATCTGCAAGAAGCCCTGCATGATCTATACCAGACATACGGCACAGAAATGCTTGATGGCTAACCAAAACCTCTGCCGGTTTATTTTATAGATATAGTTACTGTATATATCTATATTTATGGTTCTTTTAACCTATTTATTGCAGAGTCTTAACTTTTACAAAAAAATCTGTTTTTTGTTGTTGGAAAACTGTAATCGGTGAAAAAGTGAAATAATCACGAGAACTACAGTATTTTGCTTTTGCTACTTGAAGAGAAACTGCTGCATCGGGAGGAGGAGTGCCACGGACATGTCAGCGGTCATCTGTTATACTTCAACTTTACATCATTCAAGGGAAAAGCCATTGGATCAACTGAGGTAAAAAAGTCTTTTGATTTGTTTGAGATGTGATATATCTTGTTTATTACTTGAAAAACAGCAGTCCTTACTTTTTTTTTTATAGTTTGTTATTAGTTGTTATTAGTCGTTATATGACCTTTACAGTCAATGATATGACCGCGAGTGGTCACATCAGCAGGCTGTGTAGGTAAATAATCAAGTAGTAAACTGCACTTCGTTGTCCTTACTCTACAATGGTGGCTTGACATGTCATATGGTTAGCTTGATGGCTAATCTGTCAGTGAACTTGCTGACCAGTCGACCTGCTTTGAGCGCATGTGCAAGTTGTTATTTACCATAGATTGACCATGTCAATGTAAGCATCACAGTAAATATTTTACAGTGGTGTCTAATGACTAGTTAGGTTGTATGTTGTCTATTTGCTAGCTAAAGTGATAGCTATTACAGATCATTTATAGCTCACTAACATGATGCATCTCTCGTCCTCCTTGCAGTCACTCAGCTGCACAATCTCATTTCACCTATACAGTAGCTTGAAAGTCCTATTTATAAGGTAGATTTCTTTGGTCAAGTTTTTATCAGTCATTTTTGCTATCTTGTTTGATCCTATACATACTTAATTGTTAACACAAACACGTGAGAACAAATGTTCAGTCCTTTAGCGCACCAATATTTTGGTAAAGGTTGGTCTTGGCAAGTGATTGTCAAAATGGATGTGATATGCAAAGACACAAGACAGATAAATGAAAGGTATGTGTGATGTGGAGAGGAGTAAGACAGGTTGAGGTTAAAGGAGAACTTTGGTGTAAAATGAAAATTTGCCTGTTAAAACATCATCCCGAGTTGGTATGTGTACCGAGGAGCAAAAATTATTCAGCCCGCTGCATTCAGAGTTAAACTATTTTTTATCGTTTGCCCCAGAAGGCTAACAATGGAAGTGGTAGGTGCCCTTAGACGAAGCACGACGACAAAGCTATTTTTAAACCATTAAAACAGCTCGAAGAAACTCCACACTATCGGTAGTACAACAAAGGCCCTGACATAAAAAACGAGGCACTGAGAACTTTGTAAGTGTACACAACGTCTATTAATAAAACAGGTTTGATAGGCAGTACCTTGCTGTAGTTTCTCGTCGCCGCCATGTTGGACGTCCACACTAGCCGATTGTCGAACACGGACCAGCGGTCAGAATAGGAGGAGAAGTAGTGCAATTTAATTCCGTGAAACTGGAGGGATTTCATCTGTTGGTGACAATATCCAGTCATTGTGCCCATTTAACAGAGTCATGGTCCCAGCAACGGCACCTAATCCACCAAAAAGGCTACATCTGAAGAGAGGTGCCATTCGGAAACCTGTGCGACTTGGTGGAGATGTATGTCCAACAAGAAAGTCAAGAGAGAGCTGCAGCCATGGCGACAACAATCGGGAGATATTTCACAGGTTACCCATGCGTGATAAGAACACTTTGCAGCAGTAACTGGTCTTGCAAATCGTCGTGAAGACGCCCATCCACAGGCTGAAACAGAAAGATTATCGTGTCTGTAGCCTGCATTTCAACCATGATGACTACATTGTCCCAGCAACGGCACCTAACCCACAAAAATGGCTACATCTGAAGAGAGGTCATTCGGAGATCTGGTGGAGATGTATGGGATGCATGGGTAACCTGTGAAATATCTCCCGATTGTTGTCGCCATGGCTGCATGGCCTGCCTGGATACCCTGTGTCCCCTTTCCACCAAACCCGCACGCTCTACCCAGCCCCGCCCCTGGCTGACAGATACCATCCGCTCCTTGCGCACCACCCTCAGAGCTGCGGAACGAAAATGGCACAAATCCAGCGATCTGGAAGACCTAGAGACCTTCCAATCTCTTCTAGCGTCATTCTCCTCCTCGGTTACGACTGCTAAAACAGCTTACTACAACAATAAAATCAGCAACACCACTGACACCCGGAAACTCTTCTGTGCCTTCAAATCGCTGCTCAACCCCCCTCCCCCGCCTCCTGCCACCAATCTAACTGCTAATACTTTTGCCTCTTTCTTTACAGAAAAAGTAGCGGCTATCAGCAATCAATTCTGCGACCCACCCGGCCTCAACCTGCAACCTCCCACAATCTACGATGCAACACTCATCACTGGAAGCCGTCCTACCACCTGCCCACTAGACCCCGTCCCCTCGAATCTGCTGCAAGCCATCGCCCCAACAGTAGTCCCATCGATCATGTCCGTGATGAATGCTTCGCTATCATCAGGTATAGTACCAGCCGCCTTCAAACAGGCTAGGGTCACACCACTGCTCAAAAAGACCACACTCAACCCCGCCCAGGTGGAGAACTATCGACCGGTCTCACTGCTTCCCTTTCTTTCGAAAGCCATCGAGAGAGCGGTCTCTAAGCAGGTAGTTAATTTCCTCACCCAGAATGACCTACTTGACCCGAAGCAGTCTGGCTTTAGAAGCGGCCACTCCACTGAAACAGCACTGCTTTCCGTCACAGAAGCCCTCAGAGTAGCCAGAACTGAAGGTCAGTCATCAGTACTTATCCTACTCGACTTATCGGCAGCCTTCGATACAGTCAACCACAGCATACTGCTAACTACACTCTCACACATAGGCATCACAGGCATAGCACACTCCTGGTTTACATCCTACCTCACTGGACGCTCCTTTGAAGTGTCTTGGCAAGGACAACTGTCATCAACTCACACTCTCTCCACAGGTGTTCCCCAAGGGTCGGTGCTGGGCCCCCTTCTCTTCGCTATCTACACCACCTCGCTGGGCCGCATCATCCGCTCACACGGCTTCTCCTATCACTGCTATGCTGATGATACACAGCTGTACTTGTCGTTTCGACCAGATGACACCACAGTCTCTGCACGCATCTCTGCCTGTCTCTCCGCACTCTCCGCATGGATGAAGGAACACCACCTCCAGCTCAATCTGTCTAAGACTGAACTCCTGGTGATCCCAGCCCAGACACTGTCACGATTACTCCGAACAAGGTTGCTAAAAACCTCGGCGTCGTGATTGATGACCGGCTATCTTTTTCTGACCACATTGCCTCCGTAGCACGGTCATGCCGTTATGCGCTATACAACATTAGAAAAATCAGACCGTACCTGACCCAATATGCTACTCAGCTTCTGGTTCAGGCTATGGTCATCTCTTGCCTCGACTATTGCAACGCCCTTCTGGTTGGCCTTCCTGCTTGTGCAATCAAACCATTGCAAATGGTTCAGAATGCAGCAGCACGACTGGTTTTCAATCAACCCAAAAGGTCGCATGTCACTCCTCTCTTCATCAACCTGCATTGGCTCCCGGTGGCTGCCAGAATTCAACACAAAGCTTTGACTCTAGCCTACAAAGTCACTTCTGGATCCGCACCCACCTATCTCAACGTCATACTGAATGCTTACATCCCGTCCAGAATGCTGCGATCCTCCAATACGAACCGCCTGGCCGTACCCAAGACAAAGCGAGGTCACTCTAAACTTTTCTCGGTTGTTGTCCCTCAGTTGTGGAACAACCTACCAGTCCCTACAAGAGCAGCAACTTCCCTCTCGACCTTCAAAAAGCTTGTGAAGACCCTTCTTTTCCGAGACTGCTTAACAAAACCAAATTCTACTAACCATCTCTTTACATAGGTACCTTCAATGTTCTCTACACATCTGTTTGCTATTATGTCCTCCTTTTGTAAGTCGCTTTGGATAAAAGCGTCTGCTAAGTGTAATGTAATGTAATGTAATGTAATATTTTGGTTTTGAAGTAAAATAAAGAATACGGACAAGCAATCACCATCAGCAAGTCTTTACCTCGCTTTCACATTTGTTTTATTAAATTACATTAGTATCTATGTACAGTAGATAAAAAATGCCAGATGGTTTTAATGACTCATTCGGTTTTCATAACATTCTGTTTGCTATGGAAAAAGGTACTGTTATCAGTAAATTTATCATAACTATTGAACAAAATATCACAATTTTATACAGATTTTTTCTTTGTTCAGATCACAAAATTCTGAAAAATGTGTGTTACATTTAAATGTATTTATGACATGTTATATCATTTGAAAGGTCTATTTCCCCTGATTAATTTGGTGGGTGAATTCTCTGCCATGTCATATAACCACACAACAAGCCTTTTTGTGAAAAGAGTGCATCATGTCTGAAAAAATGGAATGTTCGGCTCAGTCTCTAAAGGGCTAAGCGAGTTGCAAGGCATACTAATCGTTTCAAAAACATACAACTCACATTAGCAAATGATTGCATATCATATAAGCGTATGTCACCTTCAACCTGAGAAAGAAGTTGAACATATTTCCATGTTTCCTGCGGATGTATTGAATGCTGAAGTAGTGACAAGCCTTTTGACCTGCCACTGTTTTTCAATGTGTTTGGTTTTGGATTGTGTACAACTGTGGACATGTTATTTGGATATCGGGAAAATGCATTCCAACGTAGGTAATAAAGTAATGGTAATAAAGTTGATTACCCATTTTGTAGTTCATATGTTCGTCCAGCAGGCTGCAGCCTGCCAGTGTGGATCTGGGCGTACAAGTGTGACTCCTAATTGGGACCTGCATAAGAAGGCTGGCTGCTCTCCCTCGCTCTCTTTTGGCTCTTGGGTCTCCTGCTTGCCACTCTGGGGATATTGGTCTGCTGCAGAAAATCCCCTTCATCTGCCAGAACTCCGTTGCTGCACGGTTTTTCTCTCTTTTTTTTCCGCTCATACCCCTAGACACATTTTGCACCACAATCTTGCCTTTCCCCCATTTACTAACTTTTTCTGTATTTAAATAAATTATTTTTGCAAAACTTCGGTCGTAAGTGTTCCTTCAAAAATGTGATCATTTAGCCCTTTTACTATGCTATACTTGACCTGTCCCACCTGTCTGAAACGTGATGGAACATACCCGAAGCATACATTACCTGTTTATTGAACAGAATTTATATATATAAACATATTTATATATATAAATATATTTATAAAACACAACAACAATTCTGTATTATTTAGAATGATAATCAATTAACTGTATATTTGCGGTGCCTCGAAATACAGAAGAAAGTGAAATGACAACTCAATTTTCGATTTGTGTCGTTCTTTGTACTGATTGTGAGTGAATGAAACTAGCGGTGCAAAAGTGCAACAGATCGTGCAGGGTCGTAAAACATCGTAAGAAAACACGTATCATCTGCGCATGGCGAACATCTTGCGCATGCGCATACGGATCGTGCGGGTCCAGCGAATGGAGTACTTACAGTGCCCACTACATTGCCGGTAGATGGCATGTTGTCTAAAACTTTGGTTAGGTTACCATAACAACTAGAATGGCTAATGGAAAACTGCAGCAATGAGGAAGTCCTAGCTAGTTTTGTTGTATCTAGCCAATACTGTTCATAAAAACTATGATAGTGACTTCCCCTCAAAAAGCGAACTGAGAAATGTGACGGAAATAAAAATGCAGTTAAGTGGGCAGCTGTCACTTCATTATGTGGAAAAACGCTAAACATGAAAGAGATTGTTGATGTGGCAAACAAAATAGCATGTTCTATTCGAGTGAGGTCTCTTCAAAGATTCGGATCTCTTGCTACACACCAACATGAAATGGCTGAGTAGAAGGAAATTCTTGCAGAGTTTTCAACAGCTCTGTCCGGAGATTGAGGAGTTTGTTCTTGTCACTTAACACAAGCAACTTAAAGACAATCAGTGGCTGTTAGACTTGGCGTTTTTAACTCATCTTACTAACATGTTGAACAAACTTAATTTGCAGCTGCAAGGAAAAGACAGAAATGTGGTCGACATGATCAGCTCAGTTAATGCATTCAAACAAAAAACGAAATTGCTGTCCTCAAAGTTGCAGCACTATGATTTAGGAAACTTCCGAAACCTCGCATCAGAGTGTGCGCTACACAGAGCAGCTGCTGTCCAGACTATGCAACTCTGTCTGACTCCCTCCAGTGCAGGTCACTATCAGATTAAGATGGTAATAGATAATTACAAATGTATTAGAGTTGTGCTGTAAAGGTTCATTACAAAGTAATACAAATGTATTAAAATTGTCCTGTAAATGTTTACTTCAAAATAATACAAATGTATTAAAGTTGTGCTGTAAAGGTTTATGCATGAATGCATGTATTTTACTATGCTGCATGTGTAATGCAACATGTATATCAATAAACAAACTGAATAAATGCACATATGAAACACATACTGAATGATTTATTATTATTATTATTATTATTATTATTATTATTATTAGTAGTAGTAGTAGTAGTAGTAGTAGTAGTAGTAGTAGTAGTAGTAGTAGATCACTGTGACATGGTCATTTTAAAAGTAACTCACAAGCCAAAATATAGTGTGCAGCACTGGCTTAGGGCCTGGCAATAACACACACAAGAGACCAGGTGTCAGGACTTTTAATAAAACTATAACCCCACAGAGCACACTTACAGTTTCAAATCATACAAATAGTATTTAACCAAATAAACACTTCGAGGAGGAATATGAGCCCTCTCCTCACTCTAAATGTTTTTTTTTTGTTAACCTGATAAACCAGGCTAACAAAGCAACAAGGTTCACAGATTTTCTTAAAGTGTGCAGTTTTTCCTCGTTCCAAGTCCAACATGGAATCAAAGAGAAATAAGTAGGATTTGAATAGTAAATTGTCTGTTTTTCAGACTGCAATATGCCTTGCTTTTTCTGTTCTGTCTATTTGGATTATGGGTAGGCCTACGATATGTACAGTATGACTAGACACTGCAGCTGGCTCTTTTTAAAGTGTTCTTTAAATGTGTGATTAATTGTGATTAATCGTGATTAACTTTTAAACACCACTGTGATTAATCAGATTTTGTAATCGATTGATAAGACTATTTTATATATATTATTTTTAGGATATTTTTAAGCGCGTGTTGCAACTCACCCTTGTAGTCTTCATCTTTTAGAAATGAATCGATTAATAAATTAAAGGTGAAGTCATCAGGAAATATCCCATATTGCACCTACAGAACACCAAAGCACAACACCTTTAATAAAACCAAACAAAACAACTGCAAATCTATTTTATTGTGTCAAAGAATGACACACAAACAACTATTAATTATCTTAAAATAAAAGGCAGTACAAAAGGAATTAGGAAATAGTTAATGGACAAAGCTTTTTTAAGCTGCTTTACACTTTAACAAACACGAACATACTAAAATTCAGCAAACTTTTTAATGGTCAGTAAACCAACCACCAGTTTCACAAACAAACAAACACAAACTGATGGTCCACATTGACCCAACTGTCAGTGTTTGTTGCGGCAGTGTGCAAGCACCTTTACACCCAGAAGAGTACCCAAAGTGTTTATTTTCACCCAAGAATGTAACATGATCTACTAGGGGTGTAACAAAGTTTTGTGGAACGAAATTTAGTGGAATTAAAAAAATGAAGTAAAATTCAAAGACGCACAAAATACAAAATATAAAGTAAAAAAATATATATTTAAAAATTCGATGGGAGGCCACGCACTGAGACTGGTGATTTTTGTCCCTCTCAACTACTGTAGCAGCGCTCAGGAAGACGGGCAAATACTACTAAGAGATATCCCAAGTCCCCTGGGACCTTCGCGAGTCTCCCGCGTTTGAAAAGCAACTCCTGGACAAGTCATTACATATCTCCTGCAACTTGAGCAAATGTATTTATCGTGTTTCACATCATTTTGTGAGTTGACTATTTCGTTACACCCCTATGGTCTACACAGGATGTCAACATGAAGGAAAATGTGTCTTGCCTTATTCTTAATAGTGTGGAGCGCTTTGTCCCTGGCTCCGTACTTCAGACAATGGCGGACCCAGCTGTGGATCGTCCAGTCCCTCAGATACCAGCAGTTTGGGCTGTGTCGGAACCTGAACGACAGTAGCAGTCGATACACAAAAAGTTAAGACAGAATGCCCAATATGAAAACTATGACTATAAAACTAGGACTATGAAAGCCTTGAGTGCTGCGACATCAGTCAACAACTTCATTGTTTTGTCGAGCGACACTTGTCTCCTGGGCTATACAATCAAACACTTACCTGTAGAGGTAGTACTCAGCTTGATCTACTTCTTCTCTCGAAGAGATGTTGTCTACAAACTAGGATGACCAAGCATCATAATTAAAACCAAATACAGATTCAGTGTTACACAACATATAACATCAATTTCAAAGCTGTTGACTGTTCGCAAAACCACACCCTCGAACATCCTCGCCCAACCCTAGCTCACCAACCATAACTAAGAGAAGTTCCTTTGCCAAGCTTACGGCAAAATGGTTAAACAATGTAGACAAGCAAAGCATTATCACAAATGTCCTATACTGTTGAATGCCTAATCTTCAGAAAGGAATACAAGTGTCCTGCTTGGTTTACTTAGAATATGATTACAGTGAGTTTGGTAACATTTGATGAAGGTTCAAGAACTTTGATGGCCGACTCCAAATTACGTGTTACCCTGTCATATGTTGGCAATACCCAGTACGACTGCAGCCACTAGGGGCAGCATAAGAACACAGAAGATCTTACTTCGAAGGTTGACCCACCCACGGCAAAACTTGCAGTATTTTGTTGACTGTAAACGTGCCTTTATCTTGTAATCTTTTGCTCCAAACACAGTGAAATTAAATCGATGTGCAGAGATATTGACAATACAGCTGTCAAAACGTTTAAAAAGCAAATTCATGTCATCTCATTTCCCTTGCCATGATATCAAAGTTTAACACCGTGTGCCATGACTTCAAAGTTTAACAAAAACAGCAGTATTACAGTCATTTCTACAAACCGATTGAGTTTCACTGAGTTTGGACAGCACAACTGTAAAATATCTGCATTAGAAGTTGGCCATGTAACTGAACATTTACCGCGCTAAGACTGGGAATGTTTCATCATGACAAGAGGTGTACTGATATCAGTTAGAGAAAATCTATTCAGCTGTGGTCTTGTGAATAAGGAGTTGGTCTTAAGATCAGAGAGTTGAAGGTTCGTATCCCACCCTGTCCACCCTGATGGTTTACTCGTTTATTCCACTTCCTTGTAAAAGCTATGGATTCATAAGAATATAATTTCCTCCACTACATGCATTGGTTTTGCCATATGGCCACGTTTTACCAAATGTCTACCTTAATCATTATTATCACCATCGTATAATTTCAACAAGGATAGATAGATGACTGGGTGACAAAACTGGCATATTTGTTGTGTATATTTGAAAACGGACTTCATATGTCTCTGCTGCATGTCTCTGCTCTAAGCTGTCGAGGGCCGCTTTGAATGTCCTTACAGTATGTCATTTGCCTCAACGTATTTATGTGAAAAGACTTTCTCCAGGCTGACTTACATTAAGAATAAATACAGGTCTCAGCTTAACATGGCAGATGATATGGGGGTGGTTGCCTGCTTTGCTCCGCGCACAGCGCCCATCCATCACATTGAGTTTTTTCTGCATACATAACTTTATAACTGTTCCATGTTACTTGCTTGTTCATAATATGTCCGTATATGCTCAGCATTTTACACTTTTTACAAATTGTTGCCTATTTGTTTTCGCTTCTAAGTTTGGTAATAAAATACACTAGCTCAGACATTGTGTTGAGTTTTGTTTTTGCTCTACTGCCTTGTGCTCGTAAAACAGCCACATTATTAAAGTGGGGCAGGGAGAGAGAGGGAGAGAGACAGAGCGAGACAGAGAGAGAGAGCGAGAGAGAGAAAGAGTGGGAGCGAGAGAGAGAAAGAGTGGGAGAGAGAGAGAGCAGGAGAGAGAGAGATATAGAGATCAAGAATGCGCGCGCGACAGAGAATGGTTGCGGGGGTTGGTCGCAGGTCGTCAGCAGCCTAAAACTGGGGGTCGCGGTCTGAAAAGTGGGAAGCTCTGAATTAGGCTATAATCACCTGTGTCACCACCATGATGTTATATCACACCCCGCCTTGTTCAGCTCACTAAAAGTCTTGGAGTAAATAAGTATCATTGCTATGTGTATGTGTCTGCGAACATACATGTGTGTGTGAAACTACTGCTTGTCTGATGTCGTCATCAGCTGACGGCTTCATAACACACACACCCAGCCCCACCCGTCCATTACCAAATACATGCAAACACACACACCTCCCTACAGAAAAACAACCCTCTTCTTTTGTTTGTGACAGAGCGCTAAATTCTTGTCGCCACCAGCCCTCTCACCTTTACACACACGCACACAAACAGCGCTGGCCTAGATCCGTTTACAGACACAGCATTGATTCACGGGACAGATCTGCGTACCAGATCAATGACAGTTTCGTTTTTGCCTGTATTATGTATGCATTGATATGTTTATTTCAATTAGTATTCAAGTAATATTGGATGCGGTTATACCATCCTTATATTCAACAGTCAGAAGCAACAGAACCATGCAACCTAGCCCTATGTCTACATAAACTGCACATTTAAAAGTTTCTGGATGTGGAGCAGCCTTTAACCCTATGGGCCCTAGGCTATTTTCAGGGTATTTTTACTACCTTTACTTTTAAGCTCATATCTTGCTCATTGTAAGGGCCATACAGGACAGGACAGTTTAGGCTATCCAGATCTGTTTTCATTTGGTGAGCTACTATTTGCACTGATTTTATAAAAAATACTAAACCAATAAAAAATCATATTGCGTATAAAAAAATCTTGTATTCTTGCAAGTACCTGTCCATAGCATGCTGTCAGCAGGGATATCTTTTCATATGTGAGTAAAGGAGATTGTCTGGTTTCGTTGGAAAGCTGAGATTCTGTACTTTCTTCTGATATGCGTGCCTTATGCGATCACGGGTTCGCGAGTAATTTCAACGAGAGTAATGCCTGTGCAAAGCACTAATATGAGAGATTTTGGCTAATTTTATTAAATGAATATCTCGCCGATACTTGAGCACAAAATAATTTTCATGTGTTCATTTTATTTTGGGACAAAACATAAAATTTCACCTCTATCAGTAAGTAAACAAACATGTATTATTACTAAATAAATAAAAGTGCAATTACAAAATGGAATACAAAAGAAAATGTAGGTAAATATGAATACAATAGGCCCTTCCACTTACTATTCACAGTTTTAACAGTGCAAATGTATATATTCAAAACAACAAACACTTAATGTGTTGTTAATCATAGAATTCAAACAGAAACCAATCCATTAGAGCTGGCAAAAGACAAAATGAAAAGAAACAAAACAGTGGAAAGTGGTCGCATGTCTGTCACGATCATTTTGAGGACAGTCAGTAAGCACTGCTGCAAGCTGTGTCGTGCTTTGCTTTGTCGAGCACTTTGCTTGAAACTGACAAAGAGAGGGAACAGAGAAAAGTAGAATTACTCAAAAAGTAGACTTGAGAGAGCCCTTTCCTAAACATCTTGTCTTGACTTCCCCTCAACAACATACATCACTTTTATTTGCATATGCTCATTAAGTAAGCGGTTCAAAACATATTTATGTAGCCCTAACTTTTCATTAGGCCATGCCATTTAAGTTAGAGAACTCGGCTGCTACGCTGTGTGTGTGTGCGCGCACGCATGTTAGATTTTTCCAGGAGGTTATTCTGTGTGTTGTGCAGAGGTTACTGCTGTTATCTCTGTTGTGTGTGCTTATTAAACTGGTTATTCGAAAAAATCCAGCCTTGAGTTGGTGCTGTCTCAATACCGTTACAATACGCTGCTTGCGCATGTAACATTAAATCGTGTGTGTGTGTTGTTGTTCAACATCATTTCTAAAAACATTACCAAAAGGTCGAGGTAGCAGGCTTAGCATTCAAAGAAACTCACAATAGTCATTAAAATTAACAAGAGCTAGCTCGGCGTTTAATAGTTATACTTACATTGTCTTTTTTCTTGTTCTGAAACACCTTCAGCAACTTCTGTGTGTTTTCTTTTAAGGTGCTCATGCGTCGTGGTCGTCCTCCCGTGATAAGCCAAAGGAGGGTACAAACCACTCTATCACCATCTGTCCTGAAGTATTCCCATACTTTCGATGCTTTAGTTCTTGCTCTCGAAGAAGTCGCTGTTCTTGAGTCCCATTCTGACTCACCTGCTGCTGCCATTTTCATACCGCTCAAAACAATAGCCAATAAAACTCATAGACGGTAAAACTCAAGACCATGCTCAAAACAGGGGAAGAGAGAAAGAGAGAGGGTAGTCACTGTTAGCCATTAGGGTGCGCAGAGCAAATACTAGTGGTGTGGAGGGGAATTACCTGAACTCAGACAAACAAAGGTTCTTTGGACGAGCCGTTTGAGACCAAAAATAAATAGCGAATATTCGATCAAAAAAATTGTGTTCGAATAATTTTTATATTCGATTACGTCGACTACGTTGAATAATCGCGGCAGCACTACCCCAAAGTATCCCACATTAACCTGTTTGTGAAAGTCTGACGCTGTTGTGACATCAGTTTACAGTTCATTTCGTATAAATAAGCTACGAGTACCGTTTATAAGTGTTAAAACATAGTACCATGCAGGTTAAGTTATGACCTGGGGCCTCATGTACTAACACTTGCGTGGATTTCCTACTGATTCTGTGCGTACGCGAAAAATCTGGAAAGATGGTACGCACAAAAAAAACTAGATGTATTAATCTGTGCGTAAGCAGGTTTCCACACACATTGTCTTTGTATATCCCAAACGTGAAATTCAGCGCACATGCACGAGCCCGACTCTCCGCCTTGTCTCCTCCCTCAAGTACTCCACGTTGAATATGCTAATTAGTATAAATAGGCCTGTAGTAGTGCGCCCATTGAGAGAATGGATCTGGAGAAAGGAAGGAAAAAAACTTTTTGGCATGCGAGGTGGAGGCCAGACACAAAATCTTGTTTGGTTCACGTTTCCACCGGAATCGGCACCAAAACAAAACAACGTGCCTGGACAAATGTGGCAAAGGCAGTAAGTGCGGTAGGGTCAGAAACACGGGCCGCTGATGTAAAAATAATGGTCCGACATAAAAGTAGAATTGAAAAAGAAAGTCGCTGTCTCCTAGGACTGATTGGAATAATTACAGCATAAACTATACATCATGTGTATATTTTCCAGTAGGCCTACATTCACTTTATGTGTTAAATATCTTACCAAGTAGCCACCCATTACCCACTCTGCCAGCTTCCAGCCTATTCCCAACCACGCTGTTAGTCAGGATGAAGAAGTCATGGGTTGCCCCAGGCCACCTTGCTACGATATTTGTAAGGCGCATTTGCGCATCACATATTATTTGTACGTTTATTGAATGGAAATGTTTCCTGTTAACGCACGCATATTCCCCCTCAGATGGCGCCTTTATAGCAATATGTGTGCAGTTCATTGCTCCGAGTAGATTTGGAAAACCGGCTATCGCTGCAAATTGCGCTTTAATGTTTGCTTGGTTCACTATATTATAGGGAAGCTCTATATACCTGGCTGACAGTCGGATGATGCCATTCAGAACAGCGGCTCAGCCGATGTGGCTCGGAGCTGTCTGACTCATTCCTGACCGGTCAGCCAATTCCCTTTGGAATAATCCCGTTACCAGAAGCGTAGTTAGGACTTGGATTGGTATTGGCAATGCGTGACTCCTCGCTGTCTCCCTCTTCAAACCCGGGCCGGGCTCAACTCAGCACAGAGTTCCAAGAGAATAGATCTTGGGAATCTGAATCGGCTGATAAGCCAGTCATCATTATGAGCCAAAAAATCATTATAGTCATGGAACACCCGTTCCCTCCTAATGCGACCATTTGCGATGTCCTCCTACAACATCAACACTGCCATTGTCTATTGATTAGTGCCACCTTTTGTGCATGGTTTAATATTCTCATTTTTTAGATACATGTTGATGATTGGCTGTTCTCATACATCCAAGGTGTTAATAATATGTACGCAATGGGAAATCCACCAACTGGTTGATTGATTGATTTCAAGTAAATATGGCTTATGGTTACTCCATGCAACACCAACATTTCAGCTGACAGTGGAATGCTGTTGCTTTCAGTCATGGATCACTGACCTGTTATACCAATATAATAAGCAATCCTCCTACATGTAGCCATTTAATATTCACCCAAACTACAGAGTAGAGCAATATAAATCCAAGTGAATGTGCTTGAGAGGCCACGCACATTTTAGATTTACATAACATAACTCCATTCGGTCTCGAACCTGCACATGTCTTTACTAAACTTCCTCGTGAATGACCACTCTACGTTACAACACTGATAACCACAGCACCCTGCCAAGTTGGGCATTCCGTGAACAACCCAGCAAATTCGCGAGAAGCATGAAAAAACTACGGCTAAAAAAAGTCATGGTTTAACACCAATCCCCCTTCCCTACATTAAATAAATCCGAATTGCTTTGACTCAAACGAACTTCATTCTACATTCTCTGTATGTCTTGTATTTGGCTGGCAACATTTAAATTGGCCACCGTGATGCTGTCCTCCTTGTCAAATTAATTGAAACAAACAAATGACTAGGCCTATAACACTGCCTTGTGTCATTTTAGGCTACTTTTTAAGTGTGCAGCTGCCAAAACTTTCCAGTGTCTCCTTAACTTGGCTTGCACATCCTGACATTGTTCTCCACAGCATTGTGTTATAAAGGCAGAGCTCCCAAGTGCCACCTGGTGGTTGTTTGGATACATTGCAGCTTCTCACAGAAAATGCTGTGTAAATTCTGCGTGATACACATGAGATTCACGCGTGAAACCGAGCAAACCGAAGTGACAACATCTGTACTGCACCTCCTTTGTACTAATAGCAAGTGAGTCTGTGATTTTTATATCTCCTCCCATCCTGTGCTCGTGCCACCCCCCCCCCCCCCCGGCAGAGTGTCCCCCTGGTTGAGAACCACTGGTGTAGTGGATGTGAGATGCATAAACTATGAAATCTGTGATAGGGGCTGTGACATGCAGTATGTCCCATGATTGAAGGTTAAACTTGAGAGGTGTGGAAACTATGTAGGATACTTGTGTTTAGGCTGGTCATTATCCTTAGCTTAGCTAGCTAGCTGATCATAGAATAGGTACAAACTGAATCTTTGTAGAATGTTAGGTCGGACACATGACGGAGAATATTGACCCGTTGACTGGTAAAGTATACATTAAATAGTACTTAACCAGCAACGCAAGAGCATTAATGGTCCACAAGGCTGTGTTGGTTGCATTGCAAGTAGAAGTCGTGGGGTTTGTTGTTCTTGGACTGAGACCGGTACACCTTTAGCACCATTAATGATTTTTAGATTTTAAACATATCCCTCCACTACATATTGCAGCCCTTTTTGGTTTGCTGTGGGGTATAACCAATCACTCACACTGACAAGTATGGAGCTTAACCCAACCATGGCTGTGTTTCTGGTTCTCAAAGCTTGACGGGTGTAGCAACAATAACTAAGGGGTATGGCTTTTGCGAACGGTCAATTTATATGCTAGACACAAGGTGATAGGGCTCTATTTTCACGATCATACGCGCATTGTCTGAAGTCTGTCATGCAAGTTGCTTTGGGGGCGGTCCCTAGCAAATAAGCCCTATCATGTCGTGACGCACTGTGCATTTGCGTGCATCGTTTGTTTTTTTCCTGCATTAATTCACGCTGTCTAGATAGGAGATGACACTGCGCTCTCACGGGTGTGTCAGCAAAAAGAAGAGGTGTGGTCTGGCGCAAAGCTCACCAGATGCTAAAATAAGGATGCAGCCAATGACTGACAAAAGAGGATCCCCCTCTTGAGTGGCTGTTGGAGGTGAGGCTTATCCACTAACAACATTGTTAATGATACATACATCATGCCAACAACAGTGTGTTATTGTTATTGTGAGCTGTAGACTAGGTGAAACGTCTTCAAGCTCCAAAAAGACGTAAGTTGCATACGACTTAGCTCTTTTCAGTAGCATAATGTAATGATTTGGAAAGCGCAAAGACATAAATACTGGCAAATATTTCACAGTAATGAGTCAAAAGAGCTAAGTTGTATGCAACTGGGCGTCTTTTTTCTGAGCTTAAAGACGTTTCACCTAGTCTACAGCTCACAACGACAATTCACACGCTGTTGTTGGAATGATGTATGTGTCATTAACCAGGCCTTTAGTGGATAGCCATGGTCCCCTAACAGCCACTCAATAAGAGGGGGATCCTCGTCGTTATATCCAAAAGCATTATGCACCCATAAAATAGCTTTTAAAGGAGAACTTCGGTGTAAAATGAAAATTGGCATGTTAAAACATCATACCGAGTTGGTATGTGTACTGAGGAGCAAAACTGATTTAGCCTGTTGCATTCAGAGTTTAACTATTTTTTATCGTTTGTCCCAGAAGGCTAACAATGGAATTGGTAGGTGCCCTCAGACGAAGCATGACGACTACGCTATTTTTAAACCATTAAAACCACTCAAAGAAACTCCACACTCCATCGGTAGTACAACAAAGGCCCTGACATTAAAAATGAGGCACTGAGAACTTTGTAAGAGTACACAACATTTATTAATAAAACAGTTTGACAAGCAGTACCTTGCTGTAGTTTCTCGTCGGCGCCATGATGAAGGTCCGCACCAGTCGATTGATGAACACGAACCAGCAGGAAGAATAGGAGGAGAGGTGGTACAATCGACTTGTTTGGACTTTCATCATGGCGGCGACGAGAAACTACAGCAAGGTACTGCTTGTCAAAACTGTTTTATTAATAAATGGTGTGTACACTTACAAAGTTCTCAGTGCCTCGTTTTTAATGTCAGGGCCTTTGTTGTACTACCGACGGAGTGTGGAGTTTCTTCAAGCGGTTTTAATGGTTTAAAAATAGCGTAGTCGTCATGCTTCGTCTGAGGGCACCTACCACTCTCATTGTTAGCCTTCTGGGACAAACGATAAAAAATAGTTAAACTCTGAATGCAACAAGCTAAATCAATTTTGCTCCTCAGTACACATACCAACTCGGTATGATGTTTTAACATGCCAATTTTCATTTTACACCAAAGTTCTCCTTTAAGCAATGCGCGACTGACTACCGACCATATTTATCTCGGTCATTGGCGGCCTTTCTGCGTCTTTATATTAGCATCTGGTGAGCTTTGCACCTGACCACATCTCTTCTTTTCGCTGACACACCCATGAGGGCGCAGTGTCATCTCCTATGTAGACAATGTGAATTTCTGCTGGAAAAATACGTGCTCGGACAAAATAATAATGAAATAGTAATGTTGCGAATGCACAGTGCACCGCGGCATGACAGGGCCCACAAAGAGAGAGAGAGAGAAATTTTAACTGTTGGGACACAATGTCTTTTAAAAAGTGTCTTTTATTCATTTATATATTCTTATGGGTTATAGCTACCACAACATACAAAGCAACAGACAAACTATAAGGGCTCATTTCCACCGCCTCGTTCAGCGCGTAGCCGTGTTCAGCGCGTGGGCGTATACAATAGGTTTGTATGGGGACAGAATACGCTCAGAACACGCTTGCGGTGGGAATGGTCTCATCCGCTAACGTGCATTCTAAATGAATACGGACAGAATACGGCCACGCGCTGAATACGCAGAGAGTGCGGTGGAAATGGGCCCTAAGAGTACGACAAGGGGAAACAAGGACCACAACCTTTGTGGCACCTGTGAAATTTCAGCCCAGACTTCAGAGTTCACTTACCCTTGCAATTGCCAGTGAACTGACCGGGAATTTACGCTCGTATGATCTGTCCATCAGGTTTGCTAGTTTGGCTGTGCAAAAACAGTATTGATATAGTCAAGCCTTCCCCCTACAAAAAATCCAGTGTTTTATCATATTAACATTAACAACAAAGCCCCCACCAGTTAAAAGTGTTTTAACAGGCCTACTAGACGTGAAATACCGTTGCACTTGCTAGACATACCAAGATTTTGAGGTTCTGACTGACGCTGTTCCCATAATTTGCTGTCTGTGTAGGCTGCTGACAGAAGACACCTCCGAGCTGAGAAAAACAACAAAAAAAGTTAATTTCTCGAAACCCACCAGGTTAACAGACATAAAACATTTGAACTTGCGCAGGTTTTGGCATGTGTAAGTTACAGTTGATAACAACAGTTGCGACAGTCTTTGGTGTAGTGAAAACGTTATCTGAACCGATCACAAGTGACAGTAGCTGGGTTTTTAATTCAAGCCACCCGCGTCATGCGCACGCACCATACTCGGGTTCAAAGAAAATGCGCACCAGTGGCCGTATTTGTACAAGCACAGGGAGTTCATGCGACTAGCTAGCACCTCCAGCTAGGACTTCTTACGCCAGCGGTCAAATTTTCGACGGAAACCTGCTTATTGACAAGTACGTTCCGCATCCAGCTACCAGATAACCTAGCATAAGCAACGTACGGAATTAGCTTAGTGGTGTGGTACCCACATGAACTAAGCCCTTCAACAAAAGTGAGAGGACTACAGCAAAGGGCAACCCGCGTGTCAGTGAAAATGTCATCGGTCAATAAGATTATATCATATCGATTACCTAAATAGTTCTGAGTTCCACATTTACGGACGACTTTGGCAGACGACAAACATCGTTGTACGATGGAGGCCGCCATGTTTGGACTGTACCATAACTACGAGGGGGCCAGGACTACTCTCATTGTAAATCTACTGCTTTGGTGGTAGGTAAGTTAATCGAAAATATACCCTAAAAATATTTGATTTGATGATAATAATTGTTAAGTAATTGTGTTTTGAATACTTCTCTGCTTTACATTTTTGTGCTTAATATTTTTAAATATACTATAGTTAATCACGCCATCCTTTCATCCTTTTAGTGGTACAGCCTAAAATTTAGTATTGTTCAAACAATAGGGGGAGCTGTTGTTGCAAGAAAAGGGTTTTTCCAGACCAAAGTGACTACATTTAAACCATATAATAGCAATCTCCAGGTAATAGCCAAAAATTAATTTTGTAAAAATACAGTGCTCCCTATAGGCAAAATGTCATGGTAGGTGTGATTTCAGAGGTTGCCTGCTGAATCTAATCTAATTAAAAATGTTGTGCAGCTTTTGCCTTCTTGGTTTAAGATACTGGCAATTCATAACTCATTTCACTAAGTTTTTTGTCGATTCTAAAGGTGATCATACATGGAGCAACATTTTGAGCAATGCTGCTTGACAGCATTGCAAGCAAATGGGCACTTTCCCCACTGATATCAGGCAAAATTTTTGTGTCAAAAGAACTTCTGTCATCAGCAGGCAACCTTTCGTGATACTCAGCAGGAGGACACACTTCCTCTGCCCTACAAAGCCAAAAGGCAGTCACTACTCCTGTTTTTTGCTATTAACAAATTACTTAAATGCGTCACCACTATTATACCTACAGCATGTTTGACTGGGCAGACGAAGGTATTTTTCTCAGTTCTAATGTTACTGTACTTTGCCTTTGTAGGGCAGCATACATATACACAAACACAGAAAGAGACACAGACACACACGCACATACAAACATAAACACACAGACCCACACACAGACACATACACACATTGTTGGTTTTGGAGGAGCTACGGAACTGGACAATTTACATTCACTAACTGAAGGAAGACACTGTATAAAAAACAGGCAGAAACAAAATATCTGCCAAATACCAATCAAATAACATCCTTTCTGCACCTCTGTGCAATCTGCTGTACAATAAAAGGAAAGGAGAGGAAAAAAGTCAGTTTCCTGTAAAATCCTTCAGAATAGCTGCCACCCTTATTCTGTAAATACACATCGGCGATGAGCATTGAGGAGGTCTGTTTCCCACAATAGGTGCTATTACTATGAGGGAAAATAGAAACAAAGGGGTACTGGAAAATAACCAGTATAAATTGGCAATCACCGGAGGTAGAGATCACAGCTTCAAAAACCCTGCCAAATATTTCATCCAACCATTATGTGAACCAGCTAATGCTAATGAGCACACAAATGATCAGACAGATAGATCAGCTAACTAGTGAAAAGATCTGTGTTAAGTCCACAGGCAAAATGGCAGGGTTTATATTCTTTGAAGCTGGAATGTCCACCACTACCACTGTCCAGCCTATTATGGATAAACTGGCGACTGTCTCCTCACATTGATAGCTGCTCTAGTAAGTGTGTGTGTGTGCCAGTTTTTTTTACTGCTTCCAGACAAGTAACTCAGGCACCGGTGGTCCATTAACTTCAGGCAGAGGCTGAAGGTCTCTGGGTCTGAACATAACAGTCCTGTCATATATTTGTTCCAACCAATTCACTGAACTAGCTAACAATCATTAACAAAACTCTTTAATCAGGTAGCTGAGCTAATTTTGAGAAATCACCCGTGTTTAGAGCACATGCAGAAGTAATGCATGGCAGGAGTTTTACTTTCTCTAGCTGGTTTGTCCACCTCTGCTTTCAGGACATACATGACACGCAAAAAAAAAAGTAAAATGCAGAAGTGGAAACGCCTCTAGAAAAAAACAGCAGAGGATTCACATGAGTTTCTCTATTGTCTCCTCCTGTCTCTTCCCACCTTCCCCCGGATGTGGGCTGGTTTTACAGAAGCCTTCATTAAACTTTTAACTGTCACACTGGTGTGGAGGGAATGTTGAGGGAATGAAAGTTCAAAAGAGTGTTGGGCTCCCCAGAATATCATTTGACATTTTAGAATCTCACATTGTTGTATAACACATTCTTTTACCGAATGCTCAGACACACTCATACCCTTAAAAGGTTAGGTGTGAAAGATCGATGGGTGGTTTCACTTCATCAGGCCATAGCCATGCTATCCCACCACTGTAGTGATACACATGACGTTCTTTACCGGAGAGAGGTGAGATGAGAAGAGGATGAGGACATACTCACTTCCTCTTTTTCATGCTCGCTTCATGATGTGGCATGTATCAGTGGCCTGTGGGATTTGTACAAAATGGAGAAGCTCAGGTACTGGTTTCAAAGTAATTTACAGTGAATTAGGTACAAGGACAGAAATCAGAAAAACAACTTCTTAACCATTAGGCTCCAGCTATTTATTCTGTTGAGAATGACTCTAACTCTTCATCAGCCATGCTGGCCCACCACTGTAGCAACATACATCACGTTTATTTACCGGAGAGAGGTGAGAAGAAGAGAGGATGGGGGCATAGTCACTTCCTCTTTGTCAGGCTCACTTCATGGTGTGGGGTGTACAGTATTAATGGCTTGTGGGATCCATACAAAATGGAGAAGCTCAGGTACTGGGTTGTGCTACTAGAGTCACAAAAAACGTAGAATATTACAAAGGTGTTTCAGTGACATACCTGGTTTACTTAACACTGAGGCAGTAATACAGCTGATAAAAGGAGCGCCTGTTGCTATTATTTAGTTAAGAGAATAAAACCCCGGGCTCTTCTACCATCAGGTGTGCAACTACCTGAGGGTTAACTAAACACGTTTTATCACTTGACTGTCTTTGTAGCAGGGGCCCCTTGGGGCTGTTAACTGTTCATATATGCAACAACAATGCATTGCATTAATACAGCACTTTTCAAGACACCTAATGGGAAGGTGGATCTCACAATCCACCACCAGTGTGTGGTACCCACCTGGGTGATACACAGCAGCCATTATGGGTCTGTGGGGCAGTGCATCACTAGCACTTTCCTGCACCCTCATCCATGGCTGAGATGACCTTGAGCAAGACATCTAATCCCACGCTGCTCCAAGGGTACTGTCCCTGTACCTAATTTACTATAAGTGGCTATGGATAGTGTCAGCTTAATGCAATGTAATGTAATATTAAGTGTGTGGAAATGGCTCAGTAAACCAATTATACAATGTGACAATTAGGGAGGCCAAATTTAATGAGCCAGATTGGGAAGTTAGCATGATGTAACAATAATGTATTAATATCAGTTCAAGAAGCTGATATTCAAGCAAATGGTTGAATTGTTTTACATGTATCACAGTGTACACATCTTTTTCCCAATGTACAACCCCAATTTTGATGAAGTTGGGGCGTTGTGTTAAATGTAAATAAAAAAATAAATGCTATAATTCTCAAATCATACAAACAATATATGTGTTTGAGAATAGTCCAAGGACAACATATCAGTTATTGAAACTGGATTTTGTTGTTCTTGTATGGGATATTTATAATCATTTTAAATTTTAGGGCAGCAACGTGTCTCAAAAAAGTTGGGACAGTGTCAATGAAAGGCAGGAAAAGTTGAGAAAGACAAAAAAAAAAAAAAAACAACGGAGAACACTTCACAGTTAATTATGTTAACTAACAAGATGATTTTGTATAAAAAAGGGTTTTCATTCTTGTCCTTGACATGATTTCAGCAGTCCAACTAGTAGGTGTTTTCTTCATCATATTTTCCGTTTTATTATGTCTAAAATGCGATAGATCTGGACAGCACACCAGCCATTTTAGCATCTGGTTGCCCTTATGATGGAGTCACACTTTTGGAATTTTGTATAGAATGCAGTTTGACCTCATTATCTGGTAATATTTAAGGTCTACCCAAAATATAATGTGTGAGTGCCATCTTGTGCTGTTCAAAACTTAGAAATATATCATTCAGCATTAATTTTAACTCTCCAGATGAATAAGCACACCATAACCAGGGAACTACTGCATCCCCATACTATCATTATTAATAATATCCCATACAACAACAACAACAAAAAATCCAGTTTCAATAACTGTTATGTTGTCCTTGGAGTATTCTTAAACACATATATTGTTTGTATGATTTGAGAATTATAGCATTTCTTTTTTATTTACATTTAACACAACGTCCCAACTTCATCAGAATTGGGGTTGTATTATCAAAGCGGGACCATGATTGCTTACTTTCATTGATACCAAAATTTCTAGTGGCACACTCTACAAAATGCTGGATTATTTCTGCACCCAATTACAGCTAATATATCCCAATAAATAGCAACTGCCACAACCCAGTAATTGAGTGCAGAAATAACCCATAATTTTGTGGAGTGTATACTAATAAGTATTTAAAGATATCTTCTTATACTTTACTCCTTTCATATTTTCTAGTACCTGTCTTTGTCCTGTCTGTATATTCTGTTTCTGTGCAGTGGTTTCAGTGTTAATGTATAGTATTTACCTTTCTTCTTTTAAGCTGTTCTGTGTCCTTGGATTTTATCACAGATGCTTATAAATAAAATATAATATTGCCACATTAAGCCATAAGTCACAAAGTTCAGCACAGTTATTCAAATAAAAAGGTGGTCATATTAACATATTGAACTAAGCAATGCCCAAAAACTCCCTCTGACCTCTGGAAGGAGCTTGAGTTTGAGCAAATATCTCCAGGATCTCCCTGATGAGTAGGTTATGTCCCATAGACTATGGTCCATAATTATCTAATACTGACCACAGTCAAACTGTAGATTTACTGAAATGCATAACACAGGGCACACTCACATTTATTTCTGCTTTCCCCAGGAAATGGATGGACCTAAGTAAGGTCATGCATGATACTGTGAGTGCTTATTCTGATGCCAAGTACCCGAGGTGTTTACATTGCAAAAGATATTTCACTTAATTGATTCTTAATGCTCTCCTATATTAATCCAGATGTCTAAAGCATAGTTTTTAGAATTTTGCAGGCCTATTGTGCAGATTGTGACTCTGAGCTCCATAAAGGTCCAGCATATATCCACATGGAGGCCATATCCGCAGGAGGCCAAATATGCTGGAAGATACCCAAACATTTCAGCCATCCCCCAAAGTAAAGAAACATTCTTTTTTCCTTTCCTTTATGATGACACAAAAATGGAACCTAGTGTTCAAAAGATCATTTGCACATATCCCTGGTTTATAATATTTTACAGGTTGTGATACTAGGAAAATGTTGACGGTCTTGGAGTAGGCACCAAACAGGCACCAAACAGAGACAAGAGCTAAGGTTGATGCAGAATCTGTTTTCCACCACCGGAGGATCAAGACGAGTGTAAAAAGTCAAAAAATAATCAAAAAGAAAAAAAAGACTATAAAGGCTATTTACAAGAGTACTTTTTTGGTTGAGTACTCAGTGCTTTTAGGTGATAGAAGATTACAAATGTGAAAATAGCAACCTCACTCATCTCAGGGCATAGGAATGGCATAACAAAGCCGAGACATGCATGACCTACCACCTCTCCCTCACAAATGAAAATCTCAGCCTTTCTCAGGGATACCTGAACACAGCCCTGGTTTGATTACAACTGAAACACTGAACACATGGGTCTTTCTATACTGACAGAAATATCCAGGTCATGGTATTCAAAGGAGCTAAGTTGTAAACAACTAGACTTCTTTTCGGAGCTTGAAGACATTTCACCTTTCAACCAAAGGTTTCTTCAGTTCTGGATGATGGTGAACCAGGAGCTATATCTCTGGACCACTGAAGGTTGATTGCATAGATCCAAATACTGTATATACAAACTATTTCATACATACAAAACATACATAGTGACTTATTAAAAGGCACACGAGCTATCAGAAATATGGGGGGACTGCTAGTAACCTCATAAAATAGCTGTAGTTCCTTAGAGAAAAGGAAGAAAGGTGCATTGATTCTAGTACTGGCTCTTAAACGCACAGGCATACATATACTGCAGTTTACTGATTCCTTTCATTCTGCTAATTAGCATTTCACTGTAATGACAATACAATTGATTACTTTATGAATTGTGAATGATACTTTGCAGAAAAACTGTATTCTATATTATACAGTACAGTATAGTCTACATCATGCATGCATTTCTTAGGTTTTTCATTTATATAATTTTATTTTATTTTATTTTTGAAATTAGACTGGTGTTACCTACTCATCTTCTGTCAGATGTGCTGCAAAGGAAATGAAGAATTTCCCACCATTGCCATCAAAGAATATGACAAACATGGAACTTTTCACCTTCCTGCATGAGAAGAAGCTGGCAGAAATTTACCCCAACATGTGGGTTGCTTTGCTTTCCTTTAGTCTGCCACTCCTCCTGTTACAGTGGCTGCTGCTGAAAGAAGCTTCTCTAAGCTCAAACTGATTAAAACTTATCTGAGATCTACTGTAATGCAAGAACGTCTCAGTGGACTTGCCATTATAAGCATAAACTATGTGGTCTCAAATCACTTGTCATATGATGATGTTGTAGATGACTTTGCTGCAAGAAACACCAGGAGAGTAAAGCTGTAGCAGATTATGTGAGATTGAGGAGGTGGTTGTGTTTTTAAACTATTTTTAAGTAGTTTAAGCTAAGGCAGTACAAAAAACACCACTAGAGGTCTTTGTAAAATCACCTTTATATATTTTTTATATATTTTTTTTAATTTTTGTATTTTTTGTGCACACTGGTTTATTTAATATCTTATTTTGTGCAGTGCCTTATTTAGCCTATATTGTATTTAGAAGTTAATTTATGTCACTTCTTTACACTTTTTATTTTGGGAGTATTTCAATATAATACTTTATGTAAGCTATTTATATTATTTCATATATACAGTTATTTTTTTGTATTTGTTTCTTTAATTCTTTCTAAATATTTTGAATGTGCAATTTCTTTATTTAAATAAAAGAAGGCGCCAAATTGGTTGGGGCTGGGCCTATGCCGTATGACCGACTGTCTTTATCCTGCTGTCAATTTCTGATAACTTCTGAGAAGACACGTCATACTGCTCCTCTCACCTAATCTAACCTTTTGCATCATTTCGGAAAGGAAATACAGAAGAAAGAATCTGCACACTTCTGTCTGTGCAATGAGGTATTTCTACTCAAATCTGAGCAAGCTTTCGGTCGATAGACCTTCTTCAGGCAGAGTAAATCATACTGAATGACCCAGCGCATGGGGTTAACATACAGCACTTAATTCATGACACCTGTGACAATCTATCACATTAACTACACATCTAATTAAAAATAAACTCCAGCAAAGGCTCAATCAAATCTATCTGTTCGGTCACAAACTCACTTCCATACAAAGTGGATCGAGTGTGAGTATTTTTGTGATGGCTTAGTTGCTGTTCTTTAAAAAGCCTTTGTTTTCAGATATTGTCTAACTCAAATTGAAGATTCATTCCAATTTCAGAAGATTGATCAGGTCGAAGAAAATACACAGCTAAACATCAGACAGGAAACCACATGTTGGGATTTTATTAATATTAATTTAATGTTACTGACTTAATATCTCCTTTACAGAACATTTTTTTTTGTTTTTGGCTGTTACATTATCAAAAGACAAACCTAAATCAAATTAATATTTGGTGTGACCACCCTTTGCCTTCAAAAGAGCATCAATTCTTCTAGGTATACATGCATAGAGTTTTTGAAGGAATTTGGCTGGTAGCTTGCGGCAAACATCTTGAAGAACTAACCACAGATCTTCTGTGGATGTAGGCTTCCTGACATACACAATTTGGTGTAATATAGTCATACACCTGACTATAATCCTGCAAAATCCCTGACTTTGTATGTACCCTTCAAACCAGCATCAATTCACACAGAGGGGTACACACAAAGTCAGGGATTTTGCAGGATTATAGGTGTATGATCAACCAAGTTCACCAAATTGATTGTATATGTCAGGAAGCCTACATCCACAGAGGATATATATATATGGGTCATTCCATGCCAAACCACTCAATTTTCCAACAACATACCAAATTTCAGCTTATTCTGACCATTTTTCACGAATCTAGAGAGAAATTTCACCGTTTCTGCATCGATTCGTGACTATGAAATAGAAAATTGGCAAAATTTTGCAAACCCATCACTCAATTTCCAGAAATGTGGTATAATTACAAAGGGGAGAAAATTCCCTTTCAAATGATATATAACACAATGACCTTTCAAGGTCCTTGCATTTTCAAGGTCATTTGATGTGAGCTTGACCTTTGACCTAATTTTTCAGACAATGAGTATCGATCAATTTCGACGAAATTTTATTGTCTGTTAGGCAAAGAAGTATCAATTATGCCTGCAAAGTTTCAGTTTCATCGTTTTTCCGCCCCCCAAAAAATTGAGTGGTTTGGCATGGAATGACCCATATGTATTATTGTCTTCGGGTAAGCAGGAATGCACAAACTGAAAAACACCCTAAACATTTGTTACACACAGGTTTTGTCAACCTAGATAGAATTTACGCACTATCTACTATGGATGGAATGTTAGTAACAAAGAAAAGCCCTGGAGAATATACCAATAGGTGGTTTCGTAACTAAGCCACATACAGTGGTATGAGAAAGTTTGGGCACCCTTGACAATTGGCATTATTTATATTCACCAATCATTGGGTGTTTTAATTCACAACTTAATTTGGATATATCAAATAACTGATGAACACAATCATATTTCAGCAGTGAAATGAGGTTCATTGGGTTAACAGAAAATGTGCAATATGCCCCAAAACAAAAAAAGGCCCGTGCATAAATTTGGGCACCTTAATAGAAAAATCATATTAGTAGGCCTATTTAGTAGAGCCTTCTTTTGCAAAAATAACAGCCTGTAGACGCTTTCTCTAGCCAACAATGAGTGTCTGGATCCTGGATGATGGTATTTTGGCCCATTCCTCCTGGCAAAACCTCTGCAATTCAGTGATGTTTGAAGGATTCTGAGCATGGACAGCCTGCTTCAAGTCATCCCACTGATTCTCGATGATATTCAAATCTGGGGATTGGGATGGCCATTCCAAAACATTGTACTTGTTCCTCTGCATGAATGCTCAGGTAGATTTTGAGCAATGTTTGGGGTCATTGTCTTGTTGAAACACCCATGCCCGGTGCAACTTCAACTTTGTGACAGACTCTTGAACATTATTCTCAAAAATCTGCTGATACTGATTGGAATCCATGCGACCCTCAATTCTAACTCTAATTCTAAGATTCCCAGTACCAGCACTGGCCACACAGCCCCACAGCATGATGAAACCTCCACCAAATTTTACTGTGGGAAGCAGGTGTTTTTCTTAGAATTCTGTGTTCTTTTGCCATGCATATCGCCTCTTGTTGTGACCAAACAATTCAATTTTTGTTTCATCAGTCCAGAGTATGATATTGGCTTGTCCAAATGTTCTTTCGCATACCTCAAGCGACTCAGCTTGTGGCGACTGTGAAGAAAAGGCTTCTTCCGCATCACTCTTCCGTACAGCCTTTCTTTGTGCAAATTGCGCTGTATTGTTGACCGATGCACAGCGACACCGTCTGCAGCAAGATATCCTTGCAAGTCTTTGGAGGTGGTCTGTGGGTTGTTTTTAACCATTCTGACCATCCTTCGTCTTTGCCTCTCTGGAATTTTACTTGGCCTACCACTTCTGGGCTTAACAAGAACTGTGCCCGTGGCCTTCCATTTCCTTACAATGTTCCTGGCAGTGGAAACTGACAGCTGAAATCTTTTGGACAGCTTTTTGTAACCTTCCCCTAAACCATAATGCTGGATAATCTTGGTTTTGAGGTCATCAGAAAGTTGTTTTGAGGCTCCCATGTTGCAGCTCTCAACAGAATGAGAACTGGCATTTGGCCACCTTAAATACCTTTTGTCATTATTGGATGCAAATGTCAATTAAGTTCAAGTTAACAAGCTCACCAAACCAACTTTGTGTGTCCAATTATCTTGTGATGATTAGTCCATCAAAGTGAACAGGCCATCAAAGCAACAAAATGACAAGGGTTCCCACATTTTTGCACAGCCTATTTTTTACCACCTATTTTATTTTGCACAGCCTATTTGATTTAATTTCACACAATTGCATACTATGAATACTTAAAATCTGTGTTTGGAAATCAAGCTAACACTTGGCTCTTATGGGCAAATGAAGGACATGCCACCAAGATAATTTTGTGTGAAGTCAGAGTCCATTATTATACAACCTCAGAGGGGGTGCCCAAACTTTCTCATACCACTGTATGTTAGCCCGCTTGCTAGTAGTTAGCTAATCACACGTTGATATAATTGGTTATCACATCATTCTCAGTTAAATAAAGTTCAGGTTTCGCCAACTGTATTTCACCTCCATACCTGAGAGCAATGAATAAAAAAATTGCAAAGACTGTATCAATCATTTTGTTATCAATCATTAAAATTATTCTGCCATATTCCTACATTATGTCTAAAGATTCTTTTGTGTTCGTTTGTCCTATCACAATAACGTTTTTTTTTTTTTAAATAATAACCTTATTTTGAAATTATAAATATAAATAAAATAATAATATAATAATAAATATAATCCAGCCACAGAGTTTACATTAGGTTGCTAAGACAAGCAGAGTTAGTGTGCATGTTCGTGTGTGTGTGTGTTTTAATTAGTTTCCCCTCTGGTTGATGTGTTTTAGAGTTGAGAGTAGAGGAAATAGTCAATCGCTCGAAAAAAAAGTTTATTTCCATAAAGCCTTGCACTTTCACTCAGTCCACTAGCTACCGGCTCTGGCAAAAAGATCTTCACTCACACACACAACAAAACATCACAAATACAGTTAATTGTAATACATTGCAATTTAATGAAAACATATGTAAACTAAGCTCAAAAAACAACGCATTGCAATATTCTTATTATTATTTATGTATTGTTGAGTATTCCTACATATAATTATTGAAACGTCCTGGATAACCAGTTGATGACAATAAATAACCATGGATGATTTATTATATTATTAAAAGTCAATGTATCAATTTATTGCTACTCAATGAAAGTATATACAGTTTTATTTATTTAAACGCTTTTCTAAATCTGCAGATGATTCACAGCAAAATTAGTAAATTCAGAAAAATTGTCACATTTGTGAGATTTAATTAGCAAACTGAACATAAATCATGCTACATCACGACAAAGTGTGACTTGACCGTGACAATGATTGTAAATCAGTGTTTGATGTTATGAGAGACATTAGACATTACTCCTGAAATCAAAATAAAAAGAAAAGCTGTAATAATGTTCTCCAAAAATGCCTCTGTTATATGATTAGAAAAATATGTGAAAGCTTTTATTGAAATATTAAATTATATTACTTAAAACATTAAATGTCATCATTTACCTTGAAAAAAAGTGAGAATACCTCATTAAAGGGGGAGGGGTATTGCAGAAAGCAGGTTTAGTCACTTGCTTAACATTAAACATGTGGAGACCAAGTGGTAAACCTCCTAATTGTGGGGTCTTATGACTTCATTCTACTATTAGGAGGTTTAACACTTACATTGAATTAACTTATCTGGGTCAGTTACAAACCACTTACTTAAAACACCCCAGGCCCACTGTGAAAACTGCTTGTTTGAACCAACTTTAAAAAATAAAAGCAAGTAGCTGCAGGGAGCACACACATTGTTATCAACATAAAAATCGATGCAGTATGTTTACTTTTTTAAAGAAGTAAAAAGCTTCACTTTTTACAGTGTTAGTTCTTCTTCTCTACTTTCTCCCCCCCCCCCCCCTCTCTCTGGCTGGGTCCTTCACACATGTTGTAAAGCATCATTCACAGCTTATTTCTGAATCCCTGTAGGTCTTGTCAGCATACAGTCCCTGTCCTCGCATGGAGGAAGCTAGGGTCTGGGGACTGCCGTAATAAAACACATACTCAAACTGCTCTCTGTCTGACACCCGTTCTTGCTGTTGCTCCTCAACATTCTCCTCTTTCATCTCCAAGTCATCACAAAAAACTTTCCCACCCCCCTTCTCTTCATGTCTATCTTCATCAGCAGATTCCATCTCATCTCTTTTATCAGGTTCCATCTCATCTCCATCATGAGGTTCCATATCTCCTGACTGGTGCTCTACTGGTGTCTCAGCTGATTGCTTTGAGAGCATTCTCGTAGAAGGCATCTCCTCGAGTATCTCTTCCAGAGGAACCTCCTCTCCATGGACCTCATCTTCCTCCTGTGGGGTAGGTCATCAGAAGAATGAGTTCAGAAGAAAGGAACTAGAATACTGATCTGAGCCATTTTTCATCTTAAGGCTGCTTAAAGGGCTGATTAGCTTCAGCCAATTAGCAAGGCATTTTACAAAGTAAAGAAGTGTGGTCCACCAGGTTAGCAATATGTAGCCTGGTAAACCAGCTTCTTGTACTTTATTTCATTTGAGAGGGTACTGGGTAGAGTAGGGCATGCAGCGAAACTGCTGATTGTTAATCTAAACTGTGCATGGGGAAGGGTCAGAGTAAAGTGCATAGAATACAGTTGGGGGGATAGCTACCAGATGAAGAGCAAAGGTAGAATAGGTGATGGGGTGTGGGCCATGATGGGGTGATGGGGTGGGGTAGCTCTGGGTGTGCAGCCAACAGCGCCAAGAGGGATGGGGTGGACTCGAGTGGGGAGAGGGGGGTGTCAGGATGGGAGAGGTGGCAGGCTAAAGGGGCATAGGATGCTGTGGAGGCAGTGGAGGATGGAGGATGGTGGGGGTCCGATGACATACAGGGTAGCACTGTTGTTGTCAGTGAAATCATATTTTTAATATAACGTTTCCTTATCCTCTGATGACCTATCAGCACCATTTTATGATTACTTACCGTAAATGTCTTACAGAGTCCCTTTAAAGCTATCCTGTGTTTTTTCCTATTAAGTGGTAAGGTTGTACATTACAATGAGAAATGCAAATTCAAAGTTTACAAAAACAATTCAGTTTGCTGATGGAGATACCTATGGATGGAAAAAATATTTTTTGTTACAGTTTTTCTCAGTCTCTTTGGTGCTTTTCTCACATTACTATTAACATTTGCACAGCAGTTAGTGCATTTCTCTAAACAATTAGTGCAAACTGCAAAACCTAGTGGATATCCTGCAAAAGCATGTCACTTGCTCAAAATGTATAGTCCATTCCTCAAAAGCAAGTATTCATATCAATGAAACTGCCAGTGTCACTAAAATGAGAAGTCTTGAAACCATCTATCTATTAATGCAAGAAACATCTGTCTGTGTGTTTGAGTGTTCCACACATAACTCAAGCTGCTCATCCGCCTGATCTCAAATTTGGAGAGTGTCGTCCTAATGTTGTGGGTGTGTGCAGTGCCAAGTTTTGTGTTATTCGGGCAAACTAGCCTCGATTCCCTTTTGTCTTGAACGTTGCTCTGGCCGTATTCCATTGTGTCTTGAACGCTGCTCTGGCCGTAGCAATGACGACACCAGGCTGGTAGGACTCACAACGCTAGGCTACAATGTTAGACGCGACTCAACATTTGCAAGGCTGCTACGCAGGTAAGATACGCAACAGCAAACTACAGCACTGCACACATAGGCCTACAGTGCATATAGATGACACGTAGAGGAGACAAGCTTCTCACATCTAAATTCTGGTTAGCTCACATCGCACAAGAGCGACAAATGAAAATCTGACAAGTCACTCAGTGCAAATGTGTTTATGTATGCCATACACGTCACAAGAGATAGGCTACCAGTAAATCCTATCATCATAGCCATCGTAATGTAGCCTATACACTTACAACACATAACTTTAAGTCAAACAATTTCTGAAGTTGTCGCAGCATTCACCCTATACTCTTGCACATCTACGGGCTCTGCACTAGTTGTTTATGAACAAGATAGTCAAATGGCTTTGTCATGTTTTCATTATGACTGTTTATTATCTCATTTTTTGCAATGCAAAAAAAGGTCACAACTTGGTGACACTACCTGAAAATGCTTAAGACAGCACTATACACTACTTGTACAGCCATTTGAAAACTACAGTTAAGTTACACATTGCTGAAGTTAGGGGAGTACAGTAAGTGAGTGACACTGAATATGTACTTTTCACATGCGCAATCAGAGATGGCAACCTGGTGCCCCAAGTGGACGGACAGGGTCATTGCGGGCAGACAGACAGACAGACAGACACACACACACACGGACAGGGTCATTGCAACACCTGGTCAATACCCTGGACTTTCCTGTCTGTCTGGCCACATATTTTCATCTACATCACAACGAATATCATCCCTTGCAATGCAGAGAGGACTGTATCTCCTGGAGTGGCGAATCCACCCTCTGCATGACTCTGCTGTGATGTCATCACATGCTGTATCCGTGGCTGCTAGCAGGGCCATTTGTGCATGTGGATGCTGGTCATAAACCTTCCACCTCCAGGCAGAGAAAAACTCTGGAATGGGGAGTAGGTAGGTAGATATTCAACCAGCACCCTGCCATGTGCTGCAAACCACTGTCTGACCAGATGTGAGTGGTGAAAACGGACATTATCCCACACAACAACATACTGTACTTGTGAAGTTGGCCACCACCTCTCTCATTCTCAGGGACAATGTAAAGAGTGTATAGAAAAGTCAGCGGATTTTGTGTATTATATGGACCACGAAAGCTGAAGTTCACCTGAGAGCAATTGTTCAATTTAGGAGACATTTCCAGCAAACTGTGTTAAAGAAAGGTATAACATTTGCTTGACAGAATTTGATAACTAGTTCAACAATTTTGTATGTAATGACTGAAGCAATGAAATGAAGTTTTACTGTGAACGACTACTAAGCATCCATAAGTGTAGTTCATTTTGACTGACATGACATAAGCAAATGTTATAAAACAGCATTGTATTGCATGAAAGTGCTACATGTCCAAAACCATTTGCAATTTGTTCAGAGGAAGGAGAAATTGCTACTATGATGTGCACAAATGTTGTGGAGGTTGAATTTTCATTCTGATCTGAGAAAAGCACCAAAGCGACTGAGAAAAACTGTAATAACAAACAAAAAAGTTACACAATGTGATTTTAACTAGCATGAAAAAAACTCTGAATGCGCCCTCTGAGACACCTCCTCCCTGACCTCCTTCTCCAGGGTGACCTCGTCAACAGGCTCCTCTCTCTCCATCAGCTGGGTCTCCTGTTGCTCCCCCTCGTCCAGCTCCTCAGGACTGCATTGGCTAAGGTGGCACAGGCTGTCCTCCTCGTCCTCCTCCTGACACGAGCTGCCCCGGATGCTCTCGCCGTCTGACTGGGATAGACGCAGCGCTGTCGCAACCACAGACTGGCTCTTCCTGGATTAAGTGCACATGTAGAAGAAGGTGATTTGGAAAATGTGGAGTTAGATTGTAGCTTCTGAATCCAGGTACCCCATTACTGCACATACACACCAACTCACACAAACACAAACACACACACACACACACAGACACATACACACACACACACACATACACACACACACACACACACACACACACACACCTGGAGAGGTCAAAGGGCTCGTCCTGGCTGAAGCTGGCCAGCAGTCCGCCCAGTCGGGTGGAAAGACAAAGACGGTTCCGCCGTCGGAATACTGCAGAAAGAAAAACAAACAAACAAACAAACAGTCACTGGGTACACTGCAAAAGTGTCTAATTGATAAAACTAGGTTATTAGTTAACCCACAGGACTGGGCTGATTCATTTCACTTCATTTTCTTAACAAAACAAATCAAAACAAATGCTTTTCTTTTATCAGGTACTATTCAACTACCTCTCAGTTAAATAAACCAGCGTTGTCACTTAACCACTTATGTAGTATAACCACCAGAAGCATAAAAGCTAGACCAATTTCTCATATGCACTAATTTAACATATGCTAGACTAATTTAACATATGCCCACAGTCACACACACACACACACACACACACACACACACACACACACACACACACACACACACACACAACTGTAATGTTCTAGACACTGAACTGTCTTTCACTGTATTTCAGAGAGTTTTACAAATGGATGCAGAGAAAATCCCACAAGTCTATCTACATAGATGAGGCAGGGTTTGACCTTGCAAAATCGGGAAGAAGAGACAGAAGTATCATTAGACACAGGACCATAACCAATGTCCCAGGGAAGCGTGGGGGTAACATCTCCTTTTGTTCTGCCATTTAGCAGAATGGGATCCTCCACTATCATGCCAATATAGGGCCTTAAAACACACCTCAAATTCTGACATTTCTGGACCAACTGCACAACACTGTCACCCAAAACGAAATGCAATAGACGGAGTACTGCACATTATCTTCTTGATCAAATTGATGCCACAGCCATTCAAGGATGGATCCAGCAATTATGACGATTCTTCCCTCTGTGTCTGGCCAATAAAGATGTCGCCTGTGATGTCGACGAAAATCTCTGGGCAGATCCAGCTTGGCGAAGAAATAATGCCTAAGATATTCTCTAGTGTATTTTTCTTTATTTTTTTCACCATCATTTTTTACATTGTATTTTTTGAGTATGCCATTTTATTTTGTGATGACACAGTACTGTATGCACATTACTAAACAGTATGGACACGATTGACTGAATGGGTATTTGAAGAAAAATAAATTATGATTTTTATCAGTCTGCAACATTGGTCTTGTGTAGTGTTGGTAAATATATTGTATATTTGCACTTTCTTTGTGTACTTTGTGGTTAGACTACTGTGAGTGAATTGGCAAAAGTGTTTCAGGTTAAACACAGCAGTGTCCAACTGGTTCAAACAGAATTAAGTCATATGAAACGTGTGTTTCCATATGGTAACAAAATATATTTTTAATAAAGTAGTGTATAGTTTTTACAAGTGTTCCATTTTGGTTCCAAATGATCTGAGTTGTTCTGCTAATTGGGTGTGTGGTTGTGCTAATTATGTGTAGTGTTTTCACAAACAGGACCCAGTTTTCAAAATTATGTTTAAGCAATTAAAAAAACTATAAGTGCACAAGTAGACTTAGGCTATTGGGATTGTAGCTTCTGAATCCAGGTTGCCGATCATTGCATGCACAGACACACACACAAACACACACACACACAACTAACCCCGAGCATCTAGTCCGCGGTCCATGACTCCATGCTTGACCTTCATGTGTCTGGTGAGGTTCCCCTTCAGGGTGAACTTGCTTGGGCAGTACAGGCACTTGAAGGGCTTGCTGTCTGAGTGCAGGTGCATGTGACCCATCAGGTTGTGCATGCGGTTGAACTCCTTCCCACACAGCTGGGGGATGACAATGTTGGAATGTTGGATGAAAGTTCTAAAGAATGTTGGGCTTCATAGAATATAATGTGGAATTTTAGAATCTTACATTGTTGTAGAATGCATCCTTTCTAGAATGTTCAAAAACTCACACCCTAAAGGCCTCTGCACACTGGCTTTGACACCATTGCAGGGCACTTTCCAATGTGACAGTCTTGTTTGTGCCCACACACCAACTGTGCAGCAAACATCATAGTATCAATCTGTAGCCGTTATGATAAATAATGAATTTCAGTGAGCAGCACTGGCAGCAGAGTTTGACACTGGTGTGCAGGGTTGTATTGAAAATAATGGGATCTAAACTAATAAAATGTCGCATACACCGTGCACCGCACTTCATCTGCACTGGTGTGCAAAGCCCTTAAAGGTTACATATGTGAAGGGAATGTTAGGGGGATTAACGCTCTAACGAATATTGGGCTCCATAGAATATAATGTGGAATTTTAGAATCTTACATTATTGTACAATGCATTCTTTTACAAAATGTACAAAACACCCTTAAAGGTTAAAGCCTTTTTAAAGCGAACCTGCTAGAGAAGTTGTGGGTGTCGTGCCTAAAACTGACTTCTAACTGACTTCTTAGAAGTAAATTACAGAAATGAACTCATGACTGGCAAGTCCATCAGTTTCACCTGCTAGTTTCAGGAGTGGAAGTATGTGCTTAGGGGTTGATGAGTATGCTGCTGCATTAGGAAAAACAGATATTCCTTAGAAGATAGATAGATAGATAGATAGATAGATAGATAGATAGATAGATAGATAGATAGATAGATAGATAGACAGATAGACAGACAGGCAGACAGACAGACAGACAGACAGACAGACAGACAGACAGACAGATACATACATACATACATACATACATACATACATACATACATACATACATACATACATACATACATACATACATACATACAGTACTGTGCAAAAGTCTTAGGCAGGTGTGAAAAAATACTGTCGACTAGGAATGCCTTCAGAAATGGAAGTGTTAATCATTTATGTTCATCAATTAATGAAATGCAGTGACTGAACAAAAGAGAAACCTAAATCAAATCAATATTTGGTGTGAACACCCTTTGCCTTTAAAAGAGCATCAATTCTTTTAGGTCTATTGCATCTCTTTTGTTCAGTCACTGCATTTTGTTAATTGATGAACATAAATGATTAACCAACCACACTTCCATTTTTGAAGGCATTCCTAGTTGACAGCATTTTTTCACACCTGCCTAAGACTTTTGCACAGTACTGTACATACATGCAAACATACCATACATACATACATACATACATACATACATACATACATACATACATACATACATACATACATACATACATACATACATACATACATACATACATACTTACTTACTTACTTACTTACTTACAACTTGACAACTACACTATTGACAACTACACTATTTTTAAACCATTAAAACAGCTCGAAACTCCACATTCCATCGGTAGTACAACAAAGGCTCTGGCATTCAAAACAAAGCACCTACCACTTCCATTGTTAGCCTTCTGGGACAAACAATAAAAAATAGTTAAACTCTGAATGCAACAGGCTAAATCAATTTTGCTCCTCAGTACACATACCAACTCGGTATGATGTTTTAACATGTTTTAACATTTTACACCGAAGTTCTCCTTTAAGGGGGAGAGAGGAAAAGGACAGAAGAAAAGAGCAAGAAAAAAAGAAGAATGTGACAGAGGAAGGGGGAGGTAGAAATGAAGAGTTTGAAAATGGAGGAAAGAGAGAGAAAGGAAGCTGGGTACAGATAGGCTAAAGGAAAGAGAGAGAAAGAGAGAGTGAGAAAGGAAAGGATGGAGAGATTGAGAAGAAAGGAGAGAGAGAGGAAACCGTGTGCAAACAGGCCAGAGGAGAGAACGATAAATAATATGAAGGAGAAAGTGTGTGAGAAAGAGAAAAAAAAGAGAGAGGGAGAGATGGAGACAGCGACAGTGTGCAGAAAGGCCAGAGGAGGGGAAAAAAGAGTGTAACAAGAGAGAGGGGAGATGGAGGAAAAGATGAAGAGATTAAGGAGAATGAGAGAGGAAGGGAAGGATAGAGACAGAAGAAGGGAAGGACAGAGAGAGAGGAAGCAATGTGCAGACAGGCCAGGCCAGAGGAGAGTTAGGGAAGGGCAACTCCTGCTCTGTCTTTCCTCTGCATTCTTTTTTATTAGGGTGGTGCTTTCCTTCAGGAGAGGGAGGAGAGGAGAGAGAGGGGGACTGTACACTGTCCAAGAGGACCGTGAGAAAACAGGAAGTTGCTTTGGCGCACCACAGAAAGAAAGCGAGATGAAATCTATTTGCAGGGCGCCTCACTCCCAGGAGACCCCGACGGCCATTGTTAGCGGGGCAGTTTGTGCAGGAATATCCTTCCTATAGACCGGGAGATGATACTCGCTGCCAAAGACCTAAGGTATCTGCTCATCGCTTGAGACTTGTCTTTTTCTTTCCCTCTCTCTGTGTCTGTCTATAAGACTTGCACAGTCTCTCTCTCTACTGTCTTAAGGTCACACTTCAGCTTTACAACATCCCTGTCTCAGAATCTAGCCTAAGGCTCTGTTCACCATGTAGTGCTCTATACAGTGCATCAAATGCATCAGTTAATTCATTACATTTCATAGGCACTACAAAGTGTAAAACACACAGTCTCTCTTTTACTGGTTCAAGGTCATAGCTGCGAGATGTCTATTTTATTCGTATTCTGTCTCAGATGTATACAGCACCATTTATTTTTATTATTTATTATGCCCTTGTATATACTCCCCTAAAAAAGTGACTCACCCTTACCCAATCTCGCAATTAGCCTGTCCTATGCACTACAATTCAGATGTAGCTCATGAACACTCCTTCTGTTTACTGACTGGCTAGGATTGGCTGGTACCTAATACAGCAATGTTAATGGCAGCACAGCCAGACCCTCTGTACAAAATGAAATTAAATACAAGGGGCTGGTTTACCAGGCTACTTTTTGACTGCATCAGGCAACCAGGAGAACTCTGAACAGCAGACTCTGATCATCCCAACAGAATATTACAAGCCTATCATATTGTAGCCTTGCATAGTTGGACAATGAATCATCTTATGTATACTCCTTCGAAATTCCTTATCATGTGCTGTTCTATTTTCAGATTTTCTGGTTAACCAAAGTGTCTCACCTTGCACTTGTATGGCTTGATGTTGGAGTGGACGATCATGTGGGCCTTCAGGGTCTGCTTCTGCACGAAGCTCTTGTAGCACAGGTGGCACTGGTAGGCCCGCACATTGGTGTGGATCAGCATGTGCCGCTTCATGTTGGCCAGGAGGGTGAACTCACGGCTGCAGATACGACACTTGTGCTCCTTCACCCCCTGTGAACGACCAGAGAGACACAGACAAGCCAAGGCGTTTGTTTATAAAGCATTTGATACTCTGGGGAGCTTCCTGGACTTAAACAATTCAGCAAACAAATGATAGACCAAGGAGCTATTCCATGAAGCAGGTCTAGTCATTTTCCTAAGTACAGTTTTTCTCAATTGTTAAAGCACTAAAACTAACAACCCTCTTAATTGCCACACACAATTACAACACAATTAGCAAAACTCACGGACAACTCTTTGCAAAACTCTAAACACATTGTTATTCTCAAAAAACATGTGAGAGCTGAGAAACACATCTGGAAAAACATGGACGTGTTGTCCTGTGGATCCTGGGTGTCTTATAAAACAGAGTGAGGGGGATGGAGGGGTGTAGAGCTCTCTCAGGATGGTTGTGTTCTTTATTGTTACCTATTGTAAATAACGCACTGTGCAAACAGTGGTATACAGACTGCAGGTTTTGGAGGTTATTTCTTATACTAATTTTTGCAATACATTCTGTAATTCTATCTGTACATCTATCTACAAACATTTAGATGCACAGACATACAGTATATCTGACCATAAATGTCATGACTATACAGTTTTTCTCTCGAGTCCAGCAGCTTTTAAAGGATTCACAGTTCACAACCTTTCTAGCATTTTACCTTTTATGTATTTATAATTTTAACATCATGTCGTCACGTCAATTTTAGCTTTAATGTATTTATTGTCATTTTACATGGTATGGACCCTCATGTTTGTCATGTTTGTCAGAAATATTAATTCAAATTGAATTTAATGACTAAATAAGATTTTTGATAGTCTGACAGAACTCTTGTGAGTTAGTGCATGTCTGTCTGTCTGTCTGTCTGTCTGTCACAGGCTCCTTACCTTGTGAGCACAAACTCCATGCCACATTCACTGCTGATGTATCTCTTACCTTGTGAGTGAGCACGTGCTGCTTGAGGTGATGTGACTGGACGAACTCCATGCCGCACTCGGAGCAGATGTGTGGCCGCACGTCGCTGTGCTTCATCATGTGGTTTTGCAGCTGGCTGGGATACTGGAAGCTCTTGTGACACTCGGAACAGCTGTATGTGACCGGCCCCCTGTGCCCCGTCAGGTGTCTCTTCAGCTGGGACAGGGTGGCGAAGTCCAGGCCACACTCCACACACACATTCTCCCGCCCTCCGTTGCGCTCATGCTTGGCGAGGTGGGCCCGTAGCTCACTGGGGTAGGCGAAGCCACGACCACAAACTCCGCAGCTGTGGGGCTTGACATCACTGTGCTGCAGCATGTGGCGCTTCAGGTGGCTGGTCTGTGTGAAGGCCCGTTGGCACACCTAAACACATTTAAAGTCACATCTTTATTAGTTTCTAATTCAGTTAACCTTTTAAAGGCGTACTTCCATCGTGTTTTCATTAATTTTGCGGTGGTCTCTAGTATTAATGAATGCCCTGTGAGCTGGTTTTGGCAAAAAAAATGCTTTAGTGCTTCTGTTTCAGGTTGTTCTAGTTTGGTGGAGGAGATGGAGCAGGGAGAATGACAGGTTCTCGGCTATACTAGTCACAGGCTACAATCATTCGAAGCCCATTCGGTCATAGCGAACCAAATAGAAGATCTAAACATTTTACACAAACACACATACTTACCTGTACTTCGCTAAGTGAATGTGTGCTGCAACAAAACTACTCCAGTAATCACAACTGTGGCACAGCTTTTTCTAATTTACAAACCTACGTCACTTCGGACTTTTTCTTATTCACTCGTTTTTCCGCCTACTTTCTTTCACTGACTAATGGAGGCAATCAGGTTAGAAGAACATTTTCACGTGCAGCATGCATATGCAACTCGGGGTATTTTAAAACAGCAAGTACAAAACGGTTTCTTGTGAAAGTACTCCTTTAAGAATGTGAGTTTTTCAGAGCACACTGGTGTGAAGATGTTGGCAGGATGAAAGTTCTAAATGTTGAAGACCAAAATTTGGAGATTGATTTAGTAGATCAGCTAAATAAAGGGCACAAAACCTTCAAATCATTTTCCAGAGCCTTATTGGTACCGCTAGAAGATGCTCATTGGTGTTTCATGACAATACAGTCAGCAACCTCATGCTAAAGCTTTTTCTTTTATTTTATGGTGGTTTCCCACCCTCCTCCACCCAGAATTGTACTGCACATCCTTAACGGCTGGTTGGAATAACACTTATGTTTATACAGCCATCATATGACTATACGCCATCAAAGTTAATTAGGAGATAGTACCAAAACAAACGGTCCAATACCTCAAATAAAGGCAAAACATTAAACAGTGTTTCTTTAGGGGTATGACCATACCTGGCACTTGTGTGGCCGTGCACCCTGGTGTGTCAGCAGATGCGTGTGCAGGTGGCTCAGCTGCTTGAAAAGCTTGCCGCACAGTGGACAGCCGTGGGGCTTGATGCCCCTGTGCCCCAGCACGTGGGTCACCAGGTTGTATTTGGACGTGTAGGACTTGTCGCATACGCGGCACTGCCACCTCCTCTGGCCGTTCCCAACCTCCACCAGGTAAGTCTCGTCTATGTGGACTGTAGGCCGCTCCATGGCAGCAGATGGTGCCACCACCAACCCCCTACGCCCACCTCTGCCCCCACCATCCTGCCCACCGCATTCATACCTAAAGGGAGACAGGTGAACAAAATCTTTAAAAATGCCAAATGGCCTAAAAAATGCCAAAACAAATGCTGCAGGTACTGACCGTACAAGTGATCTTTTTAATAAACCATATGTACACCTGCAAAGTTAAAAGGTAAATGCCAAAACAAATACTGGAAGTAAAAAGAGGTTGATTAAAGCTTTAAAACAACACAAAGTATACAGGTTCATGTAAGCACATAAAGTGTGCATACATTCATTGATGCGGGCTCTTGCGTGAACACGGGTAAACAGTATTTGTAAACCAGAGGCGCTAAAATGACGACATGTGTGGTATTTATCAATCTGAACGTGATCGCAGGCTGTGATGAAATCGTAGGTCAAGTCTAAGCTCATGTACTGGAGCTTGCAGCAGAGCCCAGTATTTCTGTGGATGAACTGTAAAGTAGTATAGCCTAATTTATCAATATAGTGTAGTAAATATAGTACAGTAAACTTACCCTGAGCATTTATCACCATCCCATAATGTATGCCCTACTACTATTACTGGCATATTTACTCATGTAGCCCGAATAGCATTCAATAATTAAGGTTTTCCTTAGTCGCTTTGGTACAATTCTCAGATCAGAACTGAAATTCTCAGAACTACTTGTTCAGTCTTCACATCATTGTGTCACTTGTGCACATCAAAAAAGCAATTTCTCATTTCTTTAAACATGTGAAAATGCTTTGGTACATCCATGCAAATCATTATGTACAAATCTCTGCTGTTTCCTACATTATGCATTGCTTATGTCATGTTGATCAAAATGTATTAGTAATGGGTCTCTGTAGAATAGTCTCACCCCCCACCATTTAGGCATTTGTTGGTCGCACACGTCTTTTCGTGCGAAATCGTTGAACAAGTTGTCATATTTTGATATATTTCCATTAGACCTTTTTTTCTAAATCTGTCATGAGTTGGTAAATTGCTCCCAGGTGAATCTTGACTTTCTCTAATAAAGGGAAATGTGTGAAGCATTAGATCAACCAATGATCAACCAGTTTCCTGAAAAATATTTTTTTTTTTTGTTGTTTGTTTTTGTGCTATGCAGTGCTGTCTTTTCCTTTCTTTATAACAATAACATGGTATGTCAACAAATTACAGTACAAATAGTACAAAGCGGAAATGTGAATCTTGTCCTGTCTCTTGCAAACAATCTCCCGCATAGACTAAGGTGTAACTTACAATTTACAATTCTCATCAAAACTTTAGCCATAGTTCACATTAGAACAGCCCTCCAGAGTACACTGTTATGTTGACAAACATGACTAAGCAATTTCACTGTCTTATCCATACACAATGACACAAGGACTTAGCATTCTGGTGGCACTGACATGTTCGTTGACACAGATATTTACTTTTGAGGGATGAACTAAGAAGACTGGCTTTTGCAGGTAATTCATGGTATTTTGCTATTTGTATGAGTTGTTTTGAGAAATGCACTTACTGTTTTGCAAATGTCGAGGATGATTCAAGAAATATACCAAAGCGACTGAGAAAAACTTAGTATCAATTACAAAGTACAACATTGCGAGCTGTTCATGGGCATTTGGAAAGAATGTTGTGTGATTTTGTAATGACACCATTTGACATTGTAGGCCTACGTCAGCAAACATTTTGGTTTGACTTAGAAATAAACTTAATTTTTAAGCTAGATGCATTTAAGCTAGTTGCATTACATAACATTACATTACACTTTTATCCGAAGTGACAAAAGGAGGACATAATAAGCTACCAGATGTGTAGAGAACATCAAAGGCACCTATATAAAGACATGGTTAGTAGAGATTAGTTTTGTTAGGAAGGGAAGCAGTCTCAGAAAAGAAGGGTTTTCACAAGCTTTTTGAAGGTCGAGAGGGATATTGCTGCTCTTGTAGCGACTGGTAGGTTGTTGAGGGACAACGACAGAGAAAAGTTTGGAGTGACCTCACTTTGTCTTAGGAGAGGGTACGGCCAGACTGTTCATATTAGAGGATCGCAGCGCTCTGGACGGGATGTAAGCCTAGAGTATGACGTTGAGATAGGCAGGGGCAGATCCGGAAGTGACTTTGTAGGCTAGAGTCAAAGCTTTGTGTTGAATTCTGGCAGCCACTGGAGGCCAATGCAGGTTGATGAAGAGCGGAGTGACGTGCCCTTTTGGGTTAATTGAAAACTAGTCGTGCTGCTGCATTTTGGACCATTTGCAATGGTTTGATTGTACAAGCAGGAAGGCCAACCAGGAGGGAGTTGCAATAGTCGAGGCGAGAGATGACCATAGCTGCATAGAGGCACCGCATAGAGGTACATGGTATGACTGCCACAGTGTGGTGTGTTGGAAATGGAAATTATTGTGCCTCTATGGAATGAATGTCCGTTCTGTAGTTATAAGCCAAAAGCTATTTTTTTGTAATGATAGCACCCGCAATCAAACAATTTTTTTTTTTAAATGTGCTTACAGAGGTTGGAGTAGTGATCCTACATGGATCCTACCTGTCCAAATTTCAATCTCCACGCAAGATACTGGCAATTCAAGTTTTCTAAGAATTCCTGAGAATGTTTAAGAATTTGTGTGGTGTGCAGATGACTTACACCAAACTTCTTGAAAATCGTATAAACGCCCTCGGAGGAGTTAGTTTACTTTTGCTTTTAGTTTGTTCAAAAATTGTGTAAAACGTGGCCGACAGAAAGGGGCGTGTTTTAATGTGTTTGATGCAGGTCTTGTCAGGGAATGTGAGGGTAAATGAACGGTGTTATTATAACTAATACCTAATTATTTGGAATTCCTGTGGAAAAAAGTTTAAAAAGACATAATGTGCTTCAGGATATTGCAGTTGTGGTCCTACATGGCATATGTGATGCGATAATGACTTTCTCTGCTGAAGACACTGCCAATTCAAAACCGCAATTTTTACATGTACAATTTTCCGTGTGTGGAGCTACAAGCCAAATGACCGTTTATGAACTGAGTTTATACACCTTGTTGAGCCCAAGGCATAAAACATTTTTGGTATTCTTTGTTGCAATACTGGTTTTCTCTGCCCAAGATACTGGAAATTCAAAACCTTAATTTTTACATGTACAATATTCCCTAAGTGGCGAACACATGGCAAATAACCATTTATGGATTGAGTGTACACCCCTCAAGCCCAAGGTACAAATCAATTTTGGGCTTCTTAATGGTTGGCCAGTTATTTCGTGACAAATGATTTGTATCTCCCCGTCTTTTTGGGGGGCACCCAGGCACCAAAACAACTTATTCTGTATCAAAACTCAGACTAAACCTATATGACAGTGCTAACACTAAGCTAGCAGTGGTCATAATTCCCTTTTCCCTATTCTGCGTCCTTGGTGCAGCATGTCAATATGAATCAGCTTGAGCTGCGATCTCTGGGCTACTGCCATAGACAGTAACAGATTTGGACAGAGGGATGGCATCACTTTCACTGGGACCAGATGAAACCAGACTTTCAATTCTCAGCTTGGTCACGTATCTGCTGCAGTCTGCTGCACAAGTGTGGGAACCAGCCTGATGACGTTGGTCAAGAAACCTCAATATGATATATTGACTAGTAAATGCTAAATCACAAATAATATCACAAATCACAAAAAAGATAATGATTCCTCTTACAAACAAATGCCAATTCTGATGATTATTTTGCAGGAAATACTGATGGAAATGTTTCCCGACATGAACATAAAAGTAAATGGGGATGACAATGGCTATGGCCTGTTATCTAAACACTATGGTAAATTTCCTGTGCGTCAGAAAGTCACTAGCTGTCGCTTCATTTTTATGCCATTTTTAGCATAATTTCAGATAAACGTTTCTTACAAGGCAATAACATGACAGATTTCAGAATGGAGCATTCTCCAGTGTACAACAATGCCAAGGTTCAAGGTTCAGAGCACTTCTCAGGTAAAGTTATTTGATTTTAAAGTGACGCTAAAATGATTAAAAGTCAATGGAATACTAATGGTTACTGGGCCATTTCCGGGTGGAGATTCTATGGGCAATGCTTCTAAATTGACAGTGTATCTCAATTAAGGGTCTACATGCTTCTGAGTGCACAACATAGCTTTAGCCTTCCATAGCCGTTAACCTGTTATGAAATTGGACAGCCTATCCTATAGAACATAGTTTGACAGTTAACGTGACAGGCTGACACTCTGCCACAAAGTCACGTGAAAAAATAACAAATAAAACTACCGGGGCGGACTGGTAGTGATCTGCTTTATAAATTAAAAATAGAATCCATCCATCCATGGATGGGGGGTTTTGAAATGTTAGAGGTTAATTATTTGCCTTGATGTTGTTGATTGTTTATCATTAAACACACACACACACACATTGAATTGTTTTTATTTGGACCAAAATGACATGCAAAGAACACACAAAACATGTTCTTTTCCATATTTTTCATGCTACCAAATAAAGTGGAAACTGAACAGAATTTCTGTCTTTTTGGCTCTGTTCTGTGCACACACACACACACACACAAAACAGTGGTTTTGACTGTTGAAAAAACCTTGCGTTTGCATATGCATAGTACGTGTGAGCATGTAGCCTACTTCAGTGCACTCTACTGACTGACTAATCTGTGTGTGTTGCGTTTAATATCATTACATTGTTTTGGAAATAAAGTATTTGTGTTAAAAGTATGGTCCCACTTGCGTCTGTCATACCATCGGATCAAAGGCCTCTCCAAACCAAGCTCCTGGGCTAAATTTAAATTCCAGCCCACCCTTGAAAACTAGATTGTCAGGAATGGACCAAGGAATTGTGAATACATTGCTTTTAATTCACCCCAATATATTTAAAACTGTATTTTTCCATCATTTGCAATTGTGCCATGTTGAGTGAAATGAATCCTGGGACAAATGAGGCCTCAGAGGATTCACCACCCAAGGGGGTAGGAACATATGCAGAAGTTAAAAACCCCATGGGGAAAGTGCAACCCAGAAAGGGCCCAGTAGCCTTTAGCATTCCACTGACTTCCATTCATTTTAGCGTCACTTTGAAATAAAAAAACTTTACATGAGAAGCACTCTGTACCTTGATATTGGCATTGTTGTAAACCGGAGAAGACACAGCAAAACATATTTGCTCCAATCAGAAATCTGTCATGTTATTGCCTTGTAAGAAACATTTATCTGAAATTACGCTAAACATTACATCATTGAAGTCCTTGACAATAAAGTCCTTGTACATCACAAATCATGCGACAATAACAAGCCTTAGCCATAGTCATGCCCGTTCACCTTTCTATTCATGTTGGGGAAACAATTTCATCAGTATTTGTCACAAAATGAGCTTAGGAACTGGTATTTGTTTGTAAGCGGAATCGCTATCTTTATGGATTTTACTCTTCGATGCAAGTGAAACCCAAAGAAAGATGGCTAAGCTAAGCTACATACTTTGTGCAGTTCCCACCTTCTTGGTTCAAGATACTGGCAGAACAAAATCCCAATTTTTGCATTTACCCCTATCACTAGGTGGCGCTATGCTTCAAGTGACCTCTGTAACACTGGCATACTAACACAAAATCATTGTCTTGGGCAAAATTGTTGCTGAGTTATTTGACGACAAACATCGCCTCCTATGACGAAATGTCACAAAATTTGGTGCACGTGAAAAGAAAGCTGTTTAGAGTTGGCATGTCAACTTTGACCAGATTTAAGCAATCTTGGCAATTAGAAGCCAAGATATGGAGTTCTAAAGAATTTTAAGCCATGTTTTAAATTTTCATTGACATGTAACTTTGAAATGGTTCATCTCAAGATAAATCCTTTGATTACTTTTTGTCAGCATTGTCTGTAGATGACATATAGCAAATTTGGTGAGATTTACATAAAAATTTATGACGAGTTTGTTTGGTTTTGCTTTGGCAGTGTTACCGTTCTCTAGATAATAGGTAAAAATGAAAATGGAATGAAATGAAAATGGCTTGGCCTTAGGGGGCCAATAGCTCCTATTCGCATGCCTACAAAGGTTCATGCCCCCCACCCGCATTCGGTGAAAAAAAAAGGAAAAAAAAGTCGCGGCAACACCAATATGACCACTTTCGCTAGCTTCGCTATTTTCACAATTTCAATCCCCTGTGTAATGCTTGTTACATAGTGAATTGACAATAAAGTACACTTCCACTTTGACTCTGCTCAAATTTGTGCTGGTTTCAATCTTTTTTTGATACATGACGGCCACTGACTTGATGACATTTAGGCCATAAAAAGGTGGGTAGTAGACAATAGCACAGTGTCATAACAGCTAAGTTGTAGGTCACTGGACATCTAGTAGGAGTTTAAATACATTTCACTTCTCATCCAAAGGCCTTCTTCAGTTCTGAGAAATGATGATGGACACACAGAAGATATACCTGTACTGGTGGTGTGACACAAGAGCTGGAGCTGTGACCTGTTGACCACACTCATTAACATGTGACAAGGGGTCATATGAATCTGAGGAAGGCTTTTGGATGAAACGTCTTCAAGCTCCAAATAGATGTCCAGCTGCTCACAACTTAGCTCTTATGACTACCATGACCTCCAACTAAAGATGCTTGCTTTCCAAGGTTATTTGAAACAACATCACCACGTACGTACCTGCTGAAGGACTTGGCTGAGGTGAGAGAGCCTGGGTAGAGGTGGAGCAGGGGGCCTGGAAGGTAGAAGGGAAAGGGGAGCATGGTTGTGGGGAAATGGGGCAGGGGGTATGGGGAAGGAGGGGGGAGGGAAGGAGGTCTTGGCAGGAGAAGAGAAGGAGGAGGACGAGAGGAGGAGGACAGAGGCCACAGAGGCATGGGCTTGAGCATCTCTTGCTTCACCTGCACAGGAGGTGATGCATCATACCTGAAAAAAAAAAGAAAAACAAAAATAACCGTACTCAACACCATCCACTAATGAAATTGTCACCAATCACCCGTGTAAGCCAACTGTGCCTTTATATTGATATTGATATTGCTCTTAGTTTCACAATGGCTGATGAAGATCTCATTATCAAAACATTGCTATTTTGTAATAAAAAGTTTTTGGAGTCATTTTGTATCAGTGTGCAGATCTCTTTGATTCTTGCACATATGTACATCTCTACAAATAAATCAAAAGAGCAAGCGAATAAAGCGAGCACTCAACAGTTTCTTTCTTCAATCTTTAGGACTGCCTCGACGAGAAGGAAGTATGTTGGTGTGTACATTAAAGAGACAAGAAAAAAAAGCTAGAGAGAGCAAGCAAGAGAGAGGGAGCGAGAAAGAGAGAGAGAGAGATTCCTTGTACAACTTAGCTCCTTTGACTATCATGACCTGGATGAATAAGAATCTTCTACAGACTGTAGAACTGCCCTGAACTTCCTTGACTGTCGCTGGATTGGGGACACCTCTAGGGAAACAGCTTTCCCCTGTTCACCATTAACTTCCCTGCTAACAGCCAATCGACACATAAAAACTCTTAGGGGGGCACGCCAGCTTCACTAGGTGTGTGGTTACCTGGCCAGGGCACGCTGGTGCTGTAGGTGAAGCTTGCTCAGGTCCACCATCTCCAGCGGGAGGGGCGAGCAGGGGGAGGGGAGGAAGGGAGGGAGGGCGACGGCTCGAGACAGGTGTGACAGGTCAATGTTTCTTGGGGGACTGCTGCTGTTGCTGGTGTCCTGTGTGGTACTGGGCATATCAGCAGAAGTAGGGGGGGTGGGGGAAGACTGCTGATGGTCCATTGTGAGAGGTAACAGTTGCTTTGGATTGGTGGAGGAGAGATGGTTTTGGAAGTTTGCAGCTGGAGTTGTGCAACAGAGTTCAGATTGGCACTCTCAAGAAAGGTCTGTGGTCTATCGTCCATCCCCCGCCTGTACGTACAACAGAATTACACACACACAAACACACAAATAGTGTGCTTACTGCATGATATTTAGATATGATTTTTTTCTACAGCAAAAAAAAATATTTTTGAAATGTCTCCCTGGATTTCTGAAACACTATTGTGATAAAACTTGGTTCTCACTGTAAAAAGTGCTAGAACCAACTTTAAAGAAATCAGGCAGCGTTCTGTATGAATCATTTTACATTGGTTTTACTTATTAATCACGTATGTTCATAATGTACAGGCACGCAGAGTTTCTTATTTTCTAAAGCTGTAATTGACACCTCTGCAGTTATCTCAGTCACCTAGCTAAGTCTTTAGGATAGTGACAGTGTGTGTGATCACATTACATTTACATGAGAAACATTATATTTCATATGGTTGCTTCCTTATGAAAAGCAACAAATATAAGCTGTCGCACACGCAAACAACCAGGCGCGCGGGTGCGCGCACGCACACACCCATTCCCAACCTTCATTCTCCGCTCTCTCTCTCTTTCTGCTCGCTTTACTCTCGGTTTTCCCCTGCGACCAAAAGCAGGTATCGAATCCTGTCGAGCAACAAGAAGTCCACTCAAACAGACTCACCTTTCACTCCCTCGAACCTTTCACTTCTGGGTACGTACTGTAGTTTGACGTTGACGAAAATGACTCGCACTTCTCTTTTTTCCACTATTTTCCCTTTCAAACGCTCGCTGCGGCATTTTTTTTAACCTTGGCCAACTGGCGTGAGAGGTGTGTGTTGTGTATGTATTTCTGCGCAAAATGAGGAAGGACCAAAACACGGGAACTGATACACTTCTGTACGCAAAAAACATGGGAGATGCGAATCTTCTGCTTCTTGGACATCGTAAGATAAGACAATTCATTTGCCTTAGACGGGCAGGACGGGTACATTGTTGTCACACCGTTCTGAAGGGAATGTTGGGAGGATGAAAGTTTTAAAGAAAGTTGGGGTCTATAGAACATAATATGGAATATTACAATCTTATATTGCTGCAGAACGCTATCTTTTCTACAATGTTTAAAAACTCACGCTATATAAGCTTCGCATATAAATGGGCGAGTCTCATTGATTGCTGTGGAGGTAAAATATGGGCAAGAAAAGAGACTGTGCCACTGAATTTTCCCTCCCTGACAAACTGGACGAATGACACAGACACGTTTTTTACTTGAAAGACGTGAGATAGAAATGTCTACATGTGCATGAGAGCACATGTAATCTCGATTAGCGAATCTCGAGCTTGAACGTTGTATGAAAGTTGCACCCCTGACCGTTGCAAACGTGGCGTGCGTTTACATGCAACGCATTTTTAGCCTACCTCTTTTAACACGCATGGTATCACACTTCTGTGTCCTTACAAGATTTCACAGTATCATCACCAAACTTCTATCTCAATCCACCATGCTTCGTTCTGTAAAAAAGTGAAGCATAAATCCACCTTAACGTAAACTGAACACTAAGTGTACATGCACATGGATCTTTTTATGTTGGTTTAACCTAAATGTGCATTGGTAATGTTAAATTACACCAACATAAAGATTTATGCAGCACGCTGTGTTAATGTTTTAAAGATGTTTCTATGCAGCACTGCCCACAGCGGTAAATCCCCATACCTCTATCTCAGTGACAACAAGAGCAATTTTGTTGATTTTATAAGAGGTGTGCATGCCATCTCAGCCCCATAGGCTCCAACCCAGACACTGAGACTATTATGGGATGGCAGGTTATCCCTGTGTCATCTCCCAAGAGAGTAAACTGCGCCACCTCTTTCACTCACAAACCCAAAAGCAACAGCAGTGCTTGCAAGAGCAGGGGAGTCCTGCAGTGCACACACACACCCCTCCACTTGTAAAACCAGTCAGTGTGTGCTTGTGTGTGTGCGGTGCCTGTAGATATTTGTAGGTGCCAACCTTCTCCTCCTGTCCCCATCCCTGTGTGTGTAGTGTGCGTGCCTGTTGTTTTTTGTGGGTGTCAACCATTTCCCCCCATCCCCATCCCAATGTGTTTGTGTGTGTGTATTTTTGCATGTCTGTGTGTATGAATGTTGCATGTGTGTGTGTGGTGCTCCAATCGATTTTTGCAAGTGTCCTTACCTTCTCCTCTGGTCCCCTCTCTATCCCGATGGACAATGAGCCCTTTCTCCTCCCGCAGCATATGAAGAGACTTTAAGAGCAAGAGAACAGGAACAATCACTTTGTTCTCATTTTTCAGATGAGTACCTTCGGAGAGAGAGCGAGCAGGAAGGAAGGGAGTGGAGGGGAAGTCAACAAGCCCGGGCCTTCCTGACCAAAAAATAAGGAAACACTCGATAGACATCTCCACTTCTCTCTCTCTCTTTCCCTCACTGAAGCTGCATATATTCCCTCACTCTGTTTCACTATAGCAGGACAGAGTGCACAGCAATGGTGGCTGTTATTTTGGAGATAGAACGTACCACAGAATGTTGCGCTTTAAAATATATAATGTGGAACTTTAGAATCTTACACTGTTGTAGAAAACACTCTAGAATGTTTCAGCTAGATAGATATCACCACTTCTTTCTTTTCCAAAGTGACTTACAGTGAGTTAGGTTCAGGGACAGTGCTATTTGTAGGGTCAGATGCCTTGCTCAAGTGCACTTCAGCCACGGATGAGTGAGGGATTAGGAGTACACTGGTTATTCACTCCCCACCCACTTTCTTACTAGTAGAGGAGTTGAATCTGTGCCCTCTCAGTCCTAGCTCCGCAACTATTATGCCACAGCTTACCATGTTGGGCTGAAAGACTAAAGAAACCTCAATGCTTCAGAAGACTAAAAGTCCCACTTCTTACTTTCTCAAAGCAAGAAAAGTAACTGTGACAATTGCACTATGATGTTAAAAGTGCCTGATATCTGTGATCTGACCTGATTCATCGATTTCAAACAACACTGGAGCAACGCAGCTCTTTTAAATAATGTAACACACTGAGATTATGTACGGAATGTCTTACTATTGTTGACATCATCATCATCATCATCATCGTTATCATCATTATTACAGTATTATTACAGTGCAATGCAAAGCAGTACTTTTTCAGGGCCGGATCTACGGGGGGGCTGGGGGCTGCATTTTGTCAAGATAGACAACAATTTTGACCAATCGCGACTGACTTCAGAGCTTAGAAAGTTGAAGGTGTTCTGAACAGGGCTGGATCTACGGGGGGCCTGGGGGGTGCAATGCCCCCCCAGAATGTTCTTCTGCCCCCGACCTCTTTCAAGTGGAGCCACCAATCACTAGGCGTGTTTAGGACAGCGGCAATGAAATGTGTGACTTGTCATTCTGTTGTCCTGCCCGATTAACATAGCTATCAGCAGACCCTCCTGTACTAAATATACCTCCAAACTTCGGGTTTTCAGAGCAATACAATGGAGGAGGAATCTATGTTCCAGGCGCTGTGGACTTCTCTTAGAGTAGAGTGTGCCATACCTTTGATACGTCTCTACTAAACTCTGCCCATTTTCTGCCCATTTTCATATTGTTATATAAAATAACATAATAGCCTATTTTATAATATTATTTGATCGCAACCCTAAATTGGGTGTTCATGTCATGCCAGTCATACATTAAAAGAAAAATGTACTCTGTGAAACTCAACACTGAGACACTTGAATGAAACAGAAATGATGAAATCCCGGACCCGAATTAACAATGAAAATGATTTGGGTTTGGGTTTACATCTTCACTAAAGAGTACTAAATGGCACTAAATTTCCACTTTTTACTAAAAGTGTGCAAATGCTCAACATAGGAAATTAATACAGGACTCAGAATAGGCAGGACAATTAATCAGAACAATTAATAGGGCCCAGAACTTCACAGGGGCCCACGGAGGACTACGATATGATTGGGATGTTGCCCAAAATGATTTGCTTTCAGGGGCCTACTTTCTAGCAGCGCCGCTGTTGGAGCTGGTCACCCTAGTGTGTGTGTGTGTTTGCGTGCACAAAGCCTCTGGTATGTCATATGCCTCTTCATATTGTATAAATAATCATGGTGGGCCACCATGGCCAAAAATGCCAGGGCTATTTTTTGGTACCAGTCCAGCTGCGATTATTATGCAATATGTCCATTTCAGTGTGTAACTAACTCTCTTTATCTATCTTTAAAACTACCGCTCGACTTCTCAAATGCTTATCCCAGTTACATCAGTTGAAGTCCTTTTAATATATTCCTTGCTACTTGTGTAGTAACTATTTGACTGTCTAAACTATTCTCCTCTTTATTGTACATTTTTTCTTTTCTATTGTCAATTTGTAAGTGCACTTTTTTAAATGTTTGCTTTGCACTGTGTAATTCCTGGGAACTACAAATCTAGTTATTTCAGTGCCTTGCAAAGCAATGCACTAAATTGTTATCCCTGGCCTTTTTATTAAGTGTGCTTGCTCTTCTTAAGTCTTCTTAAGTCTTGTTTATTACATTGGTATTCTTTAGTGTTTATTACATGCGCTTGTGCTCCTTGCTCAGGTCGATCTGGACACAAATCATTGTTTGTTCGTTATTCTTGTTTTTCTGTGATATTTTGTCCAATTGAAATGAGCGGTAGAACACTCAGGCTGATGATGTCATAGTACTCTGCTCCACTCTAGACGTTAGAGTGAGAGCTGTGGAGAAAAGCTTTGCCACTGAATTAGGTTGAAAACATAAAAAAGAGAGATTTCAGGGCATGAAGGGCACCCTTAACCATGTTAAACACATTCCAGCTAGATGGAGAGGGATAGTTTTTGTATTTCTCGCTAAACACATTCCAGCAACAGAGAAAGCAAGAACTGACCAAAGCCTATAAAATACGCCCAAACTGCTTGTTTTAAACCATGACAGTGTGTTTGTGGATGGGGGTGGGGGATGATTGAGTGAGAGATAAAGAGAGTGAGAGTGTGGGAGAGAAAGAGTGAGAGAAAAGGAAGCAGAGAATACGGTGGGAGCTAGACCTAGACCAACAATTCAGTACTCCAGAGGGGGAGAGGGGAGACCGCCAAAGGTTTTTGCTGAATAACTCAGTAACTGTTTCACTCAACAAAATTGGTCAAACTTCACATGCAAACTCTACATAGCTTACTTTGAATGAGCATCACATTTTGTCACAGGGGGCACTGCTTTCTATCAAAGCTAGAAGTCTAAAACATTTTCGCTAAAACAACTTGTCAAAAATTGCCTCTGTTGGTGTTACAGAGGCGTATGAACCCAGCCCATACACACTTGTAGCATAGCGCCACCAAGAGAAATGGGTAAATGCAAAAATTGTGGGTTTGAATAGCCAGTATCTCAGACTGAGAAGGCGGGAACTGCACAAGATACAGCATGCATAATCAGCACAACAGCCTCTAAAAGCACGGCTAGTGCCGTAAAATTTGGTTGACGTCACTTCTAATGAAAACAATTTTCGTCAAATTTTAAGATGACAAAAGTGAAAGTAGGATAGGGCGTTGATATGAATCCCACCAAATTTGGTATGTGACATCTACAGACTATGCTGACAAAAAGTTATCAAAGGATTTATCTAAAAGATCAACCTTTTCAAAGTTACACAATATAACACAAACCTTAAAATTGTTCAACATTCCATATCTTGGCTTCTAATTGTTCATAATCGGTCAAACCTGACCTGTAAACTCTACACATCTTTCTCTGAATGTCCACCAAATTGTGTGACATGGCCATACCATGTACTGCTATGCGTACAAAGAGAAGGAGTAGCCATTACACAATTCACATTGAAACTCTCAGTGTCTCAGTTCTCTTTACAATTCTGTTCCTGTTTACAGGCTACCATAATAAAGACTGGCAAACTGAAAGTGACTTCCTTTACTACTACATTACTATTACCATCCATAATGTTACTGACACTACTGTGAATGTAATTACAACCACACACTCACTGGGAACATCAAACTGTGAAAAGCATAAGTGCTGAGAAAAAGATACTAATTTCTAATTGCCTTATTTTCCCTGAATCATAGTAGTGCTGTAATTAATTGCATTCCTGAATTTAGCCACTTGGTGGCAGTGTTGATATTTTCAGATCTTCACAGTGGCTGGAACATAGAGCTGAATAGAATACTAGAGTGGACACAGCATTGGCTGACCACACGGGAAAACGTCCGACGCGGCCGCCATCTTGCGTGTGCTAGGCACTCAATGTAAATAAGCGTGGAATGGACCCACCTCTGTCAAAAATGGCTTTGTTCTGTGAAAATATCCACTGACACACTATACAATGATGATATTTGAAATGCCTGACTCTATATGTACGTAAATCGTATCAAAGAAAATGATAATTAAAACGTTAATGACGAATAAAGAGGATTTTAACGTACTTCGCTGAGCACTAGTTTGCGTTCGACCCTGTATAACCATTGCAGTCTTTGGTATCAGTGGACATTATATTTTTGAAAAAGCTATTGCAGACTTTTTTTTTAATATAGCAACACATCATTAATTAAATTGGTGATTTGTTATTTATATTAGCTGCGCGTATATATGTAAATGTAATATTTTGATCAGTAGGTAATTCCTCATGTTCTTAGTATAGAAAAGATTAAGTCGTGTATTCAGATTTGAAGAGATTCAAAGACTGAAAACATGTTTATTGATTTTAAAAATGACATGAATAAATACATTAAAATGAGGATGAGGATTATTTTTCAGCTTTGTATGATGAGCCCTGGATGCAAACAAGGGATATGCACACTGAAATTACTGGCACAGGCTCAGACACCACCTCACAGGCTCAGACACAATATGACCTGTCATTAGTATAAAATGACACGTACGGATCAACAATGAATATACTAGCTAATATAAAATATCAATTTATTATACAAATCGATATTTGTGTCCCTTACTCAGCACTGCGAGGGCTAGGATTCCCGGCCGGCAGTCGCAAGATGGCGGCCACGATTGCCATGAGCAGTGCGCCTGTGTCCACTCTAGTATTCTATTCAGCTCTATGGGCTGGAATATCATATAGGGAGGACAGCCAAAGAAATCCAAAACTGAGGTGTGTATACATTTTAAAGTTTTTATTACTTGTAAATAAATAAAACATTTGTGACTGTTAAATGTGATAATTGTGTTTGCAGTGAACATTGTTACTCTGCCAAACCTGACCTGTAGAAAATTAGAACATCTCTTTCGTAAGATCAAATTTAAGTGAAAAAACAATTTTAGGTGAAGAATACCTTACATGTCTGTCAAAAATGCTAAATTGAGACAAAAAAAGAAATCAGACCCCTAAAAATAACTTTCTCTAGATGATGCAGTGAATTATTAAAACCCTTATATCAGGTGTCCCATAAGACTGCACCCATATGAGAAAAAATAATAAAATTACAAAATAGTCCCAAAATGTTAATTCTTCGGCCACTTCTCCGTGACTGTGATTCCAGGCCAGCAAAATAACTTGCATTCTCTCCTCTGTATTCAGTGATATGGGTTACCTGCAACATAATAAAATTATGTATTAGAAAAACCTGTAGGTCCAGAGTTATGGCACAGCCTGGGATGTACACAAGCTACAATCCAGTTCCACATATTTCCAGTCATATGCTTCGACCTGTACAGTAAGGCATGTGACTTTGCTTTAGAGGGATCTTATTGCTTTGTTTTTAATAGATCACTCTATTATGAGATTTACCACTTGCTTGAAAATAACATACCCAGGTAAGGGACTAACCTGCTTTCTGAAATAGCACCCTGCTCTGTTGTTTGACAGTTTGTATCTGAATGTCTCTGTATGAGGTACTTGGAAGTAGTGTTGTGCAAAATCACACTTCAAAGTTCAGTTTATACTGAAAATATGAATATTTATATCCATAGTTCACCATTTCAATTAAGAACTAGCTCATATTCAGATAATTAACAGTTTTAAGTGAAGCAAATCAGTGAGTGAACATTTCAAGTGCTTATCTTTTCAAATAAACAATCTTCAGAATCAGCTGCCCATCACTTCTATCTCCAGTTGTTCTGGATATTATTTGTATACCCGTTTACGAATAATGGAATACCTTGACTTAAAACAGTTATTCAGAAAGTTCTTTATAGTTATGAAGTTGTTGAGTTTCATTCACAGCTTATAAAAATATATAAGTTGTTTTAAGGCCTTTTTATAGTCCAGTGTTGTAGACAGATGTCGTGGTGCTAGAGGCTTTCATAGTTCTTTGCCAGGGACAAAAACATTTTCAAAATCAACACTTATTCAAACCCTACCAAACAAGACACATGTCAAGCGTGAACAAAGCAACAATCCAGGATGTATGACAACCTCTGAACCATTTCGAATTTTTTGATGTATGTGACAAGCTCTGCGACAACACAGACATTTTTTTCAGGTCATATTCTACTGAGTGACACTTGTCACCTGGACTATAAATTGGTCTTAAGTTCTAGTCCTAGTTCTGGTTCCGGTTCTTTTGAACTCTAGTTCATGCAGCACAATGCTGTTGGGAAGGCTGTTGTCCTCACTTCCTGCGAAACAGGTTCTTGATGCCCTCCTCCACGGGTTCTGCCTGCATGCTCATTGGCTGGTTCTTGAGCGCTGCCTCGCGCATCTGATGGTAGACAAACTCATTCTGTTTGAACATGCGTAGCTCCATCTCTGTCTGCTGCCGCATTGCCTTCACAAACAAATAAGATGGACAAGAGGGTTGGTAAACAAAAACAAACATTTTCTAAAATAAAATTCATGTCAAATGTTTTCACAAAACTTATTTTGTGAGGTGGTATATAGCAACAGAAGTTAGAGGTATAACACAGTACAATATTATTAACATTAAATAACTACAATTTGAGATTTTTATTTTGTGGCAAGCATCACTCTGTAAATATTGAAACGATGGTGGAATTTTCGTGTTTTCAGGTGACTTAATGGTGCTATGTGTAGTACTGTGGCCAACACTGGTACTGAAAGGACTGACTGGCTAGATAAAAATTCAGCTTAACACAGCAATGTCAATGAAAGCACTGCCAGACACTCTGTACAAAATTAAATGAAGTACGAGGGGCTGGTTTACCAGGCTAACCTAGAGGTGCTACATGCTGTAAATTTGCAACATATGTAACACATACGCGTACCTCCAGGTCTTTGGTGATGGGGTGGGTGGGGCCGTGCGTGATCAAGATGATGGAGTAGGCCTTGCAGATCATGCCGTGGCCCACCTCAATAAGACCCGCCTGCCAGTGTGTCACGCCTGCCCTCATGGTGGCCATGCCCAGGGCCCCGTTGTTTGGATGGTACAGCTTTCTGTGAGGAAAATAAAAATAAATAAATTCATCAATAAATTAAGTAATGGATAACTGCCACTGAGGCATGCATTCGACAAAATTAATCAACGCTGGCAGAGGCGAATGCACGCTTCGAAGATTGTTATCCCGCTTATGGCCCGGTTACCACTTCTTTACAACTAGGAATCAGTGTCTGTTGTTTAATGCAACCTGTTGTTAAAAAGTAGAGCAGAAAAGCAACCGTTAAATTGGTTGTTATAGTTACCATTCTATGGGGCATTGATATGGAACAGTGCTAAAACTTAATGCCAGAATTTTTGGACTACTTTCCATAGTTAAATGGTTTAGCGAAATTAATGCATATCCCGCCAGCCAATCAGAAAGCAGCATTCTATTTGACCGGGCCATAATGTAAATTAATTAGTGGCAGTGTGTTGATGCGACTTCACCACAGGACGTCACCACAGCGTCCTAATGGCGGCCGCTTTGCACTTCTAACAAGCCATCCACTTCCTCAAATTTTCCTGCCCTAGTTCGCTGATATTACTGTGAGTTGCCTCAAATCATTGCGTGGACATATCTATCTGTTTTATGCTGTGTACTGCTTTGTATGTGGTTAAAGTATGGGTGCACACATATTGTTATACCCGCTACAAACATTGCACACGCACAAACATTTCCACGAGCTCACAAAACACAGCACAAAACATCGGTTCATTTACATGTCTCATTTATTTAAAAACATTGTTCATATACAAGCATTGCATCTGCTGAGTAGCATCTGTTGATCTGAAACATCTACATACTTTAAGGATTGTTGGTTTAGCATTGTTAAAATCATTGTCTTACCGTTGGGCAAAGGGAGCGCGCCTCTGTGCCAAGGAGGCTATATGGTTGAGCACGTTCGCGAGTAGGCATGGTTGTGCCCTCGCAAAATTATTTAATTGTTTATTTGATTTCTGTTGTTATATTTTTGCATGTATGCATTCATTATTATTTGTATGAAAGGCCTGGTTTAGTTTCTGTATGTATGGTACCATTTTAAACAGTTTATTTTGTTATTTCTGTTTTTATGGCTGATCCCCCCCTGTGCTTATGTGGGTATTGGAATGGGCCAAGTTCTGGGCGCGGGATTCATCCCTTTATAAGGGACAGGTTTGCATTTGCCTGGGGAGGTCTGTAGGTGAAGGTTGTGTCAGTTATTGCGGAGCTATATGAAAAGCAAGTGTCTCAGTTGAGTGAGAGTTACGATTTAAATATTTTGAGTTTCAGTTTTTGTAAATACCTTTTGTGTAAATTTTGTATATAGCATTTTTTGTCTTTTTGGAATATTTGGAATTTTGGGGTGTATTTTTTCACAACTGGTGTGCACAATAAAAGCACAGTCGACAAAGTTTTGCCTCTGTATATTTTTTTGGTGCCTTCTTCAAGACCCCTCGACACTCTACCTATCACAGGCAGGTAGTGACAGTAATTTGTTATTTTCATTTAGCCGTTTTTACTTTTCTCTGTGCTTTTGTACCATTTTACAAACATCAGCGGCTGCCTCGCTAATGTAATATGAATACTTACCTCTAGGCACTATACACAAGCAGTATTTGTCTTCCTAGTGGCTCTACTGCCATTTGGGCTTTGGTTAGTCAGTCCAACTTGAACATCCCAGTCCACCATTTTGCAACCATAGAGGTAATGAGAGTCACGTGTGTGTATGGCTGTGTGTGTGTGTGTGTATAACTCACAGGTATCCGTCCACCATTTTGCGAGCGTAGGTGGCGGCTTCGCTAAAGTACTGCAGATAGGAGAGCACCTCGCTGGCCGTGCTCCACATCCTCAGCTGGTAAATGTGCGTGTCGGCCAGTACCGGTTCCTGCCTCTCCAGACACTCACGGCAGATCTTCACCACCTGACACAAACAAGGCAAACAGAGGTAGGGTCAAGGTCAATCTTTAAGGGAATAAGTTTTCAAACATTGTGTAAAAGCATGCGTTCTACAACAATGTGAGATCCTAAAATTGCTTTGAAGCTTGTCATTGTGATGTTTCCATACAGTGTAGTGTAAGTTCTTCTAAGGACTGACTGTAAGTGCTTCTTAGGCTTGTTACGGTGAGGTCTGCATCAAGTGAAAGTGCTTCTCAGCTTATTACTGTGAGGTTTCCATAACGTGTAAGTTGTGTACCTCATGGTATTTGCCATCTACACGAGCCTGCTCCATCTTCTTCAGCATGTCCAGGCTGTACTCCGTCACCTCCTTCACTTGCTCGTCAGGGACCTGCAACGAAACACCAGACACAGCACACCTCATCACATCAGCTTACACAAGCATCAGCCTACATAATACCTAAAAACTTCTTGTAAGTCCAAAGCATTCTGGGAACTGTAGTGAAAACAAAATGGTGAATTTTCAGTTCTTACATTATTTCACATTATCCCATCGCACTATCATCACTCCAGCTTGACTTCTAAAACAAGCTACATCCTGCACCTTCTGTTTTAGGCATTCACAGGCAGACCTGAAAAATACATCAGCAACAAAACCAAGTGCCTGATGCAGGATAGAATGCAAAGTCCAGTGACTTCATGATAAATGCCTCACTGGAGCCGGTCTATAAAAGTATTCTTCGCGTCTATATATTACAGTTTTTTTTCCCAGGATGCTGAGAAAGCATAGCCATGTTTGGCTGGGGGACTGGTGTCTTTATGTTTGTATCATATTATGATGTTTACATATTTTTTGTATTCTGTATGTTTTCTGTAGGGTGTAAGGGCTCATTTCCACCGCCTTGAGCGTATTCAGCGCGTGGGCGTATTCAGCGCGTGGCCGTATTCTGAGCGTATGACCATTCACACCGGACATGTCAGCGTATAAAGCGCGGGAGCGGGAAGCCCCGTCTTTAAATGCACTTGGCCAATGTCTTTAGGTGCACATAGCCATGTTTCCCTATCTCTCACTTTAGTAAACACAATATGTGTTTCTCTGGTTTTATTTCCTTACTTTAAACGTTGTTTAGAAAGCAGCACTGCACCTATAGTGCAACTTGACACTTTGATAAGGCCAGTGGAATATTTGACATCGTTCTAAATCATGTAGGCTGATCATTGTCAAAGCCTTTATTCACTCCCGGTACAAGGAAAGCGAACGCGTTTTAACCCCTTCCATAAAGTTATGATAAACTCTACCTCTTTGCCAACAGTCACTTTGCCTACATCGGGTAAATAAATTATGGACCTCAGTTTTGCCTAGTGGCTTGTTGACTAGATTTATCAAACCAAGTAGGAAACACTGAATGACAAGAACGAGGTTACTATTTTTTTTATAGCTCGAGTGGTCGACAGAAGACCGATTAAGGCTCTTCTTGCATTAAGAATACTCCAACGAAGAAATCTAAAGTGATATCTTGCTTCTTCCTATTAAGAACGTAAAAGCTCCACCAACATGTTTGACTGGACATCGTGACAACTTCACAGGTATTTCAGTTTCTGTGTTTATGTAGGCTAGTCAATGCCCTTGTAGTGCAGATCTGATAACCCCAATATTGATAGCTTTCCAGTGTTTGTTTCATGCAGTTGTAAGCGAGTGGTAGGCCTAATATTTTGCAGACAGTCGCTAGGTTTTTGAGGTATTCCCTGTGTCAATACAGGCATTGATAGCACAGTTTACATGAATTGTATAGCTGTGCCTATAGCTTTCAATGGGATTTTGGCTGAATACGCTCAGAATACGCGCAGAAAAATAGACTTGGTTTCTATTTTCTAGCTGCAGTCCGTATTCTGAGCGTATTCTACGCTCAGAACACGGTGGCGGTGGGAATGGTCTCATCCGCTAACGTGCATTCTAAATGAATACGCTCAGAATACGGCCACGCGCTGAATACGCAGAGAGTTTGGTGTGAATGAGCCCTAGGGCCCATTTCCACCGCACTCTCTGCGTATTCAGCGCGTGGCCGTATTCTGTCCGTATTCTGTCCGTATTCATTTAGAATGCACGTTAGCGGATGAGACCATTCCCACCGCCACCGTGTTCTGAGCGTATTCTGAGCGTAGACTACGCTCAGAATACGGACTGCAGCTAGAGAATAGAAACCGAGTCTATTTTTCTGCGCGTATTCTGCGCGTATTCAGCCAAAATCCCATTGAGGCCAATGCAAATCATGTCAACTGTGCTATCAATGCCTGTATTGACACAGGGAATACCTCAAAAACCTAGCGACTGTCTGCAAAATATTACCACTCGATTACAACTGCATGAAACAAACGCTGGAAAGTTATCAATATTGGCCATCATATCAGATCTGCACTACAAGGGCATTGACTAGCCTACATAAACACAGAAACTGAAATACCTGTGAAGTTGTCACGCTGTCCAGTCAAACGGTTGTAGGTATAATAGTGGAGCTTTTATGTTCTTAATAGGAAGAAGCACGATTTTCTTCGGAGTATTCTCAATGCAAGAAGAGCCTCAATCGGTCTTCTGTCGACGACTCGAGCTATAAAAATAGTAACCTCGTCCTTGTCATTCAGTGTTTCCTATTTGGTTAAATAAATCTAACGGCAGTAAGCCACTGGGCAAAGTTGAGGTCCATACGTCACTACATTTAATAAATACATTTATTTGTCCGAGGTAGGAAAAGTGGCTGTTGCCAAAGAGGTAGACTTTATCATAACTTTATGGAAGGGGTTAAAAATAAGTTCGCTTTTTTGTACCGGGAGTGAATAAAGGCTTTGACAACAATCAGCCTACATGATTTAGAACAATGTCAAATATTCCCTTCGTCTTATCGAAGTGCTACTATTTGTGCAGTTATGCTTTCTGCAACGTTTAACATAAGGAAATAAGGAAATAATACCAGAGAAACACATATTGTGTTTACTAAAGTGAGAGATAGGGAAACATGGCTATGTGCACTTAAAGACACTGGCCAAGTGCATTTAAAGAGGGGGCTGGCAGCTGAATTCCCGCTCCCGCGCTGAATACGCAGAGATGGCCGGTGGAAATGGTCATACGCTCAGAATACGGCCACGCGCTGAACACGGTTACGCGCTGAACACGGTCAAGGCGGTGGAAATGAGCCCCTATTTGGCATGGTGAATGGCAGTTGACTGTTCCGGCTGCTCGGGGGAAGGTGCTCCAGTATACACAGCTTAGGGAGAATAGCCAGTTGCTTCCGAGTGGGTGCAGTTGTAGGCATGGATGACTTTAGGCACAGAGGCCTTCCAATCTGTTTTCTCTTCTTTGGTCAGAGTCCTTAACATGGCTAACAGAGTCCTGTTGAACCTTTCCACTTGACCATTGCTCATTTCCACCGCCTCGTTCAGGGCGTAGCCGTGTTCAGCGCGTGGGCGTATACAATAGGTTTGTATGGGGACAGAATACGCTCAGAACACGCTTGCGGTGGGAATGGTCTCATCTGCTAACGTGCATTCTAAATGAATACGGACAGAATACGGCCACGCGCTGAACACGCAGAGAGTGCGGTGGAAATGGGCCCTAAGGGCTCATTCACACCGCCTTGAGCGTATTCAGCGCGTGGGCGTATTCAGCGCGTGGGCGTATTCTGAGCGTATGACCATTCACACCGGACATGTCAGCGTATTCAGCGCGGGAGCGGGAAGCCCGTCTTTAAATGCACTTGGCCAATGTCTTTAGGTGCACATAGCCATGTTTCCCTATCTCTCACTTTAGTAAACACAATATGTGCTTCTCTGGTTTTATTTCCTTACTTTAAACGTTGTTTAGAAAGCAGCACTGCACCTATAGTGCAACTTGACACTTTGATAAGGCATGTGGGATATTTGACATCGTTCTAAATCATGTAGGCTGATCATTGTCAAAGCCTTTATTCACTCCCGGTACAAGAAAAACGAACGCGTTTTAACCCCTTCCATAAAGTTATGCCTAGTGGCTTGTTGACTAGATTTATGAAACCGAGTAGGAAACGCTGAATGACAAGAACGAGGTTGCTATTTTTTTATAGCTCGAGTGGTCGACAGAAGACCGATTGAGGCTCTTCTTGCATTAAGAATACTCCGACGAAGAAGTCTAAAGCGATATCTTGCTTCTTCCTATTAAGAACATAAAAGCTCCACCACTATTACCTACAACATGTTTGACTGGACAGCGTGTCAACTTCACAGGTATTTCAGTTGTTTATGTAGGCTAGTCAATGCCCTTGTAGTGCAGATCTGATAACCAAATTGATAGCTTTCCAGTGTTTGTTTCCTGCAGTTGTAAGCGAGTGGTAATATTTTGCAGACAGTCGCTAGGTGTTTGAGGTATTCCCTGTGTCAATACAGGCATTGATAGCACAGTTTACATGAATTGTATAGCTGTGCCTATAGCTTTCAATGGGATTTTGGCTGAATACGCGCAGAACACGCGCAGAAAAATAGACTTGGTTTCTATTTTCTAGCTGCAGTCCGTATTCTGAGCGTAGTCCACGCTCAGAAGACGCTCAGAACACGGTGGCGGTGGGAATGGTCTCATCTGCTAACGTGCATTCTAAATGAATACGCTCAGAATACGGACAGAATACGGCCACGCGCTGAACACGCAGAGTGTTTGGTGTGAATGAGCCCTTAGGGCTCATTTCCACCGCCTCGTTCAGCGCGTAGCCGTGTTCAGCGCGTGGGCGTATACAATAGGTTTGTATGGGGACAGAATACGCTCAGAACACGCTTGCGGTGGGAATGGTCTCATCTGCTAACGTGCATTCTAAATGAATACGGACAGAATACGGCCACGCGCTGAACACGCAGAGAGTGCGGTGGAAATGGGCCCTAAGGGTAAGGGCCCATTTCCACCGCACTCTCTGCATGTTCAGCGCGTGGCCGTATTCTGTCCGTATTCTGTCCGTATTCATTTAGAATGCACGTTAGCGGATGAGACCATTCCCACCGCCACCGTGTTCTGAGCGTATTCTGAGCGTAGACTACGCTCAGAATACGGACTGCAGCAGGAGAATAGAAACCGAGTCTATTTTTCTGCGCGTATTCTGCGCGTATTCAGCCAAAATCCCATTGAGGCCAATGCAATTCATGTCAACTGTGCTATCAATGCATGTATTGACACAGGGAATACCTCAAAAACCTAGCGACTGTCTGCAAAATATTACCACTCGATTACAACTGCATGAAACAAACGCTGGAAAGCTATCAATATTGGCCATCATATCAGATCTGCATTACAAGGGCATTGACTAGCCTACATAAACACAGAAACTGAAATACCTGTGAAGTTGTCACGCTGTCCAGTCAAACATGTTGTAGGTATAATAGTGGAGCTTTTATGTTCTTAATAGGAAGAAGCACGATTTTCTTCGGAGTATTCTCAATGCAAGAAGAACCTCAATCGGTCTTCTGTCGACGACTCGAGCTATAAAAATAGTAACCTCGTTCTTGTCATTCAGTGTTTCCTGTTTGGTTAAATAAATCTAACGGCAGTAAGCCACTGGGCAAAGTTGAGGTCCATACGTCACTACATTTCATAAATACATTTATTTATCCGAGGTAGGAAAAGGTGGCTGTTGCCAAAGAGGCAGACTTTATCATAACTTTATGGAAGGGGTTAAAAATAAGTTCGCTTTTTTGTACCGGGAGTGAATAAAGGCTTTGACAACAATCAGCCTACATGATTAGAACAATGTGAATATTCCCTTCATTTTATCGAAGTGCCAAGTTGTAGGCTACTATTTGTGCAGTTATGCTTTCTGCAACGTTTAACATAAGAAAATAAAACCAGAGAAACACATATTTTGTTTACTAAAGTGAGAGATAGGGAAACATGGCTATGTGCACTTAAAGACACTGGCCAAGTGCATTTAAAGAGGGGGCTGGCAGCTGAATTCCCGCTCCCGCGCTGAATACGCAGAGATGGCCGGTGGAAATGGTCATACGCTCAGAATACGGCCACGCGCTGAACACGGCTACACGCTGAACACGGTCAAGGCGGTGGAAATGAGCCCTAAGGGCCCATTTCCACCGCACTCTCTGCGTGTTCAGCGCGTGGCCGTATTCTGTCCGTATTCATTTAGAATGCACGTTAGCAGATGAGACCATTCCCACCGCAAGCGTGTTCTGAGCGTATTCTGTCCCCATACAAATCTATTGTATACGCCCACGCGCTGAACACGGCTACGCGCTGAACGAGACGGTGGAAATGAGCCCTCAGGTGGAGGCTTAAGACATCCGGTAAGTGGTTTAGTAATTAACTTGTAACTAACCCAAATATCTTAACTGATGAATGAGCGAATAACCTAACAAAAGAACCCTGTGGCTTTGTTTTATTATGGGAATTAATCCATAAGACCCCTCTATTAGGAGATTTACCTTTTGCCCTGACTAAACTATGGGCACGGGGTTCCTCCATCATCATCAGAGACTCAGCTGTTCCCTGGAGCATGTGTTGCCCTGTGCTAAAATTAGCCCTAGCACAAAGACCCCCGTGCTGACCTCTAGGGCTGCAGATAAGAGAGACAGCATTCTGTGTGTGTGTGTGTGTGTGTGTGTGTGTGTATGTGTGTGTGTGTTCTCTTCATATATCACATGGTCTCTGTTAGCGCCACCATATCAGCTTAGTTTAGCTTAGCTTAGTGTGTGTGTGTATTAGGGCTGGGCGATATGGCTGAAATCTGTATCACGATATAAGTGTTTCATATCGGTCGATATCGATAATTATTGAAACATTGTGTGACCTATTTAAAAGTAACAGGAGGGAAAAATCTATTCATTTTTATTTTTTTAACTTAACCTTCCTCTGACAGGCAATAAGCATTCAGGCAAAATGACTGTCAAAACACGTTCAATGTTACGATCACAATGAAAACTGAGTGATCCGAGAAAGCTCCGGCTGTCTGAACAGTGTGAACACATTAGGATAAGTGGTTTTGATAAAGTGGTATTGTATCATTGAAAATATATCGATATGGCGATATAGTGTCAAATACATATCGATATAAATATTACGATACGATATTACGATAATATCGATATATCGCCCAGCCCTAGTGTGTATATCAACTGCATGGCCTCTGTTAGCAAATATCAGCTGAGTGTAAACTGTGTGTGTGCGTGTGTGTATAGGTGCATGTGTGTAGGTACATGTATGTGTGTCTGTGTGTTCATCCTAGCCTTACCTTGACTCCGTCCACCACCTTGCCGGCCATCTTGAGGTCGTCGTTGGTGCCAGTGGTGCAGTGTTCACACGTGCAGTCAAAGAAGTACTGGTCCTTTAGCAGCCGCTTGCGTTCTTGCGACAGATTCAGGTAGTCCACGTACGACACTGTGATCTCCTCTCCCTCTTTAACATTGCCCAGAGACCTCAGCTCCACTCTAATAGACACAGAACGGAACTGATGAGCATTAGAGAGAGAGAGAGAGAGAGAGAGAGAGAGAGAGAGAGAGAGAGAGAGAGAGAGAGAGAGAGAGAGAGAGAGAGAGAGAGAGAGAGAGAGAGAGAGAGAGAGAGAGAGAAGCTGGGTTTCCATTCAACTTATTTGCATCAGCTATGGACATTAAGAGTAAATCAGCTTAAGAAGAAGCCCATCAGCAGCTGTTTTTAGACCACCTAAATACACCTGTGCATTTCAGGTGTTAAAAAGTGAGGACTTTTCAGTCAAATAACTAGAATGTGCATTAACAAGATGGATGGAAACCCAGTTAGTGTTCGGTAACCCAGCTTTAGAAGTTAGAGTTACCCACTCTTTGTTCCAGCCATTTGCTAAATTAGTTATTTAGTTAAATCATCATCATAAATGGTTGGAATAAATACTTGGAACACGATTGTAACGTATAAAGCTGGGTTACCCAAGGCTGATAAACCAAAGGGGCTAACTTCATTTAGGTCTGTTCAATCTCAGTTCCTACTGTATAAAGTGAAGCATACAACCAACTTAAAAGAAATAAGGCAATGTCCTGCATGAATGTTTCTCTGTTGGTTTATCTTGCACTGTCTTTCAACTTCAGCAATTTCATGATAGTAAAATATTGGTTTAAAAAAGTTAAACCAATGTTAACAAATCACATTTCTATGCTTCACTTTTTCAGGAAATGTGATCAATAAGTGACTTATCTCTTAAATCCCCAATTACAATTACATTACACTGAAACAAAACTGACTCAAACCTTTTGATTCGTTCCGCTTTCTACAAGTACAAGTACAAGCAGGAATAGTTGTGATTAGTGTATTTCTTTATTAGTTTTGTGATTCTCCTTACATGCTCTGGGATATTAATATTAGATATTAGGACCTGGTAAAAAAAACAACTTCAAAGAGGTACAAAATGGATTGTATTCATCTCCTATTTTTGATGAAATTGGCAGGACAGAAAAAGCACTACACTATACTAAGCTAAAACATGACACTAGCTTGCATAAATTAGACTAGCTTTACATTTACCATGATTAATGCATTACTTTTACAATGGTTGATTTTTAGGAGGACAAAACCGGATGTTAAACAGCAACAGTGAGACAGAAATAGAGAGGGAGAGTTTTGAGGAAATGCTGAGAGCCTTGAAATGGCACTGATTAGTTTTACAGTTCTTAATAAGTTTCAGCAGTACAAAAAGAATAACCTGTCAACACCTAACATCATAAAAAAGCCAAATAAACACTGTCTTGTTATTTACCCTTTCACTACATCACAGGTTTTGCCCACATTTTAGTCAGGAATGCTGTATAAAGTGGAGTGGAGAGAGTCCGCGAGGAAGACAAAAGAGAGCAAAGGAAGAGAGGAACGGTAGATAAGCTAAAGATCACTCTTCTTCAAACGCTCCCACAGCTACAGAGCGGGCATGCAACCTTATGCCACATACTGTCACATACCGTCTGAGATGTCACAGTATGAAAATCAAACATGGCAACAAATACACATGATGAGGGGATTAGCGTGAGTGTATGACAGGTAATGTACACAACGTACACAACAGTGTATGACAGTTACATTACCAACTACCCAAAGGCATTAAAGGAGAACTTCGGTGTAAAATGAAAATTGGCATGTTAAAACATCATACCGAGTTGGTATGTGTACCGAGGAGCAAAACTATTTTATTAATAAATGTTGTGTACACTTACAAAGTTCTCAGTGCCTCGTTTTTAATGTCAGGACCTGTGTTGTACTACCGACGGAGTGTGGAGTTTCTTCGAGCTGTTTTAATGGTTTAAAAATAGCGTAGTCGTCATGCTTCGTCTGAGGGCACCTACCACTTCCATTGTTAGCCTTCTGGGACAAACGATAAAAAATAGTTAAACTCTGAATGCAACAGGCTAAATTAATTTTGCTCCCCAGTACACATACCAACTCGGTATGATGTTTTAACATGCCATTTTTCATTTTACACCGAAGTTCTCCTTTAACCAAGTGATAGATGTTGTGGCACTATACACCACTTCCTTCACTCAGTAGGAGAAACATTCTTGTTTATCTCTTCCAACCAACCAGTAGGATACCAGAGGTGTTAATCATAGCTTCAGAAAGTAAAAACCCTTCATGTATTCCTTCTGCCTGTGCACAGACTATTTCACTAATTAGCTCATCTACATGTATCTGTCTGATTACTTGTGTGCTCATCAGGATGAAGAGGTTCAGAAAATGGTTATATCAAATATGTGGCAGTTTTTTACGCTCTGAAGGTGGGATCTCGACCTCTGTATGATACTGAAATTTGTGATTGGTTGTATGAGAGTTGTTACACAGAAGTGAAAACCGAACAAGTGTCTCATGGAATCACCTGGGGAAAAAACAAGGTAACAGATTGGTTCTGAAAACTTTTAGGGAGCTTAATGTGTAATAAAACAGTCCCTCCTTTTCAGGCAGGGAGTAGCAGCCACTGTTTGGCTGCCAGGCTTCAAAAGCTACAATGCAGTACCACATTTTTGTTTCGGCCATTTGCTAAACCAACTAATTCTAATTAGCACAACTCTTCAGCCGGGTAGTGAATAGTTAATCAGTGAAATCACCTGTATTAGGTGCCCAGGTAGACCCAGGTGATTTACAATACATGGTACTGGATTGTGGATTCTGAATCCAGGTTGACCATCACTAGTAGCAGGTTAATGGTGCTGGAGTAGTTGATTGTGAACGAGGGATGAAGGGCTGGAGTAATAGAGATGAGGGGAGACAGAATGAGTCTACAGGGTAAAGGTCCATGTGAGGAAAAGGGCTAGTTTGTTCTTGACTGACCCACCTCCTGTAGGAGTGATACATTTTGTTCACAGCCGACTGACTGAAAAACACAAAACAACAGGTTTTTTTTTTACAGCATAAAAGACACCAGTTGGTCTCCCTCACCTTCTGCATTCCTCAACACTCACTTCACTCCACCTTAAACTGAGGCTATGTCCACAGTTGAGCACATTTCTAATTCTAATCTAATAGGAATTATAATTTCTAAAAGGAAATGTAACAAAGTTGTCACATTTCTACCTGTCGTCCACACTAGTCATTTTGGTTCTGAAACTGTTAAAATGCACGAATGTTAATGTAGCCTGACAGACCACTCACTCCACTCCAGCTTATGATTTGATGATGATTTTTGTACAGACAGAGGTTTGTACTTCCCAAGGTTGTCATTTATTGATGGCTCTGCACTGGCTCCGTTTGTAATCCATCACAGTTTCAAAAATGACAGACTAGGGTGGAAGACAGATACAGACACTGACCATACTGTGTGTATCCACAGATTTGAAAAACCCTGCCACGTTTTCATTCTGCCCATGCATTGAACACAGGTGATTTATTTAACTAATTCATTAATTACCCAATCTACAGTATCTGTCTGATGATTCCTGTGCTCATCACACAAAAATCAGCTGGTTTAGAGAATGGTTGGATTAAAAATGTGACAAGTTGTTTTTCTCAACTTGTGAATTTTCTCTTCCCACTACCAGTTTCCATTAACCATCATCATCAATGCCTAAGTGAAATACCCACAATGACGTGTAGTCTCGTACTCACTTGCCATTGTTGAGGATGACGGTGCAGTTGGGCCAGCAGTCATGGTTGACCAGGCAGAGATTGGGGAAGAGGCCCACCCCCACCGCCTGCAGCCCTCTCTGATCACTCACCGTGAAGCCATTGCAATTTATCTGGAAGCAGATAAAGAGAAGGAGGATAAAGGCCAGTTTAACCCACAGTCATTTCTGAGGTGTTTTAAATGTCAGAAGGAGGGAAATGTTACACTGCTCAATGCTCAATATCTTTCTTACAAAATCAACATTTCGGCCTGTGGCCTTTCTCAAGTCTCATGTAAGAAGTTGTTATTAGAGAAAACATTGCTGCAACCTTCTCTGGTCACTCACTGTAAAGCCGTTGCAGTTTATCTGAAAGAAGATAAGGGCACTAAGAGTTGCGCAGTCCAAAAAAAGGGCATAGTTAAAATACTTTGGAAGTTTGGAAGGGCACATCGAAGTGCATTAACTTTCTGATATAGGAACACCATGAAGTCCATTATCCCGCTTATGCCACAGTTATCACACTTGTCTGATGTTATTTTCAGGTAATAATTTTCATGTTTTAATAGCTAAAACAAACTTATTTGTAGAACTACTTCCATCCGCCACAAGATGTGTCTTTTCATAACTTACTGGACACACTGCCGTTGCTAATTCCAAACTGGAGGTTGCTACGGCCAAAACCAAGCCGTTAGTTCCATGCCTTTGGTTGTCAAGCTACCTATTCCAAAGTTCTGTTAAGCCTTGCTTAGCAAAATCATGTTAGTAGGGAGTCCAAATGCAGCGTGACAGCACTAAAAGACCATCTCAGGGCCATATAACATGTAGCAACTCTGCTTTCTTCCATCTGGTCGCCATTTGCTAAAGCTGTCACATCTTTACTGTTTATTTACAGTTTACCATGAACTTTGCGCATTAATAAATAAATGTGATATGGTCAGAAAGCAGGGACTACTTCATAGGTGTGCGTATATAGAAAATTAATAACCTTTCTAAAGAACTCATCACAATGTCAAATTGAAGGAAGCTGTGGTGTAACTCCCAATAATGTAATAAAAATCCTCTCATAAGTCCTTAAAACATGTAATAAAACCTGATAATGCAATCATTTTCTGATAATGTAATAAAATGCATTTTCCAATAATGTAATAATCACCATACCGACAATGTAATAAAGTGTTACATTAACGGGAAGTTATTACATTATCAGGTTAGCCTCAATTTTGCAGAACCTGATAATGTAATAATTACCCAATATTGGGTCTCACAGCTAATGGTCAAAAATGTGAAAAATATACAGTACTGTGCAGAAGTTTTAGGTAGGTGTGAAAAAAATGCTGTCAACTAGGAATGCCTTCAATGTTGATCATTTATGTTCATCAATCAACAAATGCAGTGAATGAACAAAAGAGAAACCTAAATCAAATCAATATTTGGTGTGACTACCCTTTGTCTTCAAAAGAGCATCAATTCTTCCGGGTATACTTGCATACAGTTTTTGAAGGAACTTGGCTGGTAGCCTGCTCCAAATCTTGAAGAACCACAGATCTTCTGTGGATGTAGGCTTCTTGACATATACAACCAATCTGGTGTAATTGGTTGATCATACACCTGACTATAATCCTGCAAAATGTAATATAATGTAATGTAATGTAATGCAAAATCCCTGGCTTTTGTGTGTACCCCTTTGTGTGAATTGATGCTGGTTTTTAACCATCCACATGTTTAACCCATGAGGCTGAAATGACTTGATGGGCATAAGTTGTTTTCTGACAAAAAGTTTTAAAAGTTAAGGATTAAAAAAGCACCAGGCATCAGAAATGGCATACTGTTCCATAAATAGCTGAATAGTTTTGGATGATTTAGACATGGCAGAGGGCTTGGTAGATGAGCGGTCAAGTGAAGGTTCAAGACAACAGTTAAAATCCCCCCTTCCCCAAGATGGCAAGAGTGCAGGTCAGGTGAAGTTCTCATAGTTTTCATTATCCCAATTTGGACCATACATTTGCAAAAATTGAGATGAAGGTGCATTTCAAGTTAATTGAGATGAAGGTGCACTTCAAGTTCATTGAGACTAAAGTGCACTTTGTTGGCACTGTCCCCCAAAGAGCCAATCTGTTGTCCATGATCCGACACACAGTTGAATTTCAGTTATACAATATGTTAGGCAGAGTTTCAAACGACGATTTAAAGTCAGTAGATCTGCCATTGTAATCCGTTATGTTGTGACTATTAAACTACTTTTCAAAACACTATTGCAACTGAAAATGTACAAAGGAGAGGTTTAATGACGTGGTAGTGGGAGCGAACAGCGAGCATGTGTCTACTCTGCACTCTGCACGCTTCATTCTGGAAGTCTCTGCACAATCATTTCTGAGGTGTGTTGTCAATCACTGTTTCCTGCTCTCAGAAATTATTCCATTGCAATCAATTGGGGAACTTTCACAACCAGTGTAGTAAATTTTCTTTTTCTTAATTAAGATTACATTCAGCTAACAGTACAGACAGTGAGTTACAGTGAACAGGAACAGCACCCCTTCGAGCAATGTGGGGTTAGATGCCTTGCTTAAAAGCACCTCAGCAAAGGCGCAAGAGAGCACCGGTTATATTACTCTGCCATCCACCTTCCCCCAACAGGTACAGACAATGAGCCTGTTACCTCCCAATACAACAATCTTATCCCAGACGAAGTTCTGTATGTTATTCATTTACATGAAGCGACAAGGCGAACGGAAAAGTGAAAAGAGCAACAAGGCAGACGGAAAAGTGAAGTGAAGAAAGTTTTACCACTCCCAGGACAAACAGACAGACAGACACACACACACACACACACCACTTCGAAGACATGGAAGAAGTCTTACCACTCCCAGGATGTGGGAGATGCTGTCCACGTTGTGTGGTTTGCTTGTGCGTGGCCAGTAGTCGAGGAAGTTGTGGATGTCGATCTTTAGCTGCTGGAGGTCTTCCTCAAGCATGTCCGACACGTGGTCCTCCAGGGAGTCTATCGTGGTCAGCTGAAGGTCCGACACGATGCCTCCCTCCTTATCCAGTCGCCAAATGACACGGGCAGCAAGCCTACGCACGGCAATGGACAATATGAATATGAACATTATTGTCACTTTCTTAATTTCTATTCCAAGACACCATGGCCAAACCTAATGAAAACACTTTTATTCTGTGTTTAAGCTAAAGCCGCTAACACTGCCTTTTTCATTCACCAACTGCCAGAAGTGCCATTTGTGGTACCCTGTCGTCATTGCAGCCCCCTGCTCACTTGCGTGGTGGGTTAAATGCAGGTTGCATTTTCATTGTGTGCTGTACCTATGCTGTACTGTGTCTTGGTTTTGCAGGTGTGTCTTTATTTTTGATTGTGTTAGTAGTTTCATTGTGTAAAAACTGCTGTGACCTTAGTGGGTTAGCCATTTTTCTTTTATGCTAGCTAACCCAGGTAACTTCTATTCGAATGGCAGTAGGCTTGGCTATTTTTTATTTATTTTTTTACTTTTATTTAGCTTTAATATGGAAGCCCGTTTACGCCACATCATATATTCATATATAGATCATATATTCTATGATATAATATTCTGACATACTGTCTCAATAGTCTGAGATAGCCTATGTCGTTATTCTGGCGGTAGACGGCAGTGCACGTTAAGTTTCAGTGTCGCTGCTCATGCATGCCACAGTATCTAATCTACCACAGTTGAGAAGCAGATGGGGTACAGATTTGCCATTCATAACATGTTATTTACTGAGAACCACTGTATTGTGAGGGTTGCCAGAACCATGAAACATGTAATGTTTAATTCCTTTATCAGTAGCCTAGTTCAGGCGCATCCAACAAACTCCTGAGCTAGCCTGTTCTAGGGTAGCCTAGGTCTGCTACGTGTATAATGTGTAGACTTGTAGACTCTAGAAATGATGTTAAAACCCCTGTCAAACTGATCCTGAGCAATGTCACGAAATTATTCAAATGTAAGCTAGGTTGTCCTTGTTTGGCTAATCATGTCTTCAAGCTATGAGGTGATGTTAACCATAGACAGTAGAAGAGAATGGACTGAGGATTTTCAATGGGAGCCGTTGAAGCACGATTTTGAGATTTTTAATTGGTCACCAGGCAACTGCGCAAGCGCGGGGTGACGTACGTTCACGTCGGCCAACGAACCCAAATACTATAAATTGAGTGGTAGATGCTCAATCACAAATCATACAGCGTAAGATAATTTTCTTAATAAGTATTTTTCTACCATTATAGCTGCAATCACTTACTGGAGGGGGAGGCTAATATTATACGTGGGGACTTCATTCTTCGTCAACTAACTTTGGTTCCAGGCAGTCTTGCAAGCCAGCATGTCAAGGGAGCTAGCTAGTTAGCATGTACATACCAAGCTATAGCGTGTAGCTTAGCCATCTTTCTCAATTCACTTGCATCGAATAGTAAAATTCATAAAATTAGCGATTCCATTTACAAACAAATTTCAATTTCTAAGCTTATTTTTCGAGAAATACTGATGCAAATGTTTCCCCAACATGAATAGAAAAGTAAACGGGCATGGCTGTGGCTACAGCTTGTTATCCAAACAGTACGGTAAATTTTCTACTGTGCGACAGAAACTCACTAGCCGTCGCATGATTTATGGCGTCATTTTTAGCATAATTTCAAATAAACGTTTCTTACAAGGCAATAACATGACAGATGTCCGATCGAAACAAATATGTTTTGCTGTGTCCTCTCCGGTTTACAACAATGCCAATATCAAGGTATGGGTGACTTCTCGTGTAAAGTTATTTCATTTCAAAGTGACGCTAAAATGAATGGAAGTCAATGGAATGCTAAAGGCTATTGGGCCCTTTCCGGGTTGAGATTTCCCCATGGGTGCTTCAACTTCCGGATATGTTCCTACCCCCTTGATGTTAACAGAGTAAGGTCAGAAAATAGTTTTCAATGATCGAATCCATCTTGAATGACCACAGAAATATGGAGAAGGGGCAAGGCATAGCCTATTTCGTCATAGAGAAATATCTCAAATAACGAGATAGTATGTCAGAATATTGAGATAGTATCTCAGAATTGACAATTCACCATTTTTAATGTGGTACAAACAGGCTTCCATTGATTTTTATAGTTTATTTGTTCTGTGTGTACTTTGTAAAGTATGCAGGTTAGCTTTTTCTTTGATCCCTGTTTTTGTCACGCTGGGGAAGAGGAGTTGGGACCAGAGATCCTCACCTATGCTGTACTATGTCTTGCACTGCAACCGAATCCTTGGTAGGCACTGCGCTCTAGGCAGTACTTACCACTCGACCGTTACAGTAGTAGCTTCTACGTAGCAAACTAGCCAGTAGCAGGATTAAGGGGGTAGGAACATAGGCGATAGTTGAAACACCCATGGGGAAATCTCAACCCGGAAAGCATTCTGTTGACTTCCATTTATTTTAGCGTCACTTTGACATCAAATAACTTTACATGAGAAGCACTCTGTACCATGATATTGACATTGTTGTAAACCGGAGAGGACACAGCAAAACATATTTGCTTCGACCGGAGATCTGCCATGTTGTTGCCTTGCAAGAAATGTTTATCTGAAATTATGCTAAAAATGACGTCACAAATCATGGAATGGCTAGTGAGTTTCTGTCGCACAGAAGAAAATTTACCGTACTGTTTGGATAACAAGCCATAGCCATAGTGATGCCCGTTCACTTTTCTATTCATGGTGGGGAAACATTCTCATCCGTATTCCTCCCAAAACAAAGTTAGACATTGGTATTGTTTGTAAGAGGATTCGCTATCTTGATGGATTTTACTATTCAATGTAAGTGAAGCCCAAAGAAAGATGGCTAAGCTAAGCTACACTAACTAGCTAGCTCCCTTGACATGCTGGCTTGCAAGACTGCCTGGAACCAGAGTTCGTAGAAGAAGAATGAAGTCCCCATGTACAATATTAGCCTCCCACTCCAGTAAGTGATTGCACCTATAACGGTAGAAAAATACTTATTAAGAAAATTTTTGAGCATCTACCACTCAATTCATCGTATTCAGGTTCGTTGGCCAATGTGACCGTATGTGGCCGACATGACCACGTGCTTGCGCAGTTGCCTGGTGACCAATTAAAAATCTCTAAATCTTGTTTCAAGCTCTCATTGAAAACGATGCCATGCCACGGCCCATTTTCTTCCAATATCTATGAGCAGGATGTACTCATACACAGTAGAAGAGAATGGACTGTGGGATGGCGTCGTTTTCTACGCTGATTTTTCGAGAAATACTGATGTAAATGTTTCCCCAACATGAATAGAAAAGTAAACGGCCATGACTATGCACGGCCTGTTACCCAAAGAGATTAATTTTCTCCTGTGCGACAGAAACTTACTAGCCGTCGCATGATTTGTTGTTAATTTTAGCGTGTTTCTTACAAGGCAATAACATAAAAGATTTCCGATCGAAGCAAATATGTTTTGCTGTGTCCTCTCCGGTTTATGTAAAGTGGTATGAGTAATTCTCATGTAAATTTATTTGATTTCAAAGTGACTGCATCGCTAGTTAGCCATGCAGTCATGGCTGTCTATGCTGCAGTCTCCTTTTACCAGATAACATTTACTCGCACTGGTGATGTAAATGAGTTACATGGCTTTTATTTACTGAACAGTCTGCTTGGTTATTTTCAGCATGTGGGAAGTTTGGGTATTTCTTCTCCGGTTTTCAACTTCCCGGTAACTTAGCCTAGCGTAGTGTAGTTTGTTTGCACACTGCAAAATACTACTGGGAACAGCAAGCCATCCAGGGACTTTCACCCTGCTTTCCCCTACTACTGAACGCCTACTAAGGTATTCGGACATTCCTCATTTTTACCTACTACGCAGGCGGCTAGTAAGGGTATTCAGATAGATTATTATTACATTACTCTTATCCAGAGCGACTTACAGTACAATTATTTAGGTACAGGGTTTCAGTTACAATCCCTGGAGCAATGTGGGGTTAGATGCGTTGCTCAAGGACACTTCAGCCATGGATGAGGGTGTATGAGAGCACTGATTGTTTACTCTTGCAGTTTTGCAGAGTAAATGAAAAAACAGAAAAAGATTAGCTGTATCAGCCTCACCTTTTTACATCAGTTACACAACCAGTTTCACACGATGCAGTGTGCCCTTGTACTGTCTATGGGTGTGCCATGTAATCAAATGACAAATGGGCAGGGCTCTAAATGAACATTTTCCATCACCAGCCAATGTGGCTAGTAGATTTTCTAACTTACTAGCCAATCAGAACTTCAACTGGCCATTTTTCCCTGATGAAAATAAGACATGCACGTTTCTTTAAATATTTTTTATTTTCTTCCTCATAAAAATACAACTTTTTAACTTTAACTTAACATTTATATCCCACTCCCATTTTATTTCTCTAAACACATGGTCACATCATATTTAGTTGCTCTTACATTCCCCCACCTTTCACTCTTAACACTTCTTTGCTTTTATACACAGACACATAGCCCTCTCTACATGAGAAGTCCCTCTTCATTGTGCTAACATGCAGCTACTTCTTACCGGGCTAACTCCTCCCCGATCTGTCCCTGCTCAGTCACGTCTCTCCTCCTCCTCGAAATCAACCTGCTAGCCTACTTCACCTTCCACCCGCTGCTGCGGTCGAACTTGTGGCAAACATATCTGTGATTTTGGCACATTTAGCTGTGTTCAGTTTATTTTTCGCTTTACACACCTACACGTACACAGTCACCCTGAAACTTCACTCCTTCAAGTTGACTGAGAAATCTCTCGGATTTGTGCGAGCAAAATGTTGACAGGTTTCAGCCAGTCAGTAGGTCCCTGTCCTTACCGTATGTTCTCGTTGGGCACTTTGTCGTAGGCCTTGATGGCGGCACACTCCACCTTGTGTTCGTCCCAGGCAGCTCTCTGGCAGGTGCGGTCGCAGTACTGGGCGAACTTACATGAGCCACACCGCTGCAGCTTCTGTTGCCGACGGAAGCAGCCATGACATACGTTTCCTGCCATACTGGATAACAGCAACAGGACAGGATTGATGATACTACTACTACTAATAATAATAATAACAGTAACAATAATATTGATAATAATAATAGTGACAAACAGCTGCTGTTGGCGAGGAAAGCAGCCATGACACGTAACAAAATGCAATTAGTAGTCAGTGGTCAAGTAATGGTAATCATATTATTATTATTATTATTATTATAGATATTATCATCAACATCATCATTATTGTCATCGTCATCAAAGAAGACTGACAAAGACAAAGCTCAACACTGTGATCCTGTGACACATAAGTTTAGACCAATGACATGCACTTTCAGTGAAGGTGTGTATTGTCAGTGTCTGTCAATGTCTGTGCTCAAAGATACGACCAATTCAATAAATAAATGTAACTGTACAACTAGGTATGTGTTTGTTGCATAACAGATGCTATATGTAGGATAGTAGATAGATATGTGGCAAAGATTGGTACTGCAATCAAATTCAAAATACTGTTTTGACACTGCATTGTCTCCCTCTAAAGACCTTTTCTTAATCTCTGGCCCCAATGGGCAGGACCATTCTATGATTCCTTATGGTATTTCTATAGGCCTATATATGTGCAGCTAGAACTGAAAAGTAGGTTGAGGGAGGCCAAGGAGGCATATGGGAGGAAAGTTGAGAAGAAAATGCAGGACAACAACATGAGAGGTATGGCAAGTAAGGAAGAGGTATGGAAGTAAGGACCATCACTGGGCTTGGAGGAAAAGGCGGCAAGGCTGATGGCGACATTTCCAGGGCCAATGAGCTGAATCACTTCTACAACCGGTTCAGCAACTCTGGTAATGGGCCAGCCATCGACACCCCCATTGTCACCTCCAGAGCACCTCCCCCACCTGCCTCTGACAACGACCCTGACATTGACTGTACAACTGGTGTCAGCACACCTCCCCACCCCCTACCTCTGCTTACAAACCCCTCACTTCCACCTACCCCCACTCCCACCATCCCCCACCCCACCCCCTCACCTCTGCTGATGGACCCCCCATACACACCACCCCCCACATACACCCCGGCACCTCTGACTACGGACCCCCCACACCCCACACACCCCTACCACTGCCCACGGACCCCCCACCCCACTCCCTTACCTCTGCCTATGGACCCCCCACACCCACCATCCCCTCACTCATCCCTTCACCTCTGCCTATGGACCCCGGACATCCACCACCCACAGTCACTACTGATCAGGTGAGAGGAGCACTTAAGAGGCTGAAATCCAAGGCGGCAGGACCCGACGGCGTCTGTGCCAGACTGCTGAAGACCTGCACAGTGGAATTAGCCGAACCTCTCCAACACCTCTTCAACAGGAGTCTGCAGGTAGGCAAGGTCCCGACACTGTGGAAAACTTCCTGCCTAATACCTGTACCCAAGAAGGCTCACCCCAAAGAACCCAACGACTACAGACCGGTTGCCCTCACCTCACACCTAATGAAGACACTCGAGCGTGTACTGCTGCTCAACCTTCTCAAACCTCAGGTTCGCCATGCACTGGACCCCCTGCAGTTTGCCTACCAAGAGAATGTGGGGGTAGAGGATGCTATCCTGTATCTTCTACACAGGGTGCACTCTCACCTGGACAAAGGAGGCAGTGCTGTGAGAATTATGTTCTTTGATTTCTCCAGTGCTTTTAATACCATCCAACCACTCCTGTTGAGAGACAAACTGCTGCGGATGGGAGTGGAGCCTGGCCTGGTGACCTGGATCACGGACTACCTCACGGAACGGCCCCAGTTTGTCAGACTTGGGGACCTTACATCAGAGACTGTGGTCAGCAGCATAGGTGCTCTCCCCTGTACTGTTCACCCTGTATACCACCGATTTCAGCTACAACTCAGAGACTTGTCACATGCAGAAGTTCTCTGACAACACTGCAATCGTGGGGTGTATCAGGGATGGACAGGAGGGGGAGTACAGGTGCCTTGTGGAGGACTTCGTTGGGTGGTGCCGAACTAATCAGCTGCAACTGAACACCACCAAAACCAAGGAAATGGTGGTGGACTTCAGGAGAACCGCCCCGCCGCTGGTGCCTGTCACGATTGATGGGGAGAATGTCGAGACAGTCTGCACTTACAAGTACTTGGGGGTACACCTCGACAATAAACTGGACTGGTCTACTAATTCAGATGCACTCTACAGGAAAGGACAGAGCAGGCTGTACTTCCTCAGGAGGCTGAGGTCTTTCAATGTCTGCAACAGACTCCTGCTGATGTTCTACCAGTCTGTCATGGCCAGTGTGCTGTTCTATGCTGTGGTATGCTGGGGTGGCAGCACTAGGAAAAGAGACAATGGGCGTCTGGACAGACTGGTGAGGAAAGCAGGCTCTGTGGTGGGCATGGAGCTGGAGTCTCTAACTACAATAGCTGAGAGGAGGACCCTGAGCAGGCTGCACTCCATACTGGACAACGACCGCCACCCCCTACACACCACCATCATCAATCAGAGGAGTTTGATTAGCAACAGACTCCGGTCCCTCTCCTGCAGGACAGACAGGCTGCGGAGGTCATTTGTCCCCAGGGCCATACAACTGTATAACAGCACACAGAAGGAGCTGAGCATCATGGACTGGAGTGCTTGAGCACACACACTCACACACACACACACACACACGCACACACACACACACACACGCACATGCTGTCCCTGGTGGTGACTACTACACGACTATGGACAGCAATATACTGCACTACCCTGATAACTACTGCACTAAAGGACTCTTCTATGACTACTGCACTAAAGGATCCTCATATAACACTGGACAATTTTACTGGGACACTGTAATCTATCTACCACAAAGCACCTTATCACGACACTTGTTTACCTCGTGGAATTCTTATCACTGGACAATTTTACTGGGACACTGTAATCTATCTACCACAAAGCACCTTATCACGTCACTTGTTTACCTCGTGGATTCTTATTACCTTACTTATTATCATTACAATGTTTTTTCTTCCCTCTGTTCAGTGAATGTGGTATTATGCAGACGTGTGTATTAGGCTTGATCTGTTTTTTTGCAATGTGTATTATGTGTATGCTACTGTGTGCAATAGGCTTGATCTGTTTTTTCCAATGTGTATTATGTGTATGCTACTGGACACCTTAATTTCCTTCGGGATCAATAAAGTTACTCTACTCTACTCTACTCTACTACTTTTAAGACCTATATCTTGTAAAACTAATGTGTCTGTTTAAATGATTTAAAACTCATGGGCCAACACATCCAAGGCATCTGACTTTAGGTTTAGCCACTTACCTGCTTACTGAGAATCAGTCAGAGAAAATAGTAAAAGGAGAGTCCTGGGGCTTTGTTTTGCTTGAACAAAGTAGCCATGAGACTCTTACGTACATTAGGAGGTTTACCATGCACCTTCAGTTAACTGGGTTACTCTAGCATGCCATGTAGATCTGTCTGATTACATTCTTCCATTGCTTAGAAAGCCACGTATGTATTAGACTGTGTTACACAAGATGTATCATGTCATGTTGTACTTATGGAACTGTAAGGCACACACAAAGCATGCAAGGTTAAGTTGTGCCATTTGTGTGTCAGCTGTGCCCCATTTGCTTTACTATAACTTGTATCTACAGAAGCCTCGTAATAATGCACCAAATGAGCAAACTTGGAACATGGAAAATGAACAGTGTGGTGGAACAACTAAACTAATGCTATACACTCTATTATTACCTAGCTGTCCAAAATTGATTTGAAAGCTTTTAGAATGTTCTTTAGAAAGTTCTTATCTCAGTTGAAAACCGTGGTAAGTTTGAACTATGTATAGTTTCAAAGTTGGTGGAATCCAATCTGGGTGCCACCATGTGATTCTCAGATAGGTGTAATTTGTGACAACCATGTGACACTGATCTGACGTGAAACAGAGAAGCATTAACACCATGTCACATGCCACACTACTCCAGATCAGCTATCTCTCACTGTTAACAAGGGAAAGCTAAAGAAAGGTGTTTTTAATCCGTCATGATTCCAGAGTCTGAAAATGACAGACTAGTATCTGGATGACAGGTAAAAAAAACTTGCCTTGCAACTCACACCTGTTTGGTTTGCTTAAAACGAGCTTAAGTTTGTTTCCTTACTGGTTCGCACCTTTTGCACCAGTGTTAATACAAACCATCGTACTCTGGTGCGGACCAAACTGAGTGAACAGAGACCCAGCTGAAGAGGTGGTCTTGATGCGGTTCCACGGACTCTGGTGTGTTCGTTTGAGGTGCAAAAGCAATCCAACCTCGATCTGACCCACATGCATACATGTTTTTGTAGCTAAAAAACTGCTGAGAGGGAAAATGTTTCAAATATTGTTCTGGTAGGCCTAACATGTAATTTAAACTAGGCTGACGTGCCCCCTGCACAGCACATGCCTTTACTGTACCTCTTCCAGTTGTAATGCAAGTCATTATTGCAATATGTATGGAAAAGCATTTTTAAAACTACAGTTTACAGTTGTAGCCCATTGTGTGTGGGTCAAAATTAGCTATAGATATTATTGTAACTGTTAAATCAGAGATGGTGTATTGGTTAAATGCAATAAAGAGCGCAGCAAGATTGGCGTAAGCCAATTATTTATTCATTTATTTTAATTATTTACTTTCCCTTTGGCCATTCAGCCTCTCCCACCACCCCAAATAATTTTGTCCAATTATTGACGGTCTTATCACACGTGATTTTATTTAGAAATTATAGTCCACTTGCTAAACTTGCTAAACTTGCAGAAAAAATTCAAAGTGAAAGTGAACCGCACTGATATCTTTCCATTTACAGATATAAGGGTGTGACGTTTTGAACATTCTACAAATCATCCTCATCCTGCCACTGGTGTGAGAGTACACACTTGAATTGAATATTGCCTAATGTGAACATAGCTGAAATTTGAAATCCCAGTTTAGTCAATAGGTACAGCAAGTGCAACAGCAATCCTGAACCTAATGTTACAATGAAACCTGACATTGAAAACTAGGGACTAGTTGCTTATGAAGTAGTAGTGATGTAAAATCAAAAGGGTATTAGTTAGAATACTATCCCAGAGGCAAATATTACAACATACTTATTCTTGTCTCTCAGAAATACATAAAATTTTATTGACTTCTGATCAGTTTCTCCTAAAACCTCCTCAGAAGAAAAAAACTGTATATAGTTATCTTTATAGTTATCGTTCTAGATGTGAATGGGCCTTAAGTCCTCTTAAGTTGAATTTAGATGGGGCTTTTATCAGGCTTCACTAGAGATTGTTCCTTGGGGAGTATAATTTAAGGAGTATGAGACAAAAGCCAGATCTTACTTAATTTTGAATTGTTTTTCCTAAAACCCCCTTAGAAGAAAAAAACACTTATCCACTTATAATATCCTATTTTATTTGTAATTGATGAGATGAAGAAAATTCTAAAAAGCACTATTTTTCTCTAGTTTGGTCCCGAATGAGAAAACTAAAATCAATCCAGCTCCACATTACGATGTGATATGCAAGTGATATGCTTTTTTTCCTTTTGTAATCTCACACAGTTCATGCCAGCATGCGGTATTTCTTTTAACCACCCACCTCCTTTGGAGGAAAAGGTGGAAAAACATTAAAAAATCAGTTTGAAGATCAACTGAGAGAAATCATATTTAATTGTAAAACACAAAGGAGTCAAGACAATTCTAAGGAGCAGTATTTTCCTCTGGGTGGCCCCCAATGAAAAGCCAATACAGCCAAATTAAGATGATCTTTTCAAATAAGAAAGTATCCAGTGAAGGAGCCTGCTATAAGTCCAGTCACAGTTCAATAAAAAGACATTAAAGTGTTTAAGTCTGATCTTTCATGCTTTTAGAACCTCACATACAGGCCATGCTATACGTGTGTCCTGGGGGGAGCCTGGTCTTTGTGATACCTGTCAAAGACGACGGCAGCATAGCTGGGCTCTATGAAGAGCACGTCCCCGGCCCATAGTTCCCTGACAGCCCTGAGACCTCGGCCCTTTCCTGGGGAGTCGAACACCTCCACGTTATCCATGGTCCAAACTCGGATATGAATGGAAAATCCTGAGCAACAACAGATAAATGAGTCAATACATGAATGAGGCACTTTTTGTGTTGGACTCTAAGGTCTGACCCCAGATGCTAAAAAACCCCGGACCACAAAATGAATGACTCACCGAATGAATTAATCAAGCGCTCCTTCTGTGTCTCAAACCCTGACAAAAACACAAATGACTAATTTTATAAATGAATGGAGAGCTTGCCAATCCTGCTCTTTACTTTAAGTCCTTGATAAGCAAAAGAGCAACTGTGCATACCTCCACCACTACCAGACTCTAAAATAGACCCCTATCTTGAGCTGTACCAATTGGGGCGATCAGAGGGAGGTGTGGGGTGACACATAATGACAACATAACTGACTGAGATTACTGGTGGGGCGCATTACTAGAAAATAGCAGAAATATCTTAGCCTCTCTACTATTTTACATAACATTATTATCACAAATGTAAGGACATTTTTTGTTGTTTCAAAATTGGAACAAACCACTTTGGAGCCCCTGAAGTTATTTCTGTCTATCAGCTGGACCTGCCAATCATATGGTGGGAGGCAGGGCCATCCGACAGCTGTGGCCACCTGGCAATGTGTTGGGATGGTCTTCCCATCTTCTGGCACTTTCTCGCTGTTCCCCTGAACTTCTCCTTTCTTTTTTTGCTGAGTGGTTTCCATAATGTTATATGCTTGTGGCAAATGAAGAAACGTTCCTTGCTCCTACTTTGCCTCCTGCAATATACTATACTTCTTTCTGGACCTTTCCTGACTCTAACTGGGATTTTTTGTTGTTTGTTAAAATGTAACTTGTTTTTGTCTGATTAGTTTGATTTAGGTTATATGCTTGTGGACTTCTCTTGTTCCCTGCTTGTGCTTTGCCTCCTGCAGTACAGCATCTTTCCGGGCCTTTCTGCACTCTGATAGGATTTGTTGTTAGGATGATTGTAAGAAGAGGCAGTCCTACCCTCTTATGTGCCCTGGGCGACCACCCCCTCTGGCATCCCCCCTCCCAAAGGCACAGACCAATCCCCCACCCCAACCACACACACACACAGGTACGGACCAATCACCAAAAGATTATAATTCGATTACATATACTGTGCAAATTGTTGTCAGCACCACAAAACCATTACATTTGTGTGGCTGAGGAGGTGGGTAGCTCATCATCTTGGCCAGTGGCAGAGGACGTTTCAAAATATTTCAGAAGTGCCCCTGAATTGTATTTAAACCCAACACAGACAGAGGGCACCCACTTTCCCCCGATAACGCAAAATGGCCATTAGAAAAACGATTGGTGCACATTATGCTCGCAATAAATATATATATATTTTTTTTTGTGAGCGCCCATGCCACCCCCCACACGATGCCGCCCTGGGCAACTGTCCATGTTGCCCATATCAGAATTGCCAGTACTTGCAGGGTGCCCTTTGATGAAAAACTCTTTCCGTCCACAGAGAAATCAGTACGTAGGCCCTACGTACTGATGATGTAAATAAAAAGAATTACACTTTCTTTTCAATAAATTCTCACAAAAAATGCCTCTGGGTGTCATGAATGGTATAAGCCGATCAGACAAATCATTTATATTAGTCTATGAGTTGAATTTCTCCATTGTTGGATTAAACATTTGTGTATTGTTTGTTAATGGGTAATTCCCATTGATAATTTGGTGATATAATGGTAATTTTTGCCTGTGTGCATTACTTCAAACTGCATTATTGCTGGTACTAATATAGCCAACAGACAGATGTAACTTTCTGCATTTAAAAATTTTAAATAACAAGTTGCATTTAAGATGTAGAGCCTTTACCAACTCAAAATTGATGTTTTGAGTATGCAAATATTAGGCAAATATATGTAAATTAGGAAATATATATAAATAATAAATACATATTGTTAAACATATATTTATGTAGCCTAACTATATGGCTTCAATGAAAAATAGCTGCTTTTCTTGAGGCATGCTTAGCTCACCAACAGCAAAATAGAATGTTAAAGGAGCTATTTTTGAGCCATTTTTGCCCGGTCTGGAAAGAGTTAATATTATCACGTACACCTACTGTCATGACAGAGTGAAGGTTAGGAGGACTAACGTTCTAATGAATCTTGTGTGTAATGTGGAATTTTAGAATCTTACTTTGTTGTAGTAATAGCAGAAAACTGTTTCTAGTTGTTACCTAAATAAATGGCAAATGTCGTAACAAATGGGTAAAAGGAGCTCTTAGTAAAACACTTTGAAGTAAAGCACACAGGTGATAAATTACCAGTGTATTGACCAATTAAAAATACCTGTTAACAAACAATACACAATATTAAATCCAACCAATGGAAATATTCGACTCCAGAGACCAGTAGTCATGATTCTTTAACACCAACCCCATTTTTTGTTGGAATTTATGAATAAGAAAATAGTACATTTATTCAGTTACATATTCAGTATGTACTGTACATACTAATTTCTCAATGCACAGCCAGGAAAGAGTTAAATGTTAATTGGAGAAAGGGGAAAAAATTGTACTGGCTACAAGTTTCTAAAGGAGGCACTGACATGCTCACTAGCATGTTAGTTTTCAGTTTTAGGCTGCATGCACCAACATGTAGGTATATTTGCTGACATAGTGCTTGACATGTGGATGATACTGTGAAAACTGGGTGGAGTAGATTCAACAATTCACCAAGCTGTGACCAAACAGATTTAAAGCAACATTAAGTAGTTTTTTCAAACCTTAAAATGTTTCCAAAATCGCTACAGTGGTTCATGAACTTGTAACTGGCTGTAAGGCACTTCTGAATTCACTTTGCCGCCCTCCATGGGCTCTACAAGCCCCGGCAGATGGGCACCCCTGGGGGCTGTGGTTCTGACTGAGGTTTCTTCCTAAAATTAGACAAATCAAACAAACAGGGTCATTTTCCTAACCCCTTTTGCTCCCTGGGGACACTAGCAACAGCACCCCAATGGACTTTCTTGTTCCGGCACCACTGGACTGCACAAAATGTTGTCTTGTGTTTTTCTGGCTAAACTGTTGAAGCACTTTGAGCTGCATCTTGTATGAATTGTGCTATACAAGTAAATATTATTATTATTATTATTATTATTATTATTATTATTATTATTATTATTATAAACACACTAAGCAGCGGGAGGTCTGGAGGAACGCTTTGGAGACAATTCCGCTTCCAACCTGTATGGCGACCGAAGATGAAAACTGTTGCTTTAATGGTGATATAAGGTAAAAAGATATCCTCATAAAACTAACTTAGTTACTACTGACATGAAGTGGAGAATCCACCCTCTAGTGGACAAGTTCTGTAATGCACCTGACGATGAACCTACAATACTGTAAAATGCCAACTAATAGCAGAGTTCCAATTAACCGCCAGGTTCCCTTTAAATGCTGGGTGCAGGTCTATATTTTGATAATTAAAGGTCGGTTCCAAATAAATGCGGGAGGAGGGTAATTTATAAAAAATAAAAAAATAAAAAAACAAAATGAAGGAAAAAGATGTGACCACTGATGCTACACGTCTTTCTTCTTCACCTGTTTTGTTTAGTTTTCATGTAGCCATATTGTGCTTTCTTTCAGTAAGTCTTTGATCACTACACAGTCAGGGGAGATATGTCTGAAGATGATTATTCAATCCATGTCATGTTATCATAAGAGTTTAGTTGTAAGCCATAATTTGCAATAACCTTTCATTAACATGTTGCAATGTTACGAGAGGTGCAGGGAAAGGGCTACCGGCATTCAAGTAACAACTGTTTGTCAAACTCATGTGTACAGTGCATATTTCATAGTCATAATCATTATCATCTATCATCTGTTTAAAGCACATCTACTAGCAAAGAAACACCATTTTACACACTTGTTGTTTAAAACATCACAGTTTATTGGTTTTTAGCATTTTAAAGGCGCAAACATAGTTCTGTTATGCAAACTCTCCAAACGTCCCGATTTGCCTGCAGAACCGAGGGCCTGTACCACAGGCTGGATATGGGGGAGTTTCGCAGGTGTTTCATGGGATGAACTATTATAACAGGGATGTTTTAATGGTGAATGGGAAACGGGTATTTTATTATGCACATAAGGCTTTTTGGTAATGAAAATGATTTTTAACTATTGTGTATTTTGTATTTGTTTCTGTTAATTATTATTTTGTGATCATAATGTTGATATTTAGTTAATTAATTTAAAAAATGAAAGTTTTAGTCATATTGATTAAAAAAATTTGAGTACCATATTTTCCCAGTTTTGCTGAGCAAGATTTTTGTGAGGAAGGAATTAATCGCCTGTCCCAAATAGCCGCCTGGTCTCAAATAAATGCCTGGTCTATGAAGTGATTGAAACAAATAATAGCCCCGGCTACTATTTGGTATTCTATGGTATATGCATTGAGGCATCATGCAGTGATCTATTGCAGAGTCTATTGCCGACACTTTTCAGAGGTATTTTTGCATACTGCATAAACTGTGTTGCTTTTGTGGCTGGACAATAATAAGTGGGGTGGCCTGTGTGCCACGTTTAAAACTACTTTTTAAAGCTGCGGTTGGCAGGTCTTTGAAATTGCAGGACCTTGGCTTGAAAGTCCTAAAAGATACAACTTCCTGGTTAATTGCCAATTTAATGTACTATTGTCAAAACATTGTTACAGTTGTGACTTTCAAATGCAGGCTTAATGGTATGTTTAGAGTGAATAGTCCAACTATTAACTGGATATGGCCATTCTGTCTGCTCGTATATGCTTATATTATGCAAAATAGAGCATCTGCAGGTAGGTGAAATGGTAAGTATAGAAGACATACACAGGACTGTGCTTTGGGATGTCCCGCACCTCTCTCCCCTTCCTCAATTGCCCAGATGCATCACCTTTTCACTTCTCTTTCTGTCTGTTTCTACAGGCCGTGCACACACACACGCATACAAAGAGAAAGAAAGAGGGAGAGAGACATACATGTGCGCACACACATGCATGCACACGCACACACACGCACACAGACACAGACACACACACACACACACACACGAATAGACCAAGAGCTGAAAGCACATAGACGAATAAAGTGTTACAGCTGCGCAAGAGGAACAACTCAGTCACATGACCAAAAGCCAGGCCCCCATCTGATAGAAGGGTGTTTCCATGGTGACTGCATCACGTTGCTGTCACATGAATTTGTGAATGAGTATATATGAGTACTGCAGAGTTCTGGAAACATCTAGGCTACATAAACTGTATCCTGTATCAAATTATATTTGCTAACATTTGTAACATGGTGTTGGTCTGACGTTGAAGTTGTGAAAAATACCTTAGCCTACTCCAGTCCCTACTATCAGAATCACAAACGAATGGCTCAAATGTTACTCCAACTCTGTGGCACAATTGCTTAGGCGCATGCTCCTTGCGGGCGGGAGATTTGGGGGGCGTTTCTAGCGTGTGACAGAGAGGCGTGGTGGAGGTGGGTGTGTGTGAACCAGCTGATACACGCATCCGCTGATGATGCTGCCTGGCTGCTGCCATCATCCCGCTAGTGAACGCTTGAAGGTGCGAAGAGCGCTGGGCATCCACACTACAACCACCACCAAGCACAGGCTACTAGAACACGGAGTGTAGTACGCGCGGAATAAAAAAAAGCGTGCCAATGAAATATGGAAGCATTTTGACATCGAAAGCAGCTGTAAACAGTGAGTATTAATGTGGGAATGTTGAAGGAGAATGGCACTACTAGCTATGATACGCAGAGCCGCTGCAACCTAACATTACGTTCTAGATTGTCCTCAGTGGGTTCAGCACACCTCTCCTTGCGTAGTGGTAGTAGTGTCAGTGTTATAGGAGTAAAAACGCCACGAAGACAATGGAGCGCGAGTAGAGTGGAGGCTGTGTCAGCGTTGTCGTGGTCTGTGGAAACACAGAGAGAAGCGGGGAGGAGGAAAAGGAGATGCTCTCCGTTGCTGTTATTCAGCCGACTGGAAGTAAGGCCATGTGGAAGCGTCAGAGACGGCTCTGGGAAGCTGGCGGTTGTAAAGGATGTCTCGAGCAGTGTCTCTCGGTTGGAGGCAGTGAAGCACGGCGGAATACGTAGCGTATGCCTTGTCATATTATGTAAAGGGAAATAAAAACAAAGAAAACAAACAAATCTTTTTATTTTTCTTCAGACGAGACACACAGGCTCGTGTAGTCATTGTTACCGCTGGCGTCTCGCGCTATATAGAACTGCCATCAATTGTATGTGCGCGCGCGGGCGCGCGTCTGTGACAGAGATTCGTGGTGGTTGTTACATCATTGAGTGCAATGGTTTCATAGTGTGTACTGTGTTCCTGTTATTACTAGGAGCTGGCACTCTGTTAAGTGTTTGTGTTCAGATATTTTCCGTCAGCTATATAAGCTAATATTAGAAAATCAGCAAAGTGGAACAACAAGTTGGGGGTGAATTTTCCTGAGAAGAAGCAACCTTGTGTATGAAAAGCCTTAGCTTGTTTTTTGGGAGGCTAGGAACACTTGGGGTTGTTAACCCTCTCTACACATACCTGTCCAGAGGGGCACAGCTAGGAGTTAGGAAGATTTTACATGCTCAGCATTCACTGACAGGGCCTTTTTGAGGGCATTTCTGCCATTATTATTAATAGTATTGGGGCCCACAATTCACTGCGCTTAAAATTGCATCCCTGCTTATGAGGGCATGACTGTTCCACTGATTTAAAGTTGCCCTTTGCAACATTTTTGATTTAATAAAACAGTTAAGTAATTTGGTTTAATTACATGTTTTCTCGAAAATGGTGGTGCTCCCCATGCTCCTTTGGGTCACCTGGCAAAAAAAAAACAGACCTGGTGTCCTCAGAATCAGGACTTCTCGCTAGTAGCACGAGAAACGCACACTGCACTGCACAGTATTGTAAAATATGTTCGCGAAGCTCTAGGGGGAACTCCACTGAAAGACAATGCAACCTCTAAACAACGAAAATGGAGAAAACAGCAAAGAAATGACAAAAGCTGCATAGCGCTGCTCGAAAGGCTGTGCTGAGAGGAACTGTGACACACTCTTAAGTTTAGCTTTACAATTACAATTCACAGAAAGTATCTGCCCACCAGGAAGCAAGCATATGTCTGTGGAGTGCTGTCAGACTCTTTACATGAAGTGCAAGCAAGTGAGAGAGTCTGACCCAGACTATGTGAGGTTGTAACTGTTCTGCAGATTTAAAGGTTGTAGTGCTACATGTGTAACTGGGACACTCTATGCGAGAAGACCAAAATAGTGGACTTGCTGGCCTGTTTTCCTGGCCTTTACTGGACTTCAGATTCAGTCTCTGGTCACATTATGGTCATCTATGGATAATTTGTCCAGAAAGCTTACAGCCCTAATGTGCTGTATTTTATCCTTATTCTTCACTCACTTTCTCTCCGTCTCTATGTCTCTTGCACTCTCTCTCTCTCTTTCTCTCTCTCTCTCTCTGGTGTATACATATGGTTAAGGGAGAAATTGAATGCTGTTTTTTTATGGGGTTAGCCAAGATAGTAATTTGGAAAGCATGGAAGCACATGATTTTGGGGGTTGGGTAACATGATCTTATTGAGGTTTTTAAGGGAATGGTGGCCAGCTGGGTTCAAGCTTGAATATGCTTATCACAAATTGATACATGACATTGTGGGGTTTTCAGTCATTTGGGGGTTGGGGTGCTGCTGTGTCAGGTCACTGAAGTAGGGACGTGGTATTAAAGGTGTGAGGGAGAGACTTATCCCTTCATGTGTTCAGTTGATGTAGGCTGTCTTACAAAGCTGGGCGTTAAAATGTAATGACAAGAAGAATGTTAAATCTCTGTCTCTTTTGATATATATACAGTGATCCCCCGATATCACAGTTTAACTTTTGTGGTCCTGCTATATCACAGATTTTTTTCATTAATATATACACGCTATGTAACTATGAATGCAAAAGAAAAGTTTGTCAGAACAGTATTACAATTTATAACAACTATAATGTAACGGAAATATTGATGCAGTCATAATTCAATAACAAATACAGTAAATGTATTAAAGCAGTGTGTGAGTGGGGTATTTTAAGGCTTACACAATAAAATAAAATGTTTCCTATATGGTCTCTGTAAATTGTGGATTTTCACTTATCCCAGGGGGTTCAGGAACGTAACTACCACGATAGACGGGAATCACTGTACATGAAGTTTGTTTGTTGCTAGGCTGCAGTGCTAGCCTCTGCAGAGGTAATAACATGTAAACTCTGCCTGTATGTGTTGATAGGCTACAGTGGTAGCCTCTGTACAGGTCATGGCTCAATCAAACGTGTGCGTCACAATTTTAGTGTGTGTGTGTCACTGATTGTGGTGTATTGTGTTCACTTGGATGGGTTAAATGCAGAGGACGTGTGGCCAGGATGCTTTACCTGATGACAAAATTAAGTAAAGAAAAGAAAATGCTTCTTCACACTCACTTAAAAGTCATAGTCATTTTCCCTCTCCCTCTCTGTGTTGTGTGTGTGTTTTCTGGCTACAGTGGTAGCCTCTGCACAGGTTATAACACCCACATTATCTCTCTCTTTGTCCAGCTGTCTGTCTGTAGTGTGTATGTTGATAGGCTACAGTGGTAACCTCGGCACAGATTGTGGCTAAAACAACTTGGATGTTTTGGATTGCGGTATGATCATCACTGCCTGCCAGAGACCCAGGATCCATCTCCCTTCCCACTGTTCTCCTCTTCCACCCTCTGCTGTGGGCAACCAGGGACTGTAGTAGAGGGTAAACACAAGTAAAGAGAGTTTACGCACCCCTTAAAGTTCAGGGGTAGTGTTTAGCCACCTCTCACCTGTTATTGGAATTTGTTCACCTCATAATAGAGAGACATAATAGACTTTATGCACCAAATACAATCTCTGGTATGCCAAAACCACACACCATCATCTGCATATACATATATCAACTATGTGTACATATAGACCATTTCCAAAAAGACTTTAATTGCTAGCATCGTAACTGTTTTCACAAAGTTTCTGTTTTAACGTTCCCAAGAATGTAAATTGCAGCAGAAGTACTTTGGGAATAAAATAGAACGTTCAGGCGTTATTTTTGTTTTTACTATTGAAAAAATATATAAATTATATACCCAACTATATATAACTATACATATATGTGAGCCACAGACACACTTGTGCAGAGACAAAATGAAACAGAATCATTATTAGTTTAAAAAGAAACAATACACCCAGGGCCAGAGTGCCATCACACGTCTCCACCCCTGTGTGAGTGACTACTACCATGGGCAGTGTTGGCAGCGGTGTGGCAGGCGACCAGGAGTTCGCAATGAAGAGTGTGGGCACTAGGACCACACTGCCCCGCATGGCCCCGCACCACCTGCCGCGTAGGAGTCACAGTGCCGAACGTGTCCCCCCCCAGCTCCTCCTCCTGCCCCCACTCGTTGTCCACCCGGCCTCCTCGGAGATGGGCACAGAGGCAGAGGGCACCACAGAGGAGGGGGGTGAGGGCTCGAGCGATGGGCGAAGCAGCAGTGCCACCTCGGACCGACAGCCTCCTACCACCAGCCTGGAGTCGTCCAGTGTGCTCACGTCGCCCCCCACAGAACGCGCTGCTGTCGCTGTAGAGAGGGGCTTCCGCGAGGCACACAGGGGGGTGCTGGCGCTCGACCTGTGTGGGAACGTGGAGAAGACTGCTCACCGCGTTCGTTTGGCAGCGGCCACCGGACATCCACAACAGGTTGTTGTAAATTTTGCTAATTCTTTTAACAGTTTAATCTTTTTAACTGTAGTGCTTCCCCGGCATTTTAACTGTACTACTGTCATTCAAATTAGTATTTCAATTAAAAATCCTTCCTTAATCTATGGTTAAATATCATGACCGTTTTATGATTACTTGCCATAAATGGCTTACGTATAGCACCTTTAAGTAAAGTTTATTTTCATTTGACTATATGCCATCCAAATTAATTTGGAGATTTTTACCAAATCAAACTGAACTGTCCGATACCTCAAACAGTGGCGAAAAGTTACGTACTTTAAGGTGGCTGCTTTAACAATAAAATACTATGCAAGAAATTTACGACAAGTAGTCATAAAATGTGGTCATATGTACATACATTTACATAGATAAAATAAAGCTATACTGGACTTTAGGGATAAGATGTCCATAATGGCAATGTCCCCGATTGACACCTCTGATGATTGATTGACACCTCTGATGTACTTACACAGTAGCCAAATTTGTCTACAGTGGTAATGAAACATGAATATTAAAGAAATAATTTCAAAATGTTTAAACTGTCCACTTAACAGGGACGAGATGCTGGACGAGAGGTCAGTGCCTCGGCGGCTGTTGCCATGGCTGCTGCTGCTGCCGCTACTGCCAGCAACCCCAAACCCAAACTGAAGCCCAAACCCAAGCCAGAGAAGATGCCCCACAAACTCATGCCTGTCACTGGGAAACTGGAGCAGCATGTGCGAGAAAAGGTGTGTGTGTGTGTGTGTGTGTGTGTGTGTGTGTGTGTGTGTGTGTGTGTGTGTGGGGCGGGGGGTGGTGGGGGATGTGTTAATGTTTGAGTGTCATTTCCTAATTCTACCCTATCTCTATCTGTCTCTATCTCAATCATTTCTATCTCTCTCCCTACTGTCCTTTTTCGATGAACAGCAAAAAACCTTGAAACATTTTTTTTTTTCAAAAGTTAAGAGTGACAGGGGAATAGAATGACATTACATGAGAAACATTAAGTACAATGACTGCAGTGAGTGGCATAATGCTCATACAGTATCCTTTAGTTCCGAGGTGAAGGTGTTTGCATGCGGGCAAAGGTAAAGTTTAAGCAGGGCGTCCAAGCTGTGGGTTCAGCTCAAGGTAATTTCCAGATCCTACCCTGGACCCAGCTCATTACGTTACCTTGGTCGTCGTCCCTCCTTTCTCCTGTGGCCTCGTGCTCATGCACAGTTCGAAGCTTCATGTGATCTAGGATGCCTCATTTCTCTAATTGCACCAACAAGGTGACAGGAATGAGGCCAGAGGAGAGGTCTGAGGTCCGAAGGCCAAGAAAGCATTGGTACTTCATTTGGAAGTTTTGTTTTTTTCCTGTGAGGTAGATGTTCCATGATGATGAGAATGACGGGTCCACTGCAAACCTTTCAAAACACAAGTCACACACGTTGAACGTTTTAACCTGGTGTTTGTGCGAAGGATGTCTCATTTCTCATGTGCAATCATTCCAGATTCTCCAATTCTTGTCAGAAGTTATAAAATAAAAAATAAATGATAATAAAAAATGTCAGTGTGACAGAGGACACAGAGGATTGGAGTGACTTTTCATTGGGGACATTAAGTACAAAAACTGCTGCAGGTGGCACAGTGCCAACACAGTAACTCTTCATATTGAGATGAACGTGTTCTCGGTTAAAAGTGTTACAGCATTGCGACAAAGTTGGACACAGCTCCTATACAGAGCTGGCGTAGTGAAAGTGAAAGCCCTGATATGTATCCTTTGTGCCTGTGCTCTTAAAGGAGAACTTCGGTGTAAAATGAAAATTGGCATGTTAAAACATCATACCGAGTTGGTATGTTTGCTGAGGAGCAAAATTGAGTTAGCCAGTTGCATTGAGAACTTAACTATTTTTTACCGTTTGTCCCAGAAGGCTAACAATGGAAGTGGTAGGTGCCCTTAGACAAAGCATGAAGATTAAGCTATTATTAAACCATTAAAACAGCTTGAAGAAACTCCACACTCCATCGGTAGTACAACAATGGCCCTGGCATTCAAAACAAGGCACTGAGAACTTTGCAAAAGTACACAACGTTTATTTAAAAAATTGCTCTTAAATGCAGTAGTTTGCAGTTGTTTCTCGTCGCCGCCATGATGAAAGTCCAAACAAGTCAATTGTACTACCTCTCCTCCTATTCTTCCTGCTGGTTCATGTTCGTCAATCGACTCGTGCAGACTTTTATCATGGCGGTGACGAGAAACTACAGCAAGGTACTCCCTGTCAAAACTGTGTTATTAATAAATGTTGTGTACACTTACAAAGTTCTCAGTGCCTCGTTTTGAATGTTGTGGCCTTTGTTGTGCTACTGATGGAGTGTGGAGTTTATTCGAGCTGTTTTAATGGTTTAATAATAGTGTAATCTTCATGCATCGTCTAAGGGCACCTACCACTTCCATTGTTAGCCTTTTGGGACAAACAGCAAAAAATAGTTAAGTTCTGAATGCAACTGGCTAACTCAATTTTGCTCCTCAGCAAACATACCAACTCAATATGATGTTTTAACATGCCAATTTTCATCTTACACCGAAGTTCTCCTTTAACACAGGTTATTTCACAAATTAACGCTATTATCTGGCTGAAGACTTTTGGCTAGTTTAGTAAAACAATTAAGTCAAGTAGGTTTTTATTGTTGTTTCAAAGCTCTATTGACTTGTGGTTATGATTGGGATATTAGCAGCAGGAAAAGGTGTGAGAGGAATAAATGTCCATTGTGCTGGTTTGCATTCTGTATTGCTAGGTTATATTACAGGTTTGTTACATTCTATAGGTTGTTCAGCAGTGTGACTGCCTGGGAAAAGAAGCTCTTCCCTATTCTGGAGGTGCAGATGGCCTCCACTGATCAAACCCACCATGGTCGTGTCATCAGCAAACTTGATGATGTTGTTTGAGCTGTGCGTTGCCGCGCAGTCATGTATGAGGAGCGTGAACAGCGGACTGAACACTCAGCCATGGGGTGTTCCTATGTTCAGGTTTTGCTGGAGGTTCTGCTCTTGATTCTGACTCCCTGGGTTTTTTCAACCAGGAAGTCCAGCATCCAGTTGCAAAGTGTTGTGTTTAGACCTAACGTACCTAGTTTCCTTATCAGCTGCTGAGGCATAATGGTGATGAATGCTGAACTTAAGTCAGTGAACAACTTCCTGACATACTTGCACTTGTGGTGGAAAACAGTGGTGGTTGCGAGATGTTGAAGATGCCTGTAAGGACGTCAGCCAGTGTATTCTCTCAGATGTGGTATACTGTCAGGCCCAGCAGCTTTCTGTGGGTTGACTCTGTACACTGTTTTGCTTGTAGGGACAAGAGACAAGGTTTACCACATTTTTGCACAACCTATTTTTTACATTTGATTTAATTTCATACAATTGCATACTATGAATACTTAAAATCTGTGTTTGGAAATCAAGCTAACACTTGGCTCTTATGGGCAAATGAAGGACATGCCACCAAGATCATTTTGTGTGAAGTCAGGCTCCATTCTTATACAACCTCAGAGGGGGTGCCCAAACTTTCTCATACCACTGTATTTATGTTTCTCTGACAATTAATACATCCACACATGAATAATACAAGCATATTTCAAAAACTGTCAACAAATACAAAAACATACACAGACTGTAACTTCTCTGACTTGCATGTGGTTTCTCTCAGAATAATTCTGGCCTGGTGCGCCCCTCTGCATTCAAACCGGTGGTGCCCAAAAGCTTTCACTCCATGCAGAACCTGGTGGGGCAGGCTGGTGGTGGAGGAGGAGGAGGGAGGTCTGGAGGAGGAGGGTCAGACAACTCCAACATCCCACAGCCTCTCCGAGAGCTGGACAGGTAAAGGAAGTGGCAGAAATGCACATGGGTGTACATATGGGGCGGATCATGGCCTAATGGTTGAAGGGCACATAGAAAGGAGTAAAAATAAGCTCAAAAGCTAAAATTTTACAAGCCGAAAATGAAGTTACCTTAGAAGATAGAACTTTATTCACTTATTTGATTCAAGCATGTCTTAATGCTTTGCTACCAACGAGTGCTTTCTTAAAGGAGAACTTCGGTGTAAAATGAAAATTGGCATGTTAAAACATCATACCGAGTTGGTATGTGTACAGAGGAGCAACATTGATTTAGCCTGTTGCATTCAGAGTTTAACTATTTTTTACCGTTTGTCCCAGAAGGCTAACAATGGAAGTGGTAGGTGCCCTTAGATGAAGCATGACGACTACGCTATTTTTAAACCATTAAAACAGCTCGAAGAAACTCCACACTCCATCAGTAGTACAACAAAGGCCCTGACATTAAAAACAAGGCACTGAGAACTTTGTAAGTGTGCACAACATTTATTAATAAAATAGCTTTGACAGGCAGTACCTTGCTGTAGTTTCTCTTTGCCGCCATGATGAAAGTCCGCACAAGTTGATTGACGAACACGAACCAGCAGGAAGAATAGGAGGAGAGGTAGTACAAAGGCTCTGGCATTCAAAACGAAGCACTGAGAACATTGTAAATGTACACAACGTTTATTTAAAAAACTGTTCTTACATGCAGTAGTTTGCAGTTGTTTCTCGTCGCCACCATGATGAAAGTCCAAACAAGTCGATTGTACTCCTATTGTACTCCTCCTATTCTTCCTGCTGGTTCGTGTTCGTCAATCGACTTGTGCGGACTTTCATCATGGCGGCGACGAGAAACTACAGCAAGGTACTGGCTGTCAAAACTGTTTTATTCATAAATGTTGTGTACACTTACAAAGTTCTCAGTGCCTTGTTTTTAATGTTGTGGCCTTTGTTGTGCTGCTGATGGAGTGTGGAGTTTCTTCGAGCTGTTTTAATGGTTTAAAAATAGCGTAGTCGTCATGCTTCATCTAAGGGCACCTACCACTTCCATTGTTAGCCTTCTGGGACAAACGGTAAAAAATAGTTAAACTCTGAATGCAACAGGCTAAATCAATGTTGCTCCTCAGTACACATACCAACTCGGTATGATGTTTTAACATGCCAATTTTCATTTTACACCGAAGGTCTCCTTTAAGCCCTCTGCACAACGGCTTTGACAAAGTGCAGCGCATTCTATTAGTTTAGATTCCATTGTTTTCAATACAACATGACAAAAATAGACTCGAATTACAATCGCCATGCCATTACCAGCAAAGTTCAATGATGGTGTGCAGGGTTTTATTGAAAACAGTGGATGCAAAACTTTCACAATGGAATGTCAGAAACCTAGTGCACTGTACTTTGTCAAAGTTGGTGTGCAGAGACCTTCAGAAGGCAGCATTTTGTCCGTTTGGGACATGGGTATTTGTCTATTTTAAGTTCTCATTTCTTCCCTCCTTTACTCTCTCCACAGCCCTCCAGGAAATGGTGGCGGTGGTGGCGGCGGTGCAGGAGGCGGAGGAGGCCAGAGCGGCATGTCGGACTCGGGCAGCAACTCCCTAAGCAGTCTCCCCACCTACACCAGCTCTGGACCACCAGCACTGGGCCCCCTCAGTGCCTCCACCAGCCACCTCCACAGCCTGGGCACCAACACCAACACCAACCCCACCGGCCCCATCGTCAGCACTAGCGTGGGCACCAACACAGCAGGGGGTGCCACAGGTGGTGGTGGGCCAGGGGACCACAGGCTGGAGAAGCAGCAACAGGGCTACCACCAGAACGGCTTGGGTCCTCTCAGTGCGTCGGATAGTGGACGCTCATCGTCAGGCAAGAGCTCCTCGTCCTATCAGAGGCTCTGCCACCAGGTGGATGTCCCTGCCCCGGTCCGTCCGTCCCCTTCGTCCGACGACATCATACAGGACCTGGAGGATCGGCTGTGGGAGAAGGAACAAGAAGTGGGTGCATAGTGGGATTGTGGCTTCATGTTATGGACTTCACTCTGATTTGCTTACTGCTGACTTGTACCCACCTTGTGCATTTACTATGTTCAGACTCAGAAGATGGATGCTTAACAGAATAGAATAGAGTTTATTTGCCATTTGTACCAATATATTTCAGCACCAACATATTGAAACTCTTGCGTGTGTGTCTGAGTCACAATAAAATCTTAAATAAAATAACATATAATAGCATCCCATGACAATAACAAACACAGTAATAACACATAGTATACACTGAATGTGTACATATATGTACAAGCCAACTCCCAGTTGGCTGAGCAACATCAACAGCTCTTTTTCTCTCTCTTTCTTCCTCCCTCTCCCATGAAAAGGTGCTCCACATGCGGAGGAACCTGGACCAGAGTGAGGCGGCCATTGTGCAGGTTTTTGAGGAGAAGCAGAGGGTGTGGGAGCGTGAGATGGAAGAGCTGCGCCAGAACTACGCCAGCCGTCTGCAGCAGGTGAGAAAAAGAAAAACAAGATAGAGAGAGAGTGAGCGAGAAAGATAAGAGATCGACCGATTCACTTCCTCAGTGATCTTCTCTTCTCTCCTCTTACCTTCTTCTTCTATCCTACATTTTCATTTTCTCTCTTCCATTTTCTCATTTTCTCCTCTCTCCTCTTTGCTTTCTCCTCTTTTTTCCTCCTCCCCTCTCTTCCCCTCTTCTCTCCTCAACGCAGGTGACGCGTCGTGCCCAGCGCTCCCAGCAGGCCTTGCAGAGTCACGTGACGCGGCTACAGCAGGACAAGGCCCGCCTCCAGGACGAGATGGCCTCTCTCCTCGCCCAAAGGGAGGAATTGGAGAGGAAGTGCCTAGACTACAGGAAAGAGCAAGCCGACATCCTGCCACGCCTGGAGGAGACCAAATGGGAGGTGAGACCCAATCAAAGATTCCCAAAATTCACTTTGTAGTCGATAAACACATTGATTGTTTAAACTACTGTTTTTTGTAAATGGGTGAAAATTTGTGAAATGGACAGTGAGATTATCTTACCACTGATTCAGTTGTATAAAAACAGTGTTATTTCACAAGCATGTAATTGTCCAATGCATGACATCACTTCAGGGGGCTACCCCCTAAAAAGTTAGACAATCGAAATTTCTTCCAGGTCAACTTCTGTAGTGTAAAATGTGCTATAGAACTGACCATGACCTCTCCATCCTCCCTGCCCCGCACTTGCGGGTGTGTGTGTACTGTGCAAGTGTTTCAGAAATAGCACATCTTCGCCTCCGTCTCCAATACTTTTTACGCTTTAAAACCCTTCAGGATGCTGCCAATTTCTCGATAATATCTCAGTGTGCAGATACAGTGTGAGGAGGCTTCACTTAGTTCCTCTGTGAATCCCTCTTTGTCCTCCCTCTGCAGGTTTGCCAGAAGGTGGGTGAGATCTCTCTGTTGAAGCAGCAGCTCCGTGAGAGTCAGGGCGAGGTGACCCAGCGGGCCGGGGAGATGCTGTCCCTGCGCGGGCAGCTCAAGGAGCTCACGGCCCAGCTCAAGCACCAGGAGGAGGCCATCCTGGGCCTTAAGGAGTCCTACAACAGCAAGAGCCTGGAGCTCAAGCGCTGTGAGGCAGAACTGCAGAGGACTCTCACTGAGGTGACAAAATAGGAAACGCAGTCACATACACACACACACACAAAATACACAGGCATGTGTGTCAGGGTTCCTACGCAGTATGGGAAAATGTGAGATTTTGTTTTAGCAGTTTCCAGGTCTGGAAAAGTATGGGGAAAAATTTGGGCAGGGACAGATATTTGTGACTTTTAAATGTAGCCTAAAATTCAGTGAAAACAATTAGAGCAGAGAAATACAGCATCCTACCACAGCGAGTACACCCCTTGCATTTCAGCAAAAAATTGCATTACAAGGAAAATAGCAATAGGCCTACTGATTTTTGAAAACGATGACGTCACCGTCCCCTAAGATCATTGAAAACAAATAATTTCCAAAATTTCTAACTCCATTCTCAAAATCTCTACTGACACTACCACATCCAACAGCTCTCCTACAAACACTACCACCATGTGTGCTGTTTTGGTCAACGTCACCATTGCTAGGCACAGGTGCACCAGGACAAGTACGGACACTGAATGAGACAGACCGTCATCTCTTAAAGGCATATACTCTTATTCAGAAACAAAATATGTTAACAGGAGTTACCTTTTTAGATGCAATTGGATGTTTTTTTTGTTCAGTGGAATTATTTGCAAATTCTGAGTATACTGTTTCAGCTTCAATAGCCCACTGGTTAGCTGTGTTACATCCATTGGTTTGAATAGGATTTCCTGGAAGGAATTGCATTGGAGGATGTCATCATTTTCAGCCAGGACTAAAGTTATAAGCACAACACATTATTTGCCTATAACAGTGCCACGTTGTGGCCAAAAAACACCATGTTTGGGATGCCTTCCCGTGAAATTTGGTTGGCTGTGACGTGTGCATGCTTTTGCTGCATTAATCCCCCTCAACAATTCTGTTTTTAATGAAAAAGCATGACGAGTAATGGCACCCTCTATAGATTTGACACTATTCGACACAACAGGCTGTTATATTCAATACCGCATCCTGTCACAATTTTGTGACCTTGGCACTTAGAGAGTTAGGTCATTATAGACCTATATGTGCAGCAGATATTTTTAATGACGGTGATAAAACTGATACCATTGCTATTTTTAGATACCGTGGGATAACTTTTTCGTATTATCGTCCAACCCTAACACACACACACAGGAAAGAGAATATTGGGAGGATGACTGTTCTAAAGAATGGTGGCCTTCATAGAATATAATGAGCAATTTTAGAATCTTGTATTGTTGTAGAACCAATTGTTTATTAGAATGTTCAGAAACTCAGAAAGATTACACAACCATCTGACTTTCCTCCTGTGCTCAGGTGTCAATGTTGAGGGACAAGCTGCTAGTGTTTGAAGCTGAGGTGCTGGGGCTCCGTCGTGCTCTGGGGGAGATGAGCCACTCCGACCAGGCAGGAGGAGGAGGGAGCCACCACCACCACTGGGCCAGTCTACCCTGCCGGAGCCCCTCCGACCCCACCGCCCTGACCCCTCTGTCCGCCCTGATGCCCCTCTCACTTCCCCCCTCCGAGGCACTGCTGAGCCTGCAGAGTGACGAGGCCAAAGCCCAGCGCCGAGAGGCCGGGGACCTGCGGAGGCAGCTAGAGCGACTGCAGGAGGAGCTGCGTACCGAAAGGCAGCAGCGTGAGCGTCAGGCACTCACCTTCGCCCAGGTGACCCCTTAAATATATCCCCTTATGGTTACGGTGCCTAGCAGACATTTTTCTTCTAAGCAACGCCAAAGATGGTAGATATACTGAGATTTGTGATGACAACAACTTCCTGGAACCACTATCATCGTGGGGGGCAGTAAACCTAGAGTAGAGTATGTGTGTTGTGAATCGGAAGGTGTCTGCCAACAAACTATCGTAGTTGCCAAGCTGTCCAACTGTTGTTTAGTAAAGACAAACAGAATGTCTTTTTGAGAAAGTGCTGGGTCCAAGTTCTTTCCAGTGCTTTATGTTAAAAAAAGGCACTACATACACATAGTCCCATGGTCCCTTCATTCATGTCTTGTTTGATTTTGGTTTTGTTTGTTGGATAACTGTGTTGCCTGAAATACTTTACTATGAAGGTTTTTATTTTTATTTTTATGTATTTTGTGTCACAACTAGCAAGACAGGAAGGAGTGTGTCCTTTTTCATGCACTCTGATATTTAAACTTAGACAGACCAATCACAAACATTTTTTTGCTTTTGTCTTTGTCCTAGCCAGGCTAGTACAACCGCTCAATGTTGTATTTTGTTATAGTACACTGTCAGGTTCCCTTAAAGCTCTGTCTTGACCCAATTTGTTGGTTACCAATTAGCAAACAGAGGGTTGCTATATGTTGTCCAGTAGGAGAATTGGAAACGGTGATGCTGAACATTAAGTCTGAAGGCTCTATTTTCATGATCATATGCACATTGTTACGCAAATTACTTTGGGGGAGGTCCCGAGACAATAAGTTATTTTGATCATGGAAAAAGTGAACATTATGCCTGGTGCATGGTCCAAATGGGTTGGTATTAAGTTACCTAATTAATCATGGGTGTGTTCGGGGCATAACATGCAATAAACCAATCAGAGTTTATACTCTCATTCCCTTTCAAAGCCAGCCGTGCTTTTTTCATGGCCTGTTGCTATTATGATGGCAGGTTTACCTGTACATCAAGAGCGTTTGTCTTTGAAGACTGATCTGCTCATGCGTGAGCATTTAATCTTCGGGGATGGAAGAAACCCACCAAAACCCTCATGCATCCGTAATTTTTCACTTTTTCTTTGGATCTGTTTTTTCACCTAATTGACATAATTTCCATTTGGTTGTGAACAATGTGTATATGTCTATTTTAAAAAACTTTTAATTACTTTAATTATTTTAATTCTTACCAATATTGCAAAATAGGTGCCAGAATTTATGTCTTTGTGCTTAGTGAATCATTAAATTATGCTACTTTAAGAGAGCTAAGTCTTGTGCAACAGGATATCTTTTTTTTTTGGAGCTTGAAGATGTTTCACCTTGTCTATAGCTCACAACGGCAATTCACACACTGTTGTTGGCATGATGTATGTGTCATTAACCATGCTTTTAGTGAATAGCCGTCATCTCCTAACAGCCACTCATCAAGAGGAGGATCCCTCTCGTTATATCAAAGCGTTATGCGCCCATGAAATAGCTCTTCACCAATGTACGACTGACTACCGACCAGGTTTTTCTTGGTCATTGGCAGACTTGTTTTTGAGTTCTTATTTTAGCATCTGTTGAGCTTTGCACCAGACCACACCTCTTCTTTTTGCTGACACACTCGTGAGGGCAAAGTGTCATCTCCTATCTAGACAACATGAATTTCTGAATTTCATGAAAAAAAACAAATGATGCACTCGCACAGAAGAGTAATGACAGGGCCCTAAGTATGTTTGCTGCATTCAGACACTTGAGATTGTTGAAGGCAGGCCCAATAAAGGTGTTGATTTTGGTGTGAACTGACAGTTTCATTTTGATTTTTGATTCTACTCAGGAGCGCCACACCTGGCAGGACGAGAAGGAACGTGTGCTAAAGTACCAAGCGCAGCTGCAGCTTAGCTACGTGGAGACGCTGCAGAGGAACCAGGCCCTGGAGAGACGCGTGGGACAGCTGGGCCAGCACATTGCCTCCTCGTCCTCTTCCTCGCCCTGCCCGTCACCTGGGTCGCCCCCCCTGCCCCCCCAGTCCCAGTCCCAACCACTGTCCACCCACACCACCGCTGCAGTCACCACCATTTCTGCCCCCACTCTAACGATGCCAACCCCCCCAATCACCATCCTCCAGCCACCGCCTCCACTGCTGCCGCTCTCCCCTCCCCCCTCCATTCCTACCGCCGAGGAGCTCAAGCTGCCCCCCTCACTACACCAGCTGGCACCACCCTGGCCCGGGCCTTCCAGGCTGGAGCGGATCGAGTCCACAGAGATTTAAGCGACCTGTGAAACATCTCCAGAGCCAGGAACATAGTCAGCCCTGGTGGCCCCTGATAAGCTAAGTGACAAAAGGGGGTGCCCTGTGATGGGCAACCTAGGTTCAGATGCTAAGAATCCAGTACCACATATTCCAAAACACCACTTTGAGGGCTTGAGAAGCTTTACCATCCAAGAACACGTACATGTATTCCAAATCACTCAGTGGAGTTTAAGGCTGGCTGTTCTGCCAGCTGGACCCAGGAGTCTTGTATCTAGAGCATCTAGGGCAGTGTTGGACAACCTGGGTTCAAAAGCTAAAATCCAGTACCACATATTTGTTTCAGCAATTCATTAAATGAGTTGATTCTAATTAGCGCAGCTATTCAGCCTGGTAGAGGAGTTAATTAATGAAATCACTCATTAGATGAGCAGGGAGAACCTGATGATTTGGAATATGGTACTGGATTGTACCTTCTGAATCCAGGTTTACCATCACTGAGATTTGAGTGAGTGAAGTCGTCCTCCTGACAAGCGGTGGCCTCTCCCAGAAGCTAACCAGCAGACATGAGTCCAGGGTGTGAAAACAGATGCCCTCACAATCATCTAGCAGCACCTGCCAGTTTCTGTGCAGGATCGCCATGGTATAGTCAGGGTTTTTTTTTTTTTTTTGAAAATTTCTTGGCTGAGCCAATAGTCACATTTGGATACATTTGGATACATGCACCAACATATTCTCTCTTTTTTCTCTCTTTTTTTAAGCCTCATACAAATACATACACAAACAAGATAACAGAAATGAAATGAAAAAAATGTTCAAACCAAAAATGGTGGCTAAGAATTTCAATGTTGTCGAAGAACAAACAGCAGACAAATGCTTTTCATACTTAAAAAAAACATAACTGTTAATCTCAGTTAAACTATGTGAGCACTCTGCCGATGTGATTGGTTTGCACTAGCTCACTGTTTTTACTTTTACATGAATCATGTGTTCAGTATCTTTACCCTTAGAGGGAGTGTTAAGGCCAGTTTATAGTCCAGGTGACAAGTGTCGCTTGACAAAAAGCAAAAAAAAAAGCAACGCTTGTCGCCAAAAATCTAAATTGGCCTTTAGAGGGTGGATTACAGGAATACTGTGGGTTTCCAGCCTGTCCTCTCACTTGGTCCTATTAACCAGGGGTGCCACAAATTGTGGGCCACTTAAAAGAAAATACTTCTTGGTTTCCACCCCAACCATCCTCATATCATAGTCTTCTGTGGGTCCGTGTGAAGGCCCTTAGCAGTGCCCCTGCTCCTAACGGTCGTGTCTCACTACAGACCATCGCTAAGACCTCAATAGACTCTGGAAGTACATCATCTTACAACCTACTCTCAAAAAAACCTTTGCATAAGTAGCGTGTGAGCCTATTAGCATGCTAAGTAGGCACACTAATCTAAAGAAAAGCACCATTAAATTCTCCTCAGGCTGGTCTTTAACACAAGTTGCATGGGCAACTGCTTTTGGGTTATGAAAAATGCATTTAAACTGTCGTGTTATGTTAGTCTGTTCTCTTATGATAGTAATACTATGTTATAATGGTGTAATATATTTACTATTTACCATATAGTAGTTATATCAACAGCAAAAAGCAACCAGTACCAAACTAGCCACAAGCCACAGTACATAACCTGACCGAGGAACCTGATTGGCCCTGTGAGTTCTGGGAGATTGTCCTTTTGGGCCTGCCTACTATGGACACATGCCAACTGTGCAAGTGCCAAAAATTCTTCCCCAACTAGTGGAAATGACTGATTAAGTGTATCTCTCTGTACTTCCAAAGGAACATAGCGGTAGAAGAATACTCAAAGGAAGCAGGCAAACCAGTATTACAATTCAGTTATTTGACATAATATACAGTGTAAAAAAGACCTGATGTGTTCATTTTAAATTTTTCAACATTAATGCAGGTGCCTAGTCTTGTCTGTTTGAGCATTTCATTCCTGTCTGTTCACAGATTTGTGCTATTTTTGTATTAGATTATACAGGAAGAAGGGATCACATATGATACAATGAGTTTCAGTTCTTTGTTAAAGATGCAGTGTAAAGGATTTAAGGAAACCTGTTAACAGAAATTGAATATAGCATTTATAAATATGTTTTCATTCATAAATGTCGATCACCTGTAAATCTATAAATTGCTGTAAGCTTGGAGTCAGTCCTTAGTGTCTATATAGGCTTGAAAAGTCCACTGTTAGAAATTGGCATCCTGGCATCCTGTGTTCTGCTACATATTTGTTCCAGTCAATTCACCGAACCAGCTGATCTTAATTAGGACAACTTTTCAGCCAAGTAGATGAGCTAATTAATAAAACTCACACATGTTAAGAGTACAGTTGGAAGGGAAACAATGCATGGTTTTTACTCTCTCAAGCCAGTTTGTTCTCTTTTGTCCGCTATTAGCCCTTCACACAGCAGCTCGTAAGTTCCACAAGAGGGGGTTTTCCAGGTTAGGTGGTTTAATAATCAACTCAGATAAATTAACATCTGGGTAAATAATGAACCTTAAAAAGGACAGTCTAATGGCTTCATTCTCTTAGCAAAACAAAGCCATAGTTTACCACTTGCCATAGTTTACCATTTGCTCTGAGTTAACATATCCTATAGGTGACTAAACCTGCATTCTGGAATATCTCCCTGCACACCACTGTGGGCAAACAGCAGGATGTGATGCGTGATGGAAATCATCATCGTGTCAATCTCAGATTCAGAAAGTAAAAACCAGCAGATGATTAAAGTATGTGGTGCTGGATTGCAACTTACGAACCCAGATTACCCACCACAATTTACACTTTTTAGGTGTATTTAAGTCATTTTAGGTGCTCTCTGAGGGTAAAGTTATGTATGATAGCCCAAGGACCTCTTTATAGAAGATTCACAGTTACCATCAAAGTCAAAGAAACAAGTGGAGAGGGGTGTGCAGTGTCATAGTAACAGAGGTATGTTTAAAAACACAATGGAATCATGGGTAATTTGTCTTTAGTGTTTTAGGGAAATGGAGACTCTATAGCTGTGTTTCAACTAAGGTTCCACACCACACGCCTCGAAGGCCTCATTCTTCGGCTACATACCTCACAGTGGTGTGACTAGTGCTCTTCCTTTTTGCAATGCGCATATGAATCCACCGTTCTCATTTAATGAACGCCTAGCGACCACAGTAGACCAGAACTACATAGCCAACTCTGTACAGTTGACACTTGTGTAGGTGTGTTAAACCTTAAATGAGACACAGCTTTAATCTCCAGTATGTGACTTCATTAAATCAAGAGGAACTTAAGAAGGCTCTAGACTAGATTGCAGGAGACCAATTGAGAGATCAGCTAGATTTTAACACTATTTTGTCAAAGCAAACAAACTAACTATTAAAGCATTTTCAATATCAAACAAACTTAATGTTAGATATCAAGAAGGGAGATGAGGCGTAACAACAAATACGCCTCAAAAATCTTCTGTGACAATCAGAGAGCAGTGATGTGGTGTCCCACAAGACACTGAGGGAAGAATAGCACATCAGAATTTTAGTTAAAGCTGCTTATGTAGGATTGTGGCCAAAACTGACACTGTAAAATACTGTAAAGCATTGTTCCCCATCAAGGGGCAAAATAAAACACAAAATCAAAACATAATATTTGTAGACTGCAAATTAGGTTTTCAAGTAAGAATATTCTGGCTTTTGTCAGTGAAATTGGTATTTTAATTTAACATCATACTTTATACTATGGTGACATATCAGGACCATTTTACTATTTATGAAATGTATTACATGGATTGCATTTAACTTTTACTTATTCCAAATTGTACCATCTTGACCCTTCATGACAACTAGGGGGATTTTCCAGAAGGTCACTTACTCTGATACGTTAACACTAGGCAAGTGGTAAAACTCAAATTAGAAGAGCTCGGTGTCTTAATTTTGACAGGTGGATGAAGCTGTATCTCTCTGAAGGAGACAGTGGAATGATTGGTGATTAGATGAAATTACATTTGCATTGTTGCCAGTTAGTGTCCTGAAACAAATGCAAGACTTTATGGCACAATAACCCTGTTATCGTCCCAGTCTAAAAGGGCCACTAATCTACACATGCTTAAAATGTGCATCACTCATGCGAAAAAATTGAAGGAAAACCCGACTATTGGTAGCCTTGTGGCACAGTGACTGCAGTGACAAAAAGTTTTAAAATAGTCACATCTAGGCACAACCAACACAGGGGAATTACTCAAACAAAAGCGCTCTTTTAGACTGTTGATTTATTTTGTTATTTGAAAAACGGAAAATGTCAAGAAGGACAAGTATGGATAAGTGAAAATGTCTCATACAGAGGTGGAGATCCTGTCTTTAGAGAGTTAAACACCCTCCCAATGTTTATCTTCTGCCTGTGCACTAAACACAGGTGATTTCACTAATTAGCTCATCTATCTGTGTTCATTAGGATCAGCTGGTTGAGAAAATGGTTATGTCAAATATGTGGCATTTTTTACTTCCTGAATCTGGGATCTCAACCTCTGGACACACAGTGGCAGAAAAGCCGACTATTTTGGTAAGTTTAGAACTATGCATATGTGAAAGCAAACCGTACCCACGTCTGTTTGCTACATTGTAACATTTGCAACACAAAACAATCGAACTATAGGTCTGAAAGCGCCCTAAGTCTGAGTATATATATATGCTGCATTCAGGCACTTGCCATTGAGTGAAGACAGGCTCGATAGTTTTAAAGGTTATACAAAGTATCAGCCCACCAGGAAGTCGGCATATGCCTATCGAGAGTAGCCAGACTCTTAGCAGGAAATAAAAGCGGTTGGCCCACTAGGGTACTCATCTCCTCCAAGAGCATGTAGCAGACAGGGAGGCCATTCATTTATTATTATTGTTGTTTATGTGAACAATGCTTATTCTGGTTTTACAACATATTGTGTGTGGCTATTTTGGAGATGTAATTATTAATACAGATGTAATTACTACTCTTATAACCATCCTTTGCTCATTATCATTATTTATGTGACTTAAACAAATCTGACATTTGAGTCATTTATTTTTTTGTATATGATGTCTATATATAAATATAAAACATGCATATTTACATGTACATATATTTTCATTCAAACATCATCATGACTGCCCTGCTTTAAAGGGATAAGTCAGGGTGGTATTCCAAGTGGATGGTTTAGTGATTAACCTAGATAAACTGAGAGTGAGTGGTAAGCCTTCTAATAGAAGAGCTTCATGCCTTCATTGTTCTAGCAAAACAAAGCCACAGGTCTCTGCTATTAGGAGGTTTACCACTTTCTCTGAGTTAACGTACCCAGGTAAGTGACTAAACCTTCCCTCTGGAACACATCCCAGCCCAAAATGGAGATTCCAACACCCCAGCCTGGTATTTTTTCTTCTGCAGAATGTTTGACAGGAGGACAACACCTAGCCAGTAGCTTGTCCTTTGTAAAGAGTGACTGGTGACCTTCTTTCTACTCCTGTTCTGCCTATGATCCATTCACTATTGCACTGACAAGTGAAAATGTCACTGAACTTCTCTACAAACACAAGGGGTTAATAGATCACACAAGAAATTTCATTTTGGGTAGTACTGTCCCTTTAATGACATAGAATGTTTTTTTTTATGTTGTCATAATTGTGATGACAGTTACTGTTTTAGAGAAGAAAAAATAATGCCAACTGTGTCTTTTTATAGTTATACTATTACCTATTGTTTGTATTTATGTTTCTGTCAATTATTGATAAGGATTTTAAAAAATCTTGAATTTTGATGATCATTAAAACATAGGTAATGAATGAGACCAATGAGTATGGCATGAGTTCAGTCATTCTGTTTGTTCTTTGCTGCCCTCTGGTGGTGTACACCCAATGCTATACCAGCCGTGGTCACTGCATGTGTTTTGCATTCCTGTCCCAGCTGCCAGATCTTGGGCAGATGGCACGCATACATGGCATTTGTGACAAACAAAGAGAGAAAACATGAGAACTATGTTAGGAAGCAATTATTTTTAACTTAAAGAAATTTGGTGTGAATCAATCCATCTGTTGGTCAAGGTCAAAGAGTGTTTGTCATTGTGATTACACAGCACACACAATGAAATTCAACCTCTGCATCTGCATTTAACCCATCACACATCTGAGCAGGGGCAGCCATGGCAATGGCACCCAGGGAGCAGTGTGGGGATGGTACCGTGCTTGGGTGCTTCAGTGGCATTTCTGGAAAGTGGTGGATTTGAATGTGTAACCCTCCGCTTACACCAGGCCACCACTGCCTCAGAGTGGTGGGAAAAAAGACGAGAACATTTGAAACAATGTTGACTGAATAATGAACTGGTAGTTACCACTAACTGAAAGGTGCATATGTAAATAGAACTGAAAGTTAAGTGCCCCATTTACTTAGTGTTAGCTAGTTCATTATTCATCTTGCATCAACAGTACTTGGTGATCTCAAAAGCAGGACTATAAATTGATTCACATCAAATTTCTCCTTTAAAGATGCTATGTGTAGGATTTTTAGGTTAAAATAATCCTAAATGACATGTAAACATCAAAAGAATGAATAGAAGTATGTGTAGTCCTGTCACAGAAATTATGACTGTTCTGGGCTGCTGAGGTATTCATTCCGTTAGCACACTAAACAACTAACTTTGGTCCATCGAGTGGCGTACTACCAGCTTCTACTACCAGCTGCCACTTTGTGGTGGTAGCAAAAAACACAGCAGCCCACCACCATGGCAACTTCTTTGTGTGGTGGTATTCTACCGAGATTTGGCTGGTGCAAGCTACTGCCACGAAGTGGCAGAAACTGCCGATATTTTTTACTTCAAAATCGTACACATAGCTCCTTTAAGATCAGAGATGGTGATTCCAGGAAGTAAAAACTCTGCCACATGATAGACCAATTTCTCTGCCAGCTGATTCCTGAAGAGCACACAAGTTATCAGACAGGTAGATCAGATAATTAGGGAAATTACCTGTGTTAAGTGGACAGGCAGAAGAAATACATGGCAGGACTTTTGCTTTTTCAAAGCAGGGATCTTCCAGCTGGGGCCTGCCCAATACTGCCAGCAACAGTGCACAGAATTTCAGGTTCAAGTCAGTCTGGCCAACCTGACTGTTCCTGGTTGTTTCTTTGCCCCTGAAATAGGGAACCAATGAGAAACAAGCTTTTACTTAAAGGCAAAGGAGGGGGCGAGACTCACCAGCTACGGATAATGTCACAGTCTGCTCAATGCTTGTTAAGATCAGTGACACGGTACCTGTGGTTAACAACAGTATGTTTTATTGTATTTGTCTGAGTAAACCCAGAAACCATCAACACTGTGTATTACTTACTGTTGACATTTGTATGTCATGTTATATTTGTTGTGGAAAAAATGTGTAAATACACCTTTCTGATTCAATTCCCCTTGAACAATTCAATAACCAACCCCAGAGAATGAGACACACCAAGTCCAGATGATGCTGGTCACTGTTGAACCTTTATGATACATTACAATAAGTACATGCAAACTGTCATTCAACTATGTTGCCTAGCAGCCAGTGATGTCCTTACAGCCACGTGGAGAACCAATGTAACCTGTACATCTGCAGAGCTTCTTTTGTTTTTTAATTATAACTTCTACAAATTTTTCATACATTTGTTGTTGTTTTAATAACTGTGCGGTTCCTGTCTGGTTTTACAGGGTTTTTTTAATTAATACTTCTGCCCTTTTTGTATCTTTTGCTGTTTCATGCCTGCAGGAGTGGGTCACATGAGTTTAGCATAAATGGTTGAATGACATCAGTTACCTTTTTTTTCACTCATCTCTGCATGCATCATTGGAACCATTGGTCTGATTGGTTGTTGCTCTGGGGTGCATTTCCTGAAAACACTACGAGCGATGTTAAGTAGTACTTAAGCCTAAGTAGTAGGGGAGACCGGGGCTGGTTGGATCAGGGGCAGGTTGAATCAGTGTTAATTTCCAAGCCACTATAGGGTGCTGAGACACAATTCCAACACTAAAATGATGCCCATTAGGACCAGAGTAAGTCAAGTTATGTAAGAGGTCTCAAGGTCATTAACCCTTTAGGTAAGTAAAACTTTTTAGTTTTGGGGGGTCAATTCCTGGATTTTATAGCCTACCTTCCACTTAACAACTCCCAGAAGGGTAACAGTCAGGGATTAAAAAAATTACTTGTTTTAAATGATTGTCAAGGGACTCAGCTATGATGTAAAATAAAGTTTGAGATCCTGAGGTGGCCAATGGTAGCAGGCTAACAGTGTCAGTGCACAGAAGCGATGAGAGAAGGGCAAAGGGGAGGGGGCGCGGGGGACCATTCACCTCTGGGTCTCTCAAGTGCAATGCACAAGCGGGCAATACTCTGCAAATAGTGAGCGAAGTCAGTCACACATAAGCTTCCTTCCCAATAACGCACATTTTATTCCTAACATTATATTTACAGGTTTATAATTCCTGCACATCTTTTAATTGTGTGAAAGGGCTAATACAGGGCAATACAAAACGAGTAGGCGGTCACCAAGGTGAATTAGTCTTAACTCCTGGTCGGCAGTAGTGTTCGGGGATGGGAAATACAGTATGTTGACTGTCGAGTGACAAACAGAAGGAGATGGACAGAAAAGGGTCAAAGCCATTAGAAGTGTAGAAACAAGCAAAAGATGAAGGTATGCAACTGTTCTCTCTGCATGATCACGTTATCCATGCCATGAATGAAGGGCTAATGTTAATCATGGTATAACTCTTACGTTTGTTAGCCTTCTAGCTATGATGCTACGATACTCAACAATAATTCAGTTTTAGCTCAACAAACACAAGATCTAATTTCACCATAAGATTTGGGCGCTCGGAGGGGGTCTCGCCCGGGGAGTAATTCAATGTAGAACCGCCACTGACTTTGGGTTTACTGTTGCAGTACATAGCCAATTGTCTTGATGGCGCTATCACAGTCTGAGGTTTTAGGCTGTTTGTGCCTAATGGTGCAGAAGTAGCACACGTCGGTGGTCGGCAGTAGCGTGTAGCCAGCGACCATAGACAGTAGAAGAGAATGGACCGTGGGATGGCCTTGTTTTCAATGGGAGCCGTTGACACGGCTATGTTATTATATACAGTCTATGGTTGACACACGATTCTGGAAATTTTAATTGGTCACCAGGCAACTGCGCAAGCGTGTGGTGACGTACGGTCATGTCGGCCAACGAACCCGAATACGATAAATTGAGTGGTAGATCAAATCGAAATCAGACAGCGTACGATAATTTTCTTAATAAGTATTTTTCTACCGTTATAGCTGCAATCACTTACTGGAGTGGGAGGCTAATATTGTACGTGGGTACTTGATTCTTCGTCAACTAACTTTGGTTCCAGGCAGTCTTGCAAGCCAGCATGTCAAGGGAGCTAGCTAGTTAGCATGTACATACCAAGCTATAGCATGTAGCATAGCTTAGCCATCTTTCTCAATTCACTTGCATCAAATAGTAAAATCCATAAAGATAGTGATTGTGCTTACAAAAATACTGATGTAAATGTTTCCCCAACATGAATAGAAAAGTAAAGGGGCATGACTATGGCTACGGCTTGTTATCCAAACTGTACGGTAAATTTTCTCCTGTGCGACAGAAACTCATTAGCCATCGCATGATTTGTGATGCCATTTTTCAGCACAATTTCAGATAAACGTTTCTTACAAGGCCATAACACGACAGATTTCCAATTGAAGCAAATATGTTTTCTCCGGTTTACAACAATGCCAAAATCAAGACACAGAGTGCTTCTCATGTAAATTTGAATGTTATTTGATTTCAAAGTGACGCTAAAATGAATGGAAGTCAACGGAATGCTAAAGGCTATTGGGCCCTTTCCGGGTTGGGATTCCCCCATGGGTGCTTCAACATCCGTCTATGCTTCTACCCCCTTGCCAGAGACAGTACACGACAGTAAGGATCAAAATGGCGGTGAAAAACTACCAAAATAAAAGTGTATAGAGGTTCAGTTAGGAGGTTTGCTTTTGCCAATATTTCTATGTTTTTACGAGTTTGGTGCGTTACTGACCCACGCAAATGTAGCATACAGTGTGGCTCAGGTCAACTCATTTTCACACACCGCAGCACACACCGCACATGTACTGTCCACATAAAAAAAAGACAGATTTGTTCAATTGTATAAAATTCTTAGGCTACATTCTACTTTAAACTAGCAAATATCTGACAGTAACCTGCATAGATCTTTAGTATGCCTACACTTCTACAATAGCAAACATACTTTGTATTATTTGTATCACACATAAGTGTTACGCTTTTGTACATGAGACATGTTAACGTGAGTAAGTTATGCATGAGGCAATGAACATTCTCGTAAGGTTTTTCTGTTTATTTATTACATGGGCTAGCAATAGGCAATGCCTAACATTGGGTTGGCATTTTCTTTGGCATGGTACATACACTGATATATTGTATATTTTGCATGTAGCTGTTTATATTTTTAGCAAGGATTTCATTTTACCTCTATCAGATATGCACAATTTCTTATGTTCACAGCCAGACATTTCGAGTTCAAATTGTGCATTAACAAACAGTCTAATACTGTTCCAATGAGTTTTATTATGTCGGAGGGCCTGCATTGGTAAACTGTCAATAAATACCTTATAATAGTAATCTGAAACAGTACCATTTAAAAACATAGTCTTACGTCATGTCAAATGCATTTGATGGACTGAAATTAGAAGATAAGTTAGTGATCAAGCAGATTGGCCCAGACAGACCAGATGACAGTATAACAGAAAACCAAGGACAAAGGGAAGATACAACCGAACATTTTCACGAACATGGTATGATGAAAATGAAATGGCTGTGTGGTTGCTCTGTAAGGAATACAGTATTTTGCTTTCCATGTCTACTGTTTAGATCATGCTTAGGACAAGGGGACATAGGGATTACAGAAGTTAGCGACGTGAAATACTTATCTGAAGTAGCAAAAAAGGACACTCTCAAGCAAAGCACATTTACAGTGTGCTATAAAACTATCCTTGCTAGGTCAAGTTAATATCGCAGCACACCTCAATGAGGGCTATCATGCAAGCATTCAAAATCAATTAGAGAGGCAAAATGTGTCGTTGTGCTTATTATATGAGGCTGTTGCATTGTTTGCTTTTTAGTGCATTGGGTATTTCATTGGTCTTAGTGCTACATTAATGCTAATATAAAAAAAAAAAAAAGAACTCTGAAACGCATGCTTTATGGTGCTGCTTGCAGACAGATTTATTATAGACCAGCTTACTGGTTACTACATTAATTAGGTTTTTAATAGACTATAATAGGCCATAATAGACATTTGGTCAGGGTAGTGATTCAGGCAGGAGTCAGTGTCTGCCCCACCAATATTTATGCTCACGAGCCGCTACTGTAAATGACCCTCAAGAAATTCCGGTCCAGACCCTCTGTACAAAATGAAATGAAGTACGAGGGGTGGGTTTACCAGGCTAGGGTCAGGCTGCACCACAAAGAGTAGATGGCCATGTACACACCCCCAAACCACCCACCTCCCGTTTTCTCAGTCGCACAATTTGAAAGTCGTGTGCATTTATATGGTAGGCCTATGTCTATATCTATGGCCTGATACCTACATGGACGAATTCTGCATAAATATACCCTTTTACGTATGCACAAATTGTTGTTTTCTCAGCTACACAATTTTAATGTCATGTGTATTTACTATGGCAGGCCTACTACACACTATTCGGCTGCCATTTTCTTTGGCCTAGTACCTACATGGACGAATTCTACATAAATACCTGTTGATATTCTTAAAGTTAATGATATAAGGATTTAATTTTACCCCCACATCAAATATGCACAGCTCGTTGTTTTCTCAGCCACACAATTTTAATGTCATGTGTATATTACTATGGCAGACCTAATACATAGCATTCGGCCGGCATTTCCTATGGCCTGGTGCTTACTGTATAAGGACGAATTCTGAATAATTACCTGTTGTTTTTCTTAAAGGACATGATATGAGTATTTAATTTTACCCTGATATCAGATATGCACAACCTGTTGTTTCCTCAGCCACACAATTTTAAAGTCATGTGTGAATTACTATGGCAGGCCTAATACTATTCGGCTGGAATTTTCTATGACCTGGTACATACACGAACAACTTCTGCATAAATACCTGTTATTATTCTTAAACTACATCATTTAAGGATTTCATTTCACCCCCTTCTTACATATGCACAACTTGTTTTCTCAGCCACACAATTGTAAGGTCATGTGTGCATTACTATGGCAGGCCTACTATATACCATTCGGCTGGCATTTCCTATGGTCTGGTACCTACACAGACAAATTCTGAATAATTATTATCCTTAAAGTGCATCATGAAATGGGTTTACAACACAGCTTGGCCAGACCAATGCTTGCAGAGCATTGACAAGTCGCGATAGCCAGGCTACTAATACATATCATTCAGCTGGCATTTTCTATAGTCTGGTACCTACACGGACGAATTCTGAATATTTACCTGTTATTATTCTTCAAGTACATCATGTAGGGATTTCATTTCACCCCCCTTTTATATATGCACAACTTGTTGTTTTCTCAGCCACATAATTTTAAAGTCATGTGTGCATTACTATGGCAGGCCTAATACATACCATTCGGCTGGCATTTTCTATGGTACGGTACCTACATAAAAAAATTCTGAATAATTTCCTGTTATTATTATTAAAGTACATCATGTAAGGATTTAATTTCACCCCCCTTTTATTTATGCACAACTTGTTTTCTCAGCCACACACTTTTAAAGTCATGTGTGTATTACTATGGCAGGCGTAATACTTACCATTCAGTACCTACACAGACAAATATTGCCTAAATATCTGTTCATAATCTTCAAGAATATGATATAAGCATTTTATGTGATTTACATTTACTAACGTACAATTTGTTATTTTCACATTTGCACAAAGTAGTGTGTGTATGATGATGGTAGGCAGAATCAGTTGTGTAATTACGTCCAGTTACAGAAGTGCTGTATATGTAGTAATTGTCTGACCAGATGTGATTATGCTTTTTACCCATTTTTCATCATGTACCATAATCTTTTTTCCACCTCTCAAGCTGAAGTTTTTAACATGTAACAGTAGTGAGCTATCTGTAAAGGATTATTTATTTTAACCTCATGTTCATATTCATTCATTTATTTTTGTTTGTATTTAACATATATTTTACCTTTGGAAAGGTATTCATTATAAACGGGCATTTCTTTATTGACATTCTTCGAAATAGAAAGAAAACGAGAGTATTAGAATATGCTTTTAATTTGAAAAAATACCGAGTGGCGGCCATATTGAAAATTTTGCTAGTGTCGCTGGCTTCACACAGCTGTGGTCGGCGCATGCTATGCCCGTGCTATGCGTACACAAAATAGCTTTAGCGTTTCTACCTCAACTTCATGACCGGTGTAAATGTAAGTGTTTGTAAAAGCTAGCACTTCTGAATACCTCTGTCACCTGTAATGCAATTTCCATTGACATAATATTTCCATTCAATAGATCATTGGCGGTAGCTTACAGACAAGTTAGCAGCCTACTAAAAGGTGTAGACTTCATTGAAGTGACTTTTCTACCGAATGTTGTTAGTTAGGACGTCTGGGATGAGAAACCGAGTAATAACATATGTGAGCAAACAGTAAATATTATGCTAGTCCAATACCAATGTATTTTGTTGACAGGCTTGCTCTTGTAGCAGTGCTAGCTCATGTTGGTTTGCAGTTGAAGTAGGTTTCTTTGATTAGCAATACAAGTACACAAACTAACCAAAACATTGTTTTTAAATTATACACAACCGTTGCTGCTTCGTCTTGATGGGCAATTCCTCCTTACCTTTCTGACAGCTCTGCCATTATATGAAATATTTTACAATAGAAATAAGTGTAAAAAGCACAATGGTTTAGGAAAGCCTTTCTTGCGAATCCTTTGGAGTTAGACCTGCTTCACCATCCTAGTAAATGCCAAAATCATTTGTAGTTTTCGTGACAAAATGTAAGTCAAGTCCCTGTCTGTCCACACTGTTTAACTGTAGTTTTGCTGTTGCTCCTGTTTCAGGCGTCAAGACAGTCATGGTGGTCAACCTGTGTCTGCCACCTTTTCAGACCACCGTTCAGTGCAATAAGGTGTGTAACGTTTGGCTAAATACGCTTCCCTTTTGAGCTTAGACTGGTTTCTTTAACCCACAGATAAAGCTGATAGAAGAAGAACCAATTGTCATTTGTTTAATTAAATGTTAAATTGTTTAAAAAGAAGAAAGACTGCCATTTTCGAATGCCAGTAGGACAATTATATTAGTTTGGTAAATTATTTAGCATGCAAATGTGTGATAGACATAAATTTGACTTGAATTGATGATGTCTTTTCGTCCCTTCCTCCTGCCTGCATGTGTTTCTCTGAGTACTTTTCATCTTAGGTCTTCTTCGTTCGTCTGTCCTTCCTCTCTTATTTCTGTCTCCTTTGCCCCCCCCTGGTTTCTCTCCTCTGTTTATTCCTCCATGTTTTTGGCCATAAAAATGTAATAATCACTATGGTTGTTGTTGTTGTTATGGAAATTAATTATGCTGTTTTATTATTCTTATTATAATAACTGTACTTAATAATATTAGTATGTAATCACTTTGTTGTTAATCATTTTATTATTTGTAACTGTTGACCACTTTGGATCAATCATTTTGCATTTAAATGTGCTCTATGAATAACTTTTACTTGCCCATGTTTCTCCTCCGTTCCTCTCCTCTCCTACCTTTGTATGTTCCACAGCTGTGTGCTGATGGCTATGACGTGTCCAACCTCGTGTCAGAGGACCCTTCTCTACGACGCCGTGGCTTCAAACTGGAGTACTTCCTGCGGCCGCCAGTACAGGTGACACTCGGTTTCCACTGGCAAGTGGAGGTGTGCGGGGTGGACATAGAGCTGTGGTCAGGTGGCATGGACCAGAACAGCACCACCCGCAGGCTGGAGGTTCACAGCAGCTCTGACGCCGCTACGACCTCTGACCCCACCACCAAGGGGTGTTTCCTTCAGGTGGGACGGTGTGACGTTCGGGAGAAGGTGCTGCTTTGTTTCCGCAACCCCCGGTTTCGCTCCCGTGCCACTTCCCCTTATCATCATCCTCTGCCCCCACCAGCAGAGGGGGCCATGCTGTCGGACCTTTGGAATCGGGGTGTGCAATCTCTAGGTAGCGTTGCACAGCTGCGCTTGAGCATCGTTTTTAGCAGCGCAGGTGTGTCGCTAGGCTTCAAAACACTGGCTGTGTGGGGGCTCCCTGCCCATTCCTGTACCCCCGAAGCTCTAGAGGAGTTCCAGAGGGCTCACGACTGCTGCTATCGCCAACCCCAGGCCCCCACCAGAGCCCTGCCGCCTCCCTCCTCCAACCCACCTCACCCTCCCTCTCATAGTGAGTATCAGTTGGATACATTAAAAAAACACACACACATTTTGTCAATAATGCTGGATCAGGGGGTATTCCAAAGAGCAGGTTTAGTAACTTACCTGGGTATATTAACTCTGAGCAAATGGTAACCTCCTCATAGCAGGGCCTATTTGATTTGTTTGGCAGGTGGCCATCTTTAAAATGTCCAGAAAACCAAATGCTAGTTCCACAGTGCCCAGACAGTAACTGAAAAAAGGTGACTTTTTCCAGCTAGCTCCCATTCAAGAACAACCCCAACCCACCTGACCCTGCCCCCTTCAATTCCCCTCTTCTCAGAAGCTGCCACAAACCCAGGCAGAGCCGCTCCAGATGACGAAGACGCCATTCCGGAGGAGTTCTTGGACCCCCTGACCCAGGAGCTGATGGTTCTGCCGATGGTGCTGCCCAGCGGTGCAGTGGTCAACCTGAGCTCCCTGGAGGAGTACCAGCGGCGCGAGGCCACCTGGGGCCGCTCGCCAAATGACCCGTTCACTGGTGTTCCCTTCACGGCTGACTCCAAGCCCCTACCATGCCCGCTCCTCAAGGCCCGCATCGACCAGGTGGCGCTGAGGAGGGGCTGGCGGCCGGGCGTCTGTGGAGGGGGCAAAGCAGAAGGAGCTGGTGTTGGCGCTGCCACCCTGGGCCCTCAGACCTCCAGGCTTGTCCTCCAGACTCCAGTATTCCAGCCACAGGTGCCTGATTCGGCCCCCAGCCCGCTTATGTCATACCACAACCCATCCAGTTGCACTATACAAAATTGTCACAACTCCATATCCAACTCGCTTACCTTACATACCCAATCCAGCTGCACCAGACGTGATAGTACTGTAAATCTCCACACCACCTCCTCATTCTCCTCTAGGAAGGAGGCATTCGGTAACAAGGGGGTGACTCCTGATCGCCACACCTCCTTCAACTCTTTTACCTCACACACTCCATCCTGCACCACACGTAACAGCACGGTGGATCTCCACACTGCCTCATTCTTGTCCTCAGCCTCTTCCAGCAAGGAGGCGTCTGTTCACCAGGGCCAGGGTGCAGGGGTGGTGACCGTAGGAGGAGGAGTAGGAGGAGGGGGTCCAGTCCAGAGGAGGAAGAGAGGGTTGGAGGTCTCAAGCACAGATGAGGATGAACGGAGGGGTTGGGCAGGATATATCAGCACATCAGTGGGAGTAGAGAAGTCCTCGCAGCACTACAAGAAAACAAGTGAGGACCAGCAGGCAAACTCCATGGGTGAGAAGCAAATATACACAACCACTCGGAGGTAGACATCCTTGGTTCAGAAATGAATATTCTACCATATATTTGTCCTAGCCAATTAATTAAACTGGATGATCCTAATTACCACAACTCTTCAGACAGGTAGATGAAGTAATAAGTGAAATTAAAGAGCCAAGACAGAAGAAATACATGGTAAACTCCGTAGATGTGGACAAGATTGTTGATGGGCAGGTGCTCTCGCATGTCTTTCGATTGCTCTGAAATTAGAGCAACACTATGCCACTGCGCGCTATGCATTTGCAGAGGTGGACAAAGTACACAATTCCTTTACTTAAGTCAAAGTATAGATACTCCTAGTCAAATATTTCTCCACTACAAGTGAAAGTTGCTATGCCAAAAGTGATTGTTTAAAAAAATACTTAAGTATTAAAAGTACAAATATCTTTTTTGATAATGTGGGGCCACAGACAGGTCACTAGAACCTGACCTGACCTTAAGTTCTTTATACACAACATCATTATTTTCATATTTTTGGCCTACCTGACAATTTGTTTAACTATACAAGGTTTTTACCTTTTATCCTAATATAAATGAATTTAGATGCAAATAAACTTCCAATAAGGATACTTGACTAATTCCTAGTCCATTTTTAAAACCATCAATGGAATTACTATTGTTATTCATTCTCTACTAACAAATCTGAAACACCTGAACACAAACACAATAACTCAATTGGAGTGGTAAATGTAATGTTTAGTTGTAAAGATGTGTGCTGAACATCAAGTGATTGTCTTTTTTCATTCCAACTATCATAGTCACAAATGTTTTGATAGAAAATTGTCATTATCTGCCATTGCCATCATGATCATTGCCAAGTTCAAATTCAGTGACTGAAAGTAAAGACACTTTAGACTTTGATATGATCTATCACATTATTGCAAAATCAATGCCATGTTTCAATGTAGCTTGTACTGGAACTGTACTGATCATACTTTTTAAACAGAAGTTGAGCGCATCCACCTCGCATCAATGTAATGAGTACTTCATGCACATTTCAAGTAGTGGAGTAAAAAAGTACAATATATGTCTTAAAAATGTAGTGAAGTGAAAGTCACAAGTTGCCAAAATGTTTAATACTCAAAGTACAGATACTCAAAATTGTACTTAAGTACAGTACTTGAGTAAATGTACTCAGTTACTGTCCACCTCTGTGCATTTGCAACATATGCATGGTGTCATTATTATTCTGTGTGAGCGCATCATTCGTTTTTTCCGAAAGATGTTCACATTGTCTAGGTAGGAGATGATATTGCGCCCTTACGGGCTTGTCAGTGAAAAGAAGATGTGTGGTCTGGTGTAAAGCAACATATGCATGGTGTCATTATTATTCTGTGTGAGCGCATCATTCGTTTTTTCCGAAAGAAGTTCACATTGTCTAGGTAGGAGATGATATTGCGCCCTTACGGGCTTGTCAGTGAAAAGAAGATGTGTGGTCTGGTGTAAAGCCCACCAGATGCTAATATAAGGACACAGAAAACAAGTCCGCCAGTGACCAAGACAAACCTGGTCGGTAGTCAGTCACGCATTGCTGAAAAGCTATTTTATTGGCACATAATGCTTTGGGATATAACAAGGGGGATCCCCCTCTTGATGAGTGGCTTTTAGAGGACGATGGCTATCCACTAAAGACATGGTTAATGACACATACATCATGCCAGCAACAGTGCATGAATTGTTGTTGTGAGTGACCTATAGACTAGGTAAAACGTCTTCAAGCTCCAAAAAGATGTCCAGTTGCATACCACTTAGCTCTTTTGAGTAGCCTAATCTAATGATTTACTGCAAAGATCTAATGATTTAAGTGCAAAGACACACACAATGGCAAATAGTTTGCAATAATGCACATTTATTTTGTCAATCTGTTTCTTTTTAAACCATAATTAACGAGAAAGTATGTGTTTCATACAAGTAAGTGAAAAACAGACCTAAAGAAAAAGTCAAAGTAACAAATGCATGAGGGTTTTTGTGGGTTTCTTCCATCCCTGAAGATTAACTGCTCAAGCACGAGCAGATCAGTCTTCTCCAAAGAAAAACACTCTTGACATCCAGGCAGATCTGCCATCGTAATAACAACAGGCTATGGAAAAAGCGTGGCTGGCTTTTAAGCAAACAGCACCCAGTGTCATTGTGATTACATGGCACAGAGTGTACACAAGCAAATCGACTCTGCATTTAACCCATCACACGTGAGCAGGGGCCAGCCATGACAATGGTTCCCAGGGAGCAGTGTGTGGGAACACCAGTGTGTGGGAACACCATACTCAAGGTACCTCAGTGGCACTACTGGCAGTTGGTGAATTTGATCCTGAGGTCCAACCTTTTTGAACCATGTGCAAGGCACGATGTTCACTTTTCCCATTGTCAAAACACCATACTGTCTTGAGATCGGCCCCAAAGCAACTTGCATGACAGTCTCCAGACAATGCGCAGATGATCGTGGCAATAGAGCTAGCCCTATGTAGTTTTTGGTGTTAAACTAGTAGAACAGCTAGCCAAAAGGCACAAAAAACCAAACATTTACCAGAGCCTCACTGGCACTGCTAGAAGATGCTCACTGGTGTGTGATGTGATCTCAGAACCTCCTTCTCATGCTCCTGTGTATGTGGTAAACATAGGACGCCCTTTATGTGCTTTCTCTTTATTTGTGTGCTGCCAAATTAGGCTCTTGTCGGACTCTCTTTATGTGCTGTCTTTTTGTGTGTGTGCTGCCAAATTAGGCTCCCATCGGACTCTCTTTATGTGCTCTCGTTCTGTGTGTGCGCTGTCAAATTAGGCTCCCATGAGGAGCGTCTGTCGGCCAGTCTGGATGCCGCTCTAAGTTCTGCTCTGCAGGGGCTGCCCTCCTACACCGGCCAGAAGAGACGACAGGGACACACCCCACACACAGGTGCGTACTCAAATACAGAAATGTACTATACAACAGAAACAGAAATGCTATGAACACAGTGCTATACAAGTGAAGATTATTAAGTATATAGACACACTCACACTCACACAGGTACATAGACACACTCACACCCCACACAGGTACATAGACACACTCAAAAACCTCACACAGGTACATACACATTTAAAAACCTCACACAGATACATGCACACTTAAAAACCTCACACAGGAACATAGACACACTCAAAACCCTACATACACACTCAAAGGGCACACTGGCAGATACACACAAAATAACCTAAAGCATTGTTCCCCCTTCTAGAGGCAAAAGGCTAAACACAAAAGAAAAACGTATACAGAATTTGCTTGCGGTATATGAAGTTTTAAAATGGAACTATTCTGGCTCCGCTATTGTCAGTGAAATCAGTGTTTCCTTAATTTCTAGCAACACATCAGAACCATTTTATGATTACTTGCAATACATTTCTAACATACAGCACCTTCAACAGATTTGACTGTCATGAAACTTGTAGCTGTAATAACGTAATACCATTTATTTTCACCTACAGTAGGTCAAAAACGGACACTTGTTTTATGAGGAAAACATACCTATGAGTCCCCAATTAACTGTAAGAACAGACAGTTTTAAGTTTGACTTCCACTAAAAAACATTACGATGATGACATAAAAAACATACGAAATGCAACTGAATGCAAACAACAGAGAATGTGTGTGTAAGCTGTTGACCTATATTTGTGAGTGTGTGTGTGTTTGTGCATACGTGTGTGTGTACTGAAATATTTCATGAGATTTCATTAAAGTAATATGCATGGCTGAAGATGGTGAAGGTGATAAACTGTATAGCTTCATATAGGTCTTTGCAGCATTCATATACATTACAATAAGCATACATTGACAATAAGAATATCTTTAAAGATTTTAACCTTTAAAGACCACACGTCACCATTGTTAGGTCTGGGTGGTCGTTTAGGTAAAATGGGATGCCCAGTCAGGTAAAATGGGACAGTCAGTGGTGGCATAAAGAATTTGCAATAAAGTCAATAATAATAATTTAATGCATTTTCAATTTTATTTTCTAATCAGAAGTTCTGATTATTAGTTCATGCTGTCCAACATCAATAAAACAAACTACTTTGTGTGTGTGTGTGTGTGTGTCCACACAACAGCAAGAGAGTGTGGGTGTGTGGTGGGGTTGTTGGTGTGAGGGAGGCGGTGGCGGGTTGGAGGCGATAAAGGACCGTGTCCTACATGCTACTTGTGTATGTGTGTTAGGTGGTGGGGGCTGTGTCGTGTGTGTGTGTGGGGGGGGGGGGGGGGATAGAGGGAGGTGGCATGAGGCGGGGAGCAAGGCTATATGCTGTGTACTGTGTTTGTGTGTGTGGGCCGGGGGGGCTGTGTGTGAGGGGGGGCAGAGAGGGCGGCACAAGCGCCGTGTGTGGTGGGCTTGAGCCGCGAGGGCTGTGTCCTGTGTGTGTGTGGGGGGGGGGGTGGGGGGATGAAGCGAGGAGCAATGCGATGTGCTGCGTGGTGTGTAGAGTGTGTGTGGGACGACTCTGTGTGAGGGAAGGTGATGAGGGGGCATGAGTCGGGGGCGCAAGATCTGTATCCTGCATGCTTTCTGTGTGTGTGTGGGGGGGGTTGGTGTGAGGGAGGCGGTGGCGGGGTGGAGGCGACATAGGACCGTGTCCTACGTGCTACTAGTGTATGTGTGTTAGGTGGGGGTGGGGGGGTGGGGGGCGTATGTCCTATGTGTGTTAGGGCTGTCCCAAAAGATTATTTTGTAAATGATTAATCTAGCGATTATTTTTTCGATTGGTTGACTAATCTAACGATTAATATTTCAGTTAGCAGTTATTTTTCAATTGCTCAATTTGCACAAACCAATTTTCAATAAGGTTCAAATCTTTATTATTTTTTTGTTCAAGGAAAATACATTTGTAATGCAACTTGAAGCAAGGTGTACGCTAGCAATCCAACAACAAAATGAAGTCTCTTTCAGGAAGAATACAATAATGAAAAGGTCAGCAAACAGAGCAAGTGCAAAAAAAGGTTTATGTAAGAGCTGTCTTTTGTCAGAGGAATATACATAACTTTTGCTAATCTTTCAGTTAACCAATCGAAGCACCAGAACACATTTAGTAGTAGTTGTTTGTAGCATGTGAACCCCAAAACGCCATCAATGTGGGCTACTTGTAAAATATAATTACCCTCATGTCAATGTACAGAGTACAAAATGTCCATACAGTCTTATTTAAAAGTTAATAAGGTCAGCCAGTTAGCTATGTTGACCTGTTACTAATATCCCTATTATCAAGTTAACCGGAATTTGAATATTAGCAACTAAAATTAGCCCACAATATCTGGATATTGCAGCCGAATTTGGTTGCTAACATTTGCATTCTGAACATTAATTTATGTAATTGCATTTATTTGAAACTCCTATCCAATCAGCGAACAGAGGGTGTGTTGGCTTTGATGTTGACTTTGTGTGCTACATTTGAATTGTAGTGCGTTGGTAGGCTAATTGCATAAGTGACGACCAGGTGTTAGCGATTGGGTAAAGGCAGAGGCACTTGTTTTAAACTTCAGCAGAGTCCACACCTCCTGAAAGAAATCGTTTCTCACGGCCTCCACTCCAGACCCTCTGTACAAAATGAAATGAAGTACGAGGGGCTGGTTTACCAGGCTAACGTTTTTGGCACACAGAAATGCAAATTTCATAAAACCAACGTTTACATTAGACATTCCAACCTGCAGAAAGTCATTTCAGGGAGGTCAACAAGATTCCAATGTGTGGATGCAAAGTATTTGTGTCAACAAATTTTGGTAATTGATGACCTACTACGTCGACAAATCGTCCCAGCCCTATTCAAAACAGTCAGTTTTGACCACAACACAATGAGGTTTAGGCATTTACTTTCCATCACCAGGCTTATTTATCCTTAATTTGTTTTTATCTTTTATGTTTTACATACAGTTCTTTGCTTTTATTTTTGTAAAGCACTTTGAACTGCCTCTGTGTATAAAATGTGCTATACAAATAAACTTGCCTTGCCTGCTCTACAAGCTAACAGAGTGGTTAAAGATTTAAGATTTGAAAAGCTTTATTGTCTGTCGCAATGATGACTGAAAATTGTCCTGGGTTTGAAGCTGTAGGAAAATTAGGTTTATTAGTTCATGTTTAACACGTCTTGCATTGGTGTGAAGGACGTCTTTTTCTAGAAATATTCAGACCTGTTTTTCCCCTGTCATTCCCAGGTGAAGATCAGTGTGCACGTTGCGCTGTGTCTTTCACCCGCTACCTGACTAGCCCTACGGCCTACACCCTTCCGTGCAGGCACCTCCTCTGCCGCCCGTGCCTCACTCACAAGGCCCCACCGAACGCTGGAGGACCCCAGATCATCTGCCCCACCTGCGGCTCCACTGCCCCAGCCAGCGCCGTGACGCGTGTGCATCACTGATCAACATGGATTTCAAACAGACCTGAACTCTTGGCCGTGTCTGAAATGCTGACTCATTCATTTCACAACCAAGCAAAGCAACTCACACCGTACATGGTACTCTCTACAGTGAAGTTCACATTTTGGATTTGACCTTAGACACGTGCACCACTGACCACCATTGACCGACTGGACATTGAAATAAAATCCAGACAGACCTGAATACACACTTCTCACATATTCAAAATGTACACTATATATGGTGCGAGTTGCGTTGTTTCCCTACATAGTGCACTATATATTGAAGAAGTGAGCATTTAGGATTTGTCCATAAGTGGCAACACTGGCAGGATAGAAGGTACTTGAAAAGGGCTGAAATGTGTTAGAGAATAGTAATTGGTGCCTTACTTGTGCTTCTTAGGGTCTTTAAGATGGTGGAATCTTTTTTTCATCTATTATGCTAGACTGGACATATGTAGCTTCCTGAACTTAAGTGTCATGGTCCCCAATCTCTGCAGTTCCCTTCCTCAGCAACCATGTGACTGCTCCTCTCTTCTTCTGTTCAAATCTTGTCTCAAGACTTGCCTGTTTCAAGAACTCTTCTTCTTTGTATGTCACACCCTGCCGTCTGTACAACTTACTGCCATTGGTTGTCTCTATTTAACTGTTTTGTTTGTGTGTGAGGAAGATGGTGTATAAATTAAACATTGTTATTATGATGGTGATACAGACTCTGTGTTGTTTCCAGTCTCTGTAGCCAAACTCTTACTATGAACCTATTAGCATCACTGTCCCACTGTCTATTTAAAGCAGCGTCTTCCCCCTACCTAACCACTGGTAGGTATAGGATTCAAAGCACGGCTGCACTACAGATATGCCGCTCTTATCTCACAGGCAGTGGTGCAGAAAGTACTAAAGTTTAGTACTTAAGTAGAAGTACAGTATTGCCCTACAAATGCAAAGTACAGTAACTATGCAAACACTGAAACTGAGAAAAGTGCTTTTAAGATTCTCATACTGCCCAGTCCAGCATATTGTAGGTGTTAGTGCTGAGGCTTTTATGTACTTTCTTAATAGAAGTCACAAAACAAAGGAGGCGTTATATTCTGCGGAGAAATGTTTTTCAAGATTTGATGGTTTCCTCTGTGAGTTCACCGATGCCCATGTTTTTCAGCAATGCATTGAAAAATGCTTCAAATATGTCCTCTTGAGCCTAGAAACATATCTCTAGACGTTGGTTTTTGTCATTTTCCTGCATAAAGTTACACCAGAAAAAAAAGTTTTTATAATGGCTGTGGCTAATTGGCACATTACAGCATATTAGCATATTTTCAACCATTTAATCATTTCTTGGTCTGTACATTTAATCTTTTGCTCACTGAACTTGTAAGCTGCAAATGTTAAAATTGCCCATTTATTTCCGTGGAAAAGCAGTGCTTGCTAAAATACAGTAGCCTGGTAAACCAACCCCTCGTACTTCATTTCATTTCGTACAGGGGGTCTGGACCAGACACCGTCAGAAACGATTTCTTCCTGGAGGTGTGGACTCTGCTAAAGTTTAAAACAAGTGCCTCTACCTTTACCCAATCGCTAACGCCTGGTCGTCAGGTATGCAAATTGTAGCAACAACACGACTCTGACCCTCAAGAGATTCTGGTCCAGACCCTCTGTACAAAATTAAATGAAGTACGAAGGGCATGTTTACCAGGCTAAAAATACAGTACCACAATTTGTTAATTTTGGCATCTTGTTTATGCAAATTTCAACAGTCAAAAACTGAAAATTCAGGAGCTAGTGGAGTGCAGCACACCTTAATTATCTTAAGAACAAAGGTTCCCAACTTCTACTAAAAATACTTCTACAATCCCAACTCCATAATCGGGATGTTTTAAATGTAAATAAAAAATAAATGCTACAATTCTCAAATCATACAAGCAATAGATTTAATTGAGAATAGTCCAAGAACAACATAATAGTTATTGAACCTGGATTTTTTATTGTTGTATGGGATATTTGTGGTCATTTCAAATTTTAGGGGCAGCAACGTGTCTCAAAAAAGTTGGGACGGTGTCAATAAAAGGCAGGAAAAGTAGAGTAAGACTATGATTTCAGCAGCCCAACTGATATATGCATCTTCATCATGTTTTCCATTTTATTATGCTTAAAATGTGACAGGTCCGGACAGCACGCCAGCCATTTTAGCATCTGGTTGCCCTTCTGATGTAGCCACGCTGTACACAATACAGTTGCCCTCTTTTTCTGCTAATGTTTAAGGTCTACCCTCAAAATATAATGTCTGAGTGCTGTTCAAAACATATTTTATGTATATATATATAATTTAGAATTAATTTTAACTCTCCAAATAAAGCAAACCATAACCAAGGCACATGGTCTCCAGAGTGGCATACTATTGCAGGAAAAAAGACTTTGAAAAAAGACTAAACAAAATGGCATTTTTACCACAAAAAAAAAACTTTGTCTAACTTTGAGGACTTTTAGCTTCAAAATATGACAAATAACCATAATTTTTTTTCAACTTGTACTCTTACTCATGGACTATGTAGGCCTATATCTGCTCTGCATTCATGATTAGTAGTGCAGAGCAGAGCTCTGTATGTGCAAGAGTATAGGGTGAATGCTAACAATTATAATGGTATGCCTGAGTGAACAGGCTATGTTTCATGAAGTGTCACGAATAGGTGTTTGTGAGAACACAGCAGCAATAGCAACAACAGCCACTGTAGGCCTATATGTGTGCAGTGCTGTAGTAGTTTGCTGTTGTGTATGTTAACTGCGTACCGTCCTTGCTGTGGGCAAATGTTCACTCGTGTTCGTCTCCTGTCTGTCGTCTACATACACTGTAGGCCTGTGTGTGCAGTGCTGTAGTTTGCTGTTGCGTATCTTACCTGCGTAGCAGCCTTGCAAATGTTGAGTCGCGTTATGTCCAACATTGTAACCTAGGGTTGTGAGTCCTACCAGCCTGGTGTCGTCATTGCTACGATCAGAGCAGCGTTCAAGAGAATACGGCCAGAGCAGCGTTCAAGACAAAAGGGAGTCAAAGCTTGTTTGACCGATATAGTACAGTACCCTATGTCAAAAAAGAAGTTCTCGCTGGAATTTGATGTTAATTTTGATTTTTTTTGCAGAAATTGTTAGTAGAGATGTTAAATAACAAGATTTTTTTTGTCTTCAAATTTTCATCCTCCATCTTTGCCATTTTTTCATGCATTGTTTGTGGGGTGTCCTGCTATGAAAAACGAATTGTGCGTTTTGCCTTTTCTTTCAATTTAACCATAACTGGTCCAATATTTTGAGCATTAAGTGTCAAACACACTTGAAAAGGTACCAGACCCTGGATAATATCCTAGGTTTCCATACTTTTGAGAGTTTTAAACGATATACAGACCCTTAGCATGTCGAATTCATAGCCTATTAGCCTAGCTATTCAACTGAAAACGGTTCTTATTTTGGAAGATTTTTAAAGTAAAGTTGACAACCACTCTCATTTTGTCAATGTGGGTGTGCTGAATTCAAATCTGCATCAAGACATTTTCTGTTTGACTTCACTTTCTCAGTTTTAGAAGCAGTCAAATTCGCTACAAAGTTAAAGTTAACAAATTAACTTTTTACCCAAAACTTTATTCATAAGCTTCGAAATTCATTAAAAGTTTAACCAAAGTAGTCGATCTAAACACGTTATGGTGTCACTAAATAGCCAGAGCCCTGTATTACTGGCAAAAATTTGCTTATTTATTTTTTGCATAGGATTAAAGTTGTCAACTTTTTCGCTTTGTTTCGCTCCTCTTCGCCTCTTTCCACTCTGTTTGTCTGCCCCATAGGATTGAAAGAGGAGCTTACTTCACTTCAGTAATTATTTTTCACTGTCACTTTGGCCTAATTTAAGTTGATGCAGAAGGTGGAGCCAGACAGAGCTGGTATACTCTGCAGTAGAGAGACACATTCTTTATTTGTCAGGATTACTCATGTGAAATAGCATTTGCGTATAGTTATTTTTGTTGAAAGAAGGTAGAGATCACATTTGTCCAGTATTTTTTTTTACTCTCAATCATTCCAAATCATTCCAAGTTTCTACTTACTAAATTCTATATAACTAATGTAACTACTACTTGAATAGAATACTTTCTTTGCAATGTTGTTTAGTTGAAAGTAGGTATGGAGAAGAAAAGTGAAGGTTGTTTCATTTGTGAAAAAAAACTTAAGAATGATAAGAACTCGAAGTTCACGGCATTCCCAAATTCTGAGGTTACAGTTAGCAATATATTAACCTATGCTAAAAAAAGAACTGCTTGGGGTGATGTCCGGTTTGCTAGTGTTAGTTGTAAAGAACAGGACTCATGCTTTGGGTTTCATTGGACTTGTTACAGAAGCTTGGTTAACAAAACCAACTTGGACAGACTGGCAGAGACGTATAAGAATTTGGACAAATCTACTCAAAAAAGAGGAAGACCTGTTTCTTCTTCAGCTAAAACTGAAGCCGGGCCATCTCGAACAAAAAGAAAAAGCACATTATATGAGAAAACGAAATGTGTCTTCTGCCAGGCTGACAAAAAGGATGGCCAACATCTACACAATGTTGAAACCGAGTCAATGAGCAGAAGGATTATTCAGATTTTGGAAAATTCCACCAACCCCATCTACAATGTCATCAGAGCAACATTTGTAGATTACTTGGATGTTCAAGCCCATGACACAAAATATCATCTGCGATGTTTGATTGAACAGGAAAGAAAATCCTCCAAAATTCCTACTTCGTCATCGCAAATCGCCAGAGTGATTGCTGATATAGAAATCATAAATGTCGTCCAGTTTTCCATTGATAACGGAAAGATTATTTCTATGAATGATATCAATGAGGAGTACAAAGCGATTCTTTTGGAAAACAATGCCACGAATGTGTCAGAGAATTATAAGAAACATCTAACTGCTCTGATCACTGAGAAAATACCATATGCAGCAATCAGTAGGTCTAAGCATCCCCGGGACAGTAATCTAGTGTCATCTCAAAAGACTGTCAGTAGTGCTTTAGATGACTATGTTCGCAATCATTCATGTGAAGCAAAGATCCAAACACTGCTGTCTGCAGCTTTAATTTTGAGGGACACAATTCGAGATCACCCAAAATGGCAGTTTGAAGGTCAGTTCGACAATTTTCAGCTTCCAGAGGAGTTGTACATGTTTTGCAGGTGGACTCTGTCAGGCATCAAGCGCACAATTGATCAGAAAAGATCTACACTGGTTGATCAGTCAGCTTGTATGCTTGCCCAACATGTCATGACTGCTTTCCGTAGTGACCGTCAAATAACTTACCAGCCAAAAGCTTCTTCTGATTTCAGAGTGCAGATTTCCACACCATTATCAGTCGCTTTGCCACTGACCTTGCATTCACTTACAAGAAGTAAGCGACTGGTTAAGTTAATTGAAGATCTCAACATTGGAGAAAGTTACTCCAACATACTCAAGATTGAGAAGCAAATTGCCTCAGCTGTTTGCACACGAATGGATGAGACTGGAGGTTTTGTACTTCCTCCATTTGCCTGCAAAGGGGAGACTGTGTACTTTGCTATTGACAACATTGATAAGTTGATTCATGATCCAAGTGGAATGCAGCAGTTTCATGGAACTATGGTTGTGATGAACCAGAGGGTCCTCCCTGGCGAAAAAACAATGGCTTCTCCACTGAAACTCACCAAAGACACACATTATCACTACAACATGGAGCTTGAAAATGCTCCAAGACAAAATGTGTTTGGGGAGAAATTTCCATGTTTTTACAACAATCAGTTTCACCAGCATCTAGAAGACTCAAAGGCACATGACTGGCTATGGACCATGTATTACGTTTCACATCTTTCACAAGGACAGTGTTGGTCTGGTGCAGCCGCTAATGGTCCTTCAGAACCTTGTGACCTATGTGATGATTCTGTTGTTCCTCTCACTTGGGCAGGATTCAATGCTGTCTGCTCCACCCAAGAGCGGCCTAGTCAAACGAACACTGCTGTTGTTGCTCCCATCTTAAAGGTTCCACCAACCAATCCTACTGCTCTGTACACTGCCCTGAAGTTGGCCATGAATATCAATGCAGTCATTGTTGGTGAAGCTAAGCGCACAGTAGTAACTTTGGACTTGGATTTGTATGAGAGAGCTGTGAAGTTAAGGGAAGCAGCAAAATGTCACGATAAATTGATACTGCGCATAGGTGAACTTCACACTGCATTCGCTGCATTGAAAAGCCTTGGGAAATACATTGAAGGGTCTGGCTTAGAGCAGATATGGATTGAGAAAGGGCTTTATGGACCTGCGGCAGTTCGTCAGTTGCTTGGTGGGAAAAACTACAAACGTGGCTTGGAAGCTCATATCATGACATATCTAGCACTGAAACGTGTGCTAATTCAGTCACTGGCAGATACAGATGAGAATGTCTCTCTCTTGATGAAATCTGTGGGGGAGGAGATACATTCCCTACTATTATCCGATTCTTCAGAAAAATCCCAGGTCCTTCTAACCATTCACCAGAGGTTGGTTTCTTCTGACACTATCAGCATGCTTGCAAGTCATTCAAGCACCCCACAAGCAGCATATCTACACAGCTACATGGCACAAGTAGAGAACCTGCTGCAATTCATTCGTGCAAGCAGAACTGGTGATTGGCCTCTACATCTTGCCAGTCTGGACCAAATGGCAAAATACTTTTTTGCCCATGACTTGTATAAGTATGCCCGTTTTTCCTCCTACTATTTAGCAGATATGCTTGCATTGAAAGACGAAGACCCTGCCTCCTGGGAAGCCTTGCAGAATGATGGCATGTCTGTCTTCAAAACTGACATTCCATTTTCTGGCCTTGGAGTTGATCACGCATTAGAGCAAGAAATCAGACGTCTGAAAAACTGTGGTGGAATTACAGGCCTGACTCAGAATGAAAGTACATTATCACGTTTCCTATTGGCTTCTTCTGAATTACTACGAATGGTTGATGACTTCTGGAATACCCCACAGAAAGACACCGCAGCAAAGTCAGGCCATTACCAACAGAAACCATACTACAAGAGGCGTGTATTTCAAAATGTTAAAAAACTTTGTGGTGGAATCCTTGCACATTTTGATGAGCCATTTTCTGACAGCAATGAGGGACTGCGCAACTTTGTATCTAACCAGGTGGTTTCCATTAGTACAATGGTGGATATCTTGGAAAGAGATTCCAAAGGAGATGCAGCTTACCATGACTTTGTAACATCCAGGCTGCTCACAAGCTCAAAAGGGTCACTGTGGGATCCAATTAAGAAGTTACAACTAAAGATGTTCGGATCCAATCCTGACAAAATTAAAGACAAGCAAGCCCAAAAAGTGACTGAACTCAGTAGGGATCGTGCTTTGTTGACACGTTTCCTTTTAATTATGGAGGTCCGGCCAGATCTGGTGAACATGCGAGAAGTAATTGGTGAATATGAATTATCTGCTTACCCCAGGTCCCTTTTCACTTCAGATGGCTTTATCTATATCCCAACAGACAAGTCTGAACTGATGGCTTCAACAGAGAGGTTGCTGAGAGAGGATACTGCAGTGCGTACAGACTTTTCAGTAGTTGTGATAGATGGCATGGTTGAATTGCAGGGCTTAAGAATAGACAATCATGTCAACACTTGTGCTAAGTTGGCAGATCAGTTCATATCTGTTATCTGTAGGAAAGGAAAAGGTGCTCACGAGGTGAGAGTCATGTTTGACCATTACCTTGAAAAGTCATTGAAAGATCAGACACGTGCTAAACGTGCCAAGTGCTTGACACCAGTTCTCTTTCACATCTCAGATGCCATGGATTTGAGTTGCATAAACATGAAGCAACTTCTCTCTCATAAAGACACAAAAAATCAACTGACTTTGTACCTTCAAGAGAAGTTACTACAAAGATTTTCATCAAGTAGTCAGCTGCTTGTCTGTGCCGCTGGTACAGAGGTTAAGTCAAATTTTGAGGGTGCAATACCAATGGAAATGAAAGAGCATGACCATGAGGAGGCAGACACACTGATCCCCTTACATTGTGCTGATGCTGCATCCTCCCATCCTGGTTGCACAATTCATGTACACTCAGTGGATACAGATGTGTATGTGCTACTTGTATTTATCTACAGTTTCCTGCCACCTTGTCAATTGCTGTTGCATGCTGGGAAGGGCCGTGCAGCTCGCATAATTGACATCGGTGAAACTGTAAAAGACCTCGGAATAAATCATTCAAAAGCCCTCCCAGCATTACATGCCCTCACAGGAGCTGATTGGGGAGGGAAGTTTGCAGGAATAAGCAAACATAAGTGGACAAAGCTGTTCCTGCAGCTTGATCAGGGAGACCCCATTGTTGCCAGTCTGCAGGTGTTGGGTTCAAATCTCTCCCTGTCAGGAGAAGTGCTGAAGAACCTGGAGAATTTTGTGTGTATGGCATATGGATCAAAGCAAGCGTCTTCTTTGAAAGACCTCCGCTGGGAACTGTTTCGAAAAGGAAAAGAAGGGGAAAAGCTTCCACCATCACCAGCTGCATTTCTTCCACACATTCACAGGACAAACTATTTGACCTACATGTGGAAGTCATGCATTAAAGCAAAGCTTAGACTGCCTTCTCCAGTTCATCATGGGTGGTATCTGGAAGGAGATTTGTTCTTACCTGTTTACTGCTTAAATGACACAGCACCAGAAGAGCTCTTGGCCTTTGTCAAATGTGGCTGCCATAAGACCAAATGTGAAAAATCCCGCTGTTCCTGCAATCGAAATGGACTGCCATGCACCCCAGCCTGCACTTGTGTAGACTGCCAAAACCAAGAGGTGTTTAAAAATGATGGAAGTGATAGTGAGGAAAGTGAGGGAGATGAGTGAGAGGAGTTTCATTCAAATTTCCCTGTGTTTGATTTTGAAATAGTTCGCATTCATTGGAATGAAACGTTAAATCAATGTAAATAGTCAATATTGTTCAGAAAATGAAGGGTTAAAAATTGAAGACAAAGTTGAATGTCTATCTCTATCTATGTTCAATCATTTTAAGCAAAAAAGAACATTTTACCAGAGAAAGTACAGGAATCTTACTATCTCTGATTTTACATTCACATCCAACAAGATGTAATAGTTTGTATCACTTGCATTCACTCGACCTAAATGTTAATTTTAAGCAGAACAATGAGGGGTTAAAATTAAAGGCAAAATCTAACTTCTATTTCTATCTGTGTTCAATGATTTTAAACCAAAAAAAAAAAAAAAAAAAACATTTTACATTCAAATCCAATGTGATTCATATCCTGGTAGTGGCCATATGCAGTAAAATAAGCTCCGCCTTAATGGTGATGTCATAAAAATGGGAAAATGGGGGTTTATACTATAAAGAAGTACTAAAATATCTATTTCCATCTATATTCACCCAATTTAAGCAAAAAAAGAATACATTTAGACTTTTTACATCCAAATCCAGCATGGTTTAGGTCCTTATAGTGGGCATATATTGTAAATTAAGCCCTGCCCAAACAATGATGTCATAAAAATGTGAAAATGGGGAGTGAAAATTTGAAGACACAGTGGAATGTCTAATTCTATCCCTTTTCTATCAATTTATGCAAAAAAAATCAATTTTAACATCAAAATCCAGCGAGAACACACAAGACACAGTACTAATATCTCTGACACAGTAGCGGTTCTTGGGGGGGGCGAGTTGCAATTTCGTGAAGGGTGCCGTGCCTTTGGCCTCACAAGCGCTTGAAAAAAATATATCATCTAAAAAATGTTTTATTATACATCATATCACAAATTGGCGCCCCTGCTGAAAAGGCCAGTGCACAGAAGCTGTGTGAGAAAGGGGAAAGGGGAGGGGGCGCGGGGGACAGTTCACCTCTGGGTCTCTCAAATGCAATGCACAAGTGGGCAATACTCTGCAATTGGTGAAGTCAGTCACACATAAACTTCCTTCCCAATAATGCACATTTCATTCATAATATTATATTTACAGGCACGTTTTTAATTGTGTGAAAGGGCTAGTAAAAAAGGGCAATACAAAACGATGTGGTCACCAAGGTGAATAGTCTTAACTCCTGGTCGGCAGTGACAGCGTTCGGGGATTAGAAATACAGTATGTTGACTGTCGAGTGACAAACAGAAGGAGATGGACAGAAAAAGGTCAAAGCCATTAGAAGTGTAGAAACGAGCAAAAGATGAAGGTATGCAACTCTCTCTGCATGATCACGTTATCCATGCCATGAATGAAGGGCTAATGTTAATCATGGTATAACTCTTACGTTTGTTAGCCTTCTAGCTTTGATGCTACGATTGCTATACTCAAAAATAATTTGGTCTTAGCTCAACAAACACAAGATCTAATTTGACCATAAAATTTGGCTTTGCAACAAAACTGTTACAAGTTTTACTGTTACTGGTATTTATTCAGTATTTTTATTTTTTATCCATGAAGTCATTCTGCATATCGACTGATTTTATCCTTATTCCCTACGCTAACTAAAACAACTACCTACAGTCACTTTTTTCGACTTTTGGGGCTCTGGATTTATTCACGGATTTTTGTCTGGACCTGCACTTATCAGGATATTTACGTAGAGTGACATCTGTCTACGCTGGTGATCGGATATCTGCTGAATCGCTTCTACTTACCACTACATCTACTCAACTAATGATAAAATACTCCGCGAGCGAGTGAGTAACTGTGGGGAAACTGTGTGCCTCATGTAGAGCTCCTCTACCAACGTGACATTCTCCGACGTCCTAAATATGTTCACAGAGGGTCTCGACGCAACAGATTGGACGAGGATGGCAAGGCAATTCCCTCTCGTTGTTCTGTAAACCGCTATCACTCAAAGACATCACATCGACGAGTTGAATATAGTGCGCTAGCCTCTCTGCCCAAGTCAGAAATGCAGTCTCACGGTACGTGTCCACTGGTTGCGTCTGATGCGACACGTTATTTTTCAAAGTCGCGACGCCTCCTTTTGTTTGGACGTGATGTGGGCGTGACCGCTGTGTCCATGCAAGCGCCAACATTCCACGCTACAAAATGAAGCCAGGAAGTAACTGTTTAATTAATATGTACTTACACTGTAGATACCTAACACTAACCTTAATTCTATGGTGCAGTGTTGTACATAATGTTACATATTGTTACAGACTTTGTTAGACTGTACCTAATTGATGTAATGGGCACAGTAAAATAAAGTGTAAGATAAAAGTATTACTAACTAAATAAATAGCCTACTACACACTTGCTGTTTTGCGATACAATATATTGTGCCTCTATACCCCGTAACGGCCGCCGCCGGCCGCGCTGTTCTACCCCGTAACGGCCGTGGACGGCCGGTGTTTTTTCCTTGATGAACACAAGCCATCATTCAATTTCTACAGCTTATATACAACAAATATCAACATTTCAGACCCTCTTCAATGTATTTTCATAATCAAAAACATATGTTGGTATTCATTTGTTTTTAGATATTTTCATTTTATTACGAGATGTACCAGTTTCTGCTCTGCGGCTGCTGTGGTTCAGCTGATGTGAATAGAACAGTCCAAGATAGCTAACACATCACTCTTCCTGCCTTGACCACTTTGGCCCAGCAGTCGTAGGATTTGTTACACTTTAATCTTTATCACAGCCATCAAAATAAAAAAAATGCTTGTTTAGGTTTTGATATAGGCATATGTGTGTTTATGCTTGGCTACGGTGGCAGCAGTTCAGCCGAAGTCTCTGCTAAACGTCACTCATGTCACTGTATTCACTATAATATCACACAATTTGTAACCAATGATTGTATACATATATTGCTACAGTAAGTTACTTCTTTCCCGCCGCCAAGATATGATTCGAAACATTATAGTCTCCGAAATCACCTCAGGAACACACATCAAAATGTCAGCACCGAAGCGACAGAGATTTAGTTTGGCAGAAGCTGTACTGTTGTGCACCGATCCATCTCAGGTGCTGGGAGATCATCTTCCCATGTTGGATGGCGATGACAGTGATGTAAGTAATAAATGTAATGTTTGCAGTGAAAAAATATGACCGTAAATATATGTCAGAGAGGTTAAGTTGATAGCTAAGTTGATCGCTAACTTTCACTGACGTTGAATACAGTGTAGCACTTCAACAAATGCGATGCAGGGCTGGGATGTCTTACCTTTTGTGCCGAAAGTTTAGAAAACATTCATGTCCTGTCTGCTACATCCATACAAGGCTTTGGCATAGATTCAACGTTTAGTCCAAGCGTTATTAGCTATTTCATTGCAGTTATCACGTAGGCTAATCCATATCGAGTGACAACAAAACTTCTGAATGAACATCATTTGGTTTCGTCAGGGGGTGTTCACCTTCGTGGGACCTCTTTGTTGAGATAGATAGATAGATAGATAGATAGATAGATAGATAGATAGATAGATAGATAGATAGATAGATAGATAGATAGATAGATAGATAGATAGATAGATAGATAGATAGATAGATAGATAGATAGATAGATAGATAGATAGATCTAATTAATATTGAATCCTAACAACATTTCTATCAACTTTTATTGTCAGATCAATCTGTCTGAGATTTCAGACATTAGCTCTGGAGGTGAGGAGGACAATGAGGGAGAGGCTGTGCGAGAGAAGGAGGATGAGGTCATGATGGAGAGTGAAGCAGAGGAGGCACGTGAAGCAGTGGAGGAAGCAGTGGAGACAGCAGTGAGAGCCAGGGCAGAGTATGTGAGAGGTCGAGGGAGAGGACGAGGAGGGAGAGGAAGAAGAGGAGGATGCTTGGCAGTAAGAGGCAGAAACAGGGGGAGAAGAAGACAGAGCGGAAGCGTGCAAACACATAATGATCCACTATGGTCTGACTCTGTCCCACTTCCCTCCATCCAGCCTTGTATGACTGATCCTGGCCCCAGGTGCAGCTTAACCAACGTGCTTGATATCTTGTGGCAGTTAGTTGGTGTTTTCTTCATTGCTGACCTAGTAAAGTGTACCAATATGTATGCTACATCCAGCAACCCTCCTGCCACATGGTATAACACAACAGAAGAAGAGATGAGGGCCTTCATTGGTTTTAACATCCTGATGGGTATCCATCGTTTACCCTGCTTTGCTGACTACTGGAGCTGTGATCTGTGTGTCCGAGTGCCATACATAGCTGACCGCATTTCTCGAAATCGGTTTGAAGCAATATGCCAATTTTTTCAGTGTAGTTCAGGAGGCGAGAGTACAGACAAGCTGGCAAAAGTTAGGCCATTTATTCAGGTACTACAGGAAAACTTCCCAAAACTGCTTGTGCCCTGGTCTGCGCTGTCTGTGGATGAGGCAATGATCAAATTTGATGGCAGACTGCAGTGGAAGCAATACATGCCTAAAAAACCAGTGAAATGGGGCATAAAGATATGGTGTCTTTGTGACTCTTTAACCGGCTACTGTCTCGCGTTCAATGTTTATACTGGGAAGGATGACGTAGAAGGAAAAGGTTTGGCCCACCGAATTGTTATGCATCTGCTTAGGGGATATTTGGGCCAACATTACCATGTCTATGCAGACAATTTCTTTTCTTCTATTCCCCTGGTAAGAGACTTGCTGGACAATAACACCTACTATTGCGGCACCATCCGAAAAAATTCCAAAGGCTTTCCGAAGCAAATCCTTGAACCAAAATTAACAATGGGGGAGAGCAGAAAAGTGGGAAGGGATGGGATGATGGTATGTAGATGGATGGATAAAAGGGATGTATTTTTTATATCAAGCAGTCATGCAGGCAGAGACCAAGTGAAGCAGAGATCAAAATTTAATAGTCAGCGAATCTCTGTTCCAGATGTGGTCATTGACTATAACAAGAAAATGGGAGGGGTTGACCACCTAGACCAGTTTCGGAGCTATTACAATGTTGGGCGTACTGGTAAAAAATGGTGGAAGTACCTGTTCTGGGGACTGTTGCTGGCAGTATTGGGCAGGCCCCAGCTGGAAGATCCCTGCTTTGAGAAAGCAAAAGTCCTGCCATGTATTTCTTCTGCCTGTCCACTTAACACAGGTAATTTCCCTAATTATCTGATCTACCTGTCTGATAACTTGTGTGCTCTTCAGGAATCAGCTGGCAGAGAAATTGGTCTATCATGTGGCAGAGTTTTTACTTCCTGGAATCACCATAAGATTTGGGCGCTCGGAGGGGGTCTCGCCCGGGGAGTAATTCAATGTAGAACCGCCACTGACTTTGGGTTTACTGTTGCAGTACATAGCCAATTGTCTTGATGGCGCTATCACAGTCTGAGGTTTTAGGCTGTTTGTGCCTAATGGTGCAGAAGTAGCACACGTCGGTGGTCGGCAGTAGCGTGTAGCCAGCGACCATAGACAGTAGAAGAGAATGGACCGTGGGATGGCCTTGTTTTCAATGGGAGCCGTTGACACCAAGCGCCAACATTCCACGCTACAAAATGAAGCCAGGAAGTAACTGTTTAAGGCTGCAGTACCCTTTTCATCCTTTGGGGGCAGGCTCCAAAACAGAGCAATTTTCCATAGACTCCCATGTTAAAAAGTCAATTTTCACAGCAAAAATAAACATACTTACAGCCTGGTTCAAAAAACGGTTTTAGTCTCTTTTGATAGTTTTGGGGTCCATGACAACTCTGAGGGGGGTGAATTTTTTTAGAATTCATTTGCTTTAGGTACAGCCAAGTATTAATTTTATGAATAATTAAGGGCGTGGTCAGTTTGATTGACAGCAGCCAGCTACCGTTGCTGACCCAAGGCTGGGAACTCTTTCTACTCTTCGCAGGCTGTCATCGGATATTTCAAGACCATACCTTTTCCAACAACTTTAGCTGCTAATTATATTACATCCAGACTGTCTTGCGCTGTTGTTAATTGTCCTAACAGGCCGTCAAGGAATGTTTATGTACATTTTTACGGTAAGTGACATTACACTACTCATTGTCATTACTTCTCGTTATCTGTCATTACTAATATGTAGCATTGCTATTAGCGCTGTAGCCCTGAATCACCTCGAAAATGTTAGCATGTTAACCCTGTGTCCAAACGACCTGCCATTATCAAGCATATTTGACTGCTAATATCAAGAGTACTATTTGCCCAAGTCTGTAGAATAGCATTGAGGAAGAGTTAACGTTATTTGAATTTTTGTCGTGGCTGTCTCGGTAGTCTTTGAAGTTCCATACAGTCTGTGTAGCACTAAAGCTCACCGCAAGCTACGTTACAGCCTGCTATGCTTCGGCAACTAATAATGAAGTTAACGTCAGGTAAACTAGTCAAGCTACAAAAGTTCCCGCCTGCCTACATCGTGTCTTTTCTTCCTATGTAAATTCTCTGAGCAATGCACTAATTAACATTGCTTTGCTTACGGGAAAGTTGCCCTGAAATTATTGTCTTTCTAGAAGTTGGGAAGAAAAGTGTAATAATAATAATAATAATAAAACTTTACTTGTATAGCACAGTTCATACATGCAATATGCAACTCAAAGTGCTTTACAGTTTGGCAGGGTTGTTGCAAGACAACATTTCTTGCGGTTCAGTGATGTCAGAGCACATAAATACAGAAGCAGACTGACTCTTGCATGAACACAGGTAGGCAGTCCTTGTAGGCCCTAGTCAGCAATCTTTGTAGTCCAGTGGCGTTAGAGCTATGCAACGCTCTGTTAATGTGGGCTCTTATGTGAACATAGGTCGGCAGTCTTTGCGGGCCAGGGGCACTACACGAGGAAAGTTCATTTAGGCGCAGTCGGTTGTTAGTGTCCCCAGGGAGCAACAGGGGTGAGGAAAAACTCCCTGTTTGTTTGATTTGCGTGATTTCAGGAAGAAACCTCAGGAATCAGTGAGTAAAACTCCCTGTTTTTCTAGGAAGAAACCTCAGGCAGAACCACGTCTCCCAGGGTAGCCCATCTGCCGGGGCTGGTAACGGGAAGTCGGTGACTGAGTAGTTAGGTGTAGGCTTGGTTGAATAGGTAGGTCTTTAGTTGTCGCTTGAAGATGTCGATGGATTCTGCTTTTCTGATGTGCTGTGGTAGGGCATTCCATCTCTTTGGGGCGTAGTATGAAAAGGCCGATTCCCCGATCCTTTTGGGTGGTGCGTCTGGAATCCTCAGGAGACCGGCATCAGCGGATCTAAGGGCTCGTGCAGGGGTATAAGAGGATAATGCGTCAACAATATAGCATGGGGCAAGGCCATTTACAGCTTTAAATACCAGTAGTAGTACTTTGAAGTCAATTCTATAGGATACAGCTAGCCAGTGTAGTTCAGCCAGTACAGGAGTAATATGTTCCCTCTTTCTTGTTTTTGTTAGTAATCTTGCAGCCGAGTTTTGAATAAGCTGTAGTTTTTCAATTGATTTTTTTGGGAGGCCTGTGAACAAGGCATTGCAGTAGTCTAATCTACTTGTAATAAATGCGTGAACAAGTTTTTCAGCGTCTGGCTTGGTCAAGAAGGGGCGAACTTTTGCTATATTTCTTAGATGGAAGTATGCTGTTTTAGTCACTTTGTTGATGTGTGGTTTAAGGCTTAGGTCAGAGTCAAGGATGACACCTAGGCTAGTTACCTGTTCTCTGACATATTGGTTTAGGTTGCCTAGACTGGGGAGGAGAGCTTCCCGTTTGTCTTTAGGGCCGATAAGTAGCAGTTCAGTTTTGTTTTCGTTTAACTTTTGAAAGTTATTGCTCATCCAATGCGTGACAGCTGACAAACAGGAGGTTAAAGACTGTAGAGCTGTAATGACAAGTGCGTCAAATTATGTCTACCGTCTCAGTTCTTTCTCTGTGCTAGTTTAGAAGAGGTGCATGTGTTATTGGACCAATGATGTTACAGACTGTAAATAAGGGAGCGAGATGCTTAAAAGCACCCTTGCTTGTATAGTTTTATTAAGTAGTGAAAATGAGGTGTAGGCTTGAGTGTACCAGACGTAGCAATTACATTAGAACAAAAAAATAGAAGTGTACGCTACATCCACGTATGAACAATCTGCCCTTACACATTACTATGTCTAACATCTGTGTTTCATTCAAGTCATTATCTCATTACATTTTGAAAAATATTGCGACTAACATTTCCGACATGTCTTGTCTGTTTTCCTCTAGGTGATCCAGACAGGCTGGACCAGTGGAGAGTTAACTTGAGGAGACAACACTTGCAGGCTTTCTATTCAAGAAGTAGCTAAAGAGGTAGCAGGTACACCTGTTACAGAGAAAGCAATAGGCAGTGTACTTTACTGTCATTTCTCCTCCAAATATGGCATACAAGTTTTCGACATCCTACCAGACTACAAGCTTACAGTATGTTATGGTTTGTCCAAATGTTGTTCTGGAAAAATATGCTTTACACGTGTTTTATTCAGTAATGCAGTCTTATTGAGGTTATGGTAGTGATATACAATTACATTACACTTAGCAGATGCTTTTATCCAAAGACACTTACAGTAGAGGACACAATACCTCTTTTTTCTTTAAAACATGTACCTGTTGCCTCCATTGAGCACTCTCAAGGTTTCATTTGTGTCACTCTTGACTCCATTAGGCCACAGCTGCCCTTTGCCATTACCATCTTAAAATGTTTTTGTGTAGCACTTTTGTTTACGGGTTTTCCTGCTGCATTTGATACTTTCACCCTTTTGCTATATTACATATAACTTTATTAACTTAAATGTTCTGATTTCTTTACACATGTGGGCAAATATCAAGGTCTGGTCAAAATGTCATGTCAGGCACTTTTGTTTACGGGTTTTCCTGCTGCATTTGATACTTTCACCCTTTTGCTATATTACATATAACTTTATTAACTTAAATGTTCTGATTTCTTTACACATGTGGGCAAATATCAAGGTCTGGTCAAAATGTCATGTCAGGTACTGAAAAAACATTGACACGTTCAATACTTATTCTTCCTGGTATACATGCTATTAACAAAACTCAGATTTTATCACTTTGCTCACTGACTGCAGTGTATGTTTTATGCATTGCTTTTGTTTACAGTGACATTTTAGTATTTTCCCTTTTATGTGTTCATAGTTTGGTTTGAAATAAAATTACATTTTCATTTCATTCAGTCTTGATTTCATAAATACAATATTACAAATTCCATATACATTTTAAGTGTGATTTCAGTGTAAGTGATCAAAACCAATAACAGTGTCATGGGAGAAAAATGTGTTCTGTCAACTATCTCCAGACATGTGCTGTCCTTATATTTAATGTTATCATATAAAAATCAGCCCTTGATCTTCTTTGGGTCTGCGGATCTCCATCAGAGACGCTGGGTGATGGCAGAGATGATGATCCTCATATGTGGGTAACACCGATAGACATCACACAAGTCCTGCTTCATCTCTGCAATAAGATGAACACTCCTGACTTGTCCAAGGTCATTTCAGCCATACTGGATGAAGGACATCTGAGACTGTTCTTTCTTGTAAGGCCTGAGAGAAAAACAGGAGGACGCCACACTATTCCAGTCCACCCCAGCCAAATCACCGCATCTGGGTATTAAGTCCCAGGTTAGTGGCCAGGGACCTCCTTGCAGCCTCCCCTCAACGGTGAACGTAGCTGTCCCCGTGAATCCATACAGTTGGAGCTACAAAAAAAAGGAAAGCATGTTAAAACAATAATACCAATACTACTGGTAGTGTTTTAATGCCACTTACTAGTTTCTGTGGCCATTTGCAATGTTAAATTGGTTTCTAGAAATACCAGAGTAGTCATAATTATTAGCAAGTTTTTGAGACATGAGGCATAGCTGTATTTGATATTTGTGTATATTTTCATAATGTGACATTTGTGCATTTGCTATATGCAATTGTATTTGCTACATAAATAATATTGTTCTTGTTCATATTGTGCCTTCCATTATGTTGGATTGTCCTCAGTCACTTTGAAATGGCCACTGAAACCATTTTAAAACCATTTGTACATTATATGCATTTGAGCTATGGCAGGTCTCAATGAGAAAATGTGAGAAAGCACCGGGATGCACACCTTCATTGATAAAGTCCACAATGTACACCTAATAAACTAGCAAGACTATATCAACAGCAGCAAATAATGACTATTACAGCTTCACATAAAAAGAGCAGATGAAACAGGTGACGTTTATAGTAAGGTTTCAATCAAATAACAGACCAAATTCGATGTCAAGGTATCATGACCACGACCACAGACTGTAAACGACGTGGTTGCTATGCATTGCTAATTTCTGCTAACGTACATTAATTTAGCACTACCATAAAGCCTGATGCCTAAATCGTTATAAATTAAGTTATCAACATCAATTGTTCAAAATCGTACATGCTTATTAATCAAATGTACTAATGTACTACAAATATTAATTGGATTTCAGCACTTACCAGCAGAGTAGATAAAAATCGAGCCCGGTCTCTGGTCAAACAGTCAAGAGTCAGTCAGAAAATCGGTGGAGCTAGCCGGCAGCTAGGTTAGCATGTAGGGCAGACAGAAGGCGGGTCTTCCGGCCACCTGGCACCACCTTTTTTCCCCATATAAGGACTGGCCGTCAGAAGGCGGGTTTAGAACACCGAACGCATTGGCTAAGATGGCAGCGCCCTGAACCTTCAAATAAAGCCTCATTTTGGTATTTAGAAAGTCTATGCGTGACGTCACGGAGGGTTTGTCCAGTTCTTATATACAGTCTATGTGTCCATGCCGGGCAGTGTATGTAAATTGCACATAGCCGAGAGGACTCCCTATGCACCAGTGGCGATTGCTCTAAGACAACAAGGGAGGCTCAGCCTCCTCTAAAAATCATGGAGAAAGTAGTTTACTACTACTATGTTGTACTATATTTACTATACTGTATTTACAGTGGTATTTCATCTCCAGCATTGTATAATGTGTTCAAGACAAAATCGTTCAACAATTAGTTTCCACAGTGCGTCCGTTTTTATTTCTTTTATTTTTTTTGACAACGTGATCCAGTCCAGCCTCACTGGACTTAAATGGCACTTGCAGTTTGCTCTCTTTCAGTGCGAAAACCTAGACGTTTATTGGACAAACGCTGAAAAATCGTCACTTCCAGGGAGGCTCGGACTCACTGGGAGTGAATGGAGAGGGCGGGCTTCCTAGAGGAGGCTGAGGCTCTGTGTGGTGATTGGAGGAACTGTTAAACCGGGAGGATTTTTATTCATTGACAGCTTCTTAAAAAATATCGACAGGTATAGCGGTGGATTTCATGCTGCTCAGTCAGTCAGTACCATAAATAGGGAAGTGGTGAGAAATCTCCATTCGTTTTGACTACCATTCACTAGTGTCTTTGTACATAATTTTGTAAATAAAGTGTAAATATGGTGTTATTAAGTTTGATACCTGTTTTCAATTCAGTTTGAAAAGTTCGTTTATTAGAGGGGGGAAACTAGCCAGCTAGCAAGAAAGCTGTGCATTATGGCGGCTAGCATTTTTTATTTGATTTAAGCGAACAAATTTTATAGTCTTCCTTACAAAGAGAAAATTCTGAATTAAACAGCAGGACAGACCAACGCCTAACATTGATTTAGTTAAAAAGGTAGGGGGAAATCATCGTTGTTTTCAGCTCTCCTAGTATGACAAGGTCAACTGGCTAACTGCAGGTGCAGCTGTAGCACAATGGGCTAAAGCTAACTTAGCAACCTGGTCTACTTGCCATCGAGAGTCCCTAGAGAAGATGTCCAGCTGGTATGACATGGTAACAGACAAATTTTTAGAAAAAAAGAAAGGAGGGCAGTATTTTCTTATACATAATATTGCTGTGGTGGTGGTTCTTCTGCATAAAGCAACATAGGCCTTATTATTAACAGTTTAAAATTTATCCTACATACAAAATATTAACAGAAATAGACTAAATAATTTTGTCACAGTATATTGGCCAGTATGCTACTGGGCCAAAAGAAATAATAAGTCACTTCACAATTTGTGGGCTTGCTGGGACAGTCTTTGGCCAATAGAACCATCAAGTCATTTCAGTGTGTTGGCCAATACTTAGTACTGGGCCAAAAGAACCAATGTGTAATTTCACAGTAGGTGGGCCAGGAACACAGGTGACACTCAGATGTGTGTGGGGCCATTTCTGAACTGGAGACCCAGCCAAAAGTGGGGCGACTCAGAGGCAAGGGTGTGGGCCATAATTGACATTTTTTCCTATGTGCCTAACTGACCAGCCTCCCCTGTTTGAAAGACTACCAGCCGCCACTGCTATGCACATATCCTTATCTTGCTGCCTATTCTCTACTACACTATCCCTTCAAAAGTAAAGAGGTAAAGATTTTAGGAAGGTCTATTAAGAACTATGACTTCGACAACACGTAATTGGTGTGTGTGTGTGTGTGGCTAGCCAACCAACACGGTAAATGGCTGGGTTTGCACAAGCTCTGCACATAACAGTCCAGTTCATTTTGCACATAACAGTCCATAATTAACCCACCATCTGCACTGACGATGTCTGCCACCTATCTCCACGACTCGTCCCGGGTGGAGGTGTGTCTGTATGAAGACAGGGAGGAATATACTGTATATATGGGGGGAGACACGGCGACAATAAGCCTCTCCTCCATTGTTGAATTTCTTGAATTTGCTAATGCTAAAGTTGCTAAAGTTATTAAGTTTGCTAAAGTTAATGACGGGAGGTAAAGACGTCACGAGACACCTTCCCTTCTGGTCTTCCTCCATTGGTCAATCACGTCGCGTTCGACGGATTCATTTGCATAAAATAAAGCAGAGCTCAACTTCCAGACGCGACGGAGCTGGTCAAACAGACGCGCTGCCTTCCCGAGATCCTTTGCGAAAGCGACAGTAACGGTTTGACGGACTTCATTGACAATGCATTGAAGGCGTTTGACGTGTCACGTCCGACGCAACCAGTGGACACGTACTGTCACTTGACCAAACTGAAAATTGGATTGTACAACATACGATCTCTTACCAACAAAGCTCCGCTGATCAATGACTTTATTGGAGACCATAAAGTGGATTTTTTATGCCTCACGGAAACTTGGCAACAAAACAATGATTACTTCCACCTGAATCAAGTAGTCCCACCCATAGACATACTATACATGTATAGTATGTCTATGGTCCCACCGGGATTTGTTTTCATCAGTGAACCTCGCTCTTCCGGGAGAGGAGGCGGTCTTGCACTGCTCTATCGCGATAACATCAAACTCACACGCCTGGATATTCCTATTCAATCCTCCTTTGAGCTGCTGGCTGTTAAACTCTGTGGACCTACACCTACTATTGTTGCGGTAATGTACAGACCACCTACTCTACAGCACTTAACATTCTTGCCCCCTTGAAGGCTAGGACCGTCTCATTTATACACTCCTCACCCTGGTTCACCCCTGAACTCCGTCAAATGAAGTCCAAGGGACGGCGCCTGGAGCGGTTATCAAAAAAGACTGGCCTTGTTGTGCATAAGGAGATGTATGCTGAGCACATCCTTCTGTACAAAAACTCCATTTCTGCTGCGAAAACATCATACTATGCAAAGACCATCCGTGAAGGAGGAAGAAACACCAGGACTCTCTTTTCTATTGTAAATGGGCTACTTAAACCACCTGATAACACCATGCATCAGTTACTAAAATCACCAGTGACCACTCCCAACAATGACATCCCAAATGACCATTGCTCTGTGTTATGGACAGATATCGGGTCGGATCTGTAATTGACATTGACGCAATGGCGTGCACTGATTGGTCACGTGGTGATGGTGGCGGTAGTCGCAAATCATATATCACCTGTGAGCTCGCTACTGAAAGTTAGTTGGTTAGAGAGTGGGTGACGGGGGAAGCCTACTTTTTGCTGACCGCTTCACAGCACTTCATAGCTCTATTTGCACATATTGGCACATTTGCACCTTTTTACCGTTGCTTTCTGAACTTGTTTGAATTTGTGGATTTTAACTATTTGGATTGATGGATTGAAGAACTGTGACGTTTTTATCTCTTTTTGAAACCTGTGAAAAATAAAGCAAGCAAAACGAAAAACTGGGATGCATAGAGTTATTTTACACAGACAGCGCGTCGGCTGTGGCAATGGCAATGGCTGCCCGCATTCAGAGCACAGCTTGTTGACACGCCGAGAGAGCCCACTGCCACCAACGTGAAGAAAGCGGTTGTCTAAAGGAGATGAGAAGACGGCAGTGGTAACGTAACCCCTGTTTACTGTGTATCGCTGGGTTTTTGGAATGCAGTTTGTTACTTCCACAAGTTGATGTTGCTACTAACGTCTCACAGACATCCCAACCTCCACAAACTCAGTTCCGGGAGATGTCCCTTTATGTGCATTGTTTGGGAAGTGAAAAATGAGTGCACAAGATAAAGCCCCTTGCGAAAAATGCACAAGACAAAAGACAAAACGTTCTCACTGAAAAAGCTCTGGCGAACAAAATTGAAAACATTCAAACACAACGAAAGCATGTAACTAAAATGAAAAGTGTGATAGGTTCCCTGAAAGAGCTAATGAATGCTGACTAAAATGAATCTCAGGTCAAGTTGCAACTTAATGAATTGATACATCTGTTTAAAAGCGTTACTGAACTGCATGAATCCCTGTTGCCATTAATGCCACAGGATGAGAAAGATAAACAAAATGTATGGTTTTCAAGCATCACAAAATACAATCAAGCTTTTATTGAGGATGTACAAATATGGTTGGCAGGCATCATTAAAAGGCCAGGCAGGTCATCATTCGATGAAGCATCATCACAAAAGGCCCCACTGGGGGGAGATGTTCGAGCACGTGAGCACACAGAGGAACAAATTTGCCTGCCTCTTCATTCTCAGCATGACATTCAGGCTGATGTGTCGCCACTTGACAGTGTATCAAATCATGGCAGTAGGGCGAACTCAGAAGTGTCTTCAATTGCATCTGCATATCGCAAAGCTGAAGCTGAAATGGCTGCCTTACTCACTCGGCAACACCTGCTTAAAGAGAAGCACAGTCTTGAGGAGCAGGAGGACAAATTAAGGAGAAGGAAAGAGGAACTTCAACTGGAGGCAGATATCGCTGAGGTTGTGGCAAAAGCAAATGTGAGGAGTACTGCGTCAAAGAAATCAAATGGGATGGAGTCCTATTTTAAAGCAAAACAACAGGCCTTTAAAATTCTTAATGTGGATGCCGATACCTTTGTCCCACCGCCAATGCCTACAGTGAAATCTGCAAAACAACACTCAAAATGTGATAGAGTGGCCCCTCTTCTCACTGGACCTACGGCTCATGTGAAACAGTTTAATATACTGTGGCCTAGTGGTTAGGGAGTTGGTCTTGCAATCGGAAGGTTGCCGGTTCAAATCCCACCCTACCCATGGTTGAGATGCCCTTGAGCAAGGCATCTAACCCCACACTGCTCCAGGGACTGTAACTGAAACCCTGTAAATATCTGTAAGTCGCTCTGGATAAGAGCGTCAGCTAAGTGTAATGTAATGTAATATACATCTGCCTTCACAACAAAATGCTGCTCTCACTGGCCCTCCTGTGCATGTACAGCGATACAACACGCACTTGCCATGTCAACAAAATGCTGGCTCTGCGACAAATGACAATCTGGTGTCAATCATGCACACACAAAATCAGTTGACTCAGATGTTAGTCCATCAGCAAAGCCTGTTATCTCTGCCTAAAAGAGAAATATTTGTTTTTGACGGTAATCCTCTGCACTTCCATGCCTTCATGCGTTCATTTGAACAAGTCATTGAGTCAAAGACCGATAACCCTGATGACTGCCTCCATTACCTTGCACAGTACACTAGGGGGCAACCTAACGAACTTGTAAAGAGCTGCCAACATATGTCAAATGGTGCTGGCTATGTAAGAGCAAAAACACTCTTGTACGAACACTTTGGAAATTAGTATGTGATTGCAGTTTCGTATTTGAACAAAATTCACTCATGGCCTGCTATTCGATCGGAAGATGCAGAGGCCCTTCGAACATACAGTTTATTTTTTTACGTGGCTGTTGTAATGCAATGGAGGAAGTTGATGGCCTCTCTGAATGAAATACACCTGGGAATATGCTTTCTGTAATTAAAAAACTGCCTTACAAACTGAAGGATAGATGGTGATCAGCTGCATGTGATATTCAGGAGAAGAATCATCGAAGAGCCACTTTCAAGGACATTGTTTACTATCTGGAACACCAAGTTAAAATAGCCACTGACCCTGTTTTTGGGAATTTGCTTGACCCCCTGTCCCACCATCCAGCAGCCGAGGCCAGCGATGGAGGGAAGCGCACACTGCGACCAAAAATGAAAGGGAGTAGCTTTGGCACAACAGTTACTGGCGTTGAGGTGGATCAAGTGGCAATGCAAGAGCATCATAACCGTGAGAAACATTGCCTGTTTTGCAAAGGTTCACATACTCTGGAGTCATGTTCTCTGCTTAATAAGAAGCCTCACAACGAGAAGATTTCCTTTCTTAAAAAGAATGGCATCTGTTTTGGCTGTTTGTGTACAGGGCACATCAGTAAAGAATGCAGACAACGTCTCTCATTCAAAGTCTGTACTTTTAAACATCCAAGTCTGCTGCACATCCAAAAAGACAAGAATGAAGTCAGGTCAGACACCTTGGCAAATGAAAATCCTGTTACAGTCCAGTCTAGTGGCCTTACTGGGGCCGGTGAACAAAGCTGCAAGCTGGCCATCATACCAGTTAAGGTGAAATCTAGGAGAGGCCGCAGAACCATCGAAACCTACGCCTTCTTGGACCCGGGGAGTTCAGCGTCCTTTTGTACAGTGGGTCTACTGGACAAGCTGAATTTGGCACAGAGGAGGACTAAGATTCTCTTGCGCACAATGGGGCAGGAGAAGGTGGTGAATAGTGGCATCATTTCACAGCTAGAGGTCGCTGGACTGGAGAGTGATGTGTTCTGTGACATGCCTGACCTCTTCACTCAGCAGAGCATGCCCGTCAGTTCTTGTAACATCCCGAGGCAGCAAGACCTGAAAAACTGGCCGCACCTGAGCCATGTGCGTCTGCCAGAAATACAGGCACAAGTTGAACTCTTGATTGGCATGAACATGCCAAGAGCACTGGAGCCTCTAGAGGTTGTAAGGAGTGTGGACAATGGACCTTTCGCCATTAAGACTGTCCTTGGTTGGACAGTGAATGGGCCTCTTGGCAAGGAATGCTGTGAGGGGCCGAGATGTACGTCAACAGTCACTGCCAACAGAATCTCCGCTGTTGCTTTAGATGAATTGTGGAAACAGCAGTTTAAGGTGGACTTCCCTGAGAGCACATATGATGAGCAGCTGGGGCTATCAAGAGAGGATGCCAAGTTTTTAGAGTTGGCCAGTAAGACAGTGACTCTGAGAGATGGGCACTACAGTATTGCCCTGCCTTTGAGAGATCGAGACATGAGCATGCCTGACAACCGTGCAATTGCAGAGCAACGTGCTTTAAGTTTGAAAAGAAGATTTATCAGAGACAAAGTCTTTCACAAAGATTACACCGTTTTCATGACTGACCTCCTTTCCAAAGGCTATGCACAAAGTGTGCCAACTGCAGACCTTCAATGCAGTGACCTTAAGATCTGGTATATTCCCCATCATGGGATTTACCACCCAACCAAAGGGAAGCTCAGAGTTGTCTTTGATTGTGCGGCGTCATTCAGGGGTATTTCCCTGAATGCACAGTTGCTGAGTGGCCCTGACCTCACCAACACATTGGTTGGTGTGCTGACTAGATTCAGAAAAGAGCCTGTTGTCTTAATGTCCGACATTGAAGCCATGTTCCATCAGGTGCGTGTGCCAGAGGAAGATGCAGACCTGTTGAGATTTCTCTGGTGGCCTGGTGGTGACTTTAGTCAGAACATGCAAGAGTACAGAATGAGAGTCCATTTGTTCGGGGCAACATCCTCTCCGAGCTGTGCTAACTATGCTCTACGGAAATGTGCAGAAGACAATAAGGCACACTTTAGCCAGCAGGCAATTGACACCATTTTTTACAGTTTTTATGTCGATGACTGCCTTGCCTCGGTAGCTTCGGAGGAGGAAGCCATCTCTCTCTACAAAGACCTCGGAGCCATCTGCGCTGGTGGCTTCTACCTGACGAAGTGGGTTAGCAATAGCCGCAGTGTCCTGGCCATAATACCTGAACAAGAACGAGCAAAGGAAGTCAAGAACCTGGATCTGGATTCTGATGTCCTGCCTGTTGAGCGAGCACTGGGGGTACGATGGTGCGTGCAATCAGATGTCTTCAAGTTCTGCATCTCCATTCCAGAAAGACCACTGACCCGTAGAGGAATCCTCTCCACCGTAAGCTCCTTCTATGACCCTCTAGGGTTTCTCGCTCCTGTCATCTTCACTGCGAAGAGGATCCTCCAAGACCTATGCCAGAGGGGGATAGGATGGGATGACCCTGCACCATCTGCAGTTGCTCAGGAGTGGAGAGACTGGGTGGAAGAACTGCACCTGTTGGATAACATAAGCATCAGACGATGTCTAAAGCCTCCTGACTTTGGAGAGCTGGCCACTGCACAGGTGCGCCACTTTGCAGACGCGAGTGAGAAGGGGTATGATGTTGTCACCTACCTGCTACTGTACAACAATGCCTTACAAATGCACACTTCCTTCATAATGGGGAAGTCCAGGGTGGCACCATTGAAACTGGTCACAATTCCCCGCATGGAGTTGACTGCAGCCGTGGTAGCAGCTCGCATGGATGGACTGTGGAGGAAGGAGCTAAGGTTACCACTCCTAAATTCAGTGTTTTGGACAGACAGCACCTCAGTGCTGAAATATATCAACAATGAGACAACAAGGTTTCGTGTTTTTGTGGCAAACAGAGTCTCAGAGATTCTTAAAGCTTCAAAGGCCTCCCAGTGGAGGTATGTGAATACGGCAGACAACCCTGCAGATTTTGCCTCCAGAGGCATGAGAGCAGAGCCCTTTTTGAAGAATGTGGAGTGGCTGTCTGGTCCTGCCTTTCTTAGGCAGCCAGAATCAGAGTGGCCTGTCAGCCCAGATAACCTGAAAACACTCCCTCTTGATGACCCTGAAGTCAAGGTCTCCGCCTCCATTGCGGTTTCGCAAGTTTCTGCTGCTGCCAGTGATGCTCATGGTGGTGGGGATGGCCATCCTTTGACCCACCTGATCAGTAAAATCTCATCCTGAACTCGCCTCATCAGAGTGGTGGGTTGGATCATGAGGTTCAAGACAGCACTCCTGCGCCGCAGAACCGCCAACGCTTCTCCTCAGCCTGCTGCTGATGCAGCTCCATGGAGGGATGCTCCCCACAAAGGCATTCTCTCATTGGGAGAGATTAAGGAGGCCGAGATGCAGATAATCAAGTTCTGTCAAACCAAGAGGTATGCAGAAGAGCTCTCCTGTCTGCAAGGTGGAGTTAGCGTAAAACGAAGCAGCCATCTGTACAAGTTGAATCCTGTTCTGGAGGAAGGCGTGCTGCGAGTTGGTGGACGTCTTAGTAGAGCGGTCATGTCTGAAGATTCTAAGCACGCCGCCATAGTTGCTAAAGATCTTCCCATTGCCAACCTCATTCTACAGCACATTCATAAAGAAGTGGGTCATGGTGGTAGGAACCACATTCTGTCAAGGCTGCATCAGAAATACTGGATTCCTCGTGCAGGCACCCTGATCAGAAGCATTATGGCAAGATGCATGGTCTGCAGGCGGCATCATGGAGCTGTTGGCCAACAGCAAATGGCTGACTTAAATGGAAGTAGAGTGACCCCAGAAAGACCTCCCTTTACCTGTGTCGGAGTGGACTACTTTGGCCCCTTCGAGGTGAAGCGAGGGAGGAGTCTGGTGAAGCGCTATGGAGTCCTCTTTACCTGCTTGACGATCAGAGCTGTGCATATCGAGGTTGCTACATCTCTTGACACTGACTCCTTCATCAATGCACTACGTCGCTTTGTTGCAAGACGTGGCCAGGTCGAAGAACTGCGCTCTGACAATGGTACCAACTTGGGTACCAACTTGTGGGGGCTGAGCGTGAGCTGAAACGAGCCATTGAAGAGTGGAATCAGGAAAGGATCTCTGACACGTTGTCTTTAAGAGGAGTGCAATGGATCTTTAACCCTCCAACCGGGTCACACCATGGCGGGGTATGGGAGCGTTTGATTCGTTCCATCAGAAAGGTCCTCAACTCCACCCTGCAGACACAGCATTTGGATGAGGAAGGGCTGCAAACTGTTCTATTCGAAGTGGAGTCAATCCTTAATAGTAGACCAATTACACAGGAGTCCACTGATCCGCATGACCTGGAAGCACTAACACCAAACCACCTCCTTCTGCTCAAGTCAAATCCAAGTTTGCCACCTGGTCTGTTCCAGGAACATGATCTTTATATGCGGAAAAGGTGGAGACAGGTCCAATACATCGCCGATCTATTCTGGAAAAGATGGATTAAGGAATACCTGCCACAGCTTCATCTAAGCCAGAAATGGACAAGGATCAAGCGCAACTTCACTGCTGGAGATGTGGTCCTCATCGTAGACGACTCTGCACCTCGTGGTTCTTGGGTCATCGGCAGAGTCACAGCGGCTGTGCCAGACCAGAAAGGGCTGGTGCGTCAGGTCTGGGTTAAGACCCCAACCAATCTTGTATACAGACCTGTCACAAAATTATGCCTCCTTACGGAGGCTCCTGACCTCTGACCCCTTGACGCAACATGACGTGACTTTGACAACGTTTGACGTCATGCACTGGCCAGTTGACTTGACTTGATCAAGGCTAAGTGCTGGTAACCTCTGGCCTTGGACTGACCCTTGACTGGTGTTGACAAAAGGGGGAAACACACACACACGCCCACGTACGCACGCACGCACATAACGAAGGGACAAGGGAGATGATATCTTTATGGACTTGAGTGTTTGATAATTGACAATGTTTGATGTGATGTGCATGCATACTGCGCTTTGAGTTATTAACGTGTAATTATTACTGTGTAATGATGTAATAATTAGGGGCCGGAATGTTATGGACAGATATTGGGTCGGATCTGTGATTGACATTGACGCGATGACGTGCACTGATTGGTCACGTGGTGATGGTGGCGGTAGTCGCAAATCATATATCACCTGTGAGCTCGCTACTGAAAGTTAGTTGGTTAGAGAGTGGGTGACGGGGGAAGCCTACTTTTTGCTGACCGCTTCACAGCACTTCATAGCTCTATTTGCACATATTGGCACATTAGGAACGTTTGCACGTTTTTACCGTTGCTTTCTGAACTTTTTTGAATTTGTGGATTTTAACTATTTGGATTGATGGATTGAAGAACTGCGACGTTTTTATCCCTTTTTGAAACCTGTGAAAAATAACGCAAGCAAAACGAAAAACTGGGATGCATAGAGTTATTTTACACAGACAGCGCGTCGGGCATATTACTTCCCCTGATCAGCTGCTCAGCGACTGAAAGTTTGGTAGATCAGTCGCTAATACTCTGCTTTCCTGAATTTTTTTGATTCTAAAATTGCCAACATCCACAAACAGCTGGCCTCTGCAAATATCATGCAGCCTGAACTGGTGGCAGCAATTACAACAACACTGACCTCATCTGGTGCCTTACATGGCTTCAGCTTTCCAACTGAGGAGTACATTTCTGAGCTCATTACCAAATCAAACTCTTCCACATGTCTCTTGGATCCCACTCCCACCTCACTAGTTAAAGTATGCCTACCAGTTATAATAACACCGATAACCTCCATTATAAAATCCTCTCTGACAACTGGCACAGTTCCATCATCACTAAAAGTTGCCATGATTAGACCAACACTGAAAAAACCCGGACTGGACTGTAATGACCTCAACAACTGTCGTCCCATATCCAACCTACCTTTCATCTCCAAAATACTTGAGAAAGTAGTTGCATTCCAACTCCAGGCATACCTCCAACATCACCTTTTTGAGCAATTTCAATCTGGCTTTCGCCCTCAGCATAGTACTAAAACAGCACTCATTAAGATCACAAATGATCTCCTTTGTGCAGCTGATGCTGGTCTACTGTCCATCATCCTTTTGGACCTCAGTGCTGCTTTTGACACAATATCCCATCAACTTTTGTTAGAGCGGCTAATGAGCATAGGAGTCTGTGGCACTGCCTATAAGTGGTTTGAGAGCTACCTATCGGAACGAACCTACTTTGTTCAGATCCAGGACCAGCGATCTGAAAACTCTACCCTCCATTGCGGTGTTCCACAGGGATCAGTACTGGGGCCACTTCTGTTTATTGTCCACCTTCTTCCTCTTGGTAACATCCTCAGGCACTATGGAATCCAGTTTCACTCATATGCTGATGACACCCAGCTTTATGTATCCACTAGTCCCACTGCCAGTCTCCCACCAAATGCTCTTACTGCCTGTCTCCATGATATACAGGCATGGATGACACAAAACTACCTCAAATTGAACAGCAATAAAACAGAAGTTTCCTTATTGGGACCACAACAACTCTGCAAAAAAATGACATTGCTTCAGTGTCTGTAGGTGATGACATCATACCAGTCTCCAAACATGTAAAGAGCCTTGGAGTTATCTTGGACAGCACCCTCTCATTCTCAAATCACATCAGTAATGTCTGTCGAACTGCATTTTTCCATCTAAGGAACATCTCTAGATTGCGCCCTGCACTTACCCAGCACTCTGCTGAAGTGCTTGTCAACAGCTTGGTAACATCTCGGATTGACTACTGCAGTGCAATTCTGTCAGGCATCCCCAAGAAACTTTCTCACTGTCTTCAACTTATCCAGAACTTGGTGGCACGCATTATAACCTGCTCAAAGTCATCTGACCATGTTACACCCCTGCTGCTCCAGCTACATTGGCTTCCGATACCCCAGCGGATTACCTTTAAAATCCTATTAATTACATTTAAAGCCATCCACAATATTCCCCCATCATATCTTAAGGACCTGTTGCAGATCTATTCACCCTCACGTTCACTGCGGTCATCTAATGCAGGATTACTGGTCCAACCAGACATCCTACTCAACACAATGGGTGCAAGGGCCTTCTCATATGCTGCTCCGAAATTATGGAACTCGCTTCCCTCATTCATCCGCACACAGGACTCTGTGTCGCAATTTAAAAGTGCACTGAAAACGCACCTTTTTAAATTAGCATATGAGCTCTAAGCCATCTTCATTCACTGTTTTTATGCTCCTGATATTGTTTTTTAATGTTGATTCCTTTATTTATTTATTTTTTTTATTATATTTTCTGTAAGGTGACCTTGAGTGCTTTGAAAGGCGCCGTGTAACAAATAAAATGTATTATTAAGTTCAGTTATTATTGATTTCCATAATTTGGGTTAACGTTGAGCCCTGTCATTAGCCAACAGAATGTTATTATGGTCGTTTCAACATTTGCAGTTTGCTGCAACTCATAGTTTACATAGATATATAGCTAATTGTTCCTCCCTAAAAGATAGATTAATATAGCGTCTAATGGCTGGGGAGTAATTCAATGTAGAACCGCTGTTCTGAAATTTGTTCCTACCTATAATTTCTTCCTACCCGTAGTGGAAATTTATAGCCAACATGAAAATGACGATGCTTCGCAGTATTAACTATTCAAACTGCATTCAGACACAATCTCATGCACATGGCAAGTTGAAATACGATGAACGCCTGCAAAGCCTAGGCTAATTTCGTAGGCTACATGAGCAAGTTTTATGACAACATGAAAATGACAATGTTTCGCAGTATTAACTATTCAAACTGCATTCAGACACAATCTCATGCACATGGCAAGTTGAAATACGATGAACGCCTGCAAAGCCTAGGCTAATTTCGTAGGCTACATGACCAAGTTTTATGACAACATGAAAATGACAATGCTTCGCAGTATTAACTATTCAAACTGCATTCAGACACAATCTCATGCACGTGGCAAGTTGAAATGATTTGACTGTCAAACCTAAGCATTGAATACTGGACGACACACACCCCAGATAGCAAACATTTTGGCTGTGGTTTGGCATACATCTGGCATTTTTTGGATTTATTTTGGCACAGCATTAAGGCTTTGGCCATACTTTGGCATGCTTATGGTTTATCATAAAAGACTAAAAGGCGCCAGTGATGCAGCTGAGTTATGGCATATGTCTGGTTAGCCAAAGCCCTGGCATTTGGCTTTATTGCGGTGTGATTATGGCTTACCACAATACATCAAAAGGCGCCAGTAATAAGTCATCATTTGGCTGAGTTATGGCATATGTATGAAGGTAGAACAGTGCCATATATCCAAAGAAGAGGATGCGCATCACACAGTTTGTATTTGTAACTTCAGATCCACACATCTGCAAAACACAAACTGCAAGCATATTGCACAACTTGTGAATAGCGCATCTCCGAGTTTGCACTTGTAACTTCAGATCTGCAAAGCTGCACAACAGGATTTGCATGTGCAGCTTCCTGTGCTCGCTCAGTTGCGTCATCCATAGTGCGGGAAAAGAATGCAGCAATCATTAGAACGTGCAGGACCGCCTGCAGAAAAAAATCGTGAGGTACGCTGCACCCCCACCATGCGTTTTAGCTTGTAGCTAAAACGCATTGCCGTTGTAATTAAAGTTAATTCTCCTCCTGCCAGGCCAGCTGCACGAAAATTATCATATCTAACCAAAATTTAAGTAGCAAAATTCTGGAGAAGTCCAAAAAAGTCAACTTGTGGTAGCCTATGTCTTAAAGTAATATTGCTACGTTGGATCAGTGTGACTTTATGTAGAAACAACACAACCAACGCTAGCCTGCTTATGCTGTCAGAGAAGTCACGCATCCTACCTGTTATACTATCATGTAGCAACGCAGCAATGAACGCTAGTATACGATCAGCAGTGCATACAATAAAATGTTTTACTGAGTAACACGTTTTCTTTATATCTAGTGACAGTGGTCATGTCGTTAGTTCAGATAAGTACCGGTATACTCTACTTGGGAGATCCGATTAGTTGTCTCACTTTGCAATGACAGCCAGCCTACTAGCTCCAACATCATCTAGTAGAGTTTAGCTAAATGTTGCAAACTTTGCCGCCGCCGAATAGGCTATTCATATCTTCACAATGTTTCTTCAGTATGTATGATTAATTTCGTAAGGCAAGACAAGTTTATTTATATAGCACGTTTCATACACTCCTCATCACTATATCAACACCGCTTACCGACAACGAGTGAATAAGCGTCCGTGTTGCGGTTTCGCACAGGTGTTTGTGTGGGCGGTGCTGCCCTATGGAAACTGCTGTGGGAAACTTGTGTTATAGGAAAAGTGAGTGCGTTTTGGTTGCTGGTCGAGTCATGGACCCTGTGCCCTGTTAGATTCGCATAAACTTAATAGTTGACCATTTAATATGAATCCTACAAACCTGCCTATAAAAATGTCTAGCTATCTGGCTAACTATCTACACTATGCTATCTAGCGATCTCCTATCACCCTCCATTTCTCTATATAAATATGTATCTCTCTATCTAGGCTATCTATATATATGGATTTATCTATGTATCTATCTACTGCTGCTAAACACGCTGGTCTCTCTCTTGCTCTCGTCTGTCTCTTTTGCTTTCGGTCTGTCATCTACAGGTCCTCTCCCCAACGTGACGCCACGGAATGTTTTGAGGGGCTGCGAATTGTAGCACTTTTTCGTATTATATTGTTTTGTGATACCCATCAAATACAATGGATAACAGTTTAAATTTGTATTACCAACAGGAAAGTGGTGTAAATTTGTTATTTATTTATTGAACCCTGCAACACGCCCTTTAAAAATATTTTTTGTTTGATGAATGAGTGGGAAAGACTGTAATTCCAATATTGGACAACTACACAGGGTAGTTTATGCCCCCACAACTTGGTTGGGTCTGCTTTTGCATTTCACACTGGATTAAAATAGATTAACTTATCCACAATACTCAAACTCATTGAAATGCGCCTGTATGTCGCAATAAACATGATGCGTGGGGCGAGCTCAAGCCAGCTAATGCCATGTTTAGTGGCTGATGGCCATTTGGGCTGGATTTGTTTACCATCACAATTGAAAGTGTTGGTGAAATGTTGTAATTTCCTGTTTACATGCAAGACAGGGCTTTATTTATATAGCACATTTCCTTCTTGAATCATTCCAGAAAGACTTTACATACAAGTGCACTTGTAAGTGATTCACATACACTTTAAAAGGTCTAATTGCATTGTTTTTGTCATTAATTTTGCAGGGGTCTAGTATTAATTAATGCCCTGTGACCCAGTTTTGGTTAAAAAAAAAAAAAAGATTTAATGCTCTTGTTATAAGCTGTTCTAGTTTGGTGAAGGAGATGGAGTGGGGAGAATGACAGGTTCTCGGCTACACTACTCACAGGCTAGTCATTCAAAGCCCATTCGGTCATAGCACACCAAAAAGAAGATTTAAACGTTCTAAACAAACACAAACTGTACTTACCTGTATTTCACTATGTGAATGTGTACTGCAACAAAACTCCGGTAATCACAACTGTGGCATGGCTTTTTCATTTAACAAACTTTCGTGCATTTGTCTTTTCCTTAGTCGCTTGTTTTCCCGCCCATATTCTTTTATTGATTAATGGAGGCAATCTAGCCTGGGTGTGCCCATACTGCCTGTGACGCTGCATTTGCATTTCGCAAGCAAGTCAGTCTGGCCAAGCTGCCTATCTAAACCATTTCTGCTCGGCCCTCGGATATGGGGCCAATGAAAATCGAGCATTTCAAAAGGCAATGACGCGGTAGTTTAGCGACCGGAAATCTATCTCAGTCACTGTCTACATGGCGAACATGGAGCAACAGTAACCCTGCATCCGAATACCCTTACTAGCCGCCTGCATAGTAGCCAAAAATGAGGAAGCCACGACCTAGAACATCCGAATACCTTAGTAAGCTTTCAGTAGTAGGCGAAGCCGGGCCAAAAGTACCCAGATGGCTTGCTATTTCCGGTAGTATTTTGCAGTGTGCAAGCAAACTACACTACGCTATCCCAGAAGTCACCGGAAGGTTGAAAACCGTAGAAGAACCAAAAACTTCCCGCTCGTTAAAAGTAACCAAGATGGCGGAGACTCTGGTCGCTTGTCTGACAGTGCACAAACATGCACTTCAGTAAATAAAAGCCATGTAAATAGTTGTTCACGTCACAAATGCACATAAATATTGAGGTTATCTGATAAAATGCAGCTAACCGTTTGCTACAAGCTGGCAAAATCATGACGTTAATGTAAACATCCGGGTCAGAGGACGGGCAAGATGGCGATGTCGTAGTACATCCGAATTGTACCTGCTACTGGCTAGTTTGCTACGCAGAAGCTACTACTGTAACGGTCGAGAACGCAGTGCCTACTAAGGTTTCGGACGCAGGGTAAGATTTCAATGCAGCTGTAGCCATAGACATCCTATACATGTATAGAATATCTATGGCTGTAGCTGCTGTTTTGGACGAATTCAAAGGGAAGTTCTCTCTGAAAATAGAGCAAAGGGCAGCCCTTGAAGCCTTTGTTGCGGGAAAGGACATTTTCGCAATGCTACCGACCGGCTTCGGTAAAAGTTTAATTTATCATAAGTCGATGGGGCTTTGCGAGAACGCTGTTGTTGTGGTCATTTCGCCTTTGATCGCACTGATTCCTTTTTTTCGAATATCAATATTGAATGATTAACACCAGCCACTCTCATGTTCACCTCACAAGTCCGACAAAAATCATTTAACGCCATTTCTATATGACTACAGGCTACTACTGCTTTTTGTTTGGATCAAGCAGTTTCTTTCGCTGCGTATATGTCAGAGGACAGAGGGGTGTGATTGGTTGAAGCTTCGTCCAGTAGCAAACAGAGGCATTTAAAAGAGTTTCTGAGAAATGGGTTTACAACACAGCTTGGCCAGACCAATGCTCGCAGAGCATTGACAAGACGCGATAGCCAGGCTAGAGGCAAATCGGGGTAGAAGAACATTTTCACGCGCAGCATGCATACGACTCAGAATGACCTGTCGTATTTCAAAAAGAGCAAGTAATAAACAGTTTCTCACAGAATTACACCTTTAAATTAGAAGAAAACACATTTTCAGAAATACATTAGAAAAAAAAACATTGCAAAATGATTAAGGATTGGAAAGAAAAAAATAAGATCTGATTAGGATTTAACATACCTTACCAAGAGATTTTATATATTGAAATATCAGACAAATAGCAGTACAATGAGAAATAACTAGAATGCATTTTCTTAAAATGCATAATGTGGTGGGCTGTGTGTGTGTGAATGTGAGGTGACATGGCGAAAATGTCATTGATATCAGGTAATGTATGTTGGTTGCGATACATGCTGTACTTTTTATCTGTTTAGTTATGGAGTGCACTAACTTTGGTTGACATTTAGCATATAATTTATTATAGTCTTCCGCATGACTATAATTAAAATAAAATTGCGTGTCCCTGCAGTATATGGGCAATTACATGTAATTGATTGTATGTTTTGTATAGATATTGGAAAGAGGTGACAGTGGCCAACCAAATATCAGTAGAATATCACAACAGGAAGACGTTACTAAGCTTGTGGGCTGCTGTGTTATTCCCTGGCGCCACAAAGTGGCAGAAACTGGTATCACAACACTGGATGGACCGAAGCTGTTTTTTTAGAGCGCTAAATGGGATAGATATCTCAGCAGCCCAATACCTAGTCATAATTTCTGTGACAGCACCACACATACTTCTACTCCTTCTTTGGATGTTTATAGGTCATTTGTTGATGTTGTAACATAATCCTTTACATACCTTACCTTTCCTTTACTTACCTTAATTTCCTTCGGGATCAATAAAGTTACTCTACTCTACTACTCTACTCTACCATCTTTAAGCAATTCCTCTGGGCTGGACAGCAACTAAGCTCACACTTCAAGCCTGTACTGCTCCTGCAGGATACAGCTATTTATGGCTTCATCCATCTGCCATCAAAGTGAGTAAATGAGACTATGGTATGGCTAAAATGGTATTTATTTTCTTTATGCGAACTGACAAGATTATATTAAAAGAAAAAAATACAAAAAAAAAAAAAAAAAAAAAACGAAGACGAGGCAAGTGAACAGGATTCCTCAGCATTATTTTTTAGGGATGACTTTGTTGCCACTGGTTGCTATGGGGATAAGAAGCTTTTGATATTCCAGAGGCAGATATCTCTCAATTAGGGCATTCACTTGGGAGCGATCATTAATGAATCTCTGCCTGTGAAGACAAACAACAGACAAACAGATAAAAAGCAATATATTAATGACATATTTGGGTGGCAGTTCCCATTAAAACACATGCAGAATGCATATAGTCACAAACAGATTTAAAAGCTTTACATGACTATTTAAAAGGTGCCCTATGCAACTTTTTCTGGTGTAACAAAGAACAGTTTAATAATTGTTGTGACAGTTTAATAACCTGTTATTGGTGGTGTTCCAAGCCCTCTCCAGGGTTACCTGGCGCAACACCAGCTTTTCAACTTCGATTTCCTCGGAATCAGGACGTCTCATTAACAGCGCGAGAAACACATACTGCACTGCAAAGTATTGTAAAATGTCTACCCCGAAGCTGTAAGAGGAACTCGGCGACAATGGAGAAGATGCCGAGGAGATGACTAATTATAGTCTATGCTGCCCCTCTCCAAACTCCATGTCTTCACCATTCTCAAAATGGAATATTTTATTTCAACAAGCTCAAAAACTGAGAGATGAATCGTGCGCACCACTTGCAGATACATGCCTACCAGTGTTTCCCATACACAGACCATTCTGTGGCATAACCGAGCGCCAGAAATTGATTCCGCACGTCCCCCCACCCCCCCACCGCCATTCTGTCATTCTCACTCACATGCATAGAGAGTGAGAGAGAAAGTGAGCGAGATCAACATCTGCGCATACATGTCAATGGGGGTACAGTACACTTATAAAACACCTAAACTGGCCCGACGTTTTTAACCAACTCAAGCGCAACTCGGACCTCAACTGACGTTAGCTTAGTTCTAACCACCACATAATAACATGCTAACTAAAAACCACATAGGGTCATTCCATACCAACTCAACCAGTTTTTGGAACTTTTTCCAGTTCATGAAATGGATTTTTCTGAAAATGTTTGTATGTAAATTTTAAATAGATTGCAGAAGACATGCAGACGTTTAGAGACATACTCCAAATAGTTTTGAATAAATTTCATTCTGTTGTTTATTTTGCTATAGTATTGTCTCACCAATTTGTAATTGTTATTCATATTGGCTCAAAATTTGATGGTCAGCATTTCCTTTATAGAAAAGGCACAACACGTATTGTGATGAAAGAATGACTTTATTTTATGTTTTAAGACATTTAACCCTTAAGTAGCATCGAGGATGTTTTCATCCACTTGGGGCCGCTGTTCATTCTTTTTTTGGCCAGAATTTTCACTATATTTGCCCAAATTTTAAGATTTTTGGTGGCAAACCTTCATTCAACATACAATTTGGAAATATGATTTAAAAAAATTCTAGGTCAATAATACAGCAGTAATACACTGTTGAAATATTTACTACCCTTAGGTTACGTTAGTGGACATCCACTAATTTGAACTGCTGTGAAAGTATAGCAGATGTTTATTTCTACTTTTTCGCTGGAATCTCTTAATCTGTCTCAGTTGTGCTCAAAACTACTAAATTTGGAAAAGAAAAAAAAAACAAGATTGGTATCACACATAAATTGGCCTGTTTTCCATAGAAAACGTGATTGTGATAAAGGGTAAAAAAATTTTTTAGCTCACAGTCTTGGACATGTCAAACATTAGTAACAACCCTGACTTTGATGAGTTTTTAGTTTTTGTGCAGCATCAGATTTTATTTTCTCTAGTTTCTGTGGCTTTTATATGAAGTTATATGCAGTGTACAAGTACATTATAGTGTGTGTGTGAACAGGTGTGTGACCTGACCTTACACACTGACCTTGGTGTGCTTGAGAAAATCAACATATGAACCTGAGCTCTCAGAACTTCAAAAAGTCTACATTTCAACCAGAAAGACTTTGAGTATATGGTAACACAATAATAATGTATTTGATTACATGTAATGATATGGCACAGCAAGCTTTGGCGTAGGTCCTGTCCTTTGTCCTGATCAATAAAACATGAAAACTGAATAGATGCTGACTTTAGTAATGGCAGGGCATAATAGTAATACCCCCCTGACAAAAGGACAAGGACCCACTGGTGGTGATCAAAAGGTAGACAATGAACTTTCAGAAACATATGATGCATAACAAACATTGAATACGATACATAATGCATTGAAAAGGGAAACAGAGGATTCCAAGAGCACAACTCTGGGTCCCCCCGGAGCACCGGGGCAAGGAAAAACTCCATAAATATTCTTAATGAGGAAGAAACCTTGGGCAGAACCACGTCTCTAGGGGGAAAGCCTAACTGCCTGAGGCTGAACTGGTGCTCAATGAGCTGATAGAGTCCAGGTTGTCGCTCAGGTGACAGGAAATCCAACATCCGGGAACAAAGCAGTGTCACCCCAATGTATGTGGCAGAGAATTGAACTGTTCATGGAGGGGCTGCAGCTGGAATCCCGAGTGAGTATATGGAGGGATCCGGGAGGATAAGGAGGAGGCCAGAAATCCGAGGTCGATCAGAGGAGATGCCGAGGTAAGGAGACATCGGGAGGCCAATGCAGAGGCAAACGGAGAAGAGACATCAAAAGATCACTCAAGGGGCAAGGCGGATTGGACGTTATCGTCAGGACCCACTGGATACGGACAGGACCATGGATGGATGCTGGGGTGGGAGGAGGGCGAACGGCGGAATACACCTGTGAGCAGCAAAGCAGGTAGGTAAGATGACGTATTTAAAGACAGATGTTACGTGCTGATTGGACGACAGCTAACTGATGACGCGCATTACGTCTTCCTGGTAGAACTTCACGCTACGCTTACATAGACTAAACAATAACAACAATGTATTGTTTGTGTACCTGCTCCTTTTTGATAGTGAGCAGTACAGAATAAATAAAAACAAGGTAAGTGTATTTTAACACTTGCATGCTGTTCTGCTGGTCATTTGATGTTGAGAAGAGCAAGGATCATAAAGAGGAGGTTTTCTTGTTCTGAAGCTTTAGACATGATTATGGTGCCTGAGTCCTCCAGCGAGCTGGTGGATTCAACATCTCCTTCTGACACCTCCAACTCCAGAGACTCAGAGCCCGATTTTGTGGTAGCACCCTCATCATCCTCTGCCTCTTCCAGTGAAGGTGAGGAAGATTTTCAACATCCTGGATCTGGGTGGATTGGGAAAAATGGTCAGGTGTGGTTGCCCACCAATGCAGAAACTACATTTTTTCCCTCAAGCTGCTACAGTCGTAACTCCAGGGCCAACACATTATGCCATCACACGGGTTCATGATGTAAAGTCTGCACTTAACCTGTTTCTTATAGAAGAGATGGTTGACCTCATTGTCCGCATGACCAACCCTTTATGGGTTCCGCCAAGTGAGAAATTGGAAAGAGGTGGACTCCACAGAGCTGTATGCATACTTGGGGCTTTTGATTTTGTCTGGAGTCTACAGGTCCAGAGGTGAGTCCATACGCAGCCTCTGGGATGAGTGCAATGGTCTTGGAATTTTCAGGGCAACGATGTCAGTCATCAGATTTCATTATATCAACACTGCTCTGCGCTTTGATGACAAGCTGCACATCCCAGCTAGACATAGAAATGACAAGCTTGCTCCTATTAGATGTCTGTGGGAGATGTGGACGCATCGCCTTGCCCTCCTCTTTAACCCTGGCAGAGATGTCACAGTGGATGAGCAGCTGCTGCTGTTCAAAGGGCGATGGTGTTTTCGACAGTACATGCTAAAAAAAAACCTGCCAAATATGGATTAAAAGTTTGGATAACTGCTGATGTCACCACATTCTATGTGTGGAAGTGTGACATTTACCTGGTAAAAACTGGTGAAGCTGCAGAGGTGGGCCAGGGCAAATGTGTTATCATGCAGATGACAGAAGGACTCGAGGGTGTCACTGTCACTTGTGACAACTTCTTCGCCTCATACACTTTAGCTCAGGAGCTTCTGAAGAATAAGATTACCTTTGTTGCAACAATCAAGAAAAATAAACCAGAGCTTCCACCTAACCTGGTGAATGTCAGTTGATGACCTGCCCTCTCCACTGCCTTTGCCTTCACAAAGAACACAACAGCCATCAGTTATGGCCCAAAACGTTGTAGGAATGTGATCCTCATTAGCACAAAGTACCGTGAGGCAGCAGTGACAGAGGGACCAAAAATGAAGCCAGAGATCATCATTGACTACACCCGCTGCAAGGGAGGTGTTGACAATCTAGATAAGGTATGTACCATTATATATTTTTAACATATGCATGTTAGAAACATCTAGAAATTAGTACTATTACTCATCAGGATGTAATATGTACTTATTGTTTTGTTGTTTTTTTTTGTGCAGGTTGTTGGCACTTACAGCTGTGGAAGATGAACCAATCGGTGACCACAAAAGCTATTTTTTAACATGCTGGACGTTTCCACATATAATGTATTTGTCATCTTTACAGTGGTGGATCCCTCTTGGAACCAGGGAAAGTTGTTCAAGAGGAGGCTTTTTCTCGAACAGCTGGGAGGTTAGCTGGTCTCTGAAGCCATACAGAAGAGAGACAGCCTCCATCGTGCAGAAGCTGCTGCAGCAGTGGTGAGAATGGTCCCGTCATCTGTGGCTGCCCACAAAACACTGAGCCAGAAGACCCCAGCGACTCAGAAGTTAAGCGAAGAACATGTCAGGAGTGTACCAGTAAAAAAAAAAAAAAAAAAAAAAAGAACAATCAGCACTTGCGACTTACATTTGGGTCATTCCATGCCAAACCACTCAAATTTTTTCCGCCCCCCCTCCGATTTTGATTAAATTTGGCATACTCGTGGGTATCCTTGAGAAATGGTAACATACCAATTTTCAGCTCATTCGGACCATTTTTCACGAATCTAGAGTTTTGAAAATTTCACCGTTTTTGCATCGATTAGTGACCATGCAACAGAAAAGTGGCTACATTTTGCAAACCCATCACTCGATTTTCATAAATTTGGTATCATTACAAAGTGGAGACATTCCCCTTTCAAATGATATATAACACAATGACCTTTCAAGGTCATTTCATTTTCAAGGTCATTTCATATGCGCTTGACCTTTGACCTAATTTTTCAGACAATGAGTATCTATCAATTTTGACGAAATTTTATTATCTGTTAGGCAAAGAAGTATTAATTGTGCATGCAAAGTTTCAGTTTGGAGAATCAAATGGTTTGGGAGATATTCAAGGAAGACTTTTTGATATACAGGGTGTTCCAGAAATAAATGCTGGCAAATAAGCAATGTCAAGTAGTAACATTTATATTTACATTTAGGCTACACAAATTTGCTGTAAACAGTGCTATGGAAGATATTCAAGGAAGTCTGTTTGATATACAGGGTGTTCCAGAAATAAATACAGGCAAAAATGCAATATCAAGTACCATTTTACACTTGCATACAAATTTATGGTAAACGGTGCCATAATGATCTTAAATACCTTGAACCTGCAGCTAAATGGCAAGGTTACTTGATTAGAGATGCTCAAGCCATACTAGATTCTGCACCAAGTAGCAGTCAAGTACTATATGTAAAATACCACAGGTCTGAATCTCAGTTATAGTCACTTTCCCCAAACTGGTCAACATTGCCACAAATGGCTGGATGCAAAACATGTCTGAAAGGCTGTTTAATGGAAATGAATGAATCTTTCTTCATGGAAGTTCACCAACAGAAATCCTGACAGTACTTACTACTCAGTACAGTACTAATTCACAGTCTGAAAAGAAGAAAATTGCAAATTCTGATGTATCTGATATGACGTTACAGAAACTTCTGAGAAAGTAGCAATTTGTAGTTTGTTGATTTTATGGTCAGAAGGTGAAAGTCCACAAGCCTAATTAAACAAAAATGTGTAAAACACAAAATTGGCCCAGCATGACCTCTGCAACTATATTGGGCATATACACTTGGTGTTTTATCATGATAATTATTTTAATTGTCTTTTTTTATCAAGAGCATGATCCAGCAGCACAACCAAATACTAACATGATTTCTATTGGTAAAATTCCATGAAGAAAGATTAATTCATTTCCATAAAACAGCCTTTCAGACATTTTTTTGCATCCAGCCATTTGTGGCAATGTTGACCAGTTTGGGGAAAGTGACAATAACAGAGATTAAGACCTGTGGTATTCTATAGTACTTGACTGCTAGACAACTTTGTGCAGAATCTAGTATGGCTTGAGCATCTCTAATCAAGCAACCTTGCCATTTAGCTGCAGGTTCAAGGTATTTAAGGTCATTATGACACCATTTACCATAAATTTGTATGTGAGTGTAAAATGGTACTTGATATTGCATTTTTGCCTGTATTTATTTCTGGAACACCCTGTATATCAAACAGACTTCCTTGAATATCTACCATAGCACTGTTTACAGCAAATTTGTGTAGCCTAAACGTAAATATAAATGTTACTACTCGACATTGTCTATTTACCAGCATTTATTTCTGGAACACCCTGTATATCAAAAAGTCTTCCTTGAATATCTCCCAAACCATTTGATTCTCCAAACTGAAACTTTGCAGGCATAATTGATACTTCTTTGCCTAACAGATAATAAAATTTTGTCAAAATTGATCGATACTCATTGTCTGAAAAATTAGGTCAAAGGTCAAGCGCACATCAAATGACCTTGAAAATGCAATGACCTTGAAAGGTCATCGTGTTATATATCATTTGAAAGGGGAATGTCTCCCCTTTGTAATGATACCAAATTTATGGAAATCGAGTGATGGGTTTGCAAAATGTAGCCACTTTTCTGTTGCATGGTCACTAATCGATGCAAAAACGGTGAAATTTTCAAAACTCTCTAGATTCGTGAAAAATGGTCCGAATGAGCTGAAAATTGGTATGTTGTCATTTCTCAAGGATGCCCATGAGCACGCCAAATGTCATCAAAATTGGAGGGGGGGTGGAAAAAAATTGAGTGGTTTGGCATGGAATGACCCATTTGCAAAGAGCACCAGGTTGTCTTGTGTCAGTCTGTCTTCATGAATGTTTTTCTCATGTTTTGCAATATTGTTGAGTGCACTTGAGGTTATTGTTACACTGTGATCAATATTAAATTGTTTTGTTCATAAATCTGATGCTGTGTAGAGTTTTTACAGACATTTTTATGAAAAAATGCATCACAGAACGATTTTACAGTTTAAACTGGCTTTAATAAAGAAAAAACAAGCATTTTATATACCTACCTATATTAAAGGTTAATTGGGTCACATGGTTGTCAACCTCAAAAGCTACAAATTTGACCTCTTCTCAAAAGGTTAAACGATCAACAATCAAGAATTCATAATTATATGGCGTCATGGTGGAGCAATCAAAAAATGTCATTTTTTCAATGGGGCAAAAACAGGCACTAATGCAGCCTAAGGGAGAAAAAAATAAAATCTGATGCTGCACAAAAACTAAAAATGCATAAAACTCTGGGTTGTTACTAATGTTTGGCTTGTCCAAGACCGTGATAAAAAGTAAAAAAAAAAATCCAGCTCACAATTACAATTTCTATGGAAAACAGGCCATTTTGTGTGTGATTTGTTTCATGTCAGTGACTTTGCATATTTCAGTGATAGTTAGAAACATAAAATCTTGTTTTTTTTTTTTTAATTTGGTAGTTTTGAGCAGAACTTAGATGGACTAATAGACTTATCAGTCGGAAAAAAGTTGGAAAAATATTTATTTGCTATATTTTTACAGCAGTTCAAATGAGTGGATGCTTTTCTAGCCTGGTAAACCCACCTCTTGTATTTCATTTCATTTTGTACAGAGGGTCTGGACCGGAATCTCTTGAGGGTCATTTAGCAAGTTCCAGCAAGACTGATCCAATCAGCGAGCAGAGGGTGTGTTCGTTAGCCGTGACGTTGACCTTGTGTGCTATATTTTCGATAGCGATCGTTAGCGATTGGGTAAAGGCAGAGGCACTTTTTAAAACTTCAGCAGAGTCCACACCTCCAAACAAATCGTTTCTGACGGTCTCTGTTCCAGACCCTCTGTACAAAATGAAATGAAGTACGAGGGGCTGGTTTACCAGGCTAGATGTTTTCATCCACTAACACAACAAAAGGAATTATTTTCTAACGCTACACAAGGGTTAATTAAACAAATACCATTTTTGAATGTCGAAGATTTCATAAATTTCAAAAATATATAACTTAAAGTATTTGGAGCATTTCAATGCCACTTTCACAGTTTGTTGTTCTTTTACAGTTGTACCAGTGATAAAAGTTAGGATAGTGTCACAAAAACTGAGCTCCTCAGGGGATGGTATACATGGCCCTTTTTAGGGTTTTTGGCTCTTTATTTGACAGGGAAGGATATGTTTGATATATTTGACAATTTTTGGTGTGAAAGAATGGGCATTCATATAATACATACTCAACAAGTAAGAATGTTATATTATTCCTTTTATTTCAAACATTATGCAAAGTTGGTGCTGTCATTGTTGTTATAGTTGGTTACTTGGTAGGATAATCCATCCGTTACTTTTTGAGCTTTGATGAAAATTTCAGGGTAGGTGAAAAATGGGCTAACTTAAAAGTGATTAGATTTTGGTGGTTATCTGGATCACCATTTGGCTGCAGGAATGTTTTATAGGACTCTTCATTACTAATGCATTTTTGAGCTGTTGTAAATTGGTAGGTTAGAACCCATCTGGATCCAGGAATCCTATGAAAAAAATCCTGTAGCCAGATGGTGATCCGAGGTTTCCCTGTCATTTTTGTGTCATCTGTGTGTGTGTGTGTGTGTGTGTGTGTGCGCGTTTTTAAGTACCGATTTAACTCTTTAATCCATAAATACGACATTTATGTTTTGACACCTCCTTTATATCACCAACAACATCATTTGATGACCGGGTTCCGGTTTTTCAAATGTAACAGAGGCTGTGACCACAACCCATACTAGGAAGACCAAGAGGATTCAAGGATACATTGACATTTTTTCTGTGAAGTTAGTCAACGTAGTGATGGTTGTAGCTTTCTGAAAAAACAACACAAAACACCAGGTAGTAATGGCAAGATGGCGGCGCACAGTTTTAGAAGTGATGAGGAGCGGTAGTATTTTATGGATAACTTTGGAGAAAGTGACTCTTGACTCTGTTTTCCACTGAATAATCAAGTTCAATATCACTTTCAAATCCAAAAAATTCAGTGATGGCGACAAATTTCAGAGAGTGAAACTACCGAAGATGAGCATGCCAGTGATGCGTCTACATGGAGTCCTGTGATATCCGAACAAACTATCACTGAATTTATACTCGATTATGGAACGAAATTGCCCCGAAATCTAGATGTTGCTGAGGCTAGTCCTTTGAAATATTTCAGTTTTTTTCCAAGATCAGATGTATGACAGAATTGCTTATGAAACAAACGCTTATGCGGAGCTCTGGTGCGCACGAGAAAATAGCCAAGCTGACAAATGTAGGTGCAATACAAACCAGGTACAAGCAGTTGTACACTTTTCTATATTGTATCTGGTGATGTTAAGTTTGTCTCAATACTGTTAATAAATATATGTGTACTTTTTTCATGAATATAGTGCTCAGAACATGCATATATCAGATGCCAAATGTAGTCGTTTTCCATTTTGCACCTAACCAGGTAAACTCTCATTTTCAGTGAGGTGTTATATACCTGCAAATGAGTTGAATCACATTTAAACATCGATAAATGTTCAGGTAGTTCAGAGTCTAAGGTTTCCAGAGATACCAAATATGTCTGTGTTATAATAAAGTTAATGACTGTGAAAATCATTTATAATGACTCGTGGAAGTTTTGTTTTCTTTTATGCAAATATGCTCCATGGTAGCCCTAGGATATATAGATTGTTCCGAGTAGGCATCCAAGGGGGAAAGGGTGGCGTTGTTTCCATCGCCGTCTCATCAGAGCCCCTAGCACCACACAATGCCATTTGGTCTGTGGGAAACACTGCCTACATTTAAGTTGTCAGTTGTTTAAAATATGGGTGAATGTAACAGTCAGCCCTTAATGCATGCCTATACACACATGAACAGGTAACAGTAGTTCCCTTTACCACAACTAAAGGTAAGCCATCAGTCAGTGCATAATACTTGCAATTCTTCCAACTTCAGATTCATAGCTACTACTTCTTACCAAGCATAACATAGGTTATGCCATTGGTTTCAGTCACCAGAAGTGAGACGAATCCACCATCATTGTAGAAAGGAGAATTATAACTTTAAAAAACACTTGACACAATGATTAATAGATTTTGGTACAATTTCTAAACTGTTTTATTACATCAAAAAGTTGCATAGGGCACCTTTAAGTTGTCTCCTATTGGAAAGCTGTGCCATTTGTCTAACCTCATCATGAGAAGTTCCACGTCCTCCCTTTCCACAGTGCTCCTCCCTGCGTGGCTTGCATACACCTCCAGGTCCTGCATGGCACGTTCAAAATACTTCTGAATGCTGAAAAAATACAATTTTCACATTCACGATTCAGATTCATTCTTTTTTTGTCCCCTGAGGTAAAATTTGTTCATGTTGTTTTACAAAGATACACATCATCGGTTCACAGACATTTTACTCTCCACCTTTAACATAAAATTATGCATATTACGCAAATTATGTTTCTCAAAACTCAAAAAGTTTGAACTCGCATTATCCATACATTGGATTCCATATGGTAGACAAATCATAAAGCTTTTTTTTTTTTTTTTGGTGTTTGTCCGCAACAATTGTAGAGGGTAACACTCAGAAACAGATTTTTAGCTTCACATTTCATACCAGCACAGCACTCCCTACTAACGAAAGTGTAGAACATTTTGTGTGGTGTTAAAGAATGTTGTGACCATTAAGTATGCAATGTTTCATGAAATCTAGACAATTGCAACCCAAAATATTGATTGTAATGTACTAGAACAAGTACATGACATGACCGCTACAGTGTGCTATGCAGTTCAGAACAAAGGAAACTAGACAAGCACTCAGACAGGTGCTACACCCACACCACCATGCACTTAGCATGGGGCCAAAACTCTGACCTTGACCTTGGACCGGTTAAACGGAAAAAAACGATAGTGCAGGTTCAATCCAAACCTACCTATAAACTGTCCAATTTATAACCGCATTTCGAATGGGTGACCTTGAGTTTGACTTTTCAAGGTCACTGAAGGTCAAATTTCACATGATATATAAAGTCATATAGGGACTTCCTAAATAAGTGTAAACCATGACTGTATCTGTAAGCATTTTCATGATCTGAGCTGTCAAAGTATTCCTATTCCCCTACCATGTGGGCAAAACTGTGACCCAAAAAATAAATAAATAAAAAATTCGATAGCACAGGTCCTTACCCCAATCCCAACATACCTACCACGTTTGATTCAAATCGCATCAGAACTGTTCCAGTTATCGTTGTGACGGACAGAGAGACAGACAAACAGACATCGCTCTGTGCCGGCGGTGTAATTATAGAGCCCCTATAGAATTAATGTCTGCTCTATAGTTATGAACCAAAGACAATTGTTTTGATAGAGTGACAACACAAACTGGTTGATCAGCAGCACTGCATAGCCAGTGACTAAGCCTGTAAGACATTTCTAAAAACTAATGGGCATGACTAAAAACTAATGAGCAGAGACTAGGGATGTCCCGATCCAGCTTTTTGCACTTCCGATCCGATACCGATATTGTATTTGCACTTCCGAGCCGATACCGATACTGGTGGCCGATACCGATACCGGCCTATCCAACCGAGCATGTATTAAAGTTATTTAGCCTTCTTACTTAGTTATTAGACTCATATTGAAAAGGGTTTTAGTACTCTTCATAACAACTAGCCAGCTGACTTAAGTGAGTTTGAATACACAATGGTTGGTAACAAGAAACTGACCTGTTTATTCAGGGATAAACAGAAAATAGACAACATTAAAAATAACAAACAGGGATGGCATCAGTGGTCAGTAAAAGTGCAAATCAGACTGTAAACTGTATGGAAAAAAAAGAAAAACACACAAATAACCTGAGTGTAAAATAGTCTATTAACTCAAAAAAGCAAAACACACAAATAACCTCTGTGTAAAATAGTCTATTAACTCAGCATCAGTACTCTGCTCTTGAGCAGGTGTAAACCAAGGCTTTAAAAACAAAAATGCCCTTTACTCCCCAATCTCCTCCACACTTTTTGCTCCGGATTTTAGCGAAACCACAGCAAAAAACTGGAATGGATTATCTGAGTAGGTGCGCTGGAAAACCCGGACCGGACTTTTTTTTTAACGCCGCCGCGCCGATACCGATACGCATTTTTTTGCCAATATCGGGGGCTGATCCGATGCCGATATTGGATCGGGACAAGCCTAGCAGAGACTAAGGGAAAGAATATATGTGGTGAAATTATCATTGGTCATCCCTCTCTCCCCTCTATATCCAACAGGCTCACCAAAGGGCTTTATCCATTTTTGGTATTGTTCCTCATCACTGTTGCTAAAACAGACCCAGGCTCTCATTCAGCCAACTAATTATCACCTGCCCCCAGAACAGAGCCTGGTAAACCAGCCCCTCGTACTTCATTTCATTTTGTACAGAGGGTCTGGAGTGGAGGCCGTGACAAACGATTTCTTCCTGGAGGTGTGGACTCTGCTGAAGTTTAAAACAAGTGGCTCTGCCTATACCTAATCACTAACGTCTGGTCGTCACATATACAATTAGCCAATGTAGCACACAAAGTCAACGTCATGGCTCACGAACACTCCCTCTGTTCGCTGATTGGCTAGGAGTTGCTCGGTCCTCATGCATGACTTTCAATGGCCTCGACTCCGGACCCTCCGTACAAAATAAAATGAAGTACGAGGGGCTGGTTTACCAGGCTAGCCTGAACACCCATGCAGCCTCTGTGTTGTCCACCCCCTTTCCCTTATGGCCACAACACTGTGAGCACTCCCGCCTGCACTGCACTTTAGGATCATCCTGAAATTTCACCCAAAAGCTGAATATCCCTAACTTTGTGTGAGTAGTGTACATACAAATCACATGCCTTTGATTAACAGCAGTTTGCACTAGTGGAAATTTACAGGGCCAGTTGCCAATACAGCAGGTTGTAAAAAACTGTACAATTTCATAGCTTTTTTGATAATGTTGCGAGTCATCGTGAGAGAAGGACTAAAAAACATGATCTGCTGATCAGCTTAATTTTGACAGCACCTTTTTTGAAACAACCTTTACTGTAAAATACTCACGCTTCATCAAGAACAGGATAGACGTCACTGGAGACTCCGACCTTAGCAAAGTGTTTGAAGGTGGACATAACCCAACTTCTAGGTAAGGAGAATCTTCCAGGGGTTGGACCGGCAGCACGTCTTCCTCCCTTTTGAGGCCTGGATTTACCAGCAACCGGCCTGATGGAAAAAATAAGAAAAGATTGCTTGTGTAATATTTAAAGGTAGTCATGGGTATCAAAATTGTTGCTCTGGACAAATCGTAAAATAGCAAAGAGAAACATACAGACATACAGTTGCGGTCAGAAGGTTACAAACACCTCTTCCCAGTTACTATGGTTGACTGCAGCTGGAATTTTTTTTTTGCCAGCATAAAAAAAATGTTTGGCCCTCACTGGATTGAATGATACTCAGACAATTGGAAAGCCCAGGAAGATCTAAGTACAACCTAATTTACCTAAGTTTAAAAAGTCTTTGAGCAATTTCAAAACAACTGCAACTTTAAGATCATCAGTTCAAACAACTGCATGTGAGTTGTATTCAGGTGTGTAATTTTGCAAAGTTCTGTTAGAAAACCCAAAATATATGCTATGCTACAAACAAGCGTTACCGGCATACCCAAAAACATTTGTCTAGCATTTTTGGCGAGTTCCTCCGGGAAAGCAGTTTTCAGACTTCTAACTTTGATGGGAAACACCACCCCCTATGACAAAATTTGGTCCACATTCAAAGAAAGCCATGTAGAGTTCGCTTGTCAGGTGTGATAAAATTTGGGCAATCAGAAGGCAAGATATGGACTGTCAAACAATTTTAAGCTACGTGTTCAATTTTGATTCACATGTAACATTGTAACGGTTCATCTCAAGACAAATCATTTGATAACTTTTTGTCAGCATTGTCTGCAGATGACTCTACATTACATTAGGCACATCCAACAGGAAGTGAGATGTATTATATACGAAAGTTAGTCACTTTGGTGCTCCCAACACACCTACCAAATTTGGTGAGCGTAGCTGAAACTGTATGCTGAGCACAGGGCTATAAGACATAAGGCAGCAATCTGAAGCCTCTGTGCCAAGCCCACAGCCAAGCCTCTGTCCCTGAGAAGCGGTCATTAGTTCCGATGTGTGAACAAATTTTCAGAAATTTTTGTGTATGGGAGGTGTCTGAAAAAAGGCTGAGTGCGGCAGAAGGAAGAAAGGGAGGAATGAAGGAAAGAAAAAGACATTTTTTGAAAAAGCAATAGGACTTCGCATCTTCGATGCAGGCCACAGCTTGCATCTAAAGTGCTCAGGCCCTAACTACCAGCCTCAGATGAAAGGAATTTGGACAGGATGTTCAGAAACAATCCAAATCCCATCAAGTCTGCCATGACCTAGAAGTTCCTGGAACATCAGAATCATTGTACACAGTAAAGCCAGTTTTACATTGCCATGAACTTAGAGAGCGCTGACCCAGAAAGCAGCCCATGTTCCGATATCGACACCTTCAAGCTCAAATAAATGTCCCAATAGCCCACATAGACAAATCTGAGTAGCTCAGATCATCACCAAAAATCTAATCACTAAAGTTAGCCCATTTTTGACCTACCCTGAAAATTTTATCAAAATCCATCCATAACTTTTTGAGTTATGTTGCTAACCAACAAAGAAACGCTGATGATTACATAACCTCCGCTGGCGGAGGTAAAAAGGTGGGATACCTCCAAGTTATTGGTTGCAATTTCGACACTACTGGGTGTTATGACAGGACAATGACCCCAAACATCAAACTAGCTTTGGAATGGGTAAAGCAGACTAACAGTAAACTTCTGGAATGGTCTTTACAAAGCCCGGACCTCAATCATATTGAACATTATAGACTATGCTTGAAAATAAGGTCCGTGCCAGCAAACTAACCAATTTGAATGTACTGTAATAATTCTGTATCCTGTATAATTTTGCCCCCGTGTGAATTATACAAAATCCAAAATACATCCAAACTTGTGCAGCCAATTCTGTTTTTTTTTTTTAAATCATCAAAATTGCATTGTTATATTTGCAATCTGCCAATGCATCAAATGCATCATTAAAAGCCCAAAATTAATATGAAATTCATGTCCATGATGAATGTACGCAAATGTTTGACCACAACTCTACATGTGTGCTCTTTTCATATTAATGTTGGTAATTCTTTACTGTGGATGGCACCTGTAATCTCACCGTTTCATGTGCATAGTGACAACACAGGCATTTAATCTCATCTCATGTTCTCTTATCATACACAGCCCTGTCGAGCCACTGCTAGGTGTACGGCTCAGCTATTTCGCAACCTGCACTGGTCAACTTACTTTGGATTCATGACCTCAGCAACAGGTGTCGAGAGGACGGTAGGTGGCTCCACCATTCTCCGTCTCACAAAAGCAGGGGTTGGTTGAGCCAAACCTAAACATGTACAAAAACACAGTCAAATGTCTGTGTCTAAAATACCACACAAATTATAGAGGACATTTAATATCCTATCAGTTGATCATTTAGCATCCATTCAATTAGCAATTCAAGATGCAATCACAAAGCTCTAAAAGATACAACTGATGTACTCGTGGTGGTCCATGTCCCCCTTTGAGGTAATCAACTTGTGACCTTCCACAGCAAGAAAATCTGTAATGCTCCATGACAGTTCCACTGGACTACTGGTATGGAAACATCATGACAGCATTAGCAGAAACAAAGTGTCTTTTGTACATAAATCTAAATCACAAACTGTGAAAATCTTACTGTGTACATCCTCCTCATCTTCCTCACTGTACTCATCTTCATCCGGACCCAAAGCACCATCTGATTGACTTCCATTTTCCCATGCTGTTGGTCCATTATCTGTAATGGTCATTCCATGACAACCAATATTGAGAAAAGTTCCATGGGCACCATCTCAGATTTTGCTCAAAATTGCACCAAATATACCTCTATGGGTGCAATGAAAAATCCCCAAGTTTCAAATCAAAATATCACGCATTTCAGATTTGATGGCCCTTTAAACTTGAAGGTCCATGGCCCATTTTCGTTCCTGCTGATCACCGCATTCATTTTTAATGGTTCTTGAAGGCCCATAATTTAATTTCTACGCAAGACATTGGCCTGAAAGTTGGTACTCTTCTCAATTCGCATCATCTGTTTGAAAATCTTACCATGTACATCCTCCTCATCCTCACTGTACTCATCTTCATCCTCATCACCCTTCTGTGATGTCATGTGAGACACGGCAGATTTGGGACCCAAGGCACCATCTGACTGACTTCCATTTTCCCATGCTGTTGGTCCATGATCTGTAAAAGTAAATCAGTTATTAATTCAGAGGACATAACAGACAGCATCTTCCAGTTACATTGCATCTTTTATCGATATTGTGCTCCATTGTGGTGTCGTGATTTAAAAAGTGTATTTATGTATTGTCATCCTTACGCACATCACAGAGAATGCTGATTGCCTAAGTATGTAACAAAATTGCCAAGTTTTTCGTTTTACTTGTACTTTTGTCACACACTTACAAACAGCCCATATATACAAATTTGGCACTGCTCCTTCTGATCGCTTTTTAGAAATGGTAGCATGATAAACAAAGTATAACTAAGCAGAAGCCAACAAGATCAGCTGTCACAGAACAACCAAAACTAGGGGCTTTTCTACAGAGGCGGTTAAGTGACAAGCCTGGTTTATTTAACCCAGAGGTAGTCGTAAACCTTTCAGAAGAGGAGCCCATTGGCATTTGTTTATTTAAGAGAATAAAGTCCTGGGCTCTTCTACTTAGCCTGGTAAACCAGCCGACTAAACGACCCTCAAGAGATTCAGATCCAGACCCTCTGTACAAAATTAAATGAAGTACGAGGGGCGGGTTTACCAGGCTATCTTCTACTGGGCTCTTTTAACAGGTTTACAAGTAACTACCTTCCAACTGCATATGTATGACTTAGGTTACCTTTTTCTGTGTCAATCTTGGGCAACTGGCATTCCATTGCCTGTGCAGGTATTGCAGAGCCAGTCACATCATGTTTAGAAGAGTGAGCAGCACAGCGGTGAACGACCTCGTCGACCTCGTCTTGGGGTTGTAAGGTTTTAATTTCCTCCTCCTCCTCTTGAGGCAAAACTCTGGACATTTCAACCATCATTGGCTCGTGATCTCCCACATGTTCAGCTGTTGTTGCTGGTTGGGAAGCAGACTGGCTTGACAAAGCAGCAGTGTCTGTCATCGCTATATCAGTGGTGAGGTTGGGAACAGTAATGTCATTTAAGCCAAGAGTTGATCCAAGCAAGGAGTCTCCTTTGGTTTTGCCGTCCAGCATCCCAGATGGCTCTACGAGACACAGAAACAGTTAACGCAATTAAATACACCTTAATCATAATGAATTTCTTTGAATTCCCTGGAATTCAAATTTGAATTAGAATTCCACTTCCTGTTTGCAATCTCAATTCAAGTTCAAGAATTGCATTGCAATTTAGGGGTCATTCTAATTTCAATTTAGAATTTTGTACAGTGCTGGTATATAAGCGTCATTGTGGTGATATTAGATCGTTTTTGGAGTTTGTGTAATAGTTTTGTTGACTAAATATTCTTCATTCAACATAGTCATCAATTAACACAAAAATCTAAAAAAATTTAAAACATGTAAATTTAACAAATATATATTCTCCAGGGATTGTTAGAATCAGTACTGATCAGATAAAAAAAGGGGGGAAAAGTTAGATTTAATGAAAGTGAGTTCATTTACAGCAGAACTCAAAATCAAGATATATATATATATATATATATATATATATATATATATATATATATATATATATATATATATATATATATATATATATATATATATATATATATATATATATATATATACCGTAATTTCCGATTTAGAGTGCGAGTGCAGTTTACCGTTATCGCAGCATATTGTTTACATTGTATCCAGTAGTAGGGCAATTTAATTGGTCTGATGAACGCTACTGGTTACTTTTGGCGGTATCAGACTAGCAATTTCACGTTTTTGCCACTAGATGGGTGTGTTATACGGCTGTGAGTGCAGCGCCGTCTAGATGACAATGGTTAAAAATAGAACACCACAGGCAGCCGGAAAAAATCCATAAATTGGCCACATCGTCGTAATAGCCGCAGGGGGCAAAACGTGTGACAAAAGTAGCGGCTTATAGGCCGGAAATTACGGTAGTTAGGTATATCTATGGTCTCCGCCATCTTAGTTACTTTTAGCGAGCAGGAAGTTTGGGTTCTACTACGGTTTTGGGATTGCGTACTGTAGTTCGTTTGCACACTGCAAAATACTACCAAAAATAGCAGGCCATCTATGTACCCATCACCCAGCTTTCGCCAACTACTGAAAGCCTACTAAGGTATTCAGATGTTCTAATTTGTGGCTTCCTCATTTTTGCCCACTACGCAGGCGGCTATTAAGGGTATTTGGATGGACATATAGACTTTAATTATTAGCCTAGTTTTATTGCTGTAAGTTCCCAAAAAAGGTCAAAAGTATGGCATTTTGAATGGATAATTCCCATCTCCCATCCTCACTGTGATTGGCAATGGGTATCGGCAGATGATAACTTAATCAGCAATCAGCAAAAAAAAAAAAAAAGCTGATCAGCGCATGCCTAGTTTTGTTGGCACCTGTCAGATGCTCCAGCTGTTTCTCAAAAGCAGTCACACTGAGTGCAGCAGGGACTCTTTCACGCCTTAGCCCTTTAGTGATGGGCATCACTGGCACGTCCGGCACCTCCATCCCAGATAAGTCTATGAGACAGAGAAAGGCCAAGACATCACCAATCAATCTATGTATTATGTATTATAAGTAAGCAGAAGCAAGCAAGATCAGCTGTCATACAACAACCAAATCTAGGGGCTGTACTACAGAGGTAGGTAAGTGACAAGCCTGGTTTATTTAACCCAGAGGTAGTCACAAACCTTTTAGAAGAGGAGCCCGTTGGCATTTGTTCAGTTAAGAGAATAAAGTCCTGGGCTCTTCTACTAACAGGTTTACAAGTAACTACCTTCAAACTGCATATGTATGACTTAAGTTACCTTTTTCTGTGTCAGTCTCGGGCAACTGGCATTCCATTGCCTGTGCAGGTATTGCAGAGCCAGCCACATCATGTTTAGAAGAGTGAGCAGCACAGCGGTGAACGACCTCGTCGACCTCGTCTTGGGGTTGTAAGGTTTTCATTTCCCCCTCCTCCTCTTGAGGCAAAACTCTGGTCATTTCAACCATCATTGGCTCGTGGTCACGAATTTCTTCTGACTCTCTGGCCAGTGTAGGAGTTGTTACCTCATAATATTTCGAAGTCTTAGAATGTACATGGTCTCTCATTTCACCTGCCTGAGTTGTTGATGATTGCACATCATCCTCCATTTCACCTGCTTGAAGAATTGTTGCATCATAATGCTTCGGTGTCAGCTGCCCTCTCTCAGAAATTTTCTGTAAATCTCCCACATGTTCAGCTGTTGTTGCTGGTTGGGAAGCAGACTGGCTTAAGAAAGCAGCAGTGTCTGTCATCGCTATATCAGTGGTGAGGTTGGGAACAGTAATGTCATTTAAGCCAAGAGTTGATCCAAGCAAGGAGTCTCCTTTGGTTTTGCCTTCCTGCATTCCAGACGGCTCTGCGAGACGCAGAAACAGTTAACACAGTTAAATACATCTTAATTATCATGAATTTCTTTGAATTTCATGGAAGTCTAATACTTTCTGCAATTTAAATTTGAATTAGAATTCCACTTCCTGTTTGCAATCTCAATTCAAATCCCCACCCCCACCCCCCAAAAAGTTTGATCAGTGCTCTGTCTGAAGGCCGATCTGATGATACAAAACCTAGAACTTGTTTTCAGTGTGACAAAAGGCAGACCGTTTTACCTCGTCTTATAAAGCCTACTGACCGCAACGCTTCAATTTTCTATGTAGAGTACGCTAGTAAAATCGATAAATGCCCTTTAACGAATCGCTCATCTTTGCAGCTTCCTTGTACGCTTTCCCTCTCTCGAAACGCACACGCCCCTCCTTGTACGCTTTCCCTCTCTCGGAACGCACAACGTCACCGCCCCTTCACCTTGCACTGCGAATCTCATAACAACAACTTCAAACTTTTACAAACGGGTTGCTGTCAAATAAACTGTGATTTGATTAGCCTGCAGTGTAGGCTGGCCGTTATGCAATTGTTTCTATTGCCATTAAACTGGCTGTATGGCTAGTAAGCTATGACAAAGACTTCTTGTAGGCTTTCATTATTCTTAAAGGGCAACTGTTGCTGCTTCCAACTCCCCTAAGTAACAACACGCATTGCTAAGATCAACATATGACATGTTTTAAACGAATAATTGCGCAGTTGTTTCAAATTTATTTGCAGCTCCTATTTTTTTCATTTTCTGCTCCGTATCGCTTAAGTGGGTCAATTTAACGACATGACATCTCACAACAGCGTCAAACTTTTACTAACAGGTTGTTGTAGGAGACTTTTTGGTATAAATCGTCTGCAGTGTAGGCTGGATGTAATGCAACTGTTTCTACCTTCTGTTATTGAACTACAGGATGTTTTTTTGTATACATCGCTAGTTCAGCCCAACAAACACTCGTATGTTATGCTTATTAAATAGGGCAACTACCCCTGCATCTGACCCAACCTAAACGAGAACACACATTAAATAAACATACATTACATGTTTAAAGTGAATCATTGCGCTTCTGATCATGCACCTCAAGCTGGGGCATCACATGTTCCGCAATGACAACGCAATGAAAACGTTCCCGTCTGGCCGTAAATATTTACTGTTCCGTTGTCGTGTGGACGCAACATTTTTTTTTAACCCGCAAAGAAAAAAATCCAGGAGCGTTGCCGTGTGGACGGAGTCTTAAAATCCTGTGCCAGGTTTTCAGACCAGCTGCAGCAATATAACCGTCATAGGCTTTAGGCATACAATCTGGCTTTCCAGAACTACATATCCTGTTCACCTCTTTCCTCTGCCCACAACTGTTTGAAAATAAAATACCTTACCAATTCACTATTCAACAGTTTAACCATTTAAGCTACTCAACTATTTTGGCCATTCAAATTCGACTCATTCGACTTGATAAAAACATTTGCAGCCGTTTGCAGTCAGGGATGCCTTTTGGGCTGAAAGTCTTGCATTATGGTTAACAATTGTGTCAGACTTCCCCTGTGTGTGAACGGATGCTGGTTTGAAGGCACCTGTCTAAATCTTTGGACAATACTGTATCTTTTTAACCATCCACATGTTTAATGTTAAAACTGACTGAAAGGCTGAAAGGACTTAAGGCATAAGATGGGCCTAAGTTGCTTTTGGCAAGTTTTAGGCAGGTGCACACAAAGTGTACACACAATGGCAGGGATTTTGCAGGATTATAGTTAGGTGTATGATCAACCAATTACACCAAATTGGTTGCATATGTCAGGAAGCATACATCCACAGAAGATCTGTGGTAGTTCTTCAAGATGTTTGGCGCAAGCTACCAGCCAAGTTAATTTCAAAAACTCGATACAATAGACCTAGAAGAATTGGTGCTCTTTTAAAGGCAAAGGGTGGTCACACCAAATATTGATTTGATTTAGGTTTCTCTTTTGTTCAGTCACTGCATTTTGTTAATTGATGAACAAAAATGATTAACACTTCCATTTTTTAAAGCATTCCTAGTTGACAGCATTTTTTCACACCTGCCTAAGACTTTTGCACATGAATGTATATACAGTGGTATGGGAAAGTTTGGGCACCCTTGACAGCCTGCTTCAAGTCATCCCACAGATTCTCGATGATATTTAATGATGATATTCTGGGGACTGGGATGGCCATTCTAAAACATTGTACTTGTTCCTCTGCATGAATGCTCAGGTAGATTTTGAGAAACGTTTGGGGTCATTGTCTTGTTGAAACACCCATCCCCGGCACAACTTCAACTTTGTGACAGACTCTTGAACATTATTCTCAAGAATCTGCTGATACTGAGTGGAATCCATGCGACCCTCAATTTTAACAAGATTCCTAGTACCAGCACTGGCCACACAGCCCCACAGCATGATGGAACCTCCACCAAATTTTACTGTGGGAAGCAGGGGTTTTTCTTCGAATTCTGTGTTATTTTGCCGCCATGCTTATCGCCTCTTGTTCTGACCAAACAATTCAATTTTTGTTTCATCAGTCCAGAGTATCTTATTCCAAAATGATATTGGCTTGTCCAAATGTTCTTTTGCATACCTCAAGCGACTCAGTTTGTGGCGACTGTGAAGAAAAGGCTCCTTCCGCATCACTCTTCCATACAGCCTTTCCTTGTGCAAATTGCGCTGTATTGTTGACCGATGCACAGCAAACACCGTCTGCAGCAAGATATCCTTGCAAGTCTTTGGAGGTGGTCTGTGGGTTGTTTTTAACCATTCTGACCATCCTTCATCTTTGCCTCTCTGGAATTTTACTTGGCCTACCACTTCTGGGCTTAACAAGAACTGTGCCCGTGGCCTTCCATTTCCTCACAATGTTCCTGACAGTGGAAACTGACAGCTGAAATCTTTTGGACAGCTTTTTGTAACCTTCCCCTAAACCATAATGCTGGATTATCTTGGTTTTGAGGGCATCAGAAAGTTGTTTTGAGGCTCCCATGTTGCAGAGGGTCTTCAGAGGAGAGTCAAACAGAATGAGAACTAGCATTTGGCCACCTTAAATACGTTTTGTCATTATTGGATGCACCTGTCAATTAAGTTCAAGGCTTAACGAGCTCACCAAAACAAATTTGTGTGTCCTATTATCTTGTGATTAGTTACAGGCCATCAAAGCAACAAAATGACGAGGGTTCCCACATTTTTGCACAGCCTATTTTTTTATTTAATTTCATACAATTGCATACTATGAATACTTAAAATCTGTGTTTGGAAATCAAGCTAACACTTGGCTCTTAAGGGGAAATGAAGGACATGCCACCAAGATAATTTTGTGTGAAGTCAGAGTCCATTCTTATTCAACCTCAGAGGGGGTGCCCAAACTTTCTCATACCACTGTATGTGTGGTCTCTACCATCTTGGTTACTTTTAGCGAACGAAAAGTTTGGGTTCTTCTACGGTTTTCAACTTCCCGGTGACTTATGAGATCACGTAGTGTAGTTCGTTTGCACACTGCAAAATACTACCGGAAATAGCAAGCCATCTGGTTACCTTTCGCCAACTACTGAAAGCCTACTAAAGTATTCAGACGTTCTAGATCGTGGCTTCCTCATTTTTGCCTACTACGCCAGGGCCAGTAAGGGTATTCAAATGGACAGATAGACTTTAATTCTTAGCCTAGTTTTATTGCTGTTAGTTCCCAAAGAAGGTCAAAAGTATGGCATTTTAAATGGAGAATTCCCATCTCCCATCGTTGGCAATGGGTATCAGCAGATAATGATTTGGTGATCAGCAATCAGTGATCAGCCAAAACAAAACCCTGATCGGAGCATGCCTAGTTTTGTTGGTACCTGTCAGATGCTCCAGCTGTTTCTCAAAAGCAGTCACACTGAGTGCAGCAGGGACTCTTTTACGCCTCAGCCCTTTAGTGACGCGTATCGCCAGCACCTCTGGCACCTCCATCTCAGATAAGTCTATAAGACAGAGAAAGGCCAAGACATCACAAATAAATAAATGTACAACAAAGTTTTAAACAGCACAAGATGGCACTCTGACATATTTTGAGGGTACACCTTAAATATTAACAGATAATGAGATGAAACTGCATTCTGTACAAAATTCCAACAATGTTGCTCCATCATAAGGGCAACCAGATGCTAAAATGGCCAGTGTGCTGTCCAGATCTGTTACATTTTAAGCATAATAAAAAGGAAACATGGTGAAGAAGATACCTACCAGTTGAGCTGTCAAGGACAAGAAAGAAAGACCTTTTTTATACAAAATCATCTTGCCAGTTAACGTAATTAACTGTGAAGTGTCCTCCATTGTTTTTTCTTTAGTCTTACTCAACTTTTCCTGCCTTTTATTGACACTGCCCCAACTTTTTTTTTAGACACGTCGCTAGCCTAAAATTTTAAACGACCATAAATATCCCATACAACAACAAAAAAATCCAGTTTCAGTAACTGATATGTTGTCCTTGGACTATTCTCAAATTGCTTCATATATTGCTTCTTTTTTTATTGACATTTAACAGAACGTCCCAACTTCATCAGAATTGGTTGTATTATTTAAAATGCAAAATTACCATATGAAATGATTTCAACACATTTACAACAAAACTAAAACAAAATTACATTAAATAAAATAAAACAAACAAGTATAGTTAGGTCCTAGTGACCCAAAAGTGGCCCAAAAAGCATGCTCACTGCCTAGTGAGGAACTGATAAACAAGCTAGTAAAAGTTAATTTATTTCAATTCAAAAAGTAAAACTGACTCCTTATACACAAAGTGAAATATTTCAAGCCTTGGTTTGTTTTATTTGCAATAATTACAGCTTACAGCTAATGAAACCCCATTGTATCCAGCGTCTCAAAAAATATTATATCAAGCCAATATAAATAAGGGTTTTAAATGAAAAGGATCACACCAATAAAAAAGGATTTTTAGTTCTGTCTTCTAAAAAGCGTGCTCATGTTAATCCCTCAGTACTTAGTTGGGCCTGCATTTGGATTTCACACTGCATTGAAACAAATAAACTGATATTCTAATTCACTGAGGTGCATCTGAAGTGTCTGTGATGCATTTTCTTGGTACCTGTGAGATGCTCCAGCTGTCCCTCAAAAGCAGTCACACTGAGTGCGGCGGGGACTCTTTTACGCTTCAGCCCCTTCGTGATGGGCACTGCAGGCAACTCCAGCGTGTTTGTCCAGTCCAAATCTGAGGAGGCCTCCAGATGTTTACTGAAGATAAAGAGTAAAATAGAAAAGTAAAATCCATAATGACGTAAAACACAATTGTATTATTTTATTTTTTTTGTTTTGTTGTCCCTTTTATTAACTATGTCTTATTTACCTTATACTTTAAAATAAGAATTTCCGTTTCCTTTTTTATCTTATATACTTTTACATACTGTTCCAATAAAGATGACTTGCTGGTTAAAATCACTGGTTTAAGTAAAACTAGATGTACCGCGTAGCAGTACATGGTATGACTGCCGCAGTGTATTGAAATGTGGGAACTGTTGGTATGATGAGTGTGTGGTAGAGCAGTGTTGTGAGGTGAGAATTTGTGTGGAAATGATTTCCTGGAAGTGGGCATGGATGTGGGTTTTGAATGAATGACATTGTGTGTGTGTGTAGTGTGTAGGAGTGATTTGTGAAAGGGATAGGCAAAATGATATATGCAGGACACAGCCCTCGCATCCTCCGTCTCGCCTTTAACAGTGAATAATAGTATGTTATGGATAAATAGTGAATCATGAATAGTTTTTTTTTTTTCACTCAGACTTTTTCTTCATTTTATTACTGGTCTTCAAATATAAAATGTGTGAACACACAATAAGTATGCTATTGCAATAACATTTTAATGAAATAGCTCATTTACATATTATTGTTATCATCATCATCATCATCATGTCATTATAATGGTTGGCCCTCACACATGTTCACCTCGCCAAATCCAGCCCCTTTGGCAAAAGTTTGGACACTCTGATCTACACACTCAAGAAAGAATTATATATGATGCAATTACAGTTACAAACACCTGACTACATCAGCAGATTATAGTACTCTTTTTACACCACTAATTATTGCTAGTGGAGGAGCAGGTGGAGGCTAATGAAACAAGAGCCAGAATGTATAAAAGGGGTAGATATGTTTTAGGCAGTCTCTCTCACTACATGGGCTGTAGTGGGACAGTGCTGACCTAGTGGTTAAGGTAACAGACCTGTGACCGGAAGGTTGTAAGTTCAAAGTCACCCAGAAATGCCACGGAGGTACCCTGAGCATAGTACTGTTCCAACACACTGCTATGCAGATCTCCTTCTCAAAGCGAGGTGTAGGAACTGGTGTCCTAGTCAACACCAACTACGCTCCCTTACCACCTGACAATATCCACTAATACTCATTCGAATACCACGGCATCAAGGTAACGGCCTCAACCTGCTACCTCCTCCGGTCTACGATGCAACACTCTTCATTCACCCCTCTCTCCGAAAGCAATGTCTTCAAACTCATCACTGGCAACTGTCCTACTACCTGCCCGCTAGACCCTGTCCCCTCGAATCTGCTGCAAGCCATCGCCCCAACAGTAGTCCCATCGATCACGTCTGTGATGAATGCTTCTTTATCATCAGGTATAGTTCCAGCCGCCTTCAAACATGCTAGGGTCACACCACTGCTCAAAAAGACCACACTCAACCCTGCCCAGGTGGAGAACTATCAGCCAGTCTCACTGCTTCCCTTCTATTCGAAAGCCATTGAGAGAACGGTCTCTGAACAGGTTGTTAATTTCCTCACCCAGAACAACCTACTTGACCCCGAAGCAGTCTGGCTTTAGAAGTGGCCACTCCACTGAAACAGCACTGCTTTCCGTCACAGAAGCCCTAAGAGTAGCCAGAACTAAAGGACAATCATCAGTACTTATCCTACTCGACTTATCGGCGTCCTTCGATGCAGTCAACCACAGCATACTGCTAACTACACTCTCAAACATAGGCATCACAGGCATAGCACACTCCTGGTTTAAATCCTACCTCACTGGACACTCCTTTAAAGTGTCATGGCAAGGACAACTGTCATCAACTCACCCTCTCCACAGGGGTGCCCCAAGGGTCGGTGCTGAGCCCCTTCTCTTCGCCATCTACACCACCTCGCTGGGCCGTGTCATCCGCTCAAACGGCTTCTCCCATCATTGCTATGCTGATGATACACAGCTGTACCTGTCGTTCCGACCAGATGACACCACGGTCTCCGCACGCATCTCTGCCTGTCTCTCCAAACTTTCCACATGGATTAAGGAACACCACCTACAGCTCAATCTGTCTAAGACTGAACTCCTGGTCATCCCACCCCAGGAGTCAATCCACCATGATATCAGCCTGAACATGGCCACTGTCACGGTTGCTCCAAACAAGTTTGCTAAAAACCTCGGCGTCATGATTGATGACCGGCTATCTTTTTCTGACCACATTGGTACAAAGCTTTGACTCTAGAATACAGTCACTTCCGGATCTGCCCCTACCCATCTCAACGTCATACTAAATGCTTACACCCCGTCCAGAGCGCTGCGATCCTCTAATATGAACCGCCTGGCCGTACCCTCTCCTAAGACAAAGCGAGGTCACGCCAAACTTTTCTTGGTTATTGTCCCTCAATGGTGGAACAACCTACCAGTCGCTACAAGAGCAACAACATCCCTCTCGACCTTCAAAAAACTAGTGAAGACCCTTCTCTTCCAAAACTGCTTTCCTTCCTAACAAAACTAATTTCTACTAACCATCTCTTTACATAGGTACCTTTGATGTTCTCTACACATCTGTTAGCTATTATGTCCTCCTTTTGTAAGTCGCTTTGGATAAAAGCGTCTGCTAAGTGTAATGTAATGTAATGTAAATACAGATGCTCCCATAATGGCTGCCCCCTGCTCACCTGTGTCATGGGTTAAATGCAGAAGTCAAATTCCTTGAGTATGTAAGCATACTTGGCCAGCAAATCTGATTTCCTTTGCTTTTCCTCCTGCAGCCAGTAAACTTTAGAAGTGAAGGTGGCCTGGTTGGTGGTCTTTTTCTGCCCTCCATGATCAGAGACTCACCTCTGGTCATTCTGCAGGCTGGACTCCAGAGAAAGGCGCCCTGCTTCCGTAGGGTGGGGCCTGTGTGATGGTGCGGCCCTCCTCTCCTTTGGCCCTTGCTGCTCCGACACCATGGACGTTTCTGCCTCTGTCCCACACATTTAAAAAATAAACTAAAAATTCTACATTTTTACATATGTAAGTCAAAATAATGTACAAAGAAAACCTGGATTGAAAGACTATTTAGTATAGATCCTTGCGTGTGTGTCTAATTCTTAGGTTTAACTATGTCATTTTACTCTGGATACATATTGTTTGTCCTTACTGATGTTATTTCATGAAGCACATATTTAATAAAGCCCTCTGGTATGAGGAGTTCAGTCTAGAGGCAGTACTCATACAGTCAACCCTTGATGCCTCCCTGTTAGCTTCTATGTTGCTACTTCTTTCTTTGAGCAACTTGGCTGGAGTTCCAAATCACGCTTCATGCCTACACAAGTCCAGTAGCAACAAAGCCAAGTGCCTTGCTCCACCTATCAGCCACTGTAACTCTTCCTGTAAAGCAAGTCAAATTGTAGTTGCTTACGTCTCCCATTCGAACTACAAAGAGACGGCCCACTCCTTCAAACTTGCCTAGTGCGGTTGTAGTCCATAGAGGGCAGCAAAGCGAATTAAAAGTGCCTTTTACCCTGTTTCAGGTTGATGAACCACTGAAACGATTCTGGAAACATTATTTTGAAGTTGAAAAATGTTAGTGTTGCTTTAAATCTCTGCAACCAGTAATGACCCTCACGTGTTTGTACGATGTGTCTCAACAGGGCACGTGGCGTTTCTTCCTCTGGAGGTAACAGTGGAGTCTTCCGTGACGATCTTGTCTGCATCGATGTCCTCTGCTTGCTGGCAGAGGCTGGGGAACATGATGCACCCTGTGTGAAGAAAAAGATAACAAAAAGAGACGATCATCTTTAAGTTACTTTTTAAGCCTTTAATCAATACGACAGTGAATAATAGACAGGAAATGATTGGGGAGAGAGAAATAGGGAAGGATAAGAAAATGCCCTCAAGCCGCACTTTTCAACATGCAGGCACATTTGAATGAATTAGAATATCATGGAAAAGTTTATTTATCTCATTAATTTGATTCAAAAATTGAAAGTATAGATTGTGGCAGCGGTGGCTCATAAGTTCATGTGGCACGTTTAAACGAATTGCCTTATCTGTCCTAAGTGTTCTGGATCTGGGTTGCAAACTACAACCCCCAAAATCACGGGTTTTGTATCAGTTTGTTGCTCGAGTGCAGCGTGGGTGAAGGTGACAGGTAGTGCCAAAGTGCATTCAAGTCCACACGTCTTCAGGAGAAGTCTAGGAATGGCGTCGCCTTTGATGTGAATGTCCGAATGGTGCTTTTAGCGCACAAGTTGGATTGGTGTATGTAGTGCTCAAAAAGATGAGCAGTGCCCTCAGTGCCAGTGTGTGCTCCCCTGTCCGATGCATCAGCAGCTTTCACTTTGTGCAAGTGTCTGAAACATCAACATTGCCATTCGTTCACCCCACGGTGGGCAAATACTTTCTGCTTCAATCAATCGTTATTGCTTGGTAAATTAAGTTTTGCAAAAACCCTTAGGAAGTAGGCCAATAACGTCTTTGCCCTTGAAAAAAATCTTCAGGCATTCTTCTTGTTATGGCTTTAAATCCTCAATTTTGGAAATTGTTGCCAGCATACAATGTATAGCTTGGTCTACATCCATCTCTATAGCTTTGAACAGTGTTGCTGAAGTACAACCAGCTTGAATGCTTGAGTCTGTAGTTATCGTTTCCCCTCTGTTCACCAATTGGCCCATACACATTCAGACACGGACAGAACAGAAATTTATGTTCATGTCCCCTGACTAGTTGCTGGAAATGAAATTAGGCAGAAGAACTAGGCGGCGCTAGCCTGGCTAACGAATTCCAGGCTTGCGTCTCAAAACCTACCCTACACACGACCAGAGAGTGACAGGTATGGCAAGTCTTCAGTAATTAAGAGTAGTTTATCAGAAACTAATTGGAATTGTTTTGCTTTACATTCAGATGTTCTAATTCTTATTCGAAATCTTATTTCTTCCAACCAGCCAGCTGATTCTAGCGCAACCCAATAATTTATATTTGTCTGAATTCATAGTATTGTTTCCTGAAGCTGGGGATATCCACGTCTGTTTGGTTTCACATTTTTGTCTACATAGTTTGCGATATTTAGCTTGTTAATTAGCTAGTGGATCATGCCTAAAGTGGTCACATAGAAAACTCCCCTCCTGAAACAAATAAAAATAGGGTTTTTGTACAAGATGGTCAGACGAGTCAACATTCCAAGCCCATGCAGGGAAGTACATGTTGGCACTGACAGCACTGAGCCTGATCCATCTCAGCAACCTCTGCTATCTTTTTTCAGCAATAAAAAAGTAAAGCCATGAGTAGAATGTTCTATGAAAATAAAGTAAAAAAGAAAAATATCTTTGTGTGTGCTGTAAAGTACTTTGAAAAAATGTAATCTGAATCAGTGGTACTGGTATTCACTCCATGAAAAATCTGAATCGGCCCAGAAAATTGCCATTGGTGCATCTCTACATAGCACTGCATCTTTGTATAAGGATACAAATAAATAAAGTGTCATATCATTCAGTATTTTGTGCTGGTCAGTTTTACTTTTACCTTACATATTTTCTTTGGCATGGCAAAAAAAGGTGGATATGAAAATAAGCAAGCAAGTAGTGCCTTCTCAGGAAATTTGGAGGTGAGGTTGAAAAAAAAAAAACCTTACCCATTGCACACTGCACCTACACACAAGCACAACACAGACAACAAAGTATTCCGTTTTGTTTTTGTCCTGTGTTAGTCACTTTGGACACAGGCATGTAGGCTACTGAGGAAACCATAACCAGTCTTACAAGCTATCTCTAAGACCAGGGGTGCCCACTATTTTTTGGCTCGTGAGCTACTTGTAAAACGACCATGTCACCGCGGTCTACTAAGGATGATGAAGATGACGATGATAACTCAGTATGCCTTTTAAATGTACCTTTATGCAGTTTGTTTATTGATATACATGTTGCATTACACATGCAGCAAAATACATCCATGTATGGATTATGCATCCATGCATAAAACTTCACAGCACAACTTTAATTCAATTGTATTATGATATAATGAACGTTTACAGAAAAATTATAATACATTTGTATTACTTTCGAATGAACCTTTAGAGCACAACTCTAATCAGTGTTTTCCCCAGAAATAAAAAGAAGGGTTTAAATTTTGATGTAAATACGATGACGCCGTGGCACGGTAGCTAGGAGGATTGGTGGGCATGCACCCTGGGAATTTTTTTTTTTTTTTCTAGAGCTAAAATGGTGCATTCTAGGAAGATCTGAAGCAAAATTTTGGTCCCAGAAGGCTGGTGGAAACATAACACTTTTAATAAAATGTTGCATTTTTTGGCACAAATAGAACAAAAAACTCGTTGCACTTGGTGAGTTGAAAGAGCCAAAACTCCCAGGTGGGAAGGCTAATTTATTGTCACACAAGAAATACTGCAAGCACTATATCAGGGTTCGAATTATAAATTTGACCCTATGGGGGTCTCTATCTTTAAAAAAAAAAAAAAAAAGCAAAACGCAATGTCCTTTTAACATTTTTTCGCTGTGAAGCCAAACGACACAAGGCCAGCCAGTGCTGTTTTTTTTCGGTGGCATGGCGGAAAGTTTAGGCAACCTACGTATTATTTTTGTATTTCTAAAAACGCATTACAAAATGAAGGAAGATTGATATAAGATAGGAGGTAGATGAGAAGTCTTCTTCGGACTGAACTTCACGTTCGCAATCCCCAAATTTCAGATTTGTGCGCATAGTGGTGTGATGGTGAATCAATATCACGTCGTAATTCAATACAAAGATGGCTGCATGGTAAATGAAGCGAATTTTATTTATGTTTATATGGTGATATATTTAAGCTTATCATGGTAATATGACATATTCGAGAAGCCTCCACAGTAAATGAAATTTACTTCTTTCATTGGAGCCTGAGGGTATGGGAGCTCAGCTCCCATTGGCTCCCACGTAATTCGAACTATGCACTATATAATGTCACATGAATTTGACTAGGCTGTCACTAAAATGTCTAAATGTTGAGCCTCCTGTTTTTCTGGGCCGCCCACTTGTCTGCAGCAGCCTCCAACCACATCTCTCGGACAGGTGGACCCTCGATGCTGATGAGCACCACGCTAAATATCTCCCTGTATGGCCACATGAAAGCTGAATTGGTACCACAGATCTTAGATTCTGCAGATAAATATATTTCAGTGTAGTGTAGTATTATCTAGAATGATGTCTGATGACAACAAATTCTTATTTCAGTGTTCATGTAACAAGCTAACGAACTAGCTCATTGAAATGATTGGTAATGTGGTAATGCTAACAGTCATCGACTCACCTTGAATTTAACACGCTGCAATAACCTTACAACGTTATATTACTTTCTCCACTTCAGCTAATATCAGTATTAGTAGGCTTTTTAGGTGGGTGTTGGTGAGTAAAGTGGCAGCTTTCAGTTCAAAACATTATGTTAGCGTAGTTCGCTAGCGTTAGCGCGCTAACAACACCAAACAGGCTGCAGCCTGGTCTGAAATGAAGCTAATTTTCTGGAAATCCAAACAGTAACAACGTAGCTACACTATTAGGCTTGAAATAATCACAAATAATTGCGGATTGTGACACCTTGTTAAAAAGAACCATCAACAAATCCAGAAAGACGTAAGGACTAATTTATTAGTTAAATTCCACGAGTGTCCTATTCAATGAAACAGTCTTGACTCTGCTCTACATAAAGGACGATTTGCCTTTCACGCTCTCTCTCACTCTCTTTCAGCAGCTAGATGATCCGATCGCATTCTGTACACTGTGGAGAAAGTTTTCTTGCTACATGAGCATGTCCCAATGAGAGCGTTCTCCTTCCTTCTTGTGTAGCATTTACAGTCAAAGTCAGGCAGTTTTAGTAGCCCCAAGGTTTGCATTAAAGATCTTAGATTCTACAATACTCTCTGATACAGCTGACTGGCGGGAAAAAAACAAAAACAAAGGAGCACTGTAATCGGCATGTGATTGGACAGTTTCGCCAGTATAGTAGTTTACACACCCACCACGGAAGTTTCCTAAAAACGCAGCCTACATTTGACTACATTGGGGCTTCTTGTTCGGGGAAAATCCCGGGGGGAATGTTTTTGTGCATGATTTTTAAGCGTATCGGCATTTTATGAAAGCGTCTCGGCAAAACTTGATGCGTATCGGCGAAAAAAGAAGCGTATCGGTGCCGATATGCTTAGACGCTTTGGGGAAAACACTGTCTAATATATTTGTAATTATCTATTGCCAGAATTTAATTAATCTGATGATGACCTGCACTGGAGGGAGACAGGGTTGCATAGTCCGGAGCTGCTGTGTGTAGCACACTGTCAATTTGTGCACAGGCCCTCCCTTGTTCCTCCAGCTCTGATGTGAGGTTTCGGAAGTTTCCCAAATCATAGCGCTGCAACTTTGAGGACAGCAATTTCATTTTTTTTTATGCATTAACTTAGCTGATCATGTCTCATGTCGACCACGCTTTTGGCTTTTCCTTGCAGCTCCAAATTAAGTTCAACATGTTAGTAAGATCAGTTACAAACGCCAAATTTAGCAGCCACTGATTGTCATTAAGTTGCTTGTGTTCCGCATGTTTAGTGACAAGAAGAAACTCCTTAAAATCAACAGACAGAGCTGTCATCGCAATCGACGTAGTGAGCACCCCTGTCTAAGACAATAGCCGCATTTACATTGTGGAGCCAGCCCGAGCTGGGCCTTTAGGGGGCTCCCTCGGTGCTTGTAGCCCCAGGGCACTAGCCCCATGCCCGGAGACCGGTTGTGTCCACACTTGCCATCTACTAGCCCCTCTGGGTTACGCCCTCGTTTGCGAAAATGTCACTGATACAGCCCATTTTCAAGCAGGATAGGCGGGCAGTTCAGTAGCAGAATAGTAGTAAAGTAGAAGACGATTATATGACCAAGTATCAGACCAGCAACTACTGCGATACCTCAGACTGCAAATACTTCTTTGGAGGATAATAGACGCCATGGAATCCCTGCTTGCACAGATTGTCCTCCATGTTGTTCATGTTCCAATATATTTCTATATATTACTATAGGCTATAAAGCAAAAATACACCGTCCTTATGTTTTAATGGAACAAGACCGACCGCCACGGAGAGTCAAATGCATGCATCTAACATTCTGATATTTCCACACAGTGCTGCCAACAAAACGTAGCCAAATGACAATTTACCGCTACTTTAAGGTGTAACAATGACAGAAACAGACCATTTTAATACTAATTAGATTTATTAGTATTACATTTTTATCAGGCAAATATGAGCTAGATCATCTATATTGCATTACTTTTGTTTACCGATGGCAACGGTTGTTAAAGGAAGAAAAGTCTTGTTTTAAACCAACGGTACCACTAACTTCAGCCCAAGCGGTTGGAAATAGCAAATATATATGAATTTCATAGAAAACCAAGTGATTTGACCTACTGGCTTGACACACACGTTTAGAATAGTTAACTGCAAAGTCACCGCGGAGAACCACGTTACGATGCAAGGCGTGTATTGGAGAGACACTGGAAAGTTTTGATTTTATGTGGGCAGCTGCACACTTCAGCACTGCAAAACTGCATAAAAAGTAGCCTAAAATGACAAGGCAGGCCATGTTATAGCCTAGTCATTTGTTTGTTTCAATTAATTTGACAAGGAGTCATTTAATCCACAGCATTACTGTGGGCAATTGAAATGTTACCAGCCGAGACATACAGAGAATGTAGAATTAAGCTCGCTTGAGTAAAAGCAATTCAGATTGATTTTATGTCGGAAAGAGGAATTGGTTTGTTAAAGCATAACTTTTTTGAACCGTAGTTTGTTTATGCTTCTCGCGAAATTGCTGGGTTGCTTTTCGCTAAATGCCCAACTTGCTGTGCCGCTTCATGGCTTCCAAACCCCGTCTTTTTTTTTTTTTGATTCATGTTGTCTTCTGCCCAGACCATGGGGAGAGCATGGATATCTTCAGCTGAGCAGAACTGGCGATCCATCTTCGCTTTATTTTGCTTCCAAATGTTGACGCCGCCACCGCTGTAGCCCCTGTAGGACCATCGTTTAGGTTGGGCCAGAAATCGCGGGCTACTAGCCTCAGGACAGCCCCTGTAGGCCTGTTTTAGCACCTGGCCCTAAACATGTGAAGTCACTAAGCACCGGTACGCCCGTGTTGGCTCGGCTTTGGCCCCGCAATGTAAACCCCGCGAATGATTGCCACCAAGGGTATTAGTATATGTAAGCTGCTTTGTATAAAAGCATCTACAAAAACACAACCAACAGCATCAGCTAAATAGATAACAATAAACAAACATACTGTATGTAGCTCCTTGCTAAAGTGACTGATTCTTCATGACCTGCTGCTCCCTTCTCATTTCAGCGGTTAAAATGAAGACATGTAGGGTAATAAAATGGGATCAAATGAACAGTTATTGATACAGTATACTTTTCATTTTGGTGGCAAAAACAGAGGTTTGGAGTCACAGCAGAGTAGGATTGGGCAGTATCCAAAGTCTGATACCGTTAAACCATCTCCACATCATTCCGGGGTGTACGGTATTACGGTGGCTAATTGAAAATCACTTTCTACGGCTTAGAGCAGGGGTGCCCACTATGCTTCCTTAGTTATCACTGTATAATACACCAACACGAATTATGTAGAAAAATGCTAAACATGAAAGATTGTTGATGTGGCAACCAAAATAGCCTGTTGTATTCGAGCAAGTTCTCTTCAAAAGACGTCCGTGCACAGTTGGAAGAGGCGGACTAACTATTCTGACCTCTTGCTACACACAAACGTGAGATGGCTTAGTAGGGGGGAATTCTTGCAGAGATTTTGAGAGCTCCGTCCAGAGATTAAGGAGTTTCTTCTTGTCACTAACCATGCGGAAAACAAACAACATAATGACAATCAGTGGCCGCTAGGCCGCCAGGCGTTTTTAACTGATCTACTAACATGTTGAACAAACTCAATTTGGAGCTGCAAGGAAAAGACAAAAGGATGGTCGACATGGATCAGCTCAGTTAATGCACTTAAACGAAAAATGAAATTCCTGTCCGCAAAGTTGCAGCGCCATGATTTAAGAAACTTGCGAAACCTCGCATCGGAGCTGAAAAAACAAGAGAAGGCGCCTGTGCAAATTGACAGTGTGCACTACACTGAGCAGATACAAAATCTTCAGTCAGACTTTCACAAACGATTTCAAGACTATGCTTTACTCAAGCCAATCGCTACATTTGTCTGTCCTTGCTTCAAAAATTGTTGCACTGAAAACAAAAACAGTTTGACGCTACAGTCTGACATTCGGCTGAAGTCCAGGGCGCATGGGCAGTTTTGGAATTTACGTACAGGGGAAAAAGTACCCAAACATGAAATGTGCTACCTCCTTGACCGCATTATTCAGCTCTACTTATTTGTGCGAGTCTGCCTTTTCCCACCTGAAGATTATTCAGTCCAAATACCGTTCCACCATGACTGATGATCATTTAGAGGCCTGCCAAAGTAATACAAATGTATTAAAGTTGTGCTGTAGAGGTTCATGCATTGATGCATGTATTTAATATGCTGCATATGTAATGCAACATGTATATCAATACACAACACATACTGAGTGATTTATTATGACCGCTGTTAGCAAAGCTAACGAAAGTGGTCATACTGGTGTTGCCACGACTTTTTTCCCTTTTTATTTTCACAGATTTTTCGTCAACAATTGCCGGGACACTGGAACTCTGGGCTACATGAATTTTTGTAGGCATGTAGCCCTAGTACACGTGTCAAACTCAAGGCCCGCAGGCCAAATGTGGCCCGCCATGTCATTTTATGTGGCCCGCAAGAGCTTAAATTTTAAGCCTTAAAAGGTCTGATTTTCTTATAATAACTCAAAAAGGTGCATTGACCATGTTAATGTCATAACTTGTTTTTCTTTGTAACGGTGCATCACGCACACCACGCAGACACACTTTTTTAAACACAGCCCTTTTTATTTATATATTTTTTTCCACCGAACGTGAGCATGCATCTGGCAGTCACGGGAGTACAGCATCTGCAATAAACACAAAAACAAACTTTCATCAATAGCTTGCTTTTCTTCAGGAGTTGCCAACTGAAGATAAAGGACTATGGACATGGCAATCATTTTACTTTTGGCAAACAATAGATAGCTATAAAACTGGTAAGCTAATTACAAACAAGTACAGCTTACCTTGTAGTTGCAGGTTGACTTTCTGATGTCAACTGAAAGACCCGACGGGAGCTCTCAAGGCACAAATATAGTTTGGAGAGCTCATGTCAGAGGTATGCATGTTGCACCAGTGTGTGGGGAAGAGGGTTTTTTGTGTTTATACGCAAGAGCCTGCATGCAACGGGGCATTGCGTGATTGCGTCATTATTATTATTATTATTATAGTGATACTGCGTTGTTGCATCACGCAAGAGCCCGCATGCAACGGGGCATTGCGTGATTGCGTCATTATTATTATTATTAGTATTATTATTTTATTTTATTAATGTAGCAGTGGAGGCTGGGAGTGGTTAGCGTGGGTACTGGTTCAGCACAGGACATTAGTAAAGTGGTGGAGATTAGTGCAATCTAGGGCTGTTTTGTGCAGAGGAGGATGGGCACCCCAGACCAGCAGATGGCAGTAGTGTGTTTAGTGGGACAATAGAAACAATAGAAACACAGAAGAAGTATAAATGGCAGCCATTACACACATGGGCAGCTTAGAATCAGGCTCTCTGGGATCGTGCGGTGTATTGGGATACAGAGTGGCCAAGTTTCCCAGGGTTTTGCGGTGTATGGAACACGGGATAACTGAGCATTAGACACCATTAGATTCAAGAGGTGTATACATTTAATGTTAAGTCAGTGGGTAGAATCGTGAGCTCTCGCCACTTTAAGCCAGAGATACGGGTCAGTTCTCTGAGGTTCTCTCCTACTGGTAAGTGGCAACAGCCAGTTTATTAATATTATATAACAGTCACCCATAAAAGGATCAATATGTGATTATTACTGTATTACTATAACTGAGCATTAGTCACCATTAGATTCATGAGGTGTATACACTTAATGTTAAGTAAGTGGGTAGAATCGTCTTTAGAACTAGCATTGGCAGGGTTGTTTGTGTAATGGCATAAGCGTTAGTGACTGCAAAGTGATAGTATTTGTGGTAAAATGGTGGTAAAGTGCAAAGTGATAGTATTTGTGGTAAAATGGTGGTAAAGTGCAAATATTCGATAATAAATCGTAATTAGTAAGTAAGCAGGTCATTTTGGAAGTAAATTGTGGTGGTAGTTTTGTAAGTAAAACTTTGGTTATAAGTGAATTGAGGAAGTACATTTTAGAAATTTGGGTAGCGGGTAGCTAAACTGTGGACACACACTAAAGGATTGATCACCTTTAGTGGGGCCGCCTCAGTGGAGGGTGTACAGTGAATAAAGGCCCGAAACACCCGTGGATCCTGAGGTACACTGCTGAGGATGTGTCCCACATAGTGTATAGATAATTGTAATGGCTGTAGTTAGGAAAGCCTGAAGTGTGGTACAATGGGTGCTCTCCCCACATGTGCAAGTGTCTTGTATTTTTATGTATTTATCTAGTTATTTTAATTGTTAAGGAAATGTTGGAGGAAACTGCAAAGGCTTGCCAGTGGTCCTGGATGAGATGCATGTTGTTGGCATGGTGAAAGCCATGGGGGAAAGCGATAGGTAGGTGCTGCTGAGTGGATCATGTAAACGGCCCCAGCAGCCCCAGTCACTGTAACGGTAGCCGGCTGGTTCAGGTTAACCCTTGTTGAGCATCTGTCTGTACGGCTCCAGTTGGCCATCCCCTCAGCTGCTCTGTCCAGTACAGCTCACATGAGGTTGCGTGAATAGCTGTAGTCAGCGGCCAGTTGTGCGTGTTACACCTGGGAGTAGGGACTAACAGCCTGAACTATTTACTTGATTATAGATAGTGTAGGGGTAGGTGTAATAGCTATAGTTTCTCCCTAAGGTGCTCTTCCTACGTGCACAAGTACTTTGTGTTCTTTGTAAACTATGGTGTTTATGAAGTGTGTGGTGTACTGGTGTATTTTAAAACCGGAGTATTTTTTGTTTTTAAACTGAGTATTTATGTACTGGTTCTTAGCATTTTAAACATGATTGATTTTGCACGTTTTGGTTGGATCCGTGGGCTAGGAAAACCCAGGGAAAACCAAATGGCAGTCAGTTGGTTTTGAGGTGAGCTACTGTGAACACCTGACTACAACCAGAGAGAGAATTGCGCAGCAAATATTTTTGCTCTTGCTTTATATTATTGAATTTACTTTGTCCTTAAAAAGTTTAGTTTGCATTTAATAGATGAATAGTTTAATTTCTGACTGATTATTTTGTTTGGAGTTTTTTTTTCTTTTGTTTTTCTCTGGACACTTTTCCTGCTTGGGAGGGAAAATAAAACCCAGTTCGACCATCATGCATCGACTTGCTGTCCTGCCTTTCCGGCTGTAAGGCTAGCCTGACTACATCCTTATTCACTTGGATAATTTGATCTTTGACTGATGAAATAATGTGGGTTTCACAACCTGACAAATTAAAATGACTTATATATTTGCATAGATGTAAAAAAGCTTGTTGCTCTGTTATGACATATGAAATATTTGTAATTTGAATAAGTAAAAAAAAAAAATTAACATTATTTAACATTAAGGATTAGTTGCATTTATTTTACATTACATTTAGTTACTTTCCACTGCATTTATACTGTCTTACAGTTTTATTTGGCCATTTGAGGGCAGTCATTATGCTGATGTGGAAAATGAGTTTGACACCCCTGCCCTAGTAGTTTCTGAGAGAATAGCGGGATTCACACTGCGGAGCCAAAGCCGAGCCAACAGGGGCGTGCCGGGGCTGTGACTTTACACGTTCAGGGCAAGGTGCTAACAGGGGCCAACACAGGCTGTCCTGGGGCTGATGGGCTGCGATTTCTGGCCCAACCTAAACAATAGCCGCATTCACATTCCGGAGCCGGGCCGGCCAGGGCCTTTAGGGGCCACCCTCGGTGCTTGTAACCCCAGGGCACTAGCCCCATGACCTGAGAGCTGTTGTGTTCACACTCCCTGGCTACTAGACCCTCTGGGTTACGCACTCGTTTGCGAAAACGTCACCGATACAGCCCATTTTCAAGCAGGATAGGCGGGCAATTCAGTAGCAGCAGTAGAAGAAAGTAGAAGATGATTATACAACTACTGCCGATATCTGACTGCAAATACTTCTTTGGAGGATAATAGACGCCATGGAACCTCTGCAGGTGCAGATCGTCCTCTGTGTTGTTCATGTTTCAATATATTTCTATATATTACTATAGGCTATAAAGCAAAAATACACCGTCCTTATGTTTTAATGGAACAAGACCGACAGCCACGGAGCGTCAAATGCTTGTTAGGGAATGTATCTCACGGGCAGGAGTCGTTACCGGGGGCAGTACAGCAGAGCAGCGTCGTGGACGGGCAGGAGTCGTTACCGGGGCAGTAGAGCAGAGCAGAGTCGAGGGCAGGCAGGGGTCGAAGCCAGGGGCAGGAGCGTAGAGCAGAGTCAGAAGCAGGCAGGAGTTGATACCGAAGTACTGGAGATAACTCACACACGGGCAGACAGGGGAGAGACAGGAACAAACAGGAGACGAGCAGACAGCAGGAAACACAGCCAAACAGACGCTGGAGAGTCAGGAGTCAAAAAGCTTGCCGAGGAGTACACCGTGGTTCGCAGACGGACCCCCCCCCCCCCAAGGGACGGCCCGAGAAGTCCCCAAGAACCAAGACAGAAAGAGAGAGAGAAAAAAGAAAAACACCCACCGGGTGGGAGGAGGGGAGACGGAGGTGGGAATCAGAACTCCTCCGATCGATCCGATGCCTGGGCCTCGTCCTCGGAAGACGGCTGGGACCCCAATGGCGGAGGAAGATGGGACAGGAGACAGACCAGGCAGACCACGGACTGCCCGGGGAGCGCCCCTCGGGCGACCTAGTCGGCGAGCCGGCTGCTCGGGATGCAGGGGATGGAAATCTGTGATGAGGGTACGGTCCAGGATTCTGCTGGCGGGTACCCAGGACCTCTCCTCCGGACCGTAACCCTCCCAGTCCACCAAATACTGAAGACCCCGCCCTCGCCGCCGGGAACGAAGCAGACGTCGCACAGTGTAGATGGGGTCCCCGTCCAGAAGACGGGGAGCAGGCGGAGGAGGCGCAGCCGGCGCCAACGGGCTCCAACGGACTGGCTTGACTCGGGAGACATGGACCGTGGGGTGGACCCTCAGGGTGCTGGGCAGCCGAAGCCGGACCGCCGTTGGGCTGATCACTCGCTCTATGAGGAAAGGTCCCAGGAACCGAGCAGCCAGCTTACGGGACTCCACCCGGATAGGAAGGTCCCTGGCGGACAGCCAGACTTTCTGGCCAGCCCGGTAGACTGGTGCAGGGGGTTCTCCGACGGTTGGCACCGACGGAGTAAGCCGTGACAGCCCGGAGTAAGGCAGCTCGGGCTCGTGCCCAAGTGCACCGACAACGACGAGCGTTCGCAAGGGCCGACGGGCAGGAGGCCTCCCCCTCCTGGCTGGGGAACAGCGGAGGTTGGTAGCCGTAGACACACTGAAAGGGAAACATTCCAGTGGCAGAGCAGGTAAGTGAGTTGTGGGCATACTCAACCCATACTAATAGCTGAGCCCAGCAGAGGGGGTTACGGGAGACCATACAGCGGAGCGCCTTCTCCAACTCCTGGTTAATACGTTCCGCCTGGCCGTTAGACTGGGGGTGGAACCAGATGTAAGGCTGACCGTGGCCCCCAGCAGGTGGCAAAACTCCTTCCAGAATGTGGAGGTGAACTGGGGACCACGGTCGGACACAATGTCCTTCGGGATTCCATGGATCCGAAAAACGTGGTGTTGCACTGCCTGCACAGTCTCCTTGGTCGTGGGGAGTTTGGGGAGCGGAATGAAGTGTGCCATCTTACTAAAACGATCGACGATGGTGAGGATGGTCGTCATCCCGCCTGAAACAGGCAGTCCGGTAACGAAGTCCAGGGCGATGTGAGACCAAGGGCGCGAAGGCACAGGCAGGGGCTGGAGAACACCAGCGGGAGGCTGGTTGGAGGACTTATTTTGGTTGCCTGGACGTACTCCCGGATATCCTTCTCCATTGTTGGCCACCAGAAACGTTGAGCGATCAGGCGGCCGGAACGAGCAGCGCCCGGGTGGCAGGCTATGCGGGAGTCATGCCCCCATTGGAGGACCTGTGAGCGCAGAGGCTCCGGGACGAACAGACGTCCGTCAGGGCAGGCGCTGGGACCGGGCTGCGCCTGTAGGGCCCTCTGAACACGGCCCTCTATATTCCAAGTCAATGCCGCTATGACCCGGGAACCAGGAATGATTGAGGCTTGACCCTGGGGGCTGTCGTCCTCCTTTTGAAACTGGCGGGAGAGGGCGTCAGGTTTGGTGTTGCGGGAGCCTGGTCGGTAGGAGAGGGTGAAGTTGAACCGAGTGAAGAATAGTGACCAACGAGACTGCCTGGGATTTAGGCGCTTGGCCGAGCGGATATATTGCAGGTTCTTGTGGTCTGTCCAAACCAGGAAGGGAACAGACGCCCCCTCCAGCCAGTGACGCCACTCCTCCAAGGCGAGCTTGACGGCCAACAGTTCCCGGTCCCCGATGTCGTAGTTCTACTCTGCAGGGGATAGCCTGCGCGAGAAGAACGCGCAGGGGTGGAGTTTGTTGTCCTCGGCCGATCTCAGACAGAACCGCCCCGACTCACCGCCCCCACATCTGAGGCATCTACCTCCACGATGAGCTGGCGGTCGGGGTCTGGCACCAGGAGTATGGGCGCTGAAGTGAATCGGGCCTTGAGGGCGGTGAAGGCATCCTCAGCGGCAGGAGTCCACATGAACGCCTTCTTGACACTGGTTAGGGCCGTAAGCGGAGCCGCTACAGAGCTGTAGTTCCGTATAAAGCGTCTGTAAAAATTGGCGAAGCCGAGAAACTGCTGCAGCCTCTTGCGGTTATCAGGAACGGGCCAGGAAGTGACTGCAGACACTTTAGCCGGGTGCATCTTTATACGACCCTCTGTAATAATATACCCCAGGAATGAAACAGTATTGGCGTGGAATTCGCATTTCTCTGCTTTCACAAAAAGAGAGTTCTCCAGAAGGCGGCGAAGAACCAGTTGGACATGCTGCTTGTGTTCAGACAGGGTTTTTGAAAATATTAAAATGTCATCCAGGTAAACAAAAACAAAACAGTTCAGCATGTCTCGCAGTACACCGTTAATAAGTCCCTGGAAGACGGCCGGGGCGTTAGTAAGCCCGAATGGCATAACCAGGTACTCATAGTGGCCAGTAGGGGTATTGAATGCCGTCTTCCATTCATCACCCTCCCGGATCCGTACGAGAAGCGTTGCGCAAATCGAGCTTTGTGAAGATGGAGCTCCCTGGAGCAGCTCGAAGGCGGAGGAGAGTAATGGCAGAGGGTAACGGTTCTTCACCGTGACTTCATTTAAAGCCCTGTAGTCAATACAGGGGCGAAGCGAACCATCCTTCTTCCCCACGAAGAAGAAGCCTGCCCCAGCGGGAGAGGAGGATGGGCGGATGATACCTGCAGCTAAGCCATCGGAGATGTACTCCTCCATGGCATGTCTTTTGGGAGCCGAGAGGGAGTAAAGGCGACCTCGGGGAGGAGTGGAGCCAGGGAGGAGGTCAATGGCGCAATCATACGGGCGGTGCGGAGGTAGGGACGTGGCCTTGGTCTTGCTGAAGACGGCTTGCAGTGAGCGGTAACAGTCCGGAACACAGGACAGATCAGGCGGCAAGGTAGCAGAGTCAGAGCGGACAGGGAGAGAGGCAGAAAGCAGGCAGGTCTGGTGGCAGTCAACTCCCCACTCCAGAACTTCCCCAGTCCGCCACTCAAGGTGTGGATTGTGTTGGTGTAACCAGGGGCAGCCTAGGATGAGAGGCTGGCGGGGAGAGCAGAGGAGGTGGAACCTGATGGTCTCCTGGTGGTTACCAGACAATCTCATCCTCACCGGCTCGGTAGTGTGGGTGACTGTGCCCAGCAGGTGACCGTCCAGAGCTCGAGCTGGTGAAGGGACAGGCAGCAGATGGAGCTTTAGCCCCATCTGGCGGGCAAAAGCAGTGTCCATAATATTTGACTCCGCTCCAGAGTCGACGAGAGCACCCAGGGCGTGAGTGGAGTTGGAGAGGTAAAGATGGGCTTGAAGCAGAGGCTTACCACCACAGGAGGATTGTACAGATGTCGAGCTCAGCCAGACTCCTCCTACGTCCGGTGAGCTTGCTCTTTTCGCGGACACGATGAGATGCGGTGCCCCTCCCCGCCACAGTAGAGGCATAAATTTGCGGTAAGCCGACGCTGCCGCTCCACTGCAGAGAGTGACGTCCGGCCAACTTCCATGGGTTCTGGGGTGTCAGGCTGGCCTACAGGGGAGAACTGAGGAGGTGGTGCTGCTTTGGTCACCCCGGATGAGCTGACAGACAACTGGTTCAGGTGACCCCTCTCTCGGCGTCGAGCCTGGATGCGACGGTCGATGCGTGCCGTCAGGGCGATGGCATCGTCAAGGCTGGTGGGAGGAGTGTGGGAGACCAGCTCGTCCTTCAGATAATCCGCTAGGCTATGGAGGTAAGCATCTACCAGGGCCTCCATGTTCCATCGGCTACGACTAGCCAGCGTGCGAAAGTCAATGGAATAATCCGCTATCGAACGTCTCCCCTGGCGAATGGCCATCAGGGCCCTGGAAGCCTCGGCGGATGACGACCCCGTGTCAAAAACCTTTATCATCTCGTCGGCGAATCGGTGAAAAGAGGAGCAAGCTGGTGATTGTTGCTCAAACTCCGCCGTGGCCCAGAGCCAAGCTCGGCCAGTCAGGTGATTGATGGCGAAGGCGACTCTAGCTGCCTCAGTCGCGAAGTTTCTCGGTTGCAGGTCGAAGATCAGACGGCAGTTGGTGATATAAGCCCGGACCTGAGCGGGATCGCCGTCGAACCTCTCCAGGGTTCCGACCCGGGGCTCGGAGATTCCCGCCACGGCAGGCTCTACAGGCGGTGCAGGCAGGAGAGGAGCCGGATCAACGGCGTGAGCGACAGGAACATCGACCGCAGGTAGACGAGCCACAGACGAGCCTCACCCGACATTCGCCTCACCTCACCCTCCGTCATCTCCAGGCGTTGTAATGCGGATGGAGATTCCGCCGACTCCGGTTCTCAGAGTCCGGGCACACGCGCTGGGTCCATTATCTGGTCAGTCCGTTCTGTCAGAACCAGAACAGATTGGCACAGACCCAAGAGCGTCACGTTTCACAAGATAACTTTTATTTAAAGGTTGGGGTAAAGGGAGACAATCCAGTGGCCACGGCCCAGCGGGCTGTGGTGCGTGGAACTGATAGCGATCAGAGTCCTCGGCTGAAAACAGCAAACAGCAGGTCAGATAGCCGGGGCAGGGGAGCTGAGCGTCGTCGCGGGCAAGCGAGTCGATGAGCCGGGGCAGCAGAGCAGAGTCGTGGACGGACAGGAGTCGTTACCGAGGGCAGTAGAGCAGAGCAGAGTCGTGGACGGGCAGGAGTCGTTACCGGGGGCAGTACAGCAGAGCAGAGTCGTGGACGGGCAGGAGTCGTTACCAGGGCAGTAGAGCAGAGCAGAGTCGAGGGCAGGCAGGGGTCGAAGCCAGGGGCAGGAGCGTAGAGCAGAGTCAGAGGCAGGCAGAAGTCGATACCGAAGGACTGGAGATAACTCACACACAGGCAGACAGGGGAGAGACAGGAACAAACAGGAGATGAGCAGACAGCGGGAAACACAGCCAAACAGACGCTGGAGAGTCAGGAGTCAAAAAGCTTGCCGAGGAGTACACCGTGGTTCGCAGACGGACTGACAAAGAAGGAGTGAAAAATGAGAGACTAAATAGCGAGAGAGAGAAACCAGGAAATGAGAGGCAGCTGGAGATGGGCGTGGCGGAGCAGGTGAAGGTAATCAGAGCGGAGGTAGCAAATGAAGAAGTAAGTGACTGAGATTGAAACCAATTACTAGACAATGAATGTGCAGCAGAAAATACGACCCAACCAGGGAAAAAAAAAAAAAACACCACCCAACAGAGTAAAATCATGACAATAACAATGACCTAAACAGTTAATTTTAATACTAATTAGATCAACAACTTGCAATTTTTATCAGCCAAATATGAGCTAGGTCATCTATATTGCATTACTTTTGTTTACCGATGGCAACGGTTGCTAAAGGAAGAAAAGTCTTGTTTCAAACCAACGGTACCACTACCGTCAGCCCAAACGGTCGGAAATGGCAAATATATATGAATTTAATAGAAAAACAAGTGATTTTGACCTATTGGTTTGACACACACGTTTAGAACAGTTAACTGTGAAGTCACCGCGGAGAACCACGTTACGATTCACAAGGCATATAAAGGAGAGACACTGGCAAGTTGGGATTTTATGTCGGCAGCTGCACACTTTTGCACTGCGAAACTGCATTAAAAAGTAGCCTAAAATGACACAAGGCAATGTTATAGGCCTAGTCATTTGTTTGTTCCAATTAATTTGACATGGAGTCATTTAATCCACCGCATCACGGTGTGCAATTGAAATGTTACCAGCCAAGCATTCACCACCAGCCACGAGACATACAGAGAATGTAGGATTAAGCTCGCTTGAGTAAAAGCAATTCAGATTTATTTTATGTGGGGAAGGGGGATTGGTTTGTTATACCATGTCTTTATATCCGTAGTTTTCTATGCTTCTCGCGAATTTGCCGGGCTGTTGCGAATTTGCCGGGCTTTTGTTCGCTGAATGTCCAACATCCTCGTTTTTTTTTTTTTTTTGATTCACGTCGTCTTCTGCCCAGACCACGGGGAGAGCACGGATATATTCAGCTGACCAGAACTGGTGATCCATCTTTTTCATATTCTTCAGTAACAACGGTAATACAGGTGCAGATAATACTCATGCCATCTTCACTTCATTTTGCTTCCAAATGTTGACGCCGCCCTGACCTTGACACCGCCTCTAGACCCCGTTTAGCCCCTGTAGGACTATCGTTTTGGTTGGGCCAGAAATCGCGGGCTATGTGGCCATCTCTGTAACACCGACATATCACAAAAATTTCATGTTGTTGGGTGAAACGTTCACTGAGTTATACAGCAAAAACTCCGGTCTCCCCCTCTTTGACGGACACTGGCATAGCGGGGGCATGGCCCCTGGGGGTCAAAAGCTCTTACTGAACTGAACAGTGGCGACGACCTCGCCACGGATCCTCCAACACATAAGGAAGGACTGGAGCAACTCCACCCAAGACAAAGGACACGCTCAAGCAACATTTGCGTAAGGCACTTGGGCATAGTTAGAATATTGCTTAGCACAGCAAGAAGTGTAAAACTTATGTCTGATGTAAACATGCACACTTTTCCTATAGACTTTGAGTTGACAATTTGTTATGTTCTTTTATTTGCTGCTTTGATAGACAGATCATGCATGCTCTCTCTCTTCCCCTCTGACTAACCCTTATCTAATGCCCTGCATTGAGATATCTGGTCAGGAGAAATATTTAGCTAACAATAGCCTAGCCTATTGTTTCATACCTTTTGAAATAAACTGTGTTTTGTCTGTTATTGCACCAATACTCTGAGAGCCACTGCCAAGAAAGATCCTCACTCACCTTCAAGACTGATTTTTAATGAGACTGATATGAGACTGATATGAGACTGATGAACTAAGACAATTAATTATTACATATCCATTTATTTGTAGGGTGCACCGTGTAACAGTGGTTATCCCTACACGTCAATGAAAATTTAAAATGTAGCTGAAAATTCTTAAAAAGTACATACCTTGGCTTCTAATTGCTGAAATTTGGTAAAAGTTGACATGCCAACCCTGAACAGCTTTCTTTTCATGTGCAGAATTGGGATTTTGTATTGCCAATATCTTGGACCATGAAGGTGGGAACTGCACAAAATATGTCATGCACAATCAGCACAAAGACCTCTAAAAGTAGAGATGCTCCGATTGACCTCTCCTGTCTGGAATTACTTTAAAGTAGCTGAGAGAGATGTAAAATTTGCCATATGCATATTGGGGTGACCTGGTCCATGTCCCCTTCTCGATATCCATAAAACTTCCAGATTACTGATCCCTTATTGCCTTGTTTAGGAAAAAGCTGCTCGTCCGCTTCCATGTCCTGTTGCATTAGGTCGGGCATACTGTACGATAGCTAGTGTTCGTGCTGCCTGCAAACCGAAAGAAATTACAAAATGAAGTTTCCTCCCTTCTGCACCTAGATGTCGCGCGGGATTGGTTGGTGAGTGTTTGATGTTTTTTTAACCCCTCACTCGCATTACTGCCTGAGGGAGGAGAAAGCCACCAGAATGTTTTAAACAAGAAAGCAAGGCAAGTCTCGGCTGCCGCTTGAAAAAAAAACAGATGACCATAAAATACTCGATACATACAATATAATAATTTTATTTATCTCACAAATCTATTTCGGAGATATATTTAGTATATTCGATATATCGCACAGCCGTAGGTGTGATGACTGAAAAAACAGTCAGACATGTCACTTTGTCCTCCCTCGTGATTTTCCCCTCTTGCTTTGGGAAGCCAAAGTAGCACCACACAGTGTGGCATCAAGCGCCGCACTCTTGCTTTTCAAATTGTCAGGAGTGTAGATTTAAAACTCCTCGTCAGGCCCGCTTGTTGCTGGTGCAAACCATAACGCTAACACTGTAATGAGCTTGTGATTCACAACTTCACCAGCCGTAATCTGAATTGAAAACAATGTTTACACGCAAACACATTTACAAAAAATAATACCCATAACAGGTTTGAATATTAAGGGCTGCCATTCGAATATCTCTAATTTTTTAAATATTCTAATTATATTCAAAAAACAAAGTTCGGAGTCAACGCCCTAGTATGAAGGCAGAAATATGAGCAGGTCTCCTACACTCCATGTCAAGTGATGAGAATCCCATGCACACTAGGAACAGTCCATTCTGGTGTTGGTACAGGAGAGCAGAAGACAGTGTTTTCCCCAAAGCGTCTAAGCGTATCGGCACCGATACGCTTCTTTTTTCGCCGATACGCATCAAGTTTTGCCGAGACGCTTTCATAAAATGCCGATACGCTTAAAAATCATGCACAAAAACATTACCCCCGGGATTTTCCCCGAACAAGAAGCCCCAATGTAGTCAAATGTAGGCTGCGTTTTTAGGAAACTTCCGTGGTGGGTGTGTAAACTACTATACTGGCGAAACTGGCCAATCACCTGCCGATCAGTGCTCCTTTGTTTTTTTTTCCGCCAGTCAGCTGTATCAGAGAGTATTGTAGAATCTAAGATCTTTAACGCAAACCTCGGGGCTACTAAAACTGTCTGACTTTGACTGTAAATGCTACACAAGAAGGAAGGAGAACGCTCTCCTTGGGACATGCTCATGTAGCAAGAAAACTTTCTCCACAGTGTACAGAATGCGATCGGATCATCTAGCTGCTGAAAGAGACTGAGAGAGAGCATGAAAGGCAAGTCCTCCTTCATGCAGAGCAGAGTCAAGACTGTTTCGTTGAATGGGACACTCGTGGAATTTAACTAATAAATTGGTCCTTACGTCTTTCTGGATTTGTTGATGGTTCTTTTTAACAAAGTGTCACAATCCGCAATTATCTGTGATTATTTCAAGCCTAATAGTGTACGTTGTTACTGTTTGGATTTCCAGAAAATTAGCTTCATTTCAGACCAGGCTGCAGCCTGTATGGGGTTGTTAGCGCGCTAACGCTAGCGAACTACGCTAAGATAATGTTTTAAACTGAAAGCTGCCACTTTACTCACCAACACCCACCTAGATACTAATACTGATATTAGCTGAAGTGCAGAAAGTAATATAAAGTTGTAAGGTTATTGCAACGTGTTAAATTCAAGGTGAGTCGACGTCTGTTAGCATTACCACATTACCAATCATTTCAATGAGCTAGTTCGTTAGCTTGTTACAGGAACACTGAAATAAGAATTTGTTGTCATCAGACATCATTCTAGATAATACTACACTACACTGAATTATATTTATCTGCAGAATCTAAGATCTGTGGTACCAATTCAGCTTTCATGTGGCCATACAGGGAGATATTTAGCTGATAGAATTTAGCCCAGAAAAACAGGAGGCTCAACATTTAGTTTAGACATTTTAGTGACAGCCTAGTCAAATTCATGTGACATTATATAGTGCTTGCAGTATTTCTTGTGTGACAATAAATTAGCCTTCCCACTTGGGAGTTTTGGCTCTTTCAACTCACCAAGTGCAACAAGTTTTTTGTTCTATGTGTGCCAAAAAATGCAACATTTTATTTAAAGTGTTATGTTTCCACCAGCCTTCTGGGACCAAAATTTTGCTTCAGATCTTCCTAGAATGCACCATTTTAGCTCTAGAAAAAAAAAAAAATCCCAGGGTGCATGCCCACCAATCCTCCTAGCTACCGTGCCATGGCATCATCGTATTTACATCAAAATTTAAACCCTTCTTTTTATTTCTGGGGAAAACACTGGAAGAGAATAGAGAAATGCCAGAGAGCTATAGGCTTCACACAGCAAACTTTTCATCATGGAAGTGGGTCAGAAGCTCATCCCTGTATATTACCGGATGTCCAGTGACAGCCTGCTCAAACACATGCAGCATGGAGGCACTCAGAATGACAATGAATGCCTCAACTTGGTCATATGGGCCTGATGTCCAAACTGTCTGAGGGGAAAAGCAGGGTTGAGGCTGTAGCCAGTATGGCCATTTCCACATTTAAGGAGGGTGCCCCTGTCATGCTGGCTATAATGGAGAAATTGCAGCTTCAGAGCACAGTCGTGACAGTCAGTGCTATGAAGGTTGACCACTCTTTTTAACTGGCTATAATGGAAAATTTCAAAACTTTTCCATGACTTTTTAATGACCTAAAGTGAAATTTCCATGACTTCATGCTACCTTAAGTGTGCAGAATTTAGCATACTTTTAGGGCTAAATATGAAATGTTGAACATTCAAAATACTGTCAATGCATTTACTGTCGACTCTAGCCGAATGATAACACGACGCTCTAGTTGTGTTAGGGAAAAACAAAAATTGGAATGAATTAACAATATTCCATGACTTTTCCAGTCCTGGAAAATTACATTTTCAATTTCTATGACTTTTCCAGGATTTTCATGACCGTGGGAACCCTGTGACTACACGATTAGAATAACAAAAGCCAATAGTTTTCAGTCCACCAGTGCAAAGCAGAGATGTAAAAGTGTAAGCACAGCCAAAACAAGTGAAAAGACACAAGCAGGAGAAAGAGGAGGGCACTACATATGGTGCTGGCATGGATATGGGTCATTCCATGTCAACTCAACCAGTGCTTCCATGAACAACATTTAAGATTTTGCTCAAAATTGCACCTAATATACCTCTATGGGTTGCAATGAAAAATCTTCAAGTTTCACATCAAAATATCAAGCGGTTTAGATTTTATGGCTCTTTAAACTTTAAGAGCCATGGCCCATTTTCGCGCCCACTGATCATGGCATTCATTTTTAATGGTTTTTGGAAACTTACTTAAAGGAATACGCCACCCCAGATCAAATTGAGTCTGTCCCCGCAGTCCGTAAAGTTGGATAAGTGGGCAGAAGCGTTTTCTAGCAGACCCAGCCAATGTTTGAATCTGGCAGCACTGACCTTAGCTTAGCTAAGCATAGTCGCTGTAATCTCGTGTAGCCAACTAGCACACTGTGGCAAAAGTGAATCAATTAATAATAAACAAGGTAACAGGTCTGAACACGTAAGTGCAGCAGGCCTTTGACATCGAACTTTGTTATTCAAAAATAATTTGAATATTTCAAATTTAGAGATATTCGAACAGCAGCCCTTAATATTCGAACCTGTTATGTGTATTATTTTTGTGAATGTGTTTGCCTGTAAATGTTGTTTTCAATTCAGATTCCGAGGTTTTTTTTTTTTACACCTGTTGAAGTTGTGAATCGCGAGCTTATTATGCTATTATTAGTCATCTCAGGTCATGTAGCATTCTGGTTTGCTTTTGGTTTGCATACCACAAGCATGTCTGCAGTCATGGCAAGGAGTTCGAAATCTACACTCCTGACCATTTGAAAAGCATTGTGTGGCGCCAGTTTAGTCTCCAAAGCAAGAGCAGAAAATCACAAGTACAAAAAAAAAAAAAAAAAAAGTCGTCACACCGTGTTGTTCTTCCGAAAACATAATTGGCTGCCTATAGACTAGATGAAGGAAAAGTTCCTGTATGCTTGTGTATTTCCAATAGAGCGTTAACTGTCATAACAGCATCTTCTGTTATATTCCAGTCATTACATCTTCACTCCGACAGTGAACATCTTGTTTGCTCAATAATAACAGTTTTAACACACACATAAATACTTAGCCTTTCGTGCCTGTAGTCTATTGACATTGACTGATGCAATGCCCTCTGGTGGACAACTTAAGTTTGATACCAATATCAGTCAAATTCAGTCTTACTGAAGCCATTTAATGGTCAAAATATAATGAATACATGTTCAAATATATTCGAATATTCAAAATTCACAACAAACAAACTTCGAATATCATTTTTGGGCAAAAGTCAATCATTTTAGCCTGCAGAGAGGGACAAACACGTCCCAATATAAAAAAACTGGCATCTTATATCAACCCATAGAAATCTTCAGCTCATATTGTCTGAACCTGACCCCTTAATAACGGTATCACTTCGGCAATGAACAAAAAAAATACTGGTTACACTTAAGTCCAAAGATAGTTTAGGTGTCTGTCATGTCTTGTTCAGTTGCCTATGGATGCTGGCAAGTTGGACAACAGAATTTTTATTCTATTATCTATGACAATGTTCGAAAAAGTACTTATAGTGGCTTAAGGGTATAATTTCCAGAGAAACCCTTTAGTGCTTGCTCTTTTTGAAATATGATGGGTCCCTCCAGGTTGCATATGCATGCTGTACGTGAAAATGTTCTTCTACCCCGATTGCCTCCATTAGTCAATGAAAGAAAATAGGCAGAAAAACGAGGGAATAAGAAAAAGGCAAACAAAGTAAGTTTGTTAATTACAACCCCAATTCCGAGGAATTTGGAACGTTGTGTTAAATGTAAATAATAAAAAAAAATCTCGAATCATAAAAGCAACATGTGTTTGAGAATAGTCCAAAGACCACACATCAGTTATTGAAACTAATTTTCAACTTTTGTCATTTGAAATGGACCCAGAAGACATAGAAATGTTAAAAATTTGTCATCCATTTTGAAATAATGGAGTCTTGCATCTTCCAAGCTACAGAGGTGCAAATCATCCTTCTTGTTTTAGTCGTAAGTTCAAAAGGGCAGCATCTATGGTGGTATGGGGGTGCAGTAGTGCCTTGGTTATGGTGTGCTTATTCATCTGGAGAGTTAAAACTAATGCTGAATGATGTATACAGTTGAGGACAATATTATTAGCCCCCCTCCTGAAATTAGACATCTCTCTTGATTTCTCAGTGAGAATGACAATGTCATTTTGGAAAACAAGTACATTATGGAGATAATGTCCAATACGTTGAAATTTGATTTTCTTAACCATTACAATGATTTTAAATAAACAAGGGCAAAAATGACAAGGACAAAATTATTAGCCCCCTGATCATTAATTGTCAGTATGGTGCCCTTTATGACCCAAAACTGACAAAAGGCTATTTGATTAGTTGTTAACTAGGTTGGCACATGTCCTCCTAGGGATTTTGGCTCATTTGTCCTGTAACAACCCTGCTAAACTGTAAAGCACTTTGAGCTGCATCTTGCATGTATGAACTGTGCTATACAAGTAAAGTTTATTATTATTATTATTTCTCCATTGCAAATTGTTTTAACTGGTCCAAATTGCATAGATGTTGAGCATGGACATTCATTTTCAACAGTCATCAAATATCATCTAAAAGATTGAGGTCTGAACCACTCCAGGATCATGGTTTTAGTATCCTTGAAGAACATTTGGACTAATTTGGATGTAAGCTTTGGGTTATGTGGTGAATATCTAAACTTAAGGTGAATATTCAAACTTAATGTGTTAGATTAATCTGTCATATTAGTCTGTAGCTTGAGCATAAAAAAAGGTTGTTGTGACACGCAGCAGTGCAAAGGGACCGGAAACCAGAGAGCAGGTGCACTGGCAAGCAGCCAAGGGGATCCACGTACCCACACATGCACGCACACACACACACACACACATTCACACACGGGCCCAAAGGCACAGACACCTGTTTTGGAGACACAGAAAGGGGGCAAATGAGTCTAAGGAAATTAATTAGAAACATACATGCACTAGATAGGAGATGCTGCAGATGCATGAACACACACAAACACACACAAACACACTGGTGGAAAGATCAGACACTGAATTAAAAACAATAAGGGACTTTTCTTGAAGTTAATGGAAGATGTTAAAAATGGGTTATTTAAATGAAATGTGGGTTGTTAAAGATCAAGTATGAGTGATTGGAAATGTAGCATAAGCACACTGAGTTTTTTGGAAAGTACAGTGGAATTGCTATTAATACACTGTGGGGGTGTAAGAGGGCCTAAAAAGTAGAGACTCAGAGCAGCACTGAGAGACTCATCTGGGAAGCACACCTGGGAGATTCTTCTGGGATGCTTCTTAGGTGACTCTCCGGGTTGATCAACTCTACCGTCTCCGGAGACTAGACTGCCAGCTGCAGTGGGTTCATTTTGTGTATTTTTGAGTCTTTTGCCTGTATGCACTTGTGTGAGCCGAGGTGAATAACATTTTTTGTCAACAACTGAGTTCCACGACTTCGATTGGATTATTGGTACGAATTGGCTGAACGACTGTAAAGGCTGCTTCCCTGTCGGAGGTTTCCACCACAGTTATTATCTTATTGGAAGACCTAGCAAAGATCTTAGCTTAATCTATGACCATATTTCTGTATGGTCTCCTTCCATATTCTATCACAGTCTTCTTTTTTCATGGTACCGTACACCCAAACAAGGCTTCCTGTGCCTGAGGCTGCCACAGAATAATGCTACCATCACCATGTTTAACTGTGAAAACCGTGTTACCGAAGTTTAAGGCCTATCCCTTTCTTCACCTAACAGAAGCAGCATTCATGCGAGTTCCAAAACTCATTTTTGACTTTCAAATGTTCACAGGCAAACCTCAATCGGACTCTGATATCCAGCACCTTTACTGAAGGGCAGCAATCATCTACCAGTGTTTTCCCCAGAAATAAAAAGAAGGGTTTAAATTTTGATGTAAATACGATGACGCGGTGGCACGGTAGCTAGGAGGATTGGTGGGCATGCACCCTGGGAAAAAAATTTTTTTTCTAGAGCTAAAATAGTGCATTCTAAGAAGATCTTAAGCTAAATTTTGGTCCCAGAAAGCTGGTGGAAACATAACACTTTCAATAAAATGTTGCATTTTTTGGCACAAATAGAACAAAAAACTCGTTGCACTTGGTGAGTTGAAAGAGCCAAAACTCCCAGGTGGGAAGGCTAATTTATTGTCACACAAGAAATATTGCAAGCACTATATAATGTCACATGAATTTGACTAGGCTGTCACTAAAATGTCTAAACTAAATGTTGAGCCTCCTGTTTTTCTGGGCCGCCCACTTGTCTGCCGCAGCCTCCAACCACATCTCTCGGACAGGTGAACCCTCGATGCTAATGAGCACCACGCTAAATATCTCCCTGTATGGCCACATGAAAGCTGAATTGGTACCACAGATCTTAGATTCTGCAGATAAATATAATTCAGTGTAGTGTAGCATTATCTAGAATGATGTCTGATGACAACAAATTCTTATTTCAGTGTTCATGTAACAAGCTAACGAACTAGCTCATTGAAATGATTGGTAATGTGGTAATGCTAACAGTCATCGACTCACCTTGAATTTAACACGCTGCAATAACCTTACAACTTTATATTACTTTCTCCACTTCAGCTAATATCAGTATTAGTAGGCTATTTAGGTGGGTGTTGGTGAGTAAAGTGGCAGCTTTCAGTTTAAAACATTATGTTAGCGTAGTTCGCTAGCGTTAGCGTGCTAACAACCCCATACAGGCTGCAGCCTGGTCTGAAATGAAGCTAATTTTCAATGAGAAACAACTGCAAACGACTGCATGTAAGAACAGCTTTTTAAATAAACGTTGTGTACATTTACAATATTCTCAGTGGTTCGTTTTGAATGCCAGAGCCTTTGTTGTACTACCAATGGAATGTGGAGTTTCTTCGAGCTGTTTTAATGGTTTAAAAATAGCGTAGCCGTCATGCTTCGTCTAACTGTACGTTCACACCAAAAGCGACCAAAGCGACCAGAGCGACGGAAGTCATTGTTTCTCTATGGAGGGTCGGCGAATTGGGCGAAAAAAGCGAATTCGCCGGCAGCGAAGCGAACTGGGCGACCAGAGCGAAAAAGAGAAGTTAAAAGTCAGTTAACTTTATGGTAATGAGCTATGACGCGGTTCAGCGAATACCGCGAATACCAATCGGAATACATTGATTTACCAACGTCCGACAATCAGGTGGGTTCGAGGAAACAAACGGTGTAACTTTAGTACCTAGTTCCTACTTTGTATTAAAAATGGCAACAGAGAAGCTCATCACAGCAGTGGCAGGCTCTTCGGTTCACTACGACCCAGCCCTGTTTTTCTACAGGGATGCAAACAATTCTAACTAAAAAGTAAATTGATGTACTCAGTCAGCGGCTTAAATAATTCATGAATTACTGTATGAATATGAATATTTTTCAGCTGTCAGTGCATGTAGACATTTTATACTCTTTTATTCCTTTATTATCCAAACATGTCAAAGTTCAAGTACATCGATGTTTTGCCCTACGCATATACATGTATTGCCGCTTTTACAACTGTTGGTCGGGGAGTTTTTTTTTTTGCTGCGGCCCTTTAAATGACTAACATTCCAAATGAAACGTCATGAGCGAACAAAGCGAACTCAACGGCGAAGCTTCTTCAGCGACCTCGGCGACCTGGTCGCTTTGGTCGCTTTTGGTGTGAACGTACAGTAAGGGCACCTAATACTTCCATTGTTAGCCTTCTGGGTCAAACTATAAAAAATAGTTAAACTCTGAATCCAACAAGCTAAATCAATTTTGCTCCTCAGTACACATACCAACTCGGTATGATGTTTTAACATGCCAATTTTCATTTTACACCAAAGTTCTCCTTTAAATATTACCAGATAATGAGGTCAAACTGCATTCTATACAAACTTCCAACAGTGTGGCTCCATCATAAGGGCAACCACATACTAAAATGGCTGGCGTGCTGTGCAGATCTGTCACATTTTAAGTATAATAAAAAGAAAAAAACATAATGAAATCACCTGCCAGTTGGGCTGCTGAAATCATGTCGTGGACAAGAAAGAAAGCCCTTTTACAAAATCATCTTGTCACTTAACATAATTAACTGTGAAGTGTCCTCCATTGTTTTTTCTTAAGTCTTACTCAATTTTTCCTGGCCTTTAGTAACACCGTCCCAACTTTTTTGAGACATGTTGCTGGACTAAAATTTGAAAGGACCATAAATATCCCATACAACAACAAAAGAATCCAGTTTCAATAACTGATATGTTGTTGTTTTTTATTTACATTTAACACGACACCCCAACTCCATTGGAATTGGAGTTGTAGAAAAAGCCTTACCATAGTCGTGATTACCGGAGGAGTGTCATTGCAGCACATTCACCTAGCAAAACATATGCAAGTAGGTGGGTTTGTTTAGAATGTTTAAATCTTCTGTTTGGGGTGCTATGACCGAATGGGCTTTGAATGACTGTAGCCTGTGACTAAAATAGCCGATAACCTGTCATTCTCCCCGCTCCATCTCATCAAACTAGAACAGCCTGTAACAGGAACACTTAAGCTTTTTTTGCTAGTAAGCGGGGCAGATTTGGAAGCCTATTTTAAACCATTAAAAAAGCTCAAAGTAACTACACACTTCCTTGATATAACTAGATGTACAGCATAGCAGTACATGGTATGACCGCCGCAGTATATTGAAATGTATAAACTGTTGGTATGATGAGTGTGTGGTAGAGCAGTGTTGTGAGGTAAGAATTTCTGTGGAAATTAATTCCTGTGGAAATGAATTCCTGGAAGTGGGCATGGATGTGGGTTTTGAATGAATGACATTGTGTGTGTTTGTGTAGTGTTTAGGAGTGATTTGTGAAGGCAAGGAATAGGCAAAATGAGATTTTGTACAATTACAGCGCCCTCTATGGACCAAATTGTATGGCACGAGCTGTGGTTTTAGAGGTCTTTGTGCTGATCGTGCATGACGTATTTTGTGCAGTTCCAACCTTCTCGGTCCAAGATATTGGTAGTTCAAAATCCCAATTTTTGCATTTACCCATATCACTAGGTGGCGCTATGCTTCAAGTGAGTGTTTATGGGCTGGGTCAATACGCCATACACATGAAAAGAAAGCTGTTTAGAGATGGCATGTCAACTTTGACCAAATTTCATTCCAAGATATGGACTTTTGAAGAATTTAAGCTACCTGTTAAATGTTCATTGACGTGTAGCTTCGAAACAGTTTATCTCAAGATAAATCCTTTGATAACTTTTTGTCAGCATTGTCTGTAGATGGCATATATCAACTTTGGTGAGAATCACATGAACGGCCTATGACGAGTTCGTTCAGATTCGTTTTCGCAATATTAAAATTTCACGGAAATTGTTCTTGTTGGAAGTGGGCGTCGACCAGTGTTTTCAATACGTGAGGGTAAATAGATTTTATGATAAAAAAATTGGTTGTAAACATTAGCATTCTCTAGATAATAGGCAAAATGACATTTTGTACAATTACAGCGCCCCCCTATGGACCATATTGTATGGCACATCCTGTGGTTTTAGAAGTCTTTGTGTTGATCACGCATGACGTATTTTGCGCAGTTCCCACCTTCTCGGTCCAAGATACTAGCAACTCAAAATCCTAATTTTTGCATTTACCCTTATCACTAGGTGGCGCTATGCTTCAAGTAAGTGTTTATGGGCTGGGTCAATACGCCTCTGTAACACCGACATACTAACACAAAACAGTTGTCTTGGGGAAAATTGTTGATGAGTTATTTAACAAAAACTGTTTTTCGACACCTAGCTTTGCCAAGAAACATCGCCCCCTATGACGAAATGTCACAAAATTTAGTATACATGAACAGGAAGCTGTTTAGAGATGGCATGTCAACTTTGACCAAATTTCAGCAATTAAAAGCCAAGATATGGACATTTGAAGAATTTTAAGCTATGTGTTATTTGTTCATTGACGTGTAAATTCGGAACGGTTTATCTCAAGATAAATCCTTTGATACATTTTTGTCAGCATCGTCTGTAGATGACATATACCAAATTTGGTAAGATTCACATGAACGGCCTATGACGAGTTCGTTCAGATTCGTTTTCGCAATATTAAAATTTCACGGAAATTGTTCTCGTTGAAAGTGGGCGTCGACCAGTGTTTTCAATGCGTGAGGGTCAAGAGATTTCACGATAAAAAAAAAATTGTTGTAAACGTTCTAGATAATAGGCAAAATGACATTTTCTACAATTACAGCGCCCCCTATGGACCAAATTTTATGGCATGTGCTGTGGTGTTACAGGTCTTTGTGGTGATCATGCATGACGTATTTTGCGCAGTTTCCACCTTCTTGGTCCAAGATATTGGCAACTCAAAATCCCAATTTTTGCATTTATCCATATCACTAGGTGGCGCTATGCTTCAAGTGAGCTTTTATGGGCTGGGTCGATACGTGTCTGTAACACCGACATATCACAAAAATTTCAAAAACGGACACTGGCACAGCAGGGGGGGTGGCCCTGGGGGACCAAAAGGTGTTATTCACTCACAAACTTCTAGGGCTACATGTCTACAAACATTCATGTCCCCCTGAGTTCCAAAGTGGCGCTAAAAAGAATGAAAGTCTATAAAATGCTAAACGCTACTAGGCCCTTTTTTTCAGGAGGGCCCGTTTCCCGTGGGTGGTTCAACCTCCAAAATATATTCCTGCTCACCTGCCGGCAGCCCAGGATGACACAGTAATGCAGTTCAACATCCAACAGTCATCAAGTGGGGGCACTGGTTCCAAGCCCTACACTGGCAGCCGCAGTGTAGCCTAAAACAAGCAGCGGTGCAGTTCAAAATTCGGCGCTCTCCAATAGGGGCACTGGTTTCAAGCCCTACGCTAGCAGCGGCAGTGCAGCCTAAAAATGAGCAGCGGTGCAGTTTAACATCCAGCGCTCTCCAGTGGAGGCACGGTTCCAAGCCTTACACTGGCAGCAGGAGTGTAGCCTAATATAAGCAGCGGTCCAGTTCAACATTCGGCGCTCTCCAACAGGGTCACGGGCTCCAAGCCCTACACTGGCAGTGGCAGTGTAGCCCAAAACAAGCAGCGGTGAGCATAGAATAGGTTCCGCTGTAGAAGACAGCCAGTCCCACTGCCATGTTAAAGTATTTATTCAGTTTGTGTTGGCTTGGGGTGCAACAGGGGGTGTCTCCTCTCTCCTGCCTCTTCTCTGCGTGCATTGTATATAAGTGATGAATGCTGTAAACAACCTGGTTTTGAAGCTTTATTGCAGACACGAGAAAATAGCATAGCCTAGCAGACCGAGCACGGTGCATCAAACGACTTGTGCCAACCATGTGTGTACGCCTGTAAACAATGCTTTAAACTACTGCACAAGAGATCTGCTGGCCTGTAGTGATTGATAAAGTAGTTAGCAAGCGCTTGTAAGGAATCCTGCAAGTATCAAACTGATATGCATACCAGTATCCAACAAAACTTGTGCATATTGTGTGCTATACATTAAAATAGCTAGATTCCAGATATGAATATATATATCTAACTGGCAAATAAACAAAACGATGGAACGAGAACGATGCATGGTGAGACACCGCACACTTGTGTCTCAGGACAACTGGTAATGTGAAGTCCCTGTGTGAGAAAACCATGCCAGCACAGCAATAATGCCAAAATGTTATTCGTCATTCGTGGTGACTGGTAGGCCAATTCGAGCTTGATGCCACAGGAGTGTAATACCCGTTTCGCCTCATAGCCCCAATGGGCTACGTTACGGGGAGCGGGGGCGCTATTTCACTCAATACAAATGCTGGCTCAGAAACGGGAGAGGGATGACGATAATGGAAGTGAAGGTACAACCCAGTAAATTAAAGACCAGATGATTTGTTAAAGATGTCTGCTAATGTGGAATTCGAAGTTTGCACATGCGTACGGGGTACACCGTGTCAGGTTCGATGGAGAAGTAAAACTGCTCTGCGGAGTGGTTGGCGATTCAACTGTGTGTAAGCACCAGCATGAGGAAATGACGCTTCATCAAGGCACTGATCAGCATGAACCATTTTTAAAGGGAACCCTTAGCCAAACTAGATATAATGTAACTATAATGTAACGATATAATATAACCAAATTATATTGAGTAATACTTCAAAGGAACCAGTCATTATAAGTTTGCCTGGTAGCAAACGTTGCTAACTTCCCACCATGAAAACAGACCTTGTCTGTGTAGATTCTCATTCATCCGGGACATAGCAATCAAAGGAGAGAGGCTGTAAACAACTGGACTTCTTTTGGAGCTTGAAGACGCTTCACCTTTCGTCCGAAGGCTGAATGAGGAAACTTTGTTAGGCAGAAGCATTGTAAGAAAAGCCACTAACAACGTTAGCGAAGTCAGCAAGTAACACTGGTAGCACGGTTAGCATCACGGCTAACGAACATTGGCTAAATACTGTTAAACACAGTTAGTTGCTCAGCATTTTAGCATGGTTAGCGTCGTTACCAGCCTACTAACATGCATACAAGTGCCACAACATATTTTCTGTGCGCTAATTACCCAAATGAATGTTTATTCAGTGCGAACATACGCAAAATCTGAGTAAATTGCATTTGCTTGGTAGCAAAAGTTGCCAATGTTCCACCACGTAATCAGACCTTGTTAGTATAGCCGCGTTGTTAGTATTAACATTGTTAGCAGCGAAATCAGCAAGTAGCACAGGTAAGGCAGCTAGTATCATGGCTAACAAACACTAGCTAATCACTGTTACGCAGTTGTAGCATGGTTAGCATCGTTAGCAGACTGCTGACATATGAGTACAACGATATCGTTTTCATGCGCGGTCGCTACAGCTTTGGAGGCGGCGCAGCAAACACCTTCGGTTAGGTATCCACAAGCCTCGCAAATGTGGAAGTCGACAGAAGCTCGGAGAAGATATTTAGAGTAGTTGCTGGCGGTTTGAAGTAGTTGGGGAATGTTGACCTTGGCTATCGGTCAGCGATGCGAGCAAGACGAGGCCTTGCGAGTGGAAAGAAGCGAGCAGAAACACTGACAGGTCAGCGTTGAATAAGTCACCGGAAAAGGTTAACGAGAAGGGCGTGACAAATTTCGTCACGCTCCTCCTGAGCTTCCGTTTTTTAGGAAACGCCATTTCTTTCAGATTCGTTTTCGCAATGTTAAAGGGCATGTTGCAGGTTAACCACCACTGTCGATTAATAGGTACTTAAAGCACTCAAGGTACGTATTTAAAAAAAATGTCTCTAAAATCTGTTTAAGACCATTTATTGTCCTTTTTGTTTTTTAACGAATTTGGTGATGACGTCACGTTGGGGACTTGAGAAGTTAGCCTCAGCAGAGAGGGGTTCTAATCTATACGATCTTTGCTAGAACTGCGACTAGCTGGGATGAGGAAGAGGTTGCAAGAACCATAAATAGTATTTACGCAGCCATACAGTTTTGAACCTGTTAGATGTGTCTAAATGAGCAATTGTCAAGAACTGATGGTCATCAAAGCCAATTCAGTTCGTGGTGAGAGAATGAGTGGAGAGTTGGTGAAGCCTCCTGGTGAGTTGCTATCATTTAGCAACACAGCAATGAACGCTAGACCTAGTGCACGATCAGCAGTGCATACAAATAAAATGTTTTACTGAGTGAGTAACAAGTTGTCTTTATATCTAGTGACAGTGGTTATGTTGTTAGTTCAGATAAGTGCCAGTATACTCTATTTGGAAGATCCGATTAGTCATCTCACTTTGCAGTGACAGCCTACTAGCTCCAACATCTTCATCTAGTAGAGTTTAGCTGAATGTTGCAAACTTTGCCGCCACCGAATAGGCTGTTCATATCTTCACAATGTTTCTTTAGTATGATTAATTTTGTAAGGCAAGACAAGTTTATTTATATAGCACGTTTCATACACTCCTCATCACTATCATCAACACCTCTTACCGACAATGAGAGAATAAGCGTCCGTGTTGCTGTGTTTAACGTTTGTGTGGGCGGTGCTGCCCCATGGAAACTGCCGTGGAAAGCTTGTGTTGTAGGAAAGGAAGTGCGTTTTGATCGCTGGTCGAGTCATGGACCCTGTGCCCTGTTAGATTTGTGTTTTTACAGCCAGAATAAACTCAATAGTTGACCATTTTCAGTGTTTTCCCCAGAAATAAAAAGAAGGGTTTAAATTTTGATGTAAATACGATGATGCCATGGCACGGTAGCTAGGAGGATTGGTGGGCATGCACCCTGGGATTTTTTTTTTTTTCTAGAGCTAAAATGGTGCATTCTAGGAAGATCTGAAGCAAAATTTTGGTCCCAGAAGGCTGGTGGAAACATAACACTTTAAATAAAATGTTGCATTTTTTGGCACACATAGAACAAAAAACTTGTTGCACTTGGTGAGTTGAAAGAGCCAAAACTCCCAAGTGGGAAGGCTAATTTATTGTCACACAAGAAATACTGCAAGCACTATATAATGTCACATGAATTTGACTAGGCTGTCACTAAAATGTCTAAACTAAATGTTGAGCCTCCTGTTTTTCTGGGCTAAATTCTATCAGCTAAATATCTCCCTGTATGGCCACATGAAAGCTGAATTGGTACCACAGATCTTAGATTCTGCAGATAAATATAATTCAGTGTAGTGTAGTATTATCTAGAATGATGTCTGATGACAACAAATTCTTATTTCAGTGTTCCTGTAACAAGCTAACGAACTAGCTCATTGAAATGATTGGTAATGTGGTAATGCTAACAGACATCGACTCACCTTGAATTTAACACGTTGCAATAACCTTACAACTTTATATTACTTTCTGCACTTCAGCTAATATCAGTATTAGTATCTAGGTGGGTGTTGGTGAGTAAAGTGGCAGCTTTCAGTTTAAAACATTATCTTAGCGTAGTTCGCTAGCGTTAGCGCGCTAACAACCCCATACAGGCTGCAGCCTGGTCTGAAATGAAGCTAATTTTCTGGAAATCCAAACAGTAACAACGTACACTATTAGGCTTGAAATAATCACAGATAATTGCGGATTGTGACACTTTGTTAAAAAGAACCATCAACAAATCCAGAAAGACGTAAGGACCAATTTATTAGTTAAATTCCACGAGTGTCCCATTCAACGAAACAGTCTTGACTCTGCTCTGCATGAAGGAGGACTTGCCTTTCATGCTCTCTCTCAGTCTCTTTCAGCAGCTAGATGATCCGATCGCATTCTGTACACTGTGGAGAAAGTTTTCTTGCTACATGAGCATGTCCCAAGGAGAGCGTTCTCCTTCCTTCTTGTGTAGCATTTACAGTCAAAGTCAGACAGTTTTAGTAGCCCCGAGGTTTGCGTTAAAGATCTTAGATTCTACAATACTCTCTGATACAGCTGACTGGCGGAAAAAAAAACAAAGGAGCACTGATCGGCAGGTGATTGGCCAGTTTCGCCAGTATAGTAGTTTACACACCCACCACGGAAGTTTCCTAAAAACGCAGCCTACATTTGACTACATTGGGGCTTCTTGTTCGGGGAAAATCCCGGGGGTAATGTTTTTGTGCATGATTTTTAAGCGTATCGGCATTTTATGAAAGCGTCTCGGCAAAACTTGATGCGTATCGGCGAAAAAAGAAGCGTATCGGTGCCGATACGCTTAGACGCTTTGGGGAAAACACTGCATTTTATATGAATCCTACCAACCCACCTGCCTATAAAAATATGTATCTAGCTATCTGGCTAACTATCTATACTATGCTATCTAGCGGTCTCCTACCACCCTCCCTCTCTCTATATAAATATGTATCAGTCTATCTAGGCTCTGTCTATCTGTAAATCTATCTACATATATATATGGATTTATCTATGTATATCTACTGCTGCTAAACAGGTGGCTCTCGTCTGTCTCTATGTCTTTCGGTCTGTCATCTGCAGGTCGTCTCCCCAACGTGACGTCACGGAATGTTTTGAGGGGCTGCGAATTGCAACACTTTTTCGTATTATATTCTGTTTTCAAATACAATGGATAACAGTTTAAATGTGTATTATCAGCAAGAAAGTGGTGTAAATTTGTTATTTATTGAACCCTGCAACATGCCCTTTAAAATTTCACTGAATTTTTTTTTCGTTGGAAGTGGGCGTCGACCAGTGTTTTCAATGCATGAGGGTCAATACACTCTAAAAAATGCTGGGTTATTTCTGCACCCAATTACTGGGTTGAGGCAGTTTGACCATTTATTGGGTTATGTTAACCCATGCTGGGTTATTTTCTATAACCCAGCCGCATGGAACTCAATCTCCAACAGATACATGGTATTCTATCCACTGTCTGGGTCACTGAAACCCAGCAGCTGGGTTTCACTACATTTGAAAGCACTGTTCCTTCAACCAACTGTCGTTTTGCCCGGGAAGAAGACAACTGGACAGGGAAAGCCTTCAGCAAAGTTAAAGGTTTGTAATACTTTTTAACTAAACTATGTCTGCTGTAAAGGCAGAAAACTTAAGTCAAAGGTCATATCAACAATGGATAAGCAGTTACATCAACGTTCATTTATCCGAAGCCTTGTTATTTACAATCTAGCTACTTAGCTTGCTGAAGTCGTTAGCATACACAAACACGTTAACCTTGGACGTTAACGGTTAGCATGTCTATAGAAAGCTAAAGGCAATAAGACCAGAGGACCACTGACCTGTTCTTGTTTAGTTGTGTTAACTTTTGTCAACGAAACATAATGGCATCAGGGTGGCCCAGTAGCCATCTCATAATCCCGTTTTTGTCGAATATATGAATGTACAGTATATGAATACAGTACTACCTTGCAAGTGCATGTGCTACAGAAAACCACCTAGCTAACGCCAAAACAGGCAGCTAATTTAACAGTACAGGTCGGAGGGAAATTAAGGAAATGCTTTACCGTGCTTAAACTTGAGGGAGGCAGAAATGTTTATTCATTTATTTTTGTATTTGATAGATTTGACTGCAGTCTATGTATGAATGAAAGGGAAACAGCTCTGCCTGAAACAAAACTTCCTGAATGGCAGCAGAACTCACAGAGTATTTGCAGGTGAGCAATTAACGGTGAAAAGTTTCAGTGAATAGCAGAAGGACTGGGTGGGATTGGTTAAGCTGTATGAGTTTTGCCACTATGAGACTGTTAACACAGATAAGGATTGCCTGCACTCATGTAAAAAGTTTTAATGTATTCTGCTTAACGTGCTTAGATAGATAAATATAATCAAACATTAAAGTATATTATAGAAGATTAATTATAAGACATTTCAAAATGTGTAATTGTAATTTGTCATGACTTCATCTTAGGCTGGAGGTGGCTGAAAGAAAACAGATTCATCCTTTGTGAAGAAGAGCCAGGTAAGTTGCTCTGTATTGCTTGTCTGTTGATTTGTGCACCATTAAAGGAGAACTTAGGTGTAAAATGAAGCGTGACGACTACACTATTTTTAAACCATTAAAGGTGTACTTCCACGAGAAACCGTTTAGTACTTGCTCTTTTGAAATATGATAGGTCACCCCGAGTTGCATATGCATGCTGCATATCAAAATGTTTTTCTATCCCCGTTTTCTATATCAGTCAAAAGAAGACAATATGCGGAAAAACGACCCAATGCGAAAAGGGCCTTCGGCGTGACGTAGACGCGAAAATACATATAAGAGAAACTGACCAAATGGGCTTTAAATAATGTTAGCCTGTTTGACTGACTCGCATAAGATTAGCAGGCTAGTTGAATGACTGAACTGCTCCTTCCTCTTCGGATTCAGGATCAAACACATAAGGCTGTATCTCCGTAGACATTCTGTGTGCAGTTTTAGCGCTGTCAAGTTGACTTTTCCCCTTTACCTTACTCTGCTATCAAGTTGACTGTAGGGCAAAGGAAGCTGCAGGGAGCGTGCCTCTGGTGAAATCGTGTCGTTCTCCCGGCCCCACCCCCTCTACCAAACTAAAACAGCCTGAAACAGAAGCACTAGAACATTTTTTTCATTAAAACCAGCGCACAGGGCAATTATTAATACTAGAGAACACCGCAAAATTAATGAAAACACGATGGAAGTACACCTTTAAAACAGCTTGAAGAAACTTCACACTCCATCGGTAGTACAACAAAGGCCCTGACATTAAAAGCGAGGCACTGAGAACTTTGTAAGTGTACACAACATTTATTAATAAAACGTTTTTGACAGGCAGTACCTTGCTGTAGTTTCTCGTCGCCGCCATGATGAAAGTCCGCACGAACACAAACTAGCAGGAAGGAGAGGTAGTACAATCGACTTGTTTGGACTTTCATCATGGCGGCAAGGAGAAACAATTGCAAACTACTGCATGTAAGAACAGTTTTTTTAAATAAACGTTGTGTACATTTACAATATTCTCAGTGCTTTGTTTTGAATGCCAGAGCCTTTGTTGTACTACCGATGGAGGGTGGAGTTTCTTCAAGCTGTTTTAATGGTTTAAAAATAGCGTAGTGGTCATTGCTTTGTCTAAGGGCACCTACCACTTCCATTGTTAGCCTTCTGGGACAAACGATAAAAAATAGTTAAACTCTGAATGCAACAGGCTAAATCAATTTTGCTCCTCAGTACGCATACCAACTCGGTATGATGTTTTAACATGCCAATTTTCATTTTACACCGAAGTTCTCCTTTAATGCCATGTTGAAGAAGACCTTGAAAAGCAGCTGCTGTTTTTTGTCATTTTATATTTGTTATTGCCTTCACATTAATTGTTCTTATTTTACATATTGCCAAGCCTCACATGCATATAGGATTCACTACTGTTTTATGGCAGTTTATAGCCACCTCTGTCCTGCAGTGGTTAGAACATTGTAACTGAATGTTATATTGTATGTTTTTCTTTTTCTTCAGAGTTGGAGAGTTGTAATTCCGAGATTAGACAAGATGGTTGCCCTTGATGATTCTCTACCAGGGAGCCCGTGTCAGCATAGCCAGCTTCAGTGTTGTTTCCCTACTGGACTTATATGGATCTCACAAAGGAAAACTCAGCTAAGCTTTTTTTACATGGTGAATTCTACATAGAAGGGATCACTCTACACTTTGCAAACACTTTGTGTTACATAACATTCATCCTACAAACACATCCATGCATTACTGTATCTGCATTGAAGTTCACATTTAACCTTTTCCCCATTTAATCACATTGTAAAAAGTGCTGCATAGAACTAACTTAAAAAAGGCAACATCCTTCACTTTTGTACAGTGTGCACATACATACATCGCTCTCTAAATTGACATTTTTAACTTTGAAAAATGAAATGCAAAAATGTTACTGTTTTTCTAAATTTCAGTGTAAGTGTTTTGCTATGAGTCTCTTTCCCAATTTAATGTCTTTTAGATACTTTTTACTTTTCAAATATTGTTTTGGATAATGTGCTTTTTAGTCATTGACTGTATAATACAAAATGTTTTGTCTCTGTGTTTCTTAATGTGTGTCTTTTGCTGTTAATGTACTTCTGTTTTAATATATTGTTTTGTTTTTATTTCAGTGTTCTGTATTGAACAGTGGATCATTTGATACAAAATCTGGTACAATAAAATGTGGGTAAAAATTTTGGGTAGATTTAACCCAGCCATAAAGTAAATTTAGCCAAAATATTGGGCTACAACAACATCCCAACCATTATGTGAATTTAACCCAATGGTTTTGTTAAAAACCTGTTAGAGTAACCCAATATATGGGTTTATTAAGCTACCCATATGTTGGGTTAAATTACCAACCCATCTTGCTAGGTCATTCTAACCCAGCGCGTTTGCTGTCCAATAGTGACTCAGCAGCTGGGTCAGAAACAACCCAATTTGGGTTATTTTCAACCCAGTAGTTTTTAGAGTGTAGATTTCACAAAAACAAAGCATTCTCTAGATAATAGGCATAATGACATTTTGTACAATTACAGCACCCCATGTATGCCACGTGCTGTGGTTTTAGAGGTCTTTGTGCTGATCGTGTTTGACATACTTTGTGCTGTTCCCACCTTCTCAGTCCAAGATATTGGCAACTCAAAATCAAGATAAATCTTTTGATAACTTTTTGTCAGCATTGTCTGTAGATGACATATACCAAATTTGGTGAGATTCACATGAACGGCCTATGATGAGTTCGTTCAGATTCGTTTTCGCAATGTTAAAAATTCACGGGAATGGTTTTCGTTGGAAGTGGGCGTCGACCAGTGTTTTCAATGCGTGAGGGTCAGTAGATTTCACATTAAAAAAAAAATGTTGTAAACGTTAGCATTCTGTAGATAACAGGCAAAATGACATTTTCTACAATTACAGCGCCCCCTACAGCGCAGTTTCCACCTTCTTGGTCCAAGATATTGGCAACTCAAAATCCCAATTTTTGCTTTTACCCAGATCACTACGTGGCGCTATGCTTCACGTTATGTTAAGGAAATGTTGGAGGAAACTGCAAAGGCTTGCCAGTGGTCCTGGATGAGATGCATGTTGTTGGCATGGTGAAAGCCATGGGGGAAAGCGATAGGTAGGTGCTGCTAAGTGGATCATGTAAACGGCCCCAGCAGCCCCAGTCACTGTAACGGTAGCCGGCTGGTTCAGGTTAACTCTTGTTGAGCATCTGTCTGTACGGCTCAAGTTGGCCATCCCCGTCCTGTACAGCTCACATGAGGTTGTGTGAATAGCTGTAGTCAGCGGCCAGTTGTGCGTGTTACTCCTGGGAGTAGGGACTAACAGCCTGAACTATTTACTTGGTTATAGATAGTGTAGGGGTAGGTGTAATAGCTTTAGTTTCTCCCTAAGTTGCTCTTCCTACATGTACAAGTACTTTGTGTTCTTTGTAAACAAGTGAGTGTTTATGGGCTGGGTTGATACGTCTCTTTAACACTGACATATCACAAAAGTTTCATATTGGGTGAAACGTTCATTAAGTTATTCAGCTAAAACTTTTGCCGGTCTCCCCCTCTTTAACGGACACTGGCACAGCGGGGGGGGTGGCCCTTGGGGGCCAAAAGCCGTTATTCGCTCACAAACTTCTAGGGCTACATGCCTACAAACATTCATGTCCCCCCGAGTTTCAGTGTCCCAGGAATCGTAGACGAAAAATAGGTGAAAAAAAAGGGAAAAATTTCGCGGCAACTCCAATAATGACTTCAGCCTCGTTTTTTGCTTACAGATGTGTATATCTACAAATCAGCCTAATATTATGCAAATATTGGTCGATGCTAATATGTTTGAAAATGGCAAATCTTAGTCCTCTATAGCCTAGGGTTAGGCCTCTGTGTGCAGTGATTCTGTAGTCTAATGATTTAAGGACCATGTTTTGTTTAATGTCAACACAGCATAGTGGGCCTATGTAAAAGTGATGTTTTAAAAACAATTGCTAAAGGTAAAGGCCTCCCTCTAATAGAAACCTGCCCAAATGGCCTGAATACCACAGCATTTTTAATACAGTCATGTCTCCCTTATGAAAAGTATGTTTGTGTTTATGCCCTCTGTACCTGGTTGGGTCTGCATTTGTACTTTTTATTCATTATACTGCATTAAAATAAACTTTTTCCACAATACTCTAATTCATTGAGATGCACCTGTATGAGGGAAACACTGAATATTTGCCTCATCCTGCCATCATCCTGAATATTCCACTTTATTTAAAAAATCCAACTCAACACCTCTCAAATACTTTGCTTCTTGTCGCTAGGGAGTCGTCATTTTGTGTTTGATTGCCAAACCAATTGAAGTCTATACAGCAACGCTGTTTTTCTATCGTTTACTTAATTTTCCGCTTTCGTTTGCCTGAAAAAAACTGTTTAATGCTCAACAAGCGGCTTGATTGTGTGTCACTCACCTCATGTACGCGTTGCCTCAGTTTCTGTTGTAGTGCAACCAAGGGACTCCCATGTCCAGCTGTCTTCCGCAAAGATGTCCTCCTTGTTATTCGATGCCCACTGTTAGGCTGGATCTGCGAACGTCTAGTCCTGAAATGCAGCCACACCTTTCATTACACTACCTCAACGCAAGTCTGAAGTCACAAATAGATTTTTCTTACGATGGGGGAATTTATCGAGTTTCAAGCTAGCTGCTGGCTGTTAGCCTCATAGATTTACATAGTCTTCTATGTAAATCTATGGTTAGCCTACCTACTTTATTGTAACGGTTAACATTGACTCACCTTCGCTTCAATGGAGATCTGGCTGTTTCTGTTTGTAGGACATTTTTCAAAATACATATCGTAGAGTCTTCCTCTAAGTTGTCCATTTCAAATCCGTGTTACTCAAAACCACAGACAGTAGAAGCTGAAAACATACAACATAGAAGAAAATGGCATGTCCGGTCCTTTGACGTAAGAAACTCCCGCTCTTATAATTTCGAATAAATCTCGCGAGAACATTATTTTGTCTTGCCTCATGTCGGTTGACAAGCAACTTGTGGTGCATTATCGCCACCTTCTGAACTGGAGTATGAACCAAAACTAAATTTTGATGAATAAGCATGTAATTTCATTAAAAAAAACATGCATTTAAAAACAAATATTGATAGAATTTCTTTGCTAAATGTGGGCAGCTGTGGCCAGTGGTTAGGGAGATGGTCTTGTGATCGGAAGGTTGCTGGTTCAAACTGAAACCCTGTTAATATCTGTAAGCTGCTCTGGATAAGAGCGTCAGCTAAGTGTAATGTAAAAATGTCTCTCACATTCAATGTGTTTTTCCTATTCTGCAGCTGCCAAATCTGTGTAATTCTTTGATGTTGGTAGAGTGGACAATGTTATTTAAGTCTACATGCTCCATGCCCCATGGTCTTTAGACTACTGTAGAGCTACACCCACAATCATAAAGGCCATCAACATGCTTGTTTAATATTACTTAAGTACTGTTCAGTCCCTTGGCACCAAATCTCACCTTTGGAAACATTTGTCTCACTAATTTCTACCAGTAGCCTACTTCTAGTGCATCCAACTTTTTTGATGTTATAGATTATAAACATGGGTCTTGTGGTACATTTCCCTTAAGGGTAGTGATCCACTGTCACACTATCGGGCCAGGTCAGGCCAAGGCCATTTCCAGGCTAGTTGGTGCTAGCCACTAGCCTCTACTGCTGGGGCCAGACTGTTGGGCTACTGTCCCCTCACGATTACACTACACCCGCCTCTATCTGGGAGCGTTGTAGGTGAAAGACAGCTCAAAGTGTTTTTCACTATCCTTCCCTTAGGGCCCGTCCACACGACAACGTTTTCGGGTGAAAACGGTAAAGTTTGTTTGCGTTTTGGCCTTCCGTCCACACGGCGCCGGCGTTTTGGGTGACCGAAAACGATAACTTTTGAGAACGGGTTCCAAAGTGAGAAAGTCTGACAACGCCGCCGTGTCGTTTTCGTGTAGACAGGCAAAACGCAACCTTTTGAAAACGATGACGTCGTCGCCCATTCACCTTGCGCTGCACATATAACAACAACTTCAAACTTTTCCAAACTGGTTGCTGTCGAATAAATTGTGATTTGATTAGCTTGTACTGTAGGCTGGCTGTTGTGCAGTTGTTTCTATCCTTTGCCATTAAACTGTCTGTATAGCCAGTAGGCTATAACAAATAGGCTACTTCTTGTAGGCTTTCATTATTCTTAATTAATTAAAGAGCAACTGTCGCTGCTTTCAGCTCCCCTCAGTAACAACACGCATTGCTAAAATCAACATATGGCATGTTTTAAGCGAATAATTGCACGTTTATTTGCAGCTCCTTCTATTTTTTCATGTTCTGCTCCGTATCGCTTAAATGGGTCAATTTAACGACGTGACATCTCACAACAGCGTCAAACGTTTACAAACAGGTTGTTGTGGGATACTTTGGGGTAAAAATCGTCTGCAGTGTAGGCTGTGTGTAATGCAATTGTTTCTACCTTCTGACATTGAACTACAGGATGTTTTTGTATACATCGCTAGTTCAGCCCAACAAACGCTTTTCACGTTATTCTTTTTAAATAGGGCAACTGTCGCTGCATCCGACCCATCTAAACTAGAACCCACATTGCTAAAATCAACATACATTACATGTTTAAAGTGAATCATTGGCTTCTGATCATGCCCCTCAAGCTGGGACAGCGCACCTTCTGCAATGAAAACGCAATGAAAACGTTCCCGTGTGGACGGAAATATTTACTGCTCCGTTGTCGTGTGGACGCGACTTTTTTTTTTTTAACCCGCAAAGAAAAAAAATCCAGGAGCGTTGTCGTGTGGACGGGGTCTAAACACAAGAGCATGCAGCGGGGGAGCTCCTTTGAAGCACCCCTTATTGCGATAACGCAAATTCCTCTGTTGTGCTCATTCAGAGTAGTCATCCTTGAACCTTACAAAATCTATACACTACACTGACTACACTGCTCTTACTTGTACAAATGTATAGAAATAGAAATCTTATTGTTTATATTTATTAATCTGTACAAATATTGAACTTATGTGTTTTTCTTGTGTGCCTCTTCATATTAATTATACACTTAAATGTGTAGTAGACATAGCCTATATTACCTTGTGGAAACATGCTTTGCACAGATTATGATGATGTCTTGCAGATGGAATGTCACCAAATATTTAGTACAATGTTTGTGCAATCATATCAACTCTACACATATTTCAGTGGTGTGAAGAAATAATGGCAAAGATTGGTTTATTTTATACAATAATTATAGTGAAGTCATGGACAGTTTGAAAATCAATCATAAAAATAATAAAACTGGAGTGAGAGTCATTGTTTAGATTTGTTTGCACACTTGAATTGTGGCCTTTAGGGAGGTCTTAACTGCTACTTTAATCTTGTTTGTCCTATGGTACAACAGGTAGGCTACCCTGTTCTATTAACCTCGTTTCATACTATTCCTATTCTACTATTAGGCCTATGTAAATTCATTTATCTTACCACATATGTAAGAATGGCAGGCAAATGCAGACAGAATGAGACAGAGCAAACATATGTTTTGTACAAACAGAAAAACATTGGCAAGACCCAAAAGATCAAAATCACAGAAGACAAGATGACTTTCCAACAGACTTGACAATTAAAAATCAGTCATGACTTTTCAATAACAGCTTTCTCTCCAAAACCACACTTGACTTTAACTTAATTTAACTTAATATTACGCAGTCTATTTCCTTACTGTCAACTGACTTATTAACTGTTTACTGCATTTGTCGGAATGAACTCATTTTAAGCTGTAACTAAGCTGTTGTTGAAGCTGTTGAAAGTTAAATTGGATGAACTTTGTGGCAACTTGTACCTTGGGGTACCAAAGAGGAATACAGAGAACATCTTGTAGAGTTTTTGCTACACACAGTTGAATCGCCCACCACTCCGCAGAGTGGTTTTACTTCTCCGTCAAACCCGTCACGGTGTACCCCGTACGCATGTGCAAACTTCGAATTCCACATTAGCAGACATCTTTATCAAATAATCTGGTCCTTAATTTACCGGGTCGTTCCTTCACTCCCATTATAGTCCTCCCTCTCCCGTTTTTGAGCCAGCATTTGTATTGAGTGAAATAGCGCCCCTGCTTCCCCTATCATTGTCCATTGGGGCTATGAGGCGAAAACAAGGTATTACACTCCTGCAGCATCAAGCCGAATTGGCCTACTAGTCACCACGAATGACAAATAACATTTTGGCATTTTTGCTGGGCTGGCATGGTTTTCCCACGCAGGGACTTGGCTTTCACATAACCTCGTTATGTCTCCTTTGCCGTTATCCTGAGGCACAAGTGTGCAGTGTCTCAACATGCATCGTTCTCGTTCCATCGTTTCGTTTATTTGCCAAATAGATTTCATATGTCCGGAATCTAGCTATTTTAGTGGATCGCGTACAATATGCACATGTTTTGTTGGGTACTGGTACACTCTAAAAACTGCTGGGTTAAAAACAACCCAAAAGTAACCCATGTGCTGGGTCATATATGGACCGACCCAATGCCGGGTTGATTCAACTCAGGGGGTTGGGTTGCATACAATAACCCAGCATGCTGGGCTACATTTTCAACCCAGAAGCTGGGTAGAGATAACTACATTGCTGAGTTAAAACTACTAAATGAATGGGTGACATTTTCAACCCAGAAGCTGGGTAGAAATAACTACATTGCAGAGTTAGAACAACCAAATGAGTGGGTTAACAGACAACCCAAATTCTGGGTCAACTCTTGGGTTAACCAAATTATTATTTGTGGGTGTTTTACTATCCATCAATGATAAAAAAAAACACAAATTTTAAGTGTATGTCATCTATATCATTTTATGTAACAGTAATGTGACAAAACACAGATCTAAATCACTGTTGTTTATTAAGTATTTATTACAGTCTCAAACACATACATCCTTTATCCTATCACACACACACAGACACACACACGGGCCTCTAACTGAAACGGCCATGGACTAACATGAATACAACACACACACACACACACTTACAGGCCTCTAACTGAAACGGCCATGGACTAATGTGGAAAAAAAACACACACACACTCACTTACAGGCCTCTAACTGAAACGGCCATGGACTAACATGAATACAACACACACACACACACACACACTTACAGGCCTCTAACTGAAACGGCCATGGACTAACGTGGAAAAAAACACACACACACACGCACACTTACAGGCCTCTAACTGAAATGGCCATGGACTAACGTGGAAAAAAAAACACACACACGCACACTTACAGGCCTCTAACTGAAACGGCCATGGACTAACGTGGAAAAAAAAACACACACACTCACTTACAGGCCTCTAACTGAAACAGCCATAGACTAACATGAAGTATTAAAACACACACACACACTAACACGAGGTACTAAACACATATTTACAGGCCTCTAACTGAAATGGCCATGGACTACAATTAGGTATTAAAAACACACACACAGTTACAGGCCTCTAATTGAAACGGCCATAAACCTCAAATATAAAAAAAACACACAGCCTCAACTCAAACGGCCATGAATTACCATGAAACGATAACACACACACTTAGAGGCCTCGAACTCAAACGGCCATAAACTTCAATTATAAAACAGATGCATTAAAACTTGAAACACACACAGATGCAGTCTGAAACTAAACTACACTGCAAACTGTGCCCTCATTACTTTTACACAAGGACGCACAGGTCCTGGGATTTCATACACAGTTTGTATGAATTCCCAGACCTGTGCACATGCATGTGGATACTGAATATCAAAGACAAAGAACGCTTTGAAGCACCCAAAAGGGATGGATGTTCCAGGGCAGTTCCATTGATAATGACGACTGCTTGAGAACATCGATGACTCTCACCCAACATCAGAATAAAAGGGTACTCTGCCTTTGTCTGAGACAGGTACTCCGCCAGGTTTGTTCCAACCTGTAGATGAGAGGGGGCAAAGCAGATTCTATTACACAAATTGGCACCCAAAGAAAGACAACGAGCAACTTGACTTTTTTCCACTGCAAGTAAATCTTATCCTGACAAACATCAAAATTTAGTCTGGCCATGACCAATAAACCAGGCTCAATCCTAGGAGTGGAATCAGTGGTTGTCTTTCAAACTGCCTCTGCACGCAATAGGACAGTGCTACAACCAATCAGAGCAACAATCAGAAAAACAACAAATACATCCTCTGAAATCAATGACTTTAGTGCCTTTTTCTGCACTTTCAAATAAAAGCCCATGTCTACCTCTTCCAAAGTCAATGTCAAAGCAAACACAACAGGGCTATTGGTTGATTCACACCAAACTTCTGCTATTAAACGCTGGGGAAAACCCTGGCATCGCATTGATGATGAAATAAACTAAACGGAATTGCCTCAACTTACCGGCTTCTCGTCAATGAATGCCTTCTGACATTCAATGTTGCTTGGACGAACAAGTCTCCTCCCAACTTTGTGGGCGCTTTGTGGCAAAAGCCTGGGAAGTAGCTGTAAAGCTAGTTCTCCTCGTCTGTATGCAATATGTCACAAGAAATATGCAAACATCATTCTAAAACAGATAGTTCTGGTCCTTGATTATGATTGGTTAAATCGCATTTCACTTACAATTGACAGTTTTCCTTTATTTTCAAGTTATTTTTTAGTTATTTAGAATATTTGTCAGATTGGGACTTTCTTTCAGAATTTCCAGGAATTAGGAGCATTGTTATAGAATTATGTTTGGGTCTAGAGGGTTAATAAGAGTATGAGTGAGTGAGTGTGCGTGTGTGTAAGTGTTTGTGTGTGTTAGTCAGTGAGTGAGTGAATAAGAGTGTGTGAGTAAGTAAGTGTGTGTGTCCATTCTTGTGTGTGAGCGAGAGTGTGTATGTGAGTGAGTCTACCAGACGTGGAAACTTTGCAATGATGTCTTGGACTGACTTCGCCCCATTGGTCCGGATCCACTGGGACCTGTAGACTGCAGTCTCTTGCATGAAATCAGACACCTGCTGCTGTGGCCACATGTTATTTTTCAGCCATTCTGTCATCTGAATGGCTCGCTCTTCTGTTACAGTCGCGTCTGTGATGAACAGGGGGGGAAAAAAAACATAATAATAGAGAATAAAAGCTCACATCTTTGGAGACCTCAGAGAACAATTTGAAATACCATATATACAGTACTGTGCAAAAGTCTTAGGCAGGGGTGACTGCCTTCATAAATGGAAGTGTTAATCATTTATGTTCATCAATTATCAAAATGCAGTGACTGAAAAAAGAGAAACCTAAATCAAATCAATAAAGAAAGATTCCTTGTCTATCTTCTCAGCTGCAAAACATAATACATAACATAAATATGACTATGCATCTGTGATTAATGGAAAATAAAGTGTTTCAGAATTTGCAGTTGTCTGTGAAGATTCTTATTAATCCAGGTCATGGTATTCAACAGAGCTAAATTGTGGGCAATTTGACTTCTTTTGGAGCTTGAAAACGTTTCTCCTCCTGGTTCTTTATCATCAGGCCAGAACTAAAGAAGCCTTTTGGATGAAAGTTGAAATGTCTTCAAGCTCCAAAATAAGTCCAGTTGCCTACAACTTAGAATTTGCAGTTGTAAAAAAAATATTACAAAGTGAAACTTATTTAGGCTATATATGTGAGATGCATTTTATTATTGATTTTATGTTTTTTTTATTTATAAAGTTTATTACTCAACTTTTAATTGAAAAATGCACTGCAATAATCTGCTGCACATATTTTGGTCAAGCTTACAAACCTTGAAAAGTAGGAACCATATTGGTTCGATACTTGCAGGATTCCTTACACGGCAGCCTGCGTGGCTGCAGATGGAGTACACTTGCCAACTACTTTATCAATCACTACAGGCCAGCAAATCTCGCACAGTTTAAAGCATTGTTTACAGGTGCACACACATGGTTGGCACAAGTTGTTTGATGCACCAAGCTCGCTCTGCTAGGCTATGCTATTTTCTCTATTTGGTCTGCAATAAAGCTTCAAAACCAGGCTGTTTACAGCATCCATCACTTATATAATGCACGCAGAGAAGAAGCAGGAGAGGGGAGACACCTCCTGTTGCACCCCAAGCCAACACAAACTGAATAAATACACACATGAACATCACAGTGGGACTGGCTGTCTTCTACAGCAGCACCTTTTCTATGCTCACCACTGCTTGTTTTGGGCTACTCTGCCACTGCCAGTGTAGGGCTTGGAGCCTGTGCCCCTGTTGGAGAGCGCCGGGCGTTGAACTGCACCGCTACTCGTTTACGCTACACTGCCACTGCTAGCGTAGAGCTTGAAACCAGTGCCCCTACTGGAGAGCGCCGAATGTTGAACTGGACCACTGCTTGTATTAGGCTACACTGCCGCTGCCAGTGTAAGGCTTGGAACCGTGCCCCTACTGGGGAGCGCCGGACGTTGCACTGCACCGCTACTCGTTTTAGGCTACACTGCCGCTGCTAGCGTAGGGCCCGAAGCCAGTGCCCCTATTGGAGAGCGCTGGATGTTGAACTGCACCGCTGCTTGTTTTAGGCTACAATGACCCAGTAGCATTTTATAGACTTATGCTTTTAGCGCCACTTTGAAATCGAATAATTTTACACGTAGGTTAATAGCACTTTGCCCGTAACGGTTATCTTATTTTTCCTAATCTTAAAAGTGGTGTAACACACGTCCACTCTTGGCTGTCCAACCCTGAGTAGCCATTTGTTATGGTGCTGGTAAAGGAATTTTTCCCAGACTTCCCAATGTTTTTTCCACAAAATTGGCAAGAGAGTGGTTTTTCTTTGGGTAACGTGGGTTTTCGCCTTTCCCCTAGAGTGTGACTGATAAATAATCGGAGATAATTTAGTCATGTTCTGTAGGTCCAAAAAATAAGTAAGTACATAAATAAATAAATAAATAAAAATAATGAATAAATAAATAAAGGGTGGCTACATAAAGAGTAATTTATTTCGTGCAAAACATCAAAGGGCAACGCATCCGTTTTGGTTCACGCCTCAGAATGCTCCCCTTTGCAAATTCCCACACACTGGCAGCTATTGCGCCAGTTCCCACGCACGCTTCGTCTGCCCTGTTTATTTCCGCTAAGAAAATTGAAGAGTACCTGCGTACTCTGGTCAATGCATCAGCTCTAGCAGCAGAACTAGTTCACCTCACGGACAGTGATTTCGCTTTGCCTTCCAGAATTCCGGAATATTGGCTCCGGCTGTGGCCCCGGACCTGACTCCAGTACCATCATTGACAGAAGCACCTTCGGTTTAATGCCTCAATGTTCTCCATCGCAAATTCCTACACATTTGAGGCTATCGGGCTGTGCCCATGCATGCTTTGTCTGCCCTGTTTATTTCAGCTAAGGAAATCGAGGAGTACCTGCGTACTCTGACCAACACTTCAGCCGTAGCAACAGAACTAGTTTACTTCCCAGTCAGCAAATTGCTCCCTAGCTACTGCATTTCTCTAACGATTAAAGGTATCCGTAAGGCCAAACCGGTTACTCTCGACTTTCGGCTCCCCATCACCATTCATTTGCTGATTTCCTGCGTTCAAACCCCATACAGGCCTAACGCTGATGGCTGTGTTCTCTCTGGCGTATTTTGGGCTGCTTAGATGTAACGAATTCCCGACTTCCGGTGCCAATTTCAACCCTCAAATTCACCTACGCGTCCTTTTCATTATATCAATTACCGTGCCTCCGTCACCTCTCAGAATGATCTCCTCTTCATGTCCGATGGACGGCCAATTACACACTCACTGTTCAATCCCACCTTAAATCCACTCAAGTAAGAATCCCAGCAGATTGTTACTCCTCTCACTCTTCTCGAATTGGCACAGCTACCACCGCAGCTTCTAACGGTCTCCCCGAGCTATTATTAAAAACCCTCGGCTGATGGTCCTCGGATGCTTATCAGCTATACATCTGATGTAATCCATCAGATCTAAAGAAAGTTCAGCTAACACTGATATATTTGCCTCTTTTGGGGTGCTTGCTCGGTTTTTCTCATGACACCTGCCTGCGTAGGGTCATGCGAAGACTTGTTAGCACATCAGGACCCTGGCCTGCGAACTTGCCCAAATACGCTCTACTCGCATATCATTTAAATGTCTCACTTGCCATCAATTTAAAATGTTTCACACTATCTCATGAGATACTTTCTAAATCTTATTCGGGATCGATCATGCCTCTCGGGTGCTCGCGTGTCCTGTCGGACTTCTGCCGCGCAGTCGTTCTGCCGGGGCCTCATGGATGCACCTTGTGATCCGTCCTGCCTGTGCAGGCGGCTCTACCGCGTAGAGCCTGGATCAAGAGACGCTCGCCAACTGTATTTGTACGTGCTCATTCTCATCGCAACCTCAGATCGATCCCGAATGCTTCTCGGGTGCTCGCACGTCCTGCCAGTCGCAGTCGTTCTGTCAGGAACGGCGGACGCACTTTCTGATCCGTCCTGCCGCAGCAGGCGGCTCTTCCGCGGAGAGCCCCCGGATCAAGAGAAGCGCCTCAAATTCTCTTTATCTTAATAATCGCTCGTTTACTCAAATTTCGGAACGTGAACTAGTGAACTGCCCGCCACAGCCTACTGAGACATAAAAAAACACTTCACATAATTCTACAAAACCACCTCACCACACCCTTTGTCAGTTAATCATGAGAACAGGAGTAAGTAGGCAAGTCACTTCTGTGGCCGTTATTGCTGAATCTCAAGGTGAAGAACAAGCCAACATTTCATGCTATAATCCCATGCTTTCATTTTCCATAGTCTGTAATCACACCTGTCAGACTGTGGTATCCCTGGGGCAAACGAGTGAGTGAGTGGCATGGGTATGCTTTCATTAGACTTTCATGTTCAGTCCTGTCAGGGGAGTGATTGTAATTCCTGCTCTTTGTGTTTCTGTGATTCCTGTTTACTCTCCTTCTGACCCAAAGCTTTTGAAAAATGTCTGCTCAATATTGCTTAATATTGGCTTGTTCTTTAAAACTCCCCTGTGACCCCAAGGACACTGCTTTTCAGGAGACTCTCACACAGGTCCTAGGGCTCTGAAGAAGGTGAACCCCCCACAAGGCTGTGGAACCCGATGGAGTTTCTCCCAGAATTCTGAAGGCCAGTGGGGAACAACCACCTGGTGTATGCTGACATCTTCAACCTGTCATTATCCAAGGCAGTAGTCCCCAGTATTTTGAAATCCTCAATCATCATACCAGTCCCCAAAAGACCAGACACATGTAGCCTAAATTACTTCAGGCCAGTGGCACTCACACCCGTCACCATGAAATGCCTAGAAAAAATGGTTCTCACACCCATCAAAAAAACAGTCCCGGACACTGTCAAACACCTCCAGTTTAACTACCACCCCTTACTGATCAGTGGACAACGCGGTAGCAATAACTTTACACCACACTCTGCAACACCTAGAAAGTAGCAGAACATATGCCAGTTGTTGTACTACCGATGGAGTGTGGAGTTTCTTCGAGCTGTTTTAATGGTTTAAAAATAGCGTAGTCGTCATGCTTCGTCTGAAGGCACCTACCACTTCCATTGTTAGCCTCCTGGGACAAACGCTAAAAAATAGTTAAACTCTGAATGCAACGGGCTAAATCAGTTTTGCTCCTCAGTACACATACCAACTCGGTATGATGTTTTAACATGGCAATTTTCATTTTACACTGAAGTTGTCCTTTAAGGATTCGTCGAAGCTGCCTTCAAAAATGACAACTTTCGAAGGCAACTCAGCTGACAGGAAAAAACAGATTTATTCGTTTCGGATGGCACTTGATGACTCGCTGCCGCACTAGGCAACTACTAAGGCAGCAAATTAACCTGTTTCGAACGGGGCCTTTGTGTAACATTAAGAAAAAGCAAGAATGCATTCTAAATCAATGCAAGATTCTAGGAATCCACATTACATTCTACAGTATATGAAGCCCAACATTCTTTAGAACTTTCATCCTCCCATTTCATTTACATCGGAGTGACAGTACTTGCTTAAAGTTTAAAGGGACTTTATTAGATTAGATTTAGATTAGATCCAATTTATTGGCATTACATTAAATGTAGGGATTTGTAATCTGAAAGTTGTATGCATGAGAGAAAAGGAGTGGGACTGCTCTTCCCCTATGAGTGAGGGATGTGTGTAATTTGTGTGCGGTGTATATTTGGCTCACTGTGTCACAGGTAACATTCCTTATTAAAGACCGACACAGGTGAACAGGCAACAAGGATCTTACATACACTCCAGTGATGAATGTCAGAGTGCTCTCTCTACTCCTCTTCTTTACTGTGCTCTTTATCAGCACTGATGGTGAGTTTTCACACTCATGTAGTCAAACATGTCATGTGTTCACTGTTTTCTGTGGTCTGTGTGGTCAGTGTTAGAATATTGCAGCATGCAGTTCTATTTTTCCTGATTAAGTTGTCTTCTAGGGGCAATAAAGTCTATCTAATCTTCTGTTCATCTTATTTTACATATGTAAACACATTCAGTTCATAACATATACGAAAAACATTATATTGGTGGAAATATTTGAAGGTGAATATTGGTTAGATGAAAGAGAGTAAGCAGAATTATTTTGCGTTCAGAACTTATGTACTGAAATTGCATTTCAAACACCCTAACTGTAATTTCTTTTTAACTGCCAATTGTCTTCACCGTTTATCTTTAACTTCGCTGTAAAAGCCTTTTAAAGAAGACATTAAGTTTGAGGCAGTGTGTTACAAGTCAGTATGTACTTCAGATTTGTACCCTCACACCATGTTGGGAGGATGAACGTTCTAAAGAATGTTGGGCTCCATATAATATAATGTGGAATTTTAGAATCTTACATTGTTATACAATGCGGTGTTTTATAAAATGTTAAAAAATGAATGCCCTTAAAGGTTAATCAAAATTTCAGCTAGTGGTTAGAATAACAGTTGTTTGTTTACAAGAATAAATCCAAATCCAGCAGTGTGCGTGTGTATATCTAAGAGTGGGTGTATGTGAATGAGTGTGTGTGTGTGTGTTTATATGCCACTTGTCCTAACAGGTTTTTTGCTCTGTGGCATTTGGTAGTGTCCCGGGTTGTTGAAACACGCAGTGGTTTTAATGTTGGGGATAATTACAGTACAATCAATTGCCTTTGTGTTGATGCTGTGCCAAAATTTCAGTCTCCATTGAGGAGTAACAGTCCAAAAAAGTATTTTTAAGCTGTAAATACAGTAACTAGGATACTAGGATCAGATCACAGGGGTACTCAGTGCCAAATAAAAAGGCATCTTCCAGGACAGTGCCATACCTCATTTTGTACAGTAATGTCTATTTTAGAATCAAGCATAAATGTATAAAATTGCAGTGTGTAGCAAATTTGATGTAAGTCGGCAGGCAAGATTTTAGGTGGCGCCGCCCTTGCATCGCAGTAAATTCCACTGCTAGTGTACATACTGTATACTCAAAAGAAACTGAATAGCTTTGTCTTAGACATTCTTTTATTTAAATAAAGAAATTGCACATGCAAAATACTTAGAAGGAATTAAAGCAATTGGTTGAATTATATATAAATTATACCACGGCTTCGTTCAATTTCACATTGTGATGCATCCTTTAGAACGGTTATTAACTTTCTATATACGCACACCTATGAAGTAGTCCCTCCTTTCCGACCTTATTATGTTTATGTATCAATGCGCCAAGTTCGTGGTGAAATGTAAATAAACAAATAAAGATGTGACAGCTTTAGCAAATGATGAGCAAATGGAAGAACACAGAGTTGCAATGTATTACATGCCTCTGAGATCGTCTTTTAGTGCTGTCACGCTGCATTTGGACTCTCTACTAACGTGGTTTTGCTAAGCAAGGCTTAACAGAACTTTGGAATAGCTAGCTAGCTAACGACTGGCTCTTGGCCATAGCAACCTCCAGTTTGGAATTAGCAACGGCAGTTTGTCCAGTAAGTTATGAAAAGACACATCTTCTGGCGGATGGAAGTAGTTCTACAAATAAGTTTGTTTTAGCGATTAAAACGTGGAAATGATTACCTGAAATTAACATCAGACAAGTTTGGTAACCGTGGTATAAGCGGGATAATGGACTTCACGGTGTTCGGATATCAGAAAGGTAGTGCACTTCGAGGTGTAACGGCCACTCCGCTTTGTGTCTCGACCGCATTACCACCTCGAACGTGCATTAACTTTCTGATATCCGAACACCGTGTCATCCATTATCTCTTACATATAATATAAATAGCTTACATAAAGTATTAGATTGAAATACTCCCAAAATAAAAAGTGTAAAGAAGTGACAAATTAACTTATAAATACAAAATAAATAAGGCACTGCACAAAATAAGATATTAAATAAACCAGTGTGCACAAAAAATACAAGGATATAAATAAAATATAAATATATATATAAAAGAGTGATCTTACAAAGACCTCTAGTGGTGTTTTTTTTTGTTGTTGTTTGTTTGTTTGTTTGTTTTTGTACTGCCTTAGCTTAAACTATTTAAAAACTACACCACCACCTCCTCAATCTCACATAACCTGCTACAGCTTTACTCTCCTGGTCCATCTTGCATCAAAGTCATCTACAACATCATCATGTGACAACTGATTTGAGACCACATGGTTTATGCTTATAATGGCAAGTCCCCTGAGACCTTCTTGCATCATAGTAGATCTCAGATAAGTTTAAATCAGTTTGAGCTTAGAGAAGCTTCTTTCAGCAGCAGTCACTAACAGGAAGAGTGGCAGAGATTCTCAAAGCAATGCACATGTAGGTAAATTTCTGCCAGCTTCTTTTCAGGTAGCAAGGTGAAAAGTTCCACGTTTGTCATATTCTTTGATGGCAATGGTGGGAAGTTCTGCATTTTGCAACGCATCTGAAGAGAGGAGTAGGTAACACCAGTCTAATAATAAACTATTATATTAGTAATTCATATAGCATTGATATAAATGTTATTGTCATTGAAGTGAAATGCTAATTAGCAGAATGAAAAGAATCAGTAAACTGCTGTATAATATATAAGTTATCCTCTAACATTAATGATGTACACCGATATAAAGTTTAACACTATAAACACACTTCAGACAAAATGAACTAACACAACAAACAGCTAGGCTTACAACTATAATATATAAAGGAAAGGGAAATGAATTGCACTTTGATTAACTAATACAAGCTGGGAAAACGTGAGCTAACCAGCTAACCAAATGTAAATACATTTAACATAAGACCTGCTAAATAAATCTAATATTTACACATTTACTTGTGGAAGGTAAGGTGAAAGTAGTCACATTACTATTTTCCAAATTAGCTTAGGCACCCTTTCCTTAACATAAACTGACAGCTAGCACTGGCAATTTAGCACTGGCCGTCTATGTGTTACTGCCACCATCTGCATGAATGATGTTACTCCCAATTCACTTAATTTTCGGTCTGCCAGATCATGTAAAAAGAAGGTAGAAAAGACACCCGATAACACAAACAGCTGGTGCACTTTATAATACACTGATATATGAGCACTGATTCCTGACCCACAGGCAAGGTTATTTCATTGTTCCACAGATCATTTCCACCTGTTTCAAATTGATTCCTATTCAGCAGGATTCAAACCCATATCTCACCCTAAAAGGTAACAGACTTCCTTTGAAAGGTTGACGCGCTAGCCACTCATCCACCACACCACTTACTTACATGGAGGGAGTGGTTATATTTATAGCCGTAGTTCCATGTAGTATAAATAAAACACACATACACGGCACAAACTGACATTTGGTTGTTGCTTTTAATGAGTAAGGTACATATTTGTGTTGACAGAAATATCCCAGAGTTTGCACAGCTGTCATACCGGCTTCAATGAATTGAGACTACGTTTCTGTCCATATGTAGTTCAACTGTTTCTGTCGTTATCCACAACGAATGCATCTGAATAGTCTCCGAACACTTCCGAAACATCTGGATACTTTGCACTTTGAACCACGGAAGTCCAAACTACCATAGTTCAGACTTCTGTCGTACTTTGGTGGTTGGAGATTTTCGGGAAACAGTCGGACGCGGGGTGCTGGGTAGTTTGAACCTACGTTGTACAATGGTGGTTTAATACTAACCTCCATCGTTGTTTGGGAAACGCACCCCTGATTAGTTGGAGGAGGAGGGGGGAAGGGGGAGGGCGCGTCTTAGGAAATTTTTGTGATATGTCGGTGTTACAGAGGCGTATTGACCCAGCCCATAAACGCTCACTTGAAGCATAGCGCCACCTAGTGATATGGGTAAATGCAAATTTTGGGATTTTAAGTTCCAAAATATCTTGGACCGAGAAGGTGGAAACTGCGCAAAATACGTAATGCACGATCACCACAAAGACCTCTAACACCACAGCACATGCCATAAAATGTGGTCCATAGGGGGCGCTGTAATTGTAGAAAATGTCATTTTGCCTATTATCTAGAGAATGCTACTGTTTACAATTTTTTTTTTTTTTATCGTGAAATCTATTTAAGTTACACGTAAATGAACATTTAACACATAGCTTAAAATTCTTCAAACGTCCATATCTTGGTTTTAATTGCTCAAATTTGGTCAAAGTTGACATGCCATCTCTAAACAGCTTTCTGTCCATGTGTACTACATTTTGTGACATTTCGTTATAGGGGGCGATGTTCATTGGCGAAGCTAGGTGTCAAAAAACAGTTTTTGTTAAATAACTCGTCAACAATTTTGCCAAAGACAACAATTTTGCGTTAGTATGTCGGTGTTACAGAGGCGTATTGACCCAGCCCATAAATACTCACTTGAAGCATAGCGCCACCTAGTGATAAGGGTAAATGCAAAAATTAGGATTTTGAGTTGGCAGTGTCTTGGACCGAGGAGGTGGGAACTGCACAAGATACGTCATGCACGATCAGCACAAAGACTTCTAAAACCACAGCACGTGCCATACAATTTGGTCCATAGGGGGCGCTGTAATTGTACAAAATGTAATTTTGCCTATTATCTAGAGAATGCTAATGTTTACAACCAATTTTTTTATATCGTGAAATCTATTGACCCTCACGCATTGAAAACACTGGTTGTCGCCCACTTCCAACAAGAACAATTTCCGTGAAATTTTAATATTGCGAAAACGAATCTGAACGAACTCATCATAGGCCGTTCATGTGAATCTCACCAAAGTTGATATATGCCATCTACAGACAATGCTGACAAAAAGTTATCAAAGGATTTATCTTGAGATAAACCGTTTCGAAGTTACACGTCAATGAACATTTAACAGGTAGCTTAAATTCTTCAAAAGTCCATATCTTGGCTTTTAATTGCTGAAATTTGGTCAAAGTTTACATGCCATCTCTAAACAGCTCTCTTTTCATGTGTACTAAATTTTGTGACATTTCGTCATAGGGGGCGATGTTTATCAGTTTTTGTTAAATAACTCGGCAACAATTTTGCCCAAGACAACGATTTTGTGTTAGTATGCTGGTGTTACAGAGGCGTATCGACCCAGTTTGTGAGCATGGGTGTTTTATACCTGACTGCTTAACGCATGGTAGCCTCTCTTGCCACAGGACGTCCACCAAAATGCTGTGTGGCTGTCTCCAAGCGTGTTCGTCCTGACATCCTCAGGAGCGTGCTCAGCTATGAAGTGCAGCGAAGCTCGGGGCTGTGTGACATCAATGCCATCATGTAAGTGGAGCGGCCCAACCCACACAAATGTACGTGCAGGGGTGCATCAAGGCGGTGGGGGTGGGTTTAGGTTGACTCTAATGGCTTGGTCCCTATTTTAGCCATTGATACCCAGACTGAAAAACTGGGACAACCCTGCCCTATTTTTGGATAGTCCTCCATAGGGATACCAACTCCTTCAGAAGGGGACAAAAGTGTGGAGCTAGAAGTACAGAAGTAGAAGTCTACTGTCACTACGCAAATACAGCAAAATGCTGTTTGGATCAAGCCAACAGATGCACAGAGTAGAAAAGCTAAATCACATGAAAGCCACTATTGGGTGTTAAAAAAGACACAACTGGATTTTACAGCATAAAATACCCTAACAAAGGTAAATGATTGCATCTGGCTAATTCTGATTACTGACTCACTGCTTTAATGTTTGCTGTGCTCACACGTCTGGAAGTTGGCTCGTCTAAACAGGCATGTATACAAACAGCTATATGTGATTAGCAGAGTGATTACAATCATCAATAACAGCATTTCTGTCTGGTTAGGGAGTTGGTTTTGGAATTGGAGGGCCGCAGGTTCAAATCCTATACCAGTATGAAAAAAATGGTTGGGAGCTGCACCCACTTCCGTGGCTGACGTGCCCCTGAGCAAGGCACTTTATCCCACATTGTCCCTGTACGTCTACTGTCAAGATCTAAGTCGGTCTGGATGAGAGTATCAGCTAGATGTAATGTAATAATAGAAGGTTAATTCATTGAGACTGTGTAATTTGTGTCTTTTTCTCCTAAGGTGGTTTTCGGAGAAACAATTCAGAGTTCAGTCAGACCTGGCCTCTTAAATTCAACTTCTTAGGGGGTACAGGAGTCAGTATGATCTCATTATGACCGTGAAAGCGGTCATATTGGAGTTGCCGCGAAATTTTTCCCTTTTTTTTTTTTTTTTACACCGATTTTTCGTCAACGATTCCTGGGACACTGAAACTCGGGGGGACATGAATGTTTGTAGACATGTACCCTAGAAGTTTGTGAGCGAATAACGCCTTTTGGTCCCCCAGGGCCACCCCCCCGCTGTGCCAGTGTCCATTAAAGAGGGGGAGACCAGAAAAAGTTTTTGCTGAATAACTCAGTGAACGTTTCACCCAACAACATGAAATTTTTGTCATATGTCGGTGTTACAGAGATGTATTGACCCAGCCCATAAACGCTCACTTGAAGCATAGCGCCACCTAGTGATATGGGTAAATGCAAAATTTGGGATTTTGAGTTGCCAATATCTTGGACTGAGAAGGTGGGAACTGCGCAAAATACGTCATGCACGATCAGCACAAAGACTTCTAAAACCGTAGGACGTGCCATACAATTTGGTCCATAGGGGGCGCTGTAATTGTACAAAATGTCATTTTGCCTATTATCTAGAGAATGCTAACGTTTACAACCAATTTTTTTTTATCGTGAAATCTATTGACCCTCACGCATTGAAATCACTGGTCAACGGCCACTTCCAACGAGAACAATTTCCGTGAAATTTTAATATTGCGCAAAACGAATCTAAACAAACTCGTCATAGGCTGTTGATGTGAATCTCACCAAAGTTGGTATATGTCATCTACAGACAATGCTAACAAAAAGTTATCAAAGGATTTGTCTTGAGATAAACCATTTCGAAGTTACACATCAATGAACATTTAACAGGTAGCTTAAATTCTTCAAAAGTCTATATCTTGGCTTTTAATTGCTGAAATTTGGTCAAAGTTGACATGCCATCTCTAAACAGCTTTCTTTTCATGTGTACTAAATTTTGTGACATTTCGTCATAGGGGGGCGATGTTTATCGCCGAAGCTAGGTGTTGAGAAGCAGTTTTTGTTAAATAACTCGTCAACAATTTTGCCCAAGACAACGGTTTTGTGTTAGTATGCTGGTGTTACAGAGGCATATCGACCCAGCCCATAAACACTCACTTGAAGCATAGCGCCACCTAGTGATATGGGTAAATGCAAAAATTGGGATTTTGAACTGCCAATATCTTGGACCGAGAAGGTGGGAACTGCACAAAATACATCATGCACGATCAGCACAAAGACCTCTAAAACCACAGCACGTGCCATACAATTTTGTCCATAGGGTGCGCTGTAATTGTACAAAATTTCATTTTGCCTATTCCTTGCCTTCACAAATCACTCCTACACACTACACAAACACACACAATGTCATTCATTCAAAACCCACATCCATGCCCACTTCCAGGAAATCATTTCCACAGAAATTCTCACCTCACAACACTGCTCTACCACACACTCATCATACCAACAGTTCACACATTTCAATATACTGCGGCGGTCATACCATGTACCGCTATGCGGTACATCTAGTTTATTTCCAAAAGAGACAAGAGTGTTGTAAGAAGTAATACTTTCCTCTGGATGCCACAAACGAGGTGGGAGATTAAAGGAGAACTTCGGTGTAAAATGAAAATTGGCATGTTAAAAAATCATACCGAGTTGGTATGTGTACTGAGGAGCAAAATTGATTTAGCCTGTTGCATTCAGAGTTTAACTATTTTTTATCGTTTGTCCCAGAAGGCTAACAATAGAAGTGGTAGGTGCCCTTAGACGAAGCATGACGACTACGCTATTTTTAAACCATTAAAACAGCTCGAAGAAACTCCACACTCCATCGGTAGTACAACAAGGCTTTGGCATTCAAAACAAATGAACTGAGAATATTGTAAATGTACACAACGTTTATTTAAAAAACTGTTCTTACATGCAGTAGTTTGCAGTTGTTTCTCGTCGCCACCATGATAAAAGTCCAAACAAGTCGATTGTACTGTACTACCTCTCCTCCTATTCTTCCTGCTGGTTCGTGTTCGTCAATCGACTTGTGCGGACTTTCATCATGGCGGCGGCGAGAAACTACAGCAAGGTACTGCCTGTCAAAACAGTTTTATTAATAAATATTGTGTACACTGACAAAGTTCTCAGTGCCTTGTTTCAGGGCCTTTGTTGTACTACCGATGGAGTATGGAGTTTCTTCGAGCTGTTTTAATGGTTTAAAAATAGCGTAGTTGTCATGCTTCGTCTAAGGGCACCTACCACTTCCATTGTTAGCCTTCTGGGACAAACAATAAAAAATAGTTAAACTCTGAATGCAACAGGCTAAATCAATTTTGCTCCTCAGTACACATACCAACTCGGTATGATGTTTTAACATGCCAATTTTAATTTTACACTGAAGTTCTCCTTTAAGCTTGTGAAGATCATTATAAACTTTATTGAACTTCATTGTACCAATATCCTCTAGCCTACTCTTCTATGATACTGCTCTTTATATCTTTAACTAAGGAAGTGTTAATTTCTGTCTCCTTTAGAATACACACGCAGAAGATCAAAAGAATCTGCGTCCACCCAAAGATGAAGAGACGCATCGATCGAATGTTGAAAAAGAAGCTGTTGAAAGAAAGAATGTTGTCTTCTTTCAAAGTTCCTGCACCCTGAGATCAGTGTTTAGGACATGGGTGCCTGAGAACATGGCTACTGTACCATGGGGTTTGGGCACTGTGCTTGCTTTTCATCAAATACAAGTAATCAGATGAATGATGCACTGTAGATTTGATATGATGCTTTATATGGCAGCTACTAATTAAACAACTGCGCCGTTCTTACACACAGTATTTAGGTAACTAAATAAGGGGACCATCTTGACAGGAAGCACTGGTCTTTATGTTGATATCACAAAATGACACAAAATAGAAATGAGGAGAAATAACAAATAAGTAGTGTATGTAGGAATGAATCTAGACAATGTAGGGGCCTGATTCAGACAAAGCCTGACATAATGATGCAGATTTTCCCAAGTCTGGTAAGTCTTATGTGCAGTATAGGCTAACAGACTTTGACCTTCAAAGATTACAAAAAAAGGTTTATGAAAAAAAATCATTCATCTCCTGTTTCAATTATCCCAGTTCTCATCTGTCTTAATTTAACCACCAAGGGTGTAAGTTTTGGAACATTCTATAAAAAGTACATTCTGCAAAAATGTAACGTTCTAAAAGTTCATGTTGTATTCTATGGAGCCCAACATTCTTTAGAACTTTCAGCCTCCCAACATTCCCTTAACAACAATGTGACAGTATATTCACATAGGTTAAACTTCCGAAATTGTGTATTGGCTAAGCCCATTTAAGTGAAAGAGGCCAGACTGAGATGGTTTCAACAGAGGAGGGATTGTGAATATATCAGTAGAAGACCACCAGGCAAGAGATCTGGAAAAAGACCAAAGAGGACCTTAATCATCATCAATAGGTGCTGAAAGGACATAAAGTTGATGTGAGAGAAGTGGATGCAGAGGATAGTGATCAATGTAGATAATTCACTGTAAAGACCTGGGAAAAGAACAGCTAAAAGGAAAGGGAAGAGAGTTAGGTTCCACTTAAACTCCACTTCAGATCCTAAAATAATGTTCTATTGCTAACGCTAGTATGTTTCTGCTACTATTCTTCTACATTTAGTCATATGAAGCGAGGGTGTCTTATGTGCTACTGATGACAAGCAAATAAAGTTCAACGTATCATTCCCTGAGACACCATTTAGTACTTGCTGTTTTTGAAATACGATAGGTCACTCCGAGTTGCATATGCATGCTGCACGTGAAAATGTTCTTCTACACCGATTGCCTCCATCAGTCAATCAGCGCGTTCATCTTGGGCCTCTGTTGACTTGCTGCTGCAACGAGATTTGCGTGGTGCTGGAGGGGCGGGGATACAAACCCTGCAAACATGTTGGACATTCTACTGCTCGTAGACATGACGAGACCGGACTGGATCGTTTATAGGTCGCCATCTTGTGGACTACAGGAATTCCAACTAGAACTGCAACTTCACGACGTGCAGAACAATCAAATTTAAGTGGCCTGTGTGTGCAAAATAATTGATTGTTCCATAGTCAGTTCCACAATATTTAGGACATATTTAATATATCTTGTCAAACATAATACAACTGACTTACACGGCAGCTGCTAGTTCATGCAACTTATGGTGGAACACAACGTCATTGTTGCATTTTTGACACAACAAAACAAACATCCTATTGTCAATTACACTTCATTTTAATCTGTATTTAGGAACACAGTAGTAATAATATCAGACTATGTGTCAGTAGTAATAATAGCCTATCAGACTATCGCCAGTGGCATGTGAAAAACAGCCTAACTGGGCATTAAAACCAGGTTTTCCACATGGAAAATAAGACTGTTACCACTGCACCACCGTATCCACCTTTAAAATTGTTGAAAGAAGCAGGTAATACATATCACCTATTCCCTTCGCTATCATCACTGCTGAATAAGTTGAATGAGAGAACTGGCCAATTTACAGCACTCTTAAGGGTTGTTGCATTACGCAATTTATAGGTTTATTCATGTTCATGTGTTCCGAGGTGCGACGATACGGATGCTATATGTGACATTTGAGCGGCAAAGACGCACATGTGCATATGGACATGGAAGTTCGTCAAAACACACGCCATACATGTCATTGTAGACAAAGGCCAATTAGGGCAAGAAATGTTGCTCCTGCGATGCCTTATGGCCATGTGACATGGAATGCAGAGCAGAAAACACTTCCATCTACACCATCATGGACAAATTTCTAACTGGCATGCATTACGGTCGTGTTTTGCGCGATCATGGATGCACCTAATAAAAGAATAGTGACGTAAGGGCCGTAAGTTCGGGAATTTGATTGCAGCATACATTCACCTATCAAAATATAGGTAAGTAGTAGCTGAGTTTGTTCAGAACGTTTAGATCTTCTATTGTCTGTGACTAGTGTAACCGAGCATTGGCACTTTGGTAGAAGTATTTTAACAGAATAATAATTGGGCAGGAATTCAAAGGGAGAGAGAAAACTCCTGCTTTTTGTTAAGAACTTCCACACACACAACAGATCCCGCGAGAGCAGAAATACATGGGCTGCGGTCTTAGCCCCGAGGGGATAACGTATATCTGCTACATATGTCTCCCCCAACAAGAAAAAACCCCGTTTATAACAAAGTTTCCCCAAGGAGAGTATGCATGAAAAAAAAAAAACAGAACAAGGTGCTCACACACACCAGTGAACAGACAAAATTCAGCCTGAGCAGAACCCCACTTTACAGACAGAATGTATTCTACAATCACAATAGACATACACATTTGTACCTTTTTTTACATAACAATAGACAACAGGCGATCATAAATGCACAGTCAATAAACAACAGTCACCCAAACTAGATGTACTGCATAGCGGTACATGGTATGACCGCCGCAGTATATTGAAATGTGGGAACTGTTGGTATGATGAGTGTGTGGTAGAGCAGTGTTGTGAGGTGAGAATTTCTGTGGAAATGCATTCCTGGAAGTGGGCATGGATGTGGGTTTTGAATGAATGACATTGTGTGTGTTTGTGTAGTGTGTAGGAGTGCTTTGTGAAGGAAAGGAATAGGCAAAATGAGATTAAATCCTTTGATAACTTTTTGTCAGCGTTGTCTGTAGATGGCATATATTAACTTTGGTGAGATTCACATTAACGGCCTATGACGAGTTCGTTCAGATTCGTTTTCGCAATATTAAAATTTAACGGAAATTGTTGTCGTTGGAAGTGGGCGTCGACCAGTGTTTTCAATGCGTGAGGGTCAATAGATTTCACGATAAAAAAAAATTGGTTGTAAACGTTAGCCTTCTCTAGATAATAGGCAAAATGACATTTTGTACAATTACAGCGCCCCCTATGGACCAAATTGTATGGCACGTGCTGTGATTTTAGAGGTCTTTGTGCTGATCGTGCATGACGTATTTCGCACAGTTTCCACCTTCTTAGTCCAAGATATTGGCAACACAAAATCCCAATTTTTGCATATACCCTTATCACTAGGTGGCACTATGCTTCAAGTGAGTGTTTATGGGCTGGGTTGATACGCCTCTGTAACACGACATACTAACACAAAATCGTTGTCTTGGGCAAAATTGTTGACGAGTTATTTAACAAAAACTGTTTTTTGACACCTAGCTTCGCCAATAAACATCGCCCCCTATGACGAAATGTCACAAAATGTAGTGCACATGAAAAGAAAGCTGTTTAGAGATGGCATGTTAACTTTGACCAAATTTGAGCAATTAAAAGCCAAGATATGGACATTTGAAGAATTTTAGGCGACGAGTTAAATGTTCATTGACGTGTAACTTCGAAATGGTTTATCTCAAGATAAATCCTTTGATAACTTTTTGTCAGCATTGTCTGTAGATGACATATACCAAATTTGGTGAGATTCACATGAACGGCCTATGACGAGTTCGTTTAGATTCATTTTCGCAATGGTAAAATTTCACGGAAATTGTTCTCGTTGGAAGTGGGCATCGACCAGTGTTTTCAATGCGTGAGGGTCAATAGATTTCACGATAAAAACAAAATTGTTGTAAACGTAAGCATTCTCTAGATAATCGGCAAAATGACATTTTCTACAATTACAGCGCCCCTTATGGACCAAATTTTATGGCATGTGCTGTGGTGCTAGAGGTCTTTGTGGTAATCGTGCATGACGTATTTTGCGCAGTTTCCATCTTCTCGGTCCAAGATATTAGCAACTCAAAATCCCAATTTTTGCATTTACCCATATCACTAGGTGGCGCTATGCTTCAAGTGAGCGTTTATGGGCTGGGTCGACACGTCTCTGTAACACCGACATATCACAAAAATGTCATGTTGTTGGGTGAAACGCTCATTGAGTTATTCAGCAAAAACTTTTGCCGGTCTCCCCCTCTTTATTGGACACTGGCATAGTGGGGAGGGGGTGGCCCTGGGGGACCAAAAGGCATTATTCGCTCACAAACTTCTAGGGCTACATGCCTAAAAACATTCATGTCCCCCCGTTTCAGTGTCCCGGGAATCGTTGACAAAAAATCGGTGAAAAAAAAAAAAAAAGGGGGGGAAATTTCGCGTCAACTAGCGGCGGTCATAATAAAGCTAAATATTCACATGGCAGCTGTGGCCTAGTTGTTAGAGATGGTTTTGGGATCGGAGAGTTGCAGGTTCGAATCCCTTTCCAGTAGGAAGAATGTGGGTGGGGGAGTAAACGACTAGTGCTCTCCTGCACCCTCATCCATGGCTGAAGTGCCCTTGAGCAAGGCATCTAACCCCACATTGCTCCAGGGACTGTAACTGAAAGCCTGTAACTAAGTAAGTATAAGTCACTTTGGATAAGAGCGTCAGCTAAGTGTAATGTAACTGCAATGCAATTTTCTCCAGTTTTATTATTTGTCATGTGCAAGGGCAACTTTAGACAAAATGTAATGGGCTTACTTGAAGAAACTGTTTTTAAGTCTTGCTGTCCACACAGACATGTACCTGTTGGCAACAAGGACAACAGCTGAACAGCTTTGATGGTACTCCTGTCATAGGGCTGTGCGATATATCTAATATACTAAATTTATCTCCGAACTAGATTTGTTAGATACATAAAATTATTATATCGTAGGCTATATATTGAGTATTTTATGCCCCTCTGTTTTTTTCAAGCGGCAGCCAAGACTCGTCTTGCTTTCGTGTTTAAAACATTCTGGGCGCTTTCTCCTTCTCCCTCAGGCAGTAACGCGAGTGAGGGGTTAAAAAAACACACACACTCAGTCAAACACTCACCAACCAATCCCGCACGACATCTAGGTGCAGAAGGGAGAGAACTTCATTTTGTAATTTTTTTTGGTTTGCCGGCAGCGCGAACGCTAGCTATTGTACAGTAGGCCTATACCCGAACTAATAGAACATGCAATAGAACATGGAAGCAGACAAGCAGCGTGGCAGCGTGGTAAACGAGGCAGTAAGGGATCAGTAATCTGGAAGTTTTATGGATATTGAGAAGGGGACGTGGAGCAGGTCACCCCAATATGCAAAGTGTGCAAAAAAACTGTCCCGACGAAAGGCAGCAGCACCACAAACATGTTTCACCACATCAAAGTCCGTGTTGTAGTTCCTGCCACACATGTAATATTCTGTCTCTTACTCTCCTAAATTCACGTCACAAATTCCCTGCCTCTAACTGCTCTTTGTTCATTTTGGTTCTCTTGTCCTGAGCCATTAAGGAAGAGAAGGTGCAGCTGAAAATTGTGCAGAGAGAAATATGTTTTGTTAGGGTTTTGCTTCCCTGTACTTTGGCCGCCCTGCTGGGCAGGGGCAGTATTGCTGCTCTTGTCTGTTTGTGTTCTTGTTTTACATTACATTACACTTAGCTGACGCTCTTATCCAGAGCGACTTACAGATATTTACAGGGTTTCAGTTATAGTCCCTGGAGCAGTGTGGGGTTAGATGCCTTGCTCAAGGGCATCTCAACCATGGGTAGGGTGGGATTCAAACCAGCAACCTTCTGATTGCAAGATCAACTCCCTTACCACTAGGCCACAGCTGCCCTCTTGTCCATGTGCTTTTTGGACATGTGCTTCTGTTTTGTTTGCCTGTCCTGCTGCTTTCCCCTCCCTTGTGCCTCACCTGTGCCTCATGATTCCATCACCTATTAATCAGTGCCTGCTGGCTCCTGTTCTGTCTGTGTTCCTGTCTCTTATTTAAGCCCTAGTCTTTCTTTGTTCAGTGTCTGATCGTCTGACCGGGTTCCCTTTCGTTTGGAAAACTTTAACTGCCTGCCTATTCGTGAGTTTTTGTTGTACCTTCTTCCACAGTCTTTGTTTTTGTCACTGTGCTTTTTGTTCAACTGGACATTTTGGTTGGACATTATGAACTGTGTTGGTTATTGAGCTCTTACTACCGGATCTTCTGTGTTTTTGGAGTTTTTGTGGACTTTTTGTACTGCTTTTGCCTCTTGATTTGGATAGTTAGTTCTCCTGTGTTTTCTGTTTTTTTCCCTGAGCTGTATCTGACTCTGGGTGTTGGCGCTAAAATAAATTTTCTGGACTGATTTGCATTTGGGTTTCTGTCTGAATCTTTACATGTTTTGCAGGTCTCACTCTCACTCTCACTGTCTCTCACACACACACACACACACACACACACACACACACACACACACACACACACACACACACGGCTACATGTGTATGCTGTTGTAGTTCATGTCACACACGTCATTTTCTGTGAGATCTACCTCTTTTTTTTTATTTATTTAAAAAAAAAATTTAAAGTAATTTTATGAAAGCACTTGTCTCTAAGGATTTCTAGTTGAGTTTGCACTTTTTAGTTTTCAGCTGTGTTTGATATTATCTCTTTGCTGTAATTATGACAGCCGCTAGCAAAGCTAGCGAAAGCAGTCATATTGGAGCGAAATTTGTCCTTTTTTTTTTTGTTTTTTGTTTTTTTTCTTACCGATTTCTCGTCAACGATTCCCAGGACACAAACTCTGGGGGACATTAATGTTTGTAGGCATGTAGCCCTAGAAGTTAATGAGCGAATAATGCCTTTTGGCCCCCATGCCCCCCCCCCCCCGCTGTGCCAGTGTCCATCAAAGAGGGGGAGACTGGCAAAAGTTTTTGCTGAATAACTCAATGAACGTTTCACTCAGCCCATAAACACTCACTTGAAGCATAGCGGCACCTAGTGATAAGGGTAAATTCAAAAATTGGGATTTTGGGTTGCCAATATCTTGGACCGAGAAGGTGGGAACTGCACCAAATACGTCATGCACAATCGGCACAAAGACCTCTAAAACCACAGCACCTGCCATACAATTTGGTCCATAGGGGTTGCTGTAATTGTACAAAACGTCATTTTGTCACGTTTACAACCAATTTCTTTTTATCGTTATATCTATTGACCCTCACGCATTGAAAACACTGGTCGACGCCCACTTCCAATGAGAACAATTTCCGTGAAATTTTAACATTGCGAAAACGAATCTGAACGAACTCGTCATAAGCCGTTCATGTGAATCTCACCAAAGTTGGTGTATGCCATCTACAGACATACTGACAAAAAGTTATCAAAGGATTTATCTTGAGATAAACCGTTTCGAAGCTACACGTCAATGAACATTTAACACGTAGCTTAAATTCTTCAAAAGTCCATATCTTGGCTTTTAATTGCTGAAATTTGGTCAAAGTTGACATGCCATTTCTAAACAGCTTTCTTTTCACGTGTACTAAATTTTGTGACATTTCATCATAGGGGGCGATGTTTATTGCTGAAGCTAGGTGTTGAAAAGCAGTTTTTGTTAAATAACTCGTCAGCAATTTTGCCCAAGACAACAATTTTGCCCAAGACAACGATTTTGCGTTAGTATGCTGGTGTTACAGAGGCGTATCGATCCAGTCCATAAACACTCACTTGAAGCATAGCGTACCTAGTGATATGGGTAAATGGAAAAATGTGGATTTTGAACTGCCAATATCTTGGACTGAGAAGGTGGGAACTGCACAAAATACATCATGCATGATCAGCACAAAGACCTCTAAAACCACAGCACGTGCCATACAATTTGGTCCATAGGGGGTGCTGTAATTGTACAAAATCTCATTTTGCCTATTCCTTTCACAATCACAAAAACTAGATGCGATACATCTAGTTTTGAAGATTGTTTTTGTGTGATTTCATGGGGGTCCTTTAAAGGAGATTTCAAAATATTGTGATATATATTGTATATCGTGAAATGGAGAAAATGTTTTTTTCCCATATCATACAGCCCTATCCTGTCACATTTAACTGTCTTGTTTTGTTGTGTTGTAGTAGGACAGGCTGACCAGTGATTTCCCTCAGCTGGTGTTTCAAGTCCCCACCAAGCACAAGATCAATCAGCTGGGTCGCACTTTATGCAAATGTATCCGGCGAACAGCTTTTTGCTGTTAGCTTAACATGACTTTTTATGAACTAAAGATTGTGTGGTTCCCCGACTGCAGAGTGAGATGAAACGATACAGGCTTCACCTTACAGCCTAATTCGGCAAAGTAAAAGGTCTCAGTCTGTTGTAATGCACCACTTGTTGTCGCTCGTCAGGATCAAAGGGCTTGGTGATGCGGTAAGTGAGACCGTGCACATCGCTTTAGTCCATCACCTGCAAAACCTGGTAAGGCCCCTTCCAGTGCGGGGCTAGCTTCATACGGCTCTCGACCAGGTTGTTAAGCCATAGCATAGCACCCACCCTGTACAGATTGTGCCTTGCTCTTGTCATGATAAAGCTTCTGGCGCTCATGAGCCTCCATGCTACACATTCTGGCTCTACTAAAGGCAACATCCAGTTTCGCTTGCAATGAGGAGGCAAACTCAGTGTGAGACTCGGCCGCCTGCGACTCCATGAGCACATCAGCTGGGACTCTGGCTTCACGGCCATGGGCAAGAAAGTAGGGAGTGAAAGATGTGCTAGCATGTACTGAGGTATTGTACGCAAAGGCCACCTATTTCACATACATATCCCAGTCACCCCCACTGTCTAGTAGTGTCTTAGCCAGTTGATCACTTAAGAGTCCTGTTAAAACATTCCACCGTTCCATCTGATTGTGGATGGTAGGGAGTGGTGCGCGTTTTAGTGATACCTAATAGACAACAAAGGCCCTGCACAATGTCTGCTTCACACTGGCATCCCTGATTGCTGTGTAAGCGCTCTGGCACACCGTGCACCAGTACATAGTCCTTGAAGAGGCACCGCGCCACTGTTTGCGCTGTCTGATTAGGCAGAGGATAAAGATTGGCAAATTTGGTAAAGCAGTCCTCAACTACTACCACATATCGGTTCCCTTTGCCGGTCACTGGCAACTCAACAATGTCAGCTGCCACTCTCTCAAAAGGACGAGTTGCACATGAGCCCCCCCATCGGTGCTTGGTGAGATGGCACTGGGGACCGGCGTGTCTGGCATGCTTTACACTGTTCACACCATTTCTTAATGTCTTTGAACATGGATGGCCAATAACAAATCTGGTGCGCTTGTTCCGACACACGCTCTGCTGCAAAGTGAGCTGACGCAGGGCCACCGTGATCAGGCACCAGATCAGGCACCAGAGAAGACGGTACCACAATCTGACTGAGTCTGTCACCCGTAAGGGGGGAGATAACAGACTGACACAACAGTCCATCTCGCATCAGCAGGCGATCAAACTCCACCCACAGTTTCTAGGTTTCTAGGTGCGTTCTAGGTGGTCTGCATGATGCTTTTAGCCAGCTGCGAATAATCTGAATATCCGCATCTGCCTCCTGACGTGCTTTAATATCTGCCACGTCATGTTCCAGGGCAAAAAACAGTGACTGAACAGGCCCGCAGGCAACCGTCTGAGGTTGCTGAAGGGAGGGTGTAGTGGGTTCTGGTAACTTTTGAACAGCATTAACCCCCGCTGTGGTATTAGATGAGTGCATTTCACTGTCAGCCCGACTGTCCCTCTCTGGCCAGCGGGAGAGAGCATCAGCATTCATGTGACGTTGACCATCTTTATACACAATGTCCTACTTGAGGGGATCTAACTCCAAAATCCACCTACCCTGTCTGCCAGTTGGGTCATCACCAAGTGCCAGAGGGCGATGGTCTGTGACAATAGCAAAAGGTGTAAGCCGAACATAATGCCGGAACTCACGGACAGTCCACAGCTCATGGTCAAATGTGGACCATTGGCGCTGTGTTTGGTTCAGAGTCTGACTGGCAAAAGCCACTACATGCTCCACTCTCTCCTTTATCTCTGCCACCAACAGCCTCCTTAGAGGCATCAGTGAACATCTTGAAGGGCAGACTGAAATCTGGTATGGTTACGATTGGAGCAGAGGATAGCACACTTTTAAGGTATTGAAATGATGCGTCACAGTCCATTGAAAAGCCACATTTTTTCCCATTAAGCGGGGGCAGCATGTTTAGCAAAATTGCTCACAAAGCGCCTATAATATGAGCATAAGTCCACAAACACCCTGACTTCTGACGGGACTGAGGAGTAGGCCACTTTCTGACCTTTTCTGTGTTTTTAGGATCAGGCTGGAGAAATGCTGGGAAACTACGTGGTCCAAAAAACCTACATGATTTCGGGCAAGGTGACACTTAGACAGATTCAACTTAAGCCCAGCGGCCTCAATCCTGGATAGCACTTCCTTCAGGCTGGAGAGGTGCTGCTCAAACATGTTGCTATATAGAAGGTCATCATCAAGGTACACCACGCAAATATTCCAAGGCAAGCCCCTCAGAACTAACTCCATCATCCTCTGGTACGTGGCAGGCGAGTTGGACAAGACCATCGGGATTGCCATTGGTAAAGACCTCTCCCAGTGGTAAATGCAATTTTTTCACGGTCCTCCTTGGCGACTTCAACTTGCCAGAACCTGTGAGAAAAGTCACAGGTGTGTCACAATGTGCTGAACCACACAGCGCTGGCTAGTGAGTCCAGCGTGTCGACCACCTGCGGCAGACGATGGCAGTCTTTCATGGTCACACTGTTAAGGCGCCTATAGTCAACACAAAATCTCCATTGACCATTCTTCTTTTTAGCCAGAACGACTGGAGAGGACCAGGGGCTGCAGCTCTCCTCAATGACACCATCAGCAAGCAGGTCTGCCACCTGTTTCTTAATCTCAGCCCTCTTTTCCGGTGTGGTTCGGTATACACGTTGCTTAATTGGAGGATGATTCTCTGTGTGAATGCGGTGTTTCACTAGTGTACACTTGCCTGCATTCCTATCATTGCAAGAAAAAACATCCTTATACTGTAGGAGCATAAGGATGTGACGGTGAGGTAGGTGAATCAGCTAGTGATACAGGAGGGGCTACAGTGCTGGCCAAAAGTATTGGCACCCCTGCAATTCTGTCAGATAATGCTCAATTCCTCCCAGAAAATAATTGCAATTACAAATGCTTTGGTAGTAATATCTTCATTTATTGTGCTTGCAATGAAAAAACACAAAAGGGAATGAAAAAAAATGAAATCAATTATCATTTTACACAAAACTCCCAAAAATGGGCCGGACAAAAGTATTGGCACCCTCAGCCTAATACTTGGTAGCACAACCTTTAGACAAAACAACTGCGAACAACCGCTTCCGGTATCCATCAATGAGTTTCTTACAATGCTCTGCTGGAATTTTAGACCATTCTTCTTTGGCAAACTGCTCCAGGTCCCTGAGATTTGAAGGGTGCCTTCTCCAAACTGCAATTTTCAGATCTCTCCACAGGTGTTCTATGGGATTCAGGTCTGGACTCATTGCTGGCCACTTTAGAAGTCTCCAGTGCTTTCTCTCAAACCATTTTCTAGTGCTTTTTGAGGTGTGTTTCAGGTCATTATCCTGCTGGAAGACCCACGACCTCTGAGGGAGACCCAGCTTTCTCACACTGGGCCCTACATTACGCTGCAAAATTTGTTGGTAGTCTTCAGACTTCATAATGCCATGCACACGGTCAAGCAGTCCAGTGCCAGAGGCAGCAAAGCAACCCCAAAACATCAGGGAACCTCCGCCATGTTTGACTGTGGGGACCGTGTTCTTTTCTTTGAAGGCCTGTTTTTTTTCCTGTAAACTCTATGTTGATGCCTTTTCCCAAAAAGCTCTACTTTTGTCTCATCTGACCAGAGAACATTCTTCCAAAACGTTTTTGGCTTTCTCAGGTAAGTTTTGGCAAACTCCAGCCTGGCTTTTTCATGTCTCTGGGTCAGAAGTGGGGTCTTCCTGGGTATCTTACCATAGAGTCCCTTTTCATTCAGAGGCCGACGGATAGTACGGGTTGACACTGTTGTACCCTCGGACTGCAGGACGGCTTGTAATTGTTTGGATGTTAGTCGAGGTTCTTTCTCCACCATCCGCACAATCTTTCGTTGAAATCTATGGAATGAATTCCCTGCCAGAACGTCTGTACTCGTAGAAATATCTTGTGCTCATGAAAAGAATTTGTGTACACGTGGAAATATTTTGTGCTTGTGAAAAGAATTTGTGTACACGTGGAAATATTTTGTGCTTGTAAAAACAATGTGTCCTTGTGTGAAAAACTGTCATGTCTCTATAACAAAGTTTTGTGCTTGTAAAAAATAAATGTGTCTCTGCGTGAAAATCTGTTTTGTCTCTGTAACAACGTTTTGTGCTTGTAATAAAAATTTGTGCTTGTAAATAGATTTTTTGTACATGTAAAAATACTTTGTATTTGAGAAAAAAAACAAATCTCCCACAGGCACAAATCCTATTCACAAGCACAGATTCTTTTTACGAACACAAAACGAGTCTGTGAAATCTCTGCCAAAACTTCTCAGCCAATCACCAAACGTCTTACTCACCGGCCAATCAAGTTGCCGCCTTTACTTAGAGCAATGAGCGGGAGCAATGGTACGTGAATTCTCTATGTAGCCATGTACAACAAAGTAGCCAGGTTAACGGCGAACTTGCTGCAGTTGTCTGGTGTTTTTAGTGTCTATTTGCACCCTGGGTGTAAATTACGAAATGGACACGTTTCTTCTATTTACACCCATCTGATGATGTATCTGGCCACATCATGTGAAAAGTGCGGGAAGCTGGATGGGAGAATTCTACCGGAGACCAGACCACGGCACGGGACAAACTACTTCGCTTGTTCTGTAGCTAATGGGACCAACGAACGGGACAAAATCAAACGGAACGAAATGGGACAAGAGAAATAATTTCACAAAAGGTAATGTAATGTCGTTGCTACAAGATATATTTGCATCCCCAGTCCCACCGCGAATATTTGTGTAATTAACGTAAGCACAGCAATATGGGCATGTTTAGCTCGTCCCAGCAGTTAATATAGTTCAGCTCACCTCAGGTAAAACAATCGTAGCCTAACATTATAATTGTGGTCCAAATGTAAGCATTTGGTCCCTTCCCAGGTAGCAAAAACCGCGCGGGCCGACAGCGGCCCGACTGATCTAAAAACAGTCGGCCGCTCCTCGGGCTGGAATCTAGGGCCAATTCCGCTCCGAGCGCTCGGCTTGGAGCCTACAGAAAGGCGCTCGGTCCGATTGCTCCTCGCACCGTCGGCGCCGACTCGGACCGATTGTGGAACTCCCGAGTGGCAGCCGAGAATACTCCTCCCTCCGTTCCCATTGTTCAGGTTTATTTCACCTTCATTCGTATCTAGTTAATACTATGAATAAAACCTACCGAACATTCAGCTCCTTGCTAAAATGCAGTTATTTGCAAACGGTTGTTTATTTCACCTTTGAAGTTCATTCAAATTTATTCTAGAATCGCTACACAACCGTCATGGAAAAGATGGAAAACAGAATTGCCTTTTTTAAACCCATTTATCACACCAGCGCTGATGCATCTGTTACAGCTCTCCCTCCCCTAAGACATTAGCTCTGCATCTTTGTTCAGCAAAGCCCCCAAAAGTCAAGAAAAAAAACATTCAATAGTGAATGCCATCCATATAAATTACATTACATAGAGGATATTAAAGTGCATTTCAAATGGCATTTCGTAAATATAATAGATATTACCCATCTTTCAGCTTCTTGACAAATGTACTCAGGATTTTGCATCAAAGCTCTTAATTATGCTTCTTATAACACTGCTGCTACTGCTGCCGCCCCCCCCCCCCCCCCCCCAAAAAAAAACAAAAAAGCACACACAAAAAACAGTCAAGCTTTTGATTCTTTATTTTTTTTTAACTAATTTCTACTATTGCTGTTTTTCTATTTGATTCTGGTCTTTCCTCCTTTGACTCCGGCCACCGTCCCTGTCCGAAGCTAGCTGCAGCCACCTGGCGATAGTCACCTCAATCTCCTTGTCAGTCGCGTCCTGTGTAAGGGCATTGCATCGCACTGCATCTGAGAAGACACCAGAAGGCAACATGAACGTGATATTAGTGTAATGTGCATGGTATTCAAATCAAATCACATTCAGACACTTATTTGCTTACAAAATGGGACATAATCAGCTGTGTATCATGTGTTGGGAGAAAATACAGAGTAAACAGGCAAAACAAAGTTAGAGTTCCATCACCTCTGAGGCTCAGGCCACTGAAAACTCCAGGCATACAGGTGGACTCTCCTGCCCAACACTCCCCTTCCTATCCCATAATATTTCTTCTAGTATCAGTTTCTGTTACTTTACATTGCACTTTTTACTTTAATTAGCTTTTATTCAATATGTAAATAACATTGCACTTATGTCTTAGGGTGTGACAGCCATTTTACCTCACGGGTTACTTATGGCATGTTCTAAAAACGCCTACAATAGGTTGCTGTAACACGACAATAATTATTTGTTTTTGGGATTATATGGCCCATTACAGTAAGATTTGTTAAAATAAGTGTTAATTTATGTTTTTAATCTGTAAAAAAACATGGATTTATGTGTTGCATTGTGTGACAACCATCATATCTCATGGGTTATCTATAAAAAAAATTAAAAACACCTATAATAGACTGCTACTATATCACAATATGCATTTGTTTTTGAGGATTATATTACACATTTCATATTACACATTTCATGAATTAGTACTGACACTCACCCAGAACCACACATTTTAAATTTGTCCTCTTGAAGGCAGGCTTCCCATTTGCTCCACTCCAGTTGATCATCCTGGCCAGAGAGGTATTCATGGTTTTTTTGAGGATTCGTGCCACAGTATCCTTCAATGACAGCCCTCCCACCAGTCCCAGCAGAGTTGTCTGAAACAAGACGTGCATTTTAGTTACTTGGCAGTGTTTCCCAAACTTCTTCCCACCTCAGGATCTACTAGCCTAGGCAAGCCGACTGTTGACTTCGTCAAACAGTCTAGCGAAAGCCAAGAGGAACTAGTTTCCGAAGTGGGTTGTCCCTTGCGCTAGTATTTTAAATTCATTGGCGTTCCCCTTAACCAATCAGTCACAGTCACTTCGCATTTTGGGGGTGTGTTTACTTCCTGCAGTCTTAACACAGATTCTTCCTATACTGGCTGCGGTCTTAAGACTACAGTCGGACTCCGCCTCCGCGGGTAAACTGTGCATCACCACTCTCGACTGCTTGGTGATTGGCTGGAGCAGAAATCCGGTCAAAGCGAACAGAATTGGGAGGAATTCGCCAGACCAAATGCGAAGGCAAAATCTTTGGGCGGAGCATGCGGTCTGGCGCCCTCGCCAGGCTAGGGATCTACATCTTATATTATGAAATGCACAGCATATGATGAAAATGACATGTCTGGCTGTAGCCGTATATTTTCAATTGCAATGTTGGAACGCGCCATTTAACACATAAAAGGTGTAACGACTGCCTTAGGATTGATCTGATTAATGCATCACTTAACTCACCAAATTCTTCTTCATCTCAGGGTTCTTTAAAGTCTCCTTCAAACGCTCCAGGTGTTTGACCTCGGCCAGAGGGAGTTCGAAAGGCAAAGGGTCAGGCACAACTTGGTTGGATGATGGGCTGGTAGACTGTTTCTGCAGCTGTAGAAGGATCAGCAACTGCTGCTCTTTTATTGACTTGAGCTCAATCAGTATCTCTCTGGCCAGTGCTGCAAGACATAAGGGGAAAAAAAAGATTAGTAGCTTGGTATGTACATGTAGATATGTAAACCAAGAGAGATCACAGTAGACCTCCTACCTGAAGGGACAGCCTCCTGAGCAGGTATACTCTTATGAACTAAACCGTTCTAAAAGGAAAGAGTAAGGGAAATGTTAGGGTTAGTTAGTTAATCAAATGTTGCAAAAGTGACTGTTGCATGAGCTATACATTATTTTCTGGGAACGTCACCCCATCCACGTTTTGATTGACAGCAGTAGGGTTCCTACACATTTTACATTTCAATATTACAGACTTCTTCCAAAACAATCTAAAATTTAAATCCTTACTTGACATCCATTTGTGGGAGCCCAAGCAGAGCTGGTGGTCGACATATGGGGGTGGAGGAGGTCCTTGTCCAGAGCTGTAAGGCATTAAGACATACCGGCGTAGAAGATTAGTAGCAAAACGTGGTATGCAAACACAGGGCTTAACATGAACTCCTTTAAAAACTACCCATATTTGCCTGTGAAGCAGGTCCCAATGTCATGCCCTGCATATACAAGTTAAACCAAGACAGATCACTGTACCGGAACTGACGAGCTCTCCAGCAGGCATGTACGACCTTTGCCCTTGGATACCGGTCTAAAATAAAAGAACAAAGGACAAATGTTTTAATCACCAAATGTAACCAAAGTGTTTTTTTCCCATAAAATATAGATGGACATCACGACACCCACATGCGTACAGCTTTTGATTGACAGAAGGTTAATCAATCCACCAGACACTGCGTCAGAATCCAAAACCCTTAGTAGGCACTGACTAACCAGTGGCTACCACTAGGCTACACAACATGTTAGAGGACAAATAAAAAATTTCCAATGTACATGACAATATTTGTTCTTCTAAACTGTGCAAGCAAGAGCATAGAAAGCACACAGAGCTGACTAGAAAAAAAAGTTCACATGGCTTCATTGGGACTTTTGGGATGTTTAACATCTAGCAGCTAAGCATTTCTTGCTCCCCAGCTGTGCGCATCTCCCAGTGTTTTTAAATGGGAAACCAATCCATAAAATTTAAGTTCTCACTTGACATCCATGTGGGGGAGAAGCCCAGGGACCTTCAGGAGAGCTTTGGGGGTGAAGGAAGAGGTCCTTGTCCAGCGCTGTAAAGCCCAAGACAGAGCAGCGTAGAAGATTGTTAGCAAAACATGATACAGTACATACATGTCACAGTAAACAGAGAGATGCCTTTAGAATTCCTGGAAACCTCTATAACAAGCCTACCACTAAGAGATGGTATGCAGGGGGCTGGTTCAAGTTGGATATAAGTTTTTGGTGTGGAATGAGCTACTGGGGCTGCCCTGCCCTGCCCTTCTTCCTCCTCCTCCTCACTGCTGCTGCTCCTCCTTTTACAGCCTCTATAACATTGATTACATTGGGATGTGTCAGTTTGTCATTGCAGTGAATGAAAACCATTTAAGTCACGGTCAGTTCTCTCGGAAGAGAAGTCTTCACAAACACAGACCTCGAATGAACTAGACTGGCCATGGGTCACGTGGAACAGAGATCTGGGCCGCCATTTTTCTGCAGACTACATTGCATTTGGCGCTCCCTAGTGGTGCAGTCCAGGGTGGTCGCCTGCTCTGCCAGTGCGGACACGCAATTGGCAAAAACAAATGAATGGTGTATCATTCCATAGGTAAATAGAACTTTTAATATGGCAGGAAATTATAGTAGGCCTATATAATAGTATGATTTCTAGTTTACATGTGTTAATAAAAATTAATCTGTATGAAGTGCAAATGCATACAAATACAAACAAACAATTTAATAATTGTAAATATATTTTAAAACAGTACGTGTATGGAGTTTTCGTTTATAAAAGAAAATATCTAATATACGGTAGACCTTATAATCAATACACGCAAAGCTATGCGCATGGCTGAGTTTGGTCTGCAGTATGATGGCGGCGCTGAATCCTGTTTCTGGTAACCGTTTAGAGCGCCCATGGCCAGTCTAGTTCATTCTAGGTCTGTGTTCACAAGTCTCTTCAAGTTTGAGAGGGATGGCCCTACTCTTGCTGCAGCAGGTAGCTTATTCCACCATTGGGGACAATGATGGAGAACGGCTTCCTTGATTTATTGTAACCTTTGACATAGCCATTCAAATGTTTTGAAGGAAATTGTACTATGCATAGTACCTATTCTTGCGCCTCAAATATCCTGGCCTCTTGTCCTCCTCAGTGTCTGTATTGAGGTCAGACAATGCTTATTTGGGAGTTTCATCCAAACATTGTCAAGAAGGCCCGTTATAGCATTTAAAACGCCAAAGTAAAAGAAGGCACCTCCTGCTACAGGTAGGATTTTGTAGTTAGTTACCGTTTTGAGAAGAGTCCTTCCATCTTTAGGCAAATTAGGGTGGTGAAAATGTAGGATGGATAACAATGCAGTAAGTGCTACCATGGTTATGTTAAACTCCAAAGCCCAATTAACCAAACTATCATGAAGGTCAGGTCTGTGTTCAGAACTGCTCTCTCCATCACCATCACTGTCCCACATAACATCACTGTCAGAGTTTACAACATCTTCAACATGTTCAGTGGTGTCAACATGTTCAGTGGTGTCAGTAGTCAGGTCACTAGGGTTACCCTCCTCAATACCTTGCAGCAAAGTGCACACTGATTTGACTGCCTTGCGTCTCAAATTGGATTTAAAAGAATGCATTTGATGAGCCATGCTTACCTGAAGAGCCGTTGAAATATTAGATTACCTGAGGAAGAGATAAAAAGGTTAGACAAGAGTTGACAGGAACAAGACCAAATCATTTTTAACCCTCTAGGCGCCAGGGTTTTTTTTTAATGTTGAATTTTGACATCTAAATTTGAAAAGGTTGTGGTTTGAAATTGGTAACAGATACAGCCTGACTGTTTTTTTTTACATTACATTACATTACATTACACTTAGCAGACGCTTTTATCCAAAGCGACTTACAAGAGGAGGACATAATAGCTTACAGATGTGTAGAGAACATTAAAGGTACCTATGTAAAAAAGATGGTTAGAATTGTTAGGAAGGAAAGCAGTCTCAGAAGAGAAGGGTCTTCACGAGCTTTTTGAAGGTCGAGAGGGATATTGCTGCTCTTGTAGCGACTGGTAGGTTGTTCCACCACTGAGGGACAACTTTTTTTTCATGAAATGCAGAGATTTTTCAATAAATGCTCAACCCATTTCATAACATTTGTCCCTTACCATCACTGTTATGTGGTGCACATACATTATGGTCAGGAAAACAATAAATTGTAAGTCAACAGTTTACATTATAACTAATATAGAGCCATATAGTAACAAACGCATGTGGACGGTAGGCTGGTCTTTTGCCTGCATGGGCCAAAAGTGTGCCCATCTGTCCAGGTGACAGTCTTTGTGGTTTTTCAGTGTGTAGTACCTCTCATTGCAAGGTCCAGCACACACACCCACTCCACAGTTATTACATGTGTATTTTGTCTGATGGTGGCCTTTGGGGCAGGGTTCAGTCAGAGCAAACAACAAAAACTGGTCAATCATCAGCATTGCGTAGCCAGTCACACTGTAAGTCTTACTAACATTTCTGAAAACTAATGGGCATAATTCTTTATTTTAATTGTGAACAAATTCAAGAAATCAATTAGAAACAACATATAGGGCCAATTTATCATTGGTTATCTCTCTGTCCCTTCTATGTCCAATTGGCTTATACAAGGGCTTTATCCAGTTTTGGTATTGTTCCTCATCACCGTTGGTAAAATACACCCAGGTTCTAATTAGGCCTACTAATTATCACCATCATTATTCACACCTGCAGCCCAAACACACATGCAGCCTCTGTGTCGTTCGCCCCCTTTCCCTTATGCCCACGGACAGTGAGCACTCCCGATTGTATTTTACTACCTCTCCCGATGTTGAAAGATTCATCGTCACTACTTTCATTTTTATTGGCACTCCTACTGACTATATCAGCTCATGCGTATAACTTAATCAATGATCAACACTTCGCATAACCTCGCCACAAACAAGCGCGTCGCGACGATGAAAAAAAGCGCACATCTACACTTCTTCCAAGCCACATTATAAAAAGCTCTACTGATACTACAACCTCCAACAACTCTCCTGCAAACACTACCGTATGTATCCGAGTCACCTCCATCTATCTGTGTTAGGCAAAGAATAATATTTTTGTTTGAGCACTGTTATTTTGCTCAGCGTTGCCATTGCTTGGCAGGCACACCAGGACAAACGTGGGCACTGAACGAGAAATGCCGTCATCTACTACAGACATAATCTTATTCAGAAACAAAATATGTGAACAAAAGAAACAAATCACCATAACAGGTTACCTTTATAGTTGCAGTTTGGTGTTTATTCAACGGAATTATTTGCAAAATCTGACTACATCGCGTTAGCTTCCATAGCTTACTGGTAAACTAGCTCTGCTACTTCCGTGTGTGGTTTGAATGCTTTTTTTCTCGAAAAAAATACATGGGAGGGTGTCGTAATTCTCAACCAGACACAGCAGGCAAACCATCCCCCATGTCTACTATTTCTATGTATACCTCAAAGGCATCCTGCCAATCTTAATACGACCAGATAACTTTTTATTATGCCAGATTCGATTATGATGAAATTGATGAATTGAAATGACCAAACTAGGCGTCTTAGCTACAATCTGTAGCCCACTGGCTTCCTTCTCTAGCCTACTTGTCTTTCGCACAACCCATGTGCGTGCAGGCAACTTGTCCCCATCACTTTTTTTGGTCAACCACTCAAATTGAACATGATAGCAAACTCGCGATAGACGAAATCCATGTAGTATAGTCAGCTTTATTTTCTACGAGTATCATACAAAGCTGTACTATAGAATGAAACCAAAGATCAAAAGCTGTCTTCAGGCCCAAACGTTTAAGAAACAAAGAAAACGTTGTCTTAAATAACTAAGAAATGATAAATATCGCGGAGGGTGGGGGCGCGCCTGGAGGTGCCTTTGTCAGTGAAGAACGTTTCGCCGACATTGTGGGTTGTCATTTTGAAGTATCAAAAATTCCACGAAGCCGCGAAAATGAACCGCGTTGTAGCGACGGTTCACTGCAGTTATTCCCTGATTAATTTCGAACAGCTGATGCGAAGATGCAGAAGGCTAGTCAAAAAAGACTTGTTCAGCAAGCTTCAGTCTGGTCTAAGTGCAAAGGATCCAGAAACCTTGAAGCAGCTTACTAGATTCGTTTGAACCATAAAAAAACATAACTAAACCATCTGACACTGTGACCCGCTGGGCCAAATACTGTAGTCGTAAATCATCCAAATGTAAATTGCGTGTCAACCGCAAAGAAATGAACTAAGCCCCAACTATTTAATTAGCTTGAACTATAGCGAACGTCATTCGATGGGGGTAGGCTAAGGTGCTATTTTCACCCGACAGCGACGACCTTGAAGTTAAGTTAAACTTACGACCTTGAAGTTAAACTTACTCGCTTCGTTCGAGCCATGGGACCACAATTCAACAAGCCAACACTGTGGCCCGGTTTATGTTCTTATTGTTCAATACTGGGGTCGTACATAACACAAACGTAAACTGCATCTCAACGGCAAAGACATGAGTTAAGTCCCAGCTAGTCAACTAGCTATCTTGAGCTAAGTTCTACTTAGCCTTGTTCGCGCCCAAAAGTCGGTGTCCCTTTCATACCGGCTTTCCCCAATTTGTATTAGGCTAGCCTAACATAGATATGGCAATAAAAAGCGATTGTTGTCCAATTTATTCGGGCATGTAGCCTACAAGGTCACGGATATAATCGTTTACGCTTAAAGGGGACATTTAAGAATGCTTAGCCTACCTGTTCGTCTTACTCGATCAGCAGCCAGTATCCAAAAGGACGTCACCCCAGTCGCTTGCAACTCTTATACAGTCTATGCTGCTAATACGTACGTTCTTTACGTACGTACGTACGTTCTTTATCACAATCAGATTATTATATAATAATCTGGTTGTGATAAAGAATGACTTGCAATGTTATTATAACAGAAATACCATTACAATATGTAATAATAATAATAAAAGAGATTTAGTCAAGTCAACGTATGCGCATGCGTGCCGACTGCAGTGGCAGTTGAAATCAGCAGTGAGCTGGGCACTGTGCGACTCGGCCGGCGACAGCGCCGCAGCTTTTACAGAGGCGGCACTCTCCTGTTGGCCATCACTCAGCCGATGGAGGGACTACGAGACTCGATTGACAGTGGCAAATGTTTTTACCTAAGCGGGCTGCTCCCGGTTGCCGTGTCTCCGCCGATGCCGTAACTCAGCCAACAGCGCCGCCACTTTTGCGGAAGCGGGCCGATCCTGCTTGCTACCTGGGTTGTAAGCAATAACTAAAATTTGCAAAAAGGTGTGTTAAATCTGTAAACTAACATTTAACTGACCAGTGGCCACAGCTCGCAAAGTTAGCTAACACTAACAGCAAATCAGTTAGCTAATCGACCTACTGTCAATGGAGAATAGAACATACAACAGATTGTTTAGGGAAAGCTTTTATAATTGATGTGGTCTGGATTTATACTGTTGTTTGTATCTTGGACGGGGTTTTAGTGGGTCGCAAACATTGTTAAGGCACCTCCTAAATTCTGGTGGTTTGCTACTTGTCAATGCTGCAATATGGCGTTCGTGTCTCAGCCGCACTATCACACGTCAATAACGTCGTAGACGCATTGAAATGGCATTGAAACAAAACAAAGTGCGATTGTGCGCTGATTGAGTATGTCTTGATAAAGGGAAGTGAAACAGAACGTTCAATTTATGTATGGAACAAGATCTCAGAGTGAGCGAGTGACAGGAACACCTAGGTGAAGGGTGTGCACTGCACAAGATACCAGTCATGTAATGTGAAATGTGTTTATATTCTCATTACAAAGCAACACATTGTTTTACTTAGTCCAACTGTTGGATTGTTGTACAGTCTCCTCTGTATAATGAACTGAAAATGGTTAAACATTGTGTTTCAGATGAAGAAAGTGGTTCTTCAGAGACAGTCTGTGGTAAACAGCCCATCCACATCTGAAAAAAGGTGAAACAAATGAGACTGAATTGTCAATATATCCTAATGGATGTAACCTGACTCTTGTCATGTCCATTTTGGTCCATCAACCTACACACATTTATCTGAGATTGCTCAATAAGAGATGTATGTAAGAAGAAGAGGCCTATCAAAATCCTTTGATGTTTGGATAAACCACATGTATGTCATTATTTATTGGCATAACTAACTACAGGTAGTTGAATAGAGTTTTAGAGGTTTAATCACTGAATATTTTTATGATTTGATGTTCGAAACAAGGTGTAACATGGTTGTGCCAAACAAGGCTGTCCAAGTTGAAATATGGAAAGGTGCAGAGGGCAGAATATTAGCTGTGAAAATTGTGAGCCTGACTGTAATATCAGTATAGCCTTATGCAAAGTTGTTGCACTATTGATTGACTTTTTATTCTTCAGAAAATTCATGAAAGAAAGAGGTGTTCCATCAGGGGAGTGCATTGAGGGCTGGACATTGCAACCAATGACGGGGTCGAAACAGCATGATGGTGCAAGCTGTGGCTTGTTTGTGCTGATGGTAAGTATTGTTTTTAAAATGTCTGACTTCTCTGTTGGGGTAGTTATACACAGTGTGGTTCTCAATTAAACTTTTCTTTTTCATCATTTTCTATGTTTCCATCCAGAATGCTGAGGCCTTGCTGGAGGACGCTGACCCTGCAATGGTCAGCCAGGAGCACATGTCAAGACTCCGTCAATATATTCGGAAGAGACTGATTGAAGCCCAAAGGATAGGCTAGTGTATGTGTGTGTGCATGCATGCATGCGTGTGTGTGCCTGTCTGTGCGTGTGTGTGCACGTTCAGGGGACAGTGTTTCTATTGGGTGGGGGGGGGGTTACTTACATGTAACCTGTGTTTCTGTTAATGCTGCAGTATGTTTGTCTAGTAAAAGTTTGTTCAAACACTTTGTGGTCTTTAAGTTTTACTTCAGAGCATGCTTTATACTGTTTATACAGATGCCGTTTTAAGGTAATTACACATCATTGCTTATGAATGCCATGTACTGTGGACAACATTAGTACCATACAAAAAGTTGTAGCATAGTGAATTGGTTAAAGGAAAACAGTAGATGTAACAGTAGATATACATGTACATGGCATGCCAGTGTGTATGGTGAGGAGTGGTTCTGGGCTAGACTGCAGCATTTCGAAGTTGGCCAATTTCAGAATTTTGCGGAAATCACTGCAAGTACTGAGTGAACGGGGCCCTCAAAAATCTTTAAGAACAATAAAACTCCAAAAAAGTCCATACTTTACCAGTAGTATTACAAAGGCTTCTTCAGTGAAACCGAGGCACTGATAAGTTAACAAGGTTTTTTACTAGCGAGTGTGATTTTGGGGACCCTGTTCACCCACCAGTTGCTATGTATGTCAATATTCAATTCAAGCTGACTTCAGTTGGGCTGCACATTAGTCTATGTATGGTTGTGAATAGCACTTTTGAACACTCTGGTGTGGCTGCCAACGGTACACTGTTTACTCACTGGGTGTTAATAACATTATTGGGATGGGGGTGTAAATGGCATTATTTATTATAAAGCCTTGGGTATATAGCATTACTGACCATGATGACTCAGGTGTAAATAGCTTTTTTTTTTGTCTAGGAAAACCTGGGTGTAAATAGCATTACTGACTATGAACACCCGGGTGTAAATAGTGTTTTTGTCTAGGAATACCCGGGTGCAAATAGCATCTGCCTGTTTTTAATCGGGAGTTTTAAGACAAGTTCTAAATTACATTATGAACAGGCGTGCTTGAAGTGGGCCGCGGTGTTCTGGCACCTCTTTTCATTTCAGGGGATGTGCATATGAAGGCACTGCATTCTCAAAACAGCCCTGTCTAAGGTTTATCATTGATTATTGCCCTACGCAACATGCGTCAGGAAAAGGCAAGTAGGACTACACTCCCCGCTGTCACGCTAGCAAATGCTGACGAGGAGACCAGACTACTGACATTTCGTTTTTGAGCCTCATTTAACCAAAATATAATAATCAGTAAGCACCAGATCACCATATTAAGTATATAATAAGGATAGACTTTTGCCCTGCAATAGGGTTGGGACTCAAATGGATTGTAAAATACATTTTCGGCGCTGCATAGTAGTGCCTTCATATTCACGTCCCCTGAAATGAAAAGAGGTGCCAGAACACCGCGGCCCACTTCAAGCACGCCTGTTCATAATGTAATTTAGAACTTGTCTTAAAACTCCCGATTAAAAACACCAGACAACTGCAGCAAGTTCGCCGTTAACCTGGCTACTTTGTTGTACATGGCTACATAGAGAATTCACGTACCATTGCTCCCGCTCATTGCTCTAAGTAAAGGCGGCAACCTGATTGGCCGGTGAGTAAGACGTTTGGTGATTGGCTGAGAAGTTCTGGCAGAGATTTCACAGACTCGTTTTGTGTTCGTAAAAAGAATCTGTGCTTGTGAATAGGATTTGTGCCTGTGGGAGATTTGTTTTTTTTCTCAAATACAAAGTATTTTTACATGTACAAAAAATCTATCTACAAGCACAAATTTTTATTACAAGCACAAAACGTTGTTACAGAGACAAAACAGATTTTCACGCAGAGACACATTTATTTTTTACAAGCACAAAACTTTGTTATAGAGACATGACAGTTTTTCACACAAGGACACATTGTTTTTACAAGCACAAAATATTTCCACGTGTACACAAATTCTTTTCACAAGCACAAAATATTTCCACGTGTACACAAATTCTTTTCATGAGCACAAGATATTTCTACGAGTACAGACGTTCTGGCAGGGAATTCATTCCATAGAAATCTCTCGTTAATTTTTCTTTTCCGTCCACATCTAGGGAGGTTGGCCACAGTGCCATGGGCTTTAAACTTATTGATGACACTGCGCACGGTAGACACAGGAACATTCAGGTCTTTGGAGATGGACTTGTAGCCTTGAGATTGCCCATGCTTCCTCACAATTTTGCTTCTCAAGTCCTCAGACAGTTCTTTGGTCTTCTTTCTTTTCTCCATGCTCAATGTGGTACACACAAGGACACAGGACAGAGGTTGAGTCAACTTTGATCCATTTTAACTGGCTGCAAGTGTGATTTAGTTATTGGCACTACCTTTTATGTGCCACAGGTAAGTAACAGGTGCTGTTAATTACACAGATTAGAGAAGCATTACATGATTTTTCAAAGGGTGCCAATACTTTTGTCCGGGCCATTTTTGGAGTTTTGTGTAAATTGATAATTGATGTGACTTTTTTTTCATTCTCTTTTGTGTTTTTTCATTGCAAGCAACATAAATGAAGATATTACTACCAAAGCATTTGTAATTGTAAACATTTTCTGGGAGAAATTGAGCATTATCTGACAGGATTGCAGGGGTGCCAATACTTTTGGCCAGCACTGTAAATGAGAAGGTGAATCGGGGGCATTAGCAGACACTGTTGCCACTTCATGCAGTAAGGAATATACATCTGTCTCATTGACAGAGTGGATCTTTCCTAAATAAGTGCCCTGTTATAAAATAACATTACTCAGTAGGGTTCAGGACTTGAGCACAAGTCACTCCATGTTTCACTGATGTAACTGTGTGTGCTACTACTAGGTTAGAGCTATCAGGGATATTGGGCTTCAAGTAGCCAACAAAGTTAAATGACGGACACATGGTGGACAGACATTAACAGGCACAATGATCTCACTGAGTGGGGGGAAAGTCATAGTGTTGGCTATGGCTACGTTACAGCACACAGGGGTTAGATCCTGTCCCTTCAGTAGGGGGAGGATGGTGGGTCCCAGCTGAACCCTGGCATGTGGAATGTCAAAAAGGGCGTGATTTTTCAGCATAAAGTCCCAGCCTAAAAGCACTGCCTGTGTAGTTTCCCTAATGACATAAAATGTATGCTGCCATGATGCTGTGCCCAACCCCAAAACAACAGATATAGTGCCCAATGTGTCCAACATCTGTCCATTTACCGCACGAGCGGTAACATAGTCTTTCTTTAGGGGGCGGAACATACATGAACTCAGCATTAATGAAAGACACACTTGACCCTGAGTCTAGCAATACAGGAACTACTGTGCCTTCAATTACACCATTGACATAGGATACTGGCATCTCACTTTCAGGACTGTGCATAGCCATACAGAGTTCCATCTGCCTGCACTCGTTCTCGACTGCAGCCGTTGATTCTCCTCTGCCATCAGGTTGATTTCAACTCTCATCTCCCTCAGCTATTCTGTCAGGCTACTAACTGCCTTGTGGAGGCCTCCATAATCGGTCATGGAATGAACGGAAGCGACGTGTCCTCCAGCGCCAGCTGTGCTGCCAGCCACCACGATCTTGGAGGTATAGTCCCATTTGATTGATTGAGAGTGACAGTGTGTGGACGCAGCTCAGAGGAGGCCAGGGTCGTGCACATGGTAGGCATGTTTACAGATTTCTCAAAGTGGGCAAAGAAGTGGTTTGGCTGTATGTTCTCTGTGTTTGTCCCACTGCCTTTGTAATTCGTAATGTCTTTCACACCCTCCCACACCTACCTATGGTTGTTGTCTGAGAGGTGATTCAAAAGACTATTATAGAGACAATACAGAGACCCGTTGATGCAGTCTCTGTACTTGTTCAGATGGAGACTCTTTGCCGACTGCTTGGGGGATCAATGCACTGTCATGTTCAATAGAGTTTTTCTGCAGCACCTGTTTGAGTCAGGACGCTCTCCGTCCACACTCAAGGTGTACCTGGTGGCTATCTCAGCCTGTCATGTAGGCTGAGCAGGAGTGACTACCACGCCTCACCATCTCCCCTCTCGCTTCCTAAAAGGTGCACAGCACCTCAGACCACCTCACCGGCCCACTGTTCAAGCCCATGTGAAATGCAAAGCTGAAGTGGCTGTCCTACAAGACCGCCTTACTGCTGGCATTAGTGTCAGTTAATCTTGTGGGTGATTTGAATGGCTAGGCAAACTACAGTGTGCTACAGGTGAGTTTGCCTTCCGTTGTCTTAACACTGCTATGTAGACCTCATGTGATGAGTTTGACTTCAGCTGTTGCTATTGCTCCGCTGATAGGTCAGAACTGTGTTTTCATTGCCCAAGGGGCGTGTGTTAGTAAATCTAGGTCCTCTACGATGTGTGTGCTTTGTGCGTTGTCCCCCTCTGCCTATGCATCAGTGTGTCTGGCTATGGCATGGCTAGTTCATGATTGGCCCACTTTGTGTCTGGCTGACATGATTTACCTGATTTGAGGGAAGGCTCTATGGTATCCCACGTGTTTTGTGGTTGATGCTCATAAAGCGGTACTGCTGGCTCAGTGTTTGAGTTACTGTGACTGGTGTCTGGAGAGCGGTGCTACTGCACTGGGCAAGTGGATGCACGTCTCATAGCCTAGTCGGTTGTATGTATACAAGTTTCCAAACAATTTCCAACAACCTCAACACTGGACATGACAGTCAGTATCTTGGCTTCTAATCGCCCACATTTCATAACTTGACACATTACATCTATACAGTGTTCCCCCTCAAAGCTGTAAGCCTGGAAAAAGTTTTCATTAAATAACTCACCAACCATTTCACCTGAGACAATGAATTTATTTTGGTATGTCAGTGTATCAACCCTACCCATAAATAGTGATTTGTAGCATAGCACCAGTTAGTGAAATGGGTAAATGTAACAATGGGATTTTGAATTGCTGATATCTTGGATGGAGAAGGCTGGAACTGCACAAAATCTGTCATGTACAATCAGCAAAACAACTTCTGGAAGCATGCCAGGTATCATGAAATGTCATGCACAGGAGGTGCTATAACTTTACAAGATCACACCTTGGCTATTACCTGCAGAACACTATGGTTTAAAAAATTTTTTTTTCCCTTATATTCAGTGGAACCTCTTACATGAAACAACACAAACGGGATTCGAACCTGCTTGATTGAGGAAATACCAGCATAGAATGCCATAGCACTATCAGCTCACACGACAATTTCCAACTCAAGAGCTCCTAGTGAGTCCACCAGTTAGACCTAGACAGCATAACTATTTAAAACCAGGATTTGTGAACTGGAGACCCATCAGCACTGCTTATTATGCAAAATAGCTTCTTATGTTAAGTAGCAAAAAATCAATACCACAGCTCACAAAATCTCGATGCTGAGGACAGAGAAGGAAACTATCACTACCCATGAATGTTAGTACATTGAATATTTGTCTCAAAACCTAGAAATAAAGTGTTGTACAACACAGGAATCATCCTTTAATGTGTGAGAGAAGACTCTTATGACGGCAGTGAATCAGTTACACTGCTCAAAACAATTAAGGGAGCAAACCCATTTTGTCAACCTTTTTAATATAAATTTAAGTTTACCTGAACTGTTTCTTTAGTTTTGACTGGCAGTGTATCTCAGTGAGTCAATTGGTGAGTTTAAGCCAAATGCGGAACCTTGTGTGCTCAAACCTTGTAGTAGCAAGGCCCTATATACAGGCAAGGTATCCACATTTGTTTCACAGTTGCATTCTGCACCCTGATGGCTAAAATGTGTACCACTGCTGCCAGGCGCTATGTGGATTCAGCAGACATGACCAGAGCAGTGCAACTGTTGGAAGATGGGAACACACAGAGGGAGGTTGCTCGTCGCTTTGCTGTGTCATGTAGCGTGATACGTTGGCTCTGGACACATTACCAGGAGACTGGGGAATATTCCAGATGACCAGGCCAAGGTCGAAACTGGTGTAAAACAGCTCAACTATATTCTCCTTGCTCTCTTAATTGTTCTGAGTAGTGTATTTGGGGCAGTTGCTGAAGGTCTATTTTTTACACAAACACATCTATTGGATTGTCTATGGCCTATCAAGATAAGAAAAGACTATTTCTCGCCTGTCACATGCCAGAGTCAAGAGTGGTAGTTGTAATTTGCTATATTAGCACTTGAGGTTGTCTGAATTCTGTAATTCAGAACTTAAGATATGTTGGCTGTTCAATGTTAGAATTCAGGAATGTGTTGTTAAAGTAGGTTAAATTAGATTTTGCAATACTTTCAAAGCCAAGGTGCAGCAAATTTCTAAGCACAAGCAAATGAGAGATTCATTTTTAGACTGAAACTATATTATTATTATTGTTATTATTATTGTTATTATTGTTATTATTAGAAGAAGAAGATTTTCGAAATGTACACACAAAGGCATCGTAAACAAAAGTTATTGAACTTCCAAAGCCAAAATAAGTTTATTGCAACTTATACAAACTTTCAGATGTTTGCAATAAACAAATAACACACACGCACACACACACACACACACACACACACACACACACACACACACACACACACACACACACACACACACACACACAAGAATATTAGTAAACTTGAGGCCACTGCCTATAGAGCCTGTACAATACTGTTTGAGTCAGGACGCTCTCCGTCCACACTCAAGGTGTACCTGGTGGCTATCTCAGCCTGTCATGTAGGCTGAGCAGGAGTGACTACCACGCCTCACCATCTCCCCACTCGCTTCCTAAAAGGTGCACAGCACCTCAGACCACCTCACCGGCCCACTGTTCAAGCCCATGTGAAATGCACAGCTGAGCAAATAACACACACGCACACACACAAGAATATTAGTAAACTTGAGGCCACTGCCTATAGAGCCCCGAGACTATCAGATGTCCGAACTCTGTTAGATATGTACTAGTCAGGAAGACGGCTGACTCGGCGATCCGTAGCGTAGCAGGATCGAGCTCAGCCTGGCATTGGTGTTGGCTCTAGCGATGTCATTTCTTTGGTTCGAGCCCTCTCTCGGACAACAATTTTAAATGTGTGTGAATTTTGTTACTGTTCATGCAACATGTTTTTATTGTGTGTAGATGACACTGGTGTGGTTGTTCAGTGCACTTTCATTGCCGACATACTCTTTATTCGGCGAAACTTTGTACCGTTGTCTCAGGCACAGGCTTCATGCATATGGTGATCCTGGGGCGGGGGCGTGTTGTAGCCTAGGCGGGGGCTTCATGAATATTCAGTGAAATTAGGCAAACATCACCAGTCAAGCTGATCACAGTCCAAGCCGGCACACCGGGCATTAATGTATTGTCGAGTTGTTTGACACGCCTTAGGTCTCTCTCTCTCTCTCTCTCTCTCTCTCTCTCAGATTTTCCTCATACATGTTCCTAGGAATTGATCAGGTCCGTGTTTTCAATGAGTTTGTATATTTATATTTATATGGATTTAAACGTATTAAGTGTGATCAAGTGAGGCCTTTTCAATTGCTTGTCTTTTACAGATGGCATTGACCATTGTCATTCTGTATGCTGGTAAAACCTTTCACATCATACAATTCCAAGACTTTGACAAAAGTATTTTGAAAAAGGTAACGTACTGTAGTCTGTTTACACTTTACTTGCTTCTTCCTCTTGTGGTGGGCGTAAACTTGTTGCGTGCTTGTACATTAGCCCGTGACAGTATGGTGATCAGTGACACGTGAATGACTAGCCCAGCTGTCAAATACTTTTAGATATAGTAGGAGTATTGTTATGTGTTCATGTTTGTGTAATATGCATGAATGAAAATCTTACTTCTTCATGTAGATATTTCCTCTACCCCTGCTGTATGTGGGGAATCACATAACAGGTCTGGCCAGCACTAAAAAGCTAAGGTAGCACACTACAACACATTATTCGCTAAATGTAATAGAAACCTTTGGTGTAATTGGCATGTTAAAACACCACACCGAGTTGGTATGTTTGCTGAGGAGCAAAATTGCGCTAGCCTGTTGCATTTAGAACTTCACTATTTTGTACCGTTTTGGCCCAGAAGGCAATGCTAGTGGTAAGGGAGAAAGCATGAAGATTGTGCTATTTTTAAACCATTAAAGCCAGCTCAAAGAAACTCCACTTGTCTTTATTGAGAAAGTAAGCTTTTGATATCTTTTCATTAAGGAAGTGCGCTTGAGTTTGCTTATGCTATAAATGGGGCTGTAGGTATGCGTGGTGGTGGGGGTGATTTAGGTGTAGTCCTCACACTTTAATAACTAGTAGCTCAATTCTATTTGCCTGTAGCTCAATTCTGTATTCAGATACAAGTTTCTCTTCTCTTCTTGGTCACACCACTGATAATGGCACACCTGTTTTTATTTCTCTGCTATAGCTTACCCATGTTCACTGTATTAAGAAAATTCACAGTACTGATGACCATGGGTCTGGAGTCAATAATATTAAGGTATTTACAGTACATGATTTTTTTGTTAAATGCTGCACTGTAAACGTTATGCCATGTACAGTGGCATGTAGCCTACGTGATCTATATATAGGCTATATCATTATAAAAGTAAACAAATGTAAAAAGATCTATGCAGCCACATGCTTGATTTTTTGTTGGTTCTGAGCAGAACGTTTTACAGTGTACGTCTTAGTTGTTTTGTCTGTTCTGAATAATAGTTGTGTCTGTTGCTTTTCCACCAAAGGAAAATATTTACCAAGAGTTTGGTATACAGTGTATTTGCCATAGTCTTTGGAGCTGTGGTGGCAGCAGGGTGAGTACTTTGTGTGTATGTGTGTGTGTGTGTGTCATACACAAAGCCATTGGTATGTGTTTGTGTGTGTGTGAGGCGGGTGATTTCTTTGGCCTCTCCCAGTTTCTGTGTGTGTGTGAGAGAGAGAGAGAGAGAGGGAGAGAGAGTTTTTGTGTGTGTGTGCTCATTTGCACATGTGTGTGTTATACAGTCATTGGTGTGTGTGTGTGTGTGTGTCCAATGGTCTCTCCCAGTTTCTCAGGAGAATGATACTGCCTGACATAAGGAATGCATGATGAAATCAGTTGGCAGTGTCACAGTTGACCATAATAAAGACAGAGCTTTTAGTTTCTTTGTGTGCAGTGTATAAAGTATTGCTTGGAACCACGTTAAAAATACTAAAATACTTACAAAAACTCAACCATGATAAAGACTGTGTCTAGTGCCTGGATCTATATATGTTCATTATACTATACTAAAAATAGGGCTAAAAATAGCGCTGCACGTGAAAATATTCTTCTACCCTGATTACTTCAGTTAGTCAATGAAAGAAAATGGGTGAAAAAATGAGTGAGTAAGAAACAGGCAAACAAAGTGATGTAAGTTTGTTCATTAGAAAAAGCCATGCCACAGTTGTGATTACCAGAGGATTCTCGTTACAGCACACATTCACTTAGCGCAATATAGATAAATATGTGTGTTTGTTTAGAACGTTTAAATCTTCTATTTGCTGTGCTATGACCAAAATTAATGGGCTTTGAATGATTGTAGCCTGTGAGTAGCATACTCCATCTCCTCCAGCTCCATCTCCTCCACCAAACTAGAACAGCCTGTAACAGGAGCACTAAAGCATTTATTTCTGGGCATTCATTAATGCTAGGGACCACCGCAAAATTAATGAAGAAACAATGCAATGACACCTTTTAAAGATGCTTTATGTAGGACTGTGGTCAAAACTGGTACTACAATAAAAATTCAAATACTGTTAGGCGTTGTTCCCCCTCTAGAGGCAAGAGACAAATCACAAAAATCAAAACATCAAATCGACATCAAAACAGAATTTGCTAAATGTAAAGAACGTTTTGAAATGCAAATATTCTGGTTATACTCTTGCCATCAGTGAAATCAGTATTTCAGTTTAACATGTTTCCTTTATCTCTGGTGACATATGACAATTTCATGATTGGCCTCTCTGCCATGGCCGTCTATGCTGCTCTCTCTCTGCAGATGGCAGTGTTCCACTGAGGCACTAGGTGTCCCCATCTTTTTTTGGTGTGCCATTTTTTAGAAATGTCATCATATCCTCCTCCATTTTCCCCATGCAGATTGGTGGGTGCTTCACTGTCAGCTCATGCACGAGGGTGTCCCCAACCTATATCACGGTCCATTTTTGAACATCCAGTACCCTTCCTCAATATAACTTTCTGCTCTACCTCATGTCAGTCAGCAATGTGGCACTTAATTGGCTAAGTGAAATGGGGGCGGAAAGGAGCCCTATTGAAACTCTATTTTAAAACTTGAAAAAAATGTGTTGAATTTTGGCTCAATTCACTAGCCTAGCATTTCCCATTTAATGAATGGGGGCAAGACTTCTCTACTTTCTCCAGTTATTATACCTCCATGGATTGACCGCCACACCTGGATCCAGTGTGGTTGGCCTTTTAAACAAAAAAGATGGGGACACCTAGTGCCTCAGTGGAACACTGCAATCTGCAGAAATAGAGCAGCATAAATGGCCATGGCAGAGGGGCCGTGACAAATTTCTCTCTTATTTCACTACAGCTCTGACCTGGCATTTGATGCAGAGGCTTATGCCTTCATTCTTCTCAACGATGTCTTCACAGCCTCCAATGGTGTCTACACTAAGAAAAAAATAGGTTCTGAGGTCGGTTTGATTTATTCATTTTATTAATGCTATTGCAATGTGTCTTGATTTAGATGGTGTTTTCTGCTCTTGACAGCCATTCAGGATTTTTCAATGTTTTCTTCTATTTCCCCCTACCTTCGGATCACAGATTCAAATGTATCCCTTTTACAGCTAGTACAGCCCTGTGAATTGTTTGTGTTTGTTTTTAGTGTGTGTGTGCATGCTGCTTCTCCTCGCATGCTCTTAATACAAAATGAAGTGATTTGAATTGACTTGAAATTGTTACGACCCTATGCCAAAATACATTTTGTAGATTATGAACAGAGGTGGACAAATCGGCTTAAGAAAGTAAAAATTCTGCTATGTATTCCTTCTGTCTATGCTCTTCACCCAAGTGATTTCATTTATTAGCTCATCTACCTGACTTTTACATTCTGATCCTGAAATGTCCTCCTCTGATTCCAAAATATGTATAGACTTCATCATAAAATTCAATGTGGTGGAAATCGACATCATAGAGTGCATTGGCTTGACCAGCTGAATCCAAAAATTGAAGTGCACATTCTGCTTTAAAGAACTATTCTGTTTTTTCACCAGAGTGGAAAATAATTTTCTAAAATGTCTAAGTATGAAAAATCATCTACTACTATATTGTCAGTGTCTGAAATAGTTACTAGTTCATTATATGGTGACCTATATTGGATGTGAGTTAGATTGTATTGTTCCCCACATAGTGCACTATATAGTGAACAAGTGGATATTTTAGATGCGGTCATTGTGTATAAATCTGTGTGTTCAAATCTCCTTCCTCAAATGGTGAACTGAGTATCATTCAGTATGCTCGCCTGTAATACAAAAAAAAGGGTTTATGATTATTGTCTTTACAATGTTGAGCCCTTAGAATCATCCTAAATATGGAGTACCTTTCTACAATGCACTTCTTGTTATCCTCCCAACACTGTTACTGAGCGCCTACACTGGAGACTTGCAGAAAGTAAGTGTGTCAAAGAGAAGTTAAATCACTTAATGAAAAATAGCCTCTGTTTGGTTTGTTAGAAAAAAAATTGGGTATATTTTTGTGTTATCAGAACAAATGCTTTTCTGTTCTGTACTTTTAAAGAACGTCTTTCCAGTAGTTAGACTTAACCTATTATTGATGGTCTGTCTTTTGCCAGGCACTGGGTTTTGAGCACAACCTGGCCTTCCTGTCCTGCTTCCTGATGTCCTCCTTCATGGGGTAAGTACGGCGGGGCCATTATCATCACATCTGCGCTGTAGGCTACGTGATACACAGGTATACACTAGCCTGGACCGTTTGGACAAACTAAATGGACAGTTTATACTTCGCAGTGGGTGTGCACATTTTATCTTTAAGCCTATTGGTTCTTCCTTTAATTTCTATTTGCTGATTGGTTGCTAAAATACACCATATAACCATTAAAATAGTCTTTTTTAATATAACCAATAATTAGTATGTGAAGATTTATATAGCATAAGTCTGCTGATGATTGTGTGTGTAAGGGCGCAAAGGAGAGGAAGACTGATCACAGTATACTTCCCTTCACAAACTAGACTGCAGCGGTAAATAGATCAGCAACTTCTTGACATCTTTATTTGAATCTATGTTTGTGTTTGAACCAAATGACCTCATTGCATTGCTTGCAAAAGGACCAAAAAGCAGCAGTGATCCCACAAGTGTTGTTTAAATGATGAGAAATTCAGGGCTTAGCTCGCCAACTCAAAGCACCCCACACCCCACCCTTCGCTCTCTCTCTCTCTCCCTCTCTCTCTCTCACACACACACACACAACCCTCAATAATATACTGTGATCACAACAGATCACTGAACTTGCACTTCATTTTGGAATTGCATTTGCTTTTTTAAGCCTGTAATTTGTAGTGTTGATCCAGGTCCTGTGATTAATCCAGGGGTATTTTGAGCACATCTGGGGCTATATCCCTAAATGCCCAGGTCTAACAGTGCCCCTGAGTAAGCTTCTGTTAACATCTGCCATAGTGGTATGTGATTCATATGTTTTTGCAGATTTATTCTAATGTACTCCATCGTGTTGTGCAGTCACTACAACAGTGCTCTCACCACAGCAGTGGTTGGAGCAATTAAGGTAGGCTTTCTGGTTAAATGTTCACTACATTTCAGTGATTTTATAGCCTGACAAGCCAGCATTAAATTCTGTGGTCTGCCGACGATGGATAGGCCAGGCACTATCCAAGTGGCGACATCAAAGGCTGTCTTTCAAACTGCCTCTGCAGGCAGTCAGATAGCACTATGGCAAATCAAAGCAATGAACTTGTTTACCATACCACTACACCAGTGCTCTGTCACAGCCTGGTCGTCATCGTATTAAGACGGTCCAGCAACTCTCTACAAGGGTAGACCCAGAATAGAATTTTCAGTTGCTACCGCTAGGGCACGTCTAGATTTCTAAGCTTGTGATTTTATGCAGAGTGCTTATATGTAACCCAATCTCAGTGCTGTCACCACAGCAGTGGTTCGAGCCCTTAATGTAAGCTACTTGGTAAAATGCTCTCTCTAGTCTGTGCTTAATTGATTTTATTCAGAGAGCTCATATGTTACCCGAACTTGCAAAATGAGTCTGAAGTTGCAGATTGTAATTTTAATATACAGGCCAATTTGGCCAAAAATATCAAAAATATCAAAGGTTTTTTTTTTATGAAACAAAATCTCATATACACTCCTGATCAAAATCTGAAGACCAGCTGAAAAATTGCAAGAATTCACATTTTGCACTGTTGGATGTTAAGAAGGTTCTAGGTAGTGCTTCAAAATGCAAAAAGAAGAAATGGGAGTGAGACAAGAAAAAAATTTGAGTAAGCAATTTGAACTGAAATAGGCTGTTCATCAGATGATCAAAAGTTTAAGACCACATCTCAAAAAACCCTAACCTCCCTAAAATAGAATTAAAATAGTCAAAAAAAGACTCAGTAATGAGTAGCTGTGCCATTCTTGTTAATCATCTCAAAATTTCGATTCGGCATGCTTGATGCTAGTGTTTTCAGGAGGCTTGTGGGAATGTTGCTCCAAGTGGTGAAGATGGCTTCACGGAGGGCATCCACTGTCTGGAACTGGTGTGCATATTTGTAAACTTACCTTGCCATCCAACCCCAAATGTTCTCAATTGGATTTAGATCAAGGGAACACACAGGATGCTTCAAAAGTGATGGTATTTCTCTGGAAGAAGTTCTTTGTTAGGCAAGCATTGTGAACTGCAGCATTGTCCTGTTGAAAAACTCAGTCATTACCACACAGACGATGGCCTTCAGTCATGAGGGATGCCCTCTGCAACATCTCCACATAGCCAGCTGCCGTTTGACACCCCTGCACAACCTGAAGCTCCATTGTTCCACTGAAGGAAAAAGGCCCCCAGATCATGCCCCCCCCCCCCCCCCGCTGATGTTCATAGGACCCTGGCCAATGAGGTTTGTGTGCTGGCTAGTTGCAAAACTTCAAAACTCATAAGGACATTTCTGACATCTCTTTAGAGTATATTCATTATATCTGACATTAAACCATCTATTTCAATAAAACTGCAAATAATATGTCAATTGCACAGTTACTGCACAAATACTTATTTCCCAATGACTACCACAATGTGACGTAAGGGCTTATGCCTGCTAGAAATGTGATTGAGTGTGATTGCTCCCCATCTAGAATGTTGCAGTCGCTTACATCGGCATGTTCGTTGGTGGTGATTACCTGTTTTCATGGCCCAACTTTATTGGCTTAAATATATGGTAAGTGTTCTTAATCCTATAATAATAAATAAGTAGGAATAAAGTTTTCTTTGTGCTTTCTAACTTTACAGTAACAAGGGAAGCATAGAACCTAAAAACTAAAGCAAAGTGTTGCATTGATGCTTTTATGTCAATTTACCTCTCCTCCTCCTTTGTGCTGTATCATTTACAGAAATAAATAGTGAAATGTTACAAAGATGGTGTCAATTAATATTGTTCTCTCTCCTCACAGTATGGCAGGTGGGCTAATGTACTCCTACCTGACATTCCACAGCACCAGCTCACCTGATCCCACACCCACTCCAGCAGCAGAAGACAAACCCAGGATCCAATCACTGGAGGAGGCCAGCAGTGAAAGACTACGGCGACTAAGTGGGTCGCTCAACTCCTGTTTGACCTCTTCATGATCTCTGCAACACAGGCTGCGCCAATAGAATAAATCTTCACTGGAACTTTTTTTTAAAATAACTTGGACAATATTTATTTTGTATATATTCTGTACAACTTTTGAAATACTTGTGATATACTTTTATATGAAGAACATCTAGCGGTCCTGTAGGCTGTGTGTGAGGATGCTCATGAAGGCCCAGCAAGGGGCCCTTTGCGAACACTATTAATGTTATTAATAACGGGGCTGAACATTTGTAGTGGCACCACTGAGTATCCTAGTTTCATACATTTTTTGTCTCTTCATGTAATAAAAGTGTTTTTGCTTTTCATCCAATACAATAGCAGATAGTGACAGGAAATAAGTGGGACAGAGACATAAGATAAAATAAAGCAGAAATAAAAAAAATAAAAAAATAAAAATAAAAAAGATCAGAAAATCACCTTAAGTCGATTTAATCCCTAGGCTGGTATTGACGCCTTAACCAAATGTGGCCTCGCACGGACCTTTTTTTTAATGAACGGGTGCACTATTTTCTTCTGTAGGATCATATTTTGTACACCTTACCTGTGAAATACTTCTATGTGAAGAACATGTCAAATACTCAACTAAAGTCTGTTCATGTGATAAAACAGTTTAGTTTCAGTTAGTTCATGAAATACCTGTTTGCACAAAATGTGATTAAAAAGTACAAGTTTATTGGAAAGTGTTTGCATTTAGATGTCTGATTCGTCTTAAACACATTCCATTCCAGTCTGACAATACAAGGTATTGCAGCTTGTGTGGTGCAATTACTTCTCTAATGAAAATAGAGATTTTATACCTAATAGTTCATTTTGTGAAACCTTTTTCCCGTTCTGAACTAGTTTAACCATTATCCAGTGTAGCTTGTTCATACACTGCATTAAAGTGAAGCATAGAACCAGCTATAAAGTATTAATAAACATGCTGTATGGATCTCTATGTTGGGTTAACCTAACAATGCAATGTAAATATGCAATGTAAATGTGCAATGTTAAGTCAATGTAAAAAGGTCTATGCAGCATGTTGCCATGTTCTTCTTAAAATGAAGTTATATGCAACACTTTTACAGCTTAAGGCTATGTGAAGGGAAAAAATCCTTTAAAAAAGAATGTGGTGAGTTAAAGGATAATGCTGCAGGACTGGAGGGATCGTAACTTGTCCTAATTTGTGAAATGCCTCCAAAATATTTTATCAGCATATTTTTTTGGTACAAATGAGTTTACAAATCAGCCACACTCCAAATCAGATATAATATTTAATAATGATGAGAAGCAACATGCACTAAACTAGTACTAAATGTTGCCAGCAAGTAGACAGTTGAACATGCTTCATTCAATTACGTTGTCTGGGCCATACAGCAAAGAGAAGTCTTCTCTGCTGGAAGGAAAAACCCCACAAACATTTATAACAAAACCTAGATTACATTCTGATAGTAGCAAGACAACGATGTGACCACATTCTACATAACTCTGCTCAACTACCCTCCAAGTGATTCTGTGATATATTAACTTTAGTTTAAAAAAGATTAAAATAATCTAGCTTTAGTTAGACTTAATTTGGTGCTGATTGCCAATACAAAGGGGTTTTCCAGTATTTACACATCTCAGCTGGCCCTGTCGCTGGTTGTGACAGGGCCAGCTAGTTTTTCATGACTTTATAGATCTGAAGAACAGAGGCTGAAATGCACAACATCCAATATTACGTTCAAAGTCTGGATCTGATTCCTTGTGTGTCATTTAGTGTTGCAAGAAGAGAGCCTAGGGGAAAAAGCATCAGGGGATGTTTGATGAAATTTTCTGTTCCTGTTACCCAAATAAGTGCCATCCTTTTTTTCACACAGGAGATCATCTCAGAGTGACTCTTAGGCCACTTCAGGGAGACGGCAAAAGTCATGTTGGTCACATCAGTATCTCACAGTCCTCCGTTCAGTAACCACTTTTCTCAGATGCTACTTTCTGGGCCTAATTTCATTAACCTAGCAATGAATCTTCTGGATGAGAACAATGTTCTGAGAATAAATGGATTAGGGAGGCTGTCGTGAGTTTTTATGTTAGGTAGGGGGAAAGCTTATGAAATATTTCCTAACATACTTAACAGCTGTCCTAATCACCACTTTACGGCCCAAATCTGACACCCCAAGCAGATCTACATGTGTGATCTACTCAGAGAGGCATTAAATAATTGCTAAAGAACAAAACCAAGAATAGGTGCACTTAAGAGATGTGTGTCCATTAAGAGACTAATGATTTTCATAAGCTAGCTAGCTTTTAATATAAAAGACAGTAGCCATTCTGAGACTCTTCCTGGACCGCCATTTTGCTTCTTGCCCCACCCATTACCACCACTTGGGGGTGATTTCAAATACATTGTTTACTTTAGTGACAAACCAGGGCAAGTTAACTCAGAGCAAAATGTAAACCTTCCAATAGACAGCTCATTCAGCTTTACGCTTGTTGCAAAAACAAAGCCATAGAGGGGTTCTACCAGGAGGTTTACTGCTTAATCTGAGTGAACTAACCCAGATTAATCACTAAACTATGTACTTAAGAACACCTTCCTGGACTGCTGAATGTGAATTAAGCATCCAAGTAGCCACTACTCTACCTACTGCCATTTAATTAACACCCTGTTTGTTTTTCTTTCCCCAAATTCACGTATGTACACACACAAATACACTCTGTGCACTGTCATACCACTACAAACAACACAATAAAGCACAAAAAAACTTGTTACAATGAAAAAAAGTGCAAAACAACGAACACACCAACCAAATACATGTTTTCCTCTATCCTCCTTCCTCCCTCCGTCTCTCTCTTTGAAACACGGCAGAGAACATTCTTCATATAATGATAACAATAATGACATCTACCGTCTTAGCAGCTCTAAGATACGAGTACAACTGAAAGCGGAAATAAGGTGCTTTTAGCTTAGGTCTCCACCCTTGGGTGGGACACGGGGGTGCTCCAGGGGGGTGTTCCATGCAGGTATTCCAAGCAGGTAGTTTAGTTACTGACCAAGCTAAGTTAACTCAAAGCGAGTTGTAAACCTCATAACAGAAGAGCCCCGTGTCTTTGTTTTCGATTAGAGACTAAAGTCATAAGATTCTTCTTTTTAGGAGGTTTACCACATAACTCAGAGTTAACTTCTTTGTTTTGGTATCTAAACCACCTACTTGGAAATCCCCTGGGGGGTATGCCAAAAAGCAGGTTTAGTCACTTGTCTGGGTAAATTAACTCAGTGCAAAGTGGTAAACCTTCTAATAGAAGAGGGATATGACTTTGTTTTGCTGAGACTGAAGCCACAAGACCCTTTTATTACAATGTTTTACCACTTACTCTATGTTAACCTATCTGGGTTGGCAACTAAACCACCTAGCTTGGAACAATACACCACCAGGGGGCATGTTAGAGCCTCATGGAGAGAGGTTGTTGGCCAGCTCGATGAGGGCCAGCGCTCCGTGCAGACGCTCTCTCTGCTCCTGAAGTCGGCGTCTGGCTGCCCCACCGCCTAAGCTAGTGACGGCGCTGGACTTCTCTTCGTCAGGAGAGGCAGTGCTCTCCTCCTCCTCCTCGTCTGACTGTATGTACTCCAGGGGGTCCTGCTGTTCTTGGTCCTCCAAAATGCCCTTCCCCACCGGTTTGCCTTTAGTGGGTGGGGTGACTCGCTGCTCTCGGGTCTGCCAATACCTGAGAATATGGGGCACATGAAATAAGTCATTAAGTGACCTCTCCCTGGAGCTCTGTCAAGCTCACACAAACACATTGTAAACACAAGTTAGGTCTTACTTCCATGTCTTTTCATTGTGTATTGCCAGTGTGTAGGTTTAGTTGTGTGATTTTCTGTTTTCTGATAAGTTGGAGTTGAGGTCAAGCTGTTTACCCCTAAACAACACATGTGAATTGTTCCAGAAGCTGGAACATTCTGACACCTCTGTCCCTGAGTATGACTGTTACAAACACTACCATGTGTGTGTGCTTGTCTAGTCACTCTGCTACAACCATGAGTGTATGTGTGTGTGAGTGTAGAAACATGCACGCACTTGGCTAGCCACTCTGCTACAGCCTTGTTGTCCACACTATGTGCTTTCCCTGGGCTCATGGTGGGCTCCTCTCTCTTGAGGCGGGCGTACGGGTGCTTAGGGCAGTGCCGGTTGGCATGGGTGAAACGACTGCCACAGCCTGGTGGGAGAACAAATTAAGGGTGAGTATGTAAACATTCTGTAAAGGAATGCGTTTTACAACAATGCAAGATTCAAAAATTCTACATTATATTCTATGGAGCCCAACATTCTTTAGAACTTTCACCCTCCCAACATTCCCATTTAGACTGGTGCTGTGTGTAGGATTGTGTCCAAAACTGGTACTGCATATAAATTTGGAATACTGTAAAGCTTTGCTCCCCCCTCTAGAGGCAAAAAACAAAATAAAAACAAAGAATTTGCAGCCTGTAACAAAACTTACAAGATGTAAAACTCTGTTGACATAATATGTTGACATATTTTATATTTGCTTGCCATAAATTTCTCATGTATAGCACCTTTAACATATTCAGACTTTTGGTGTAAATACGCTAAATAAGACACCTGGAGACAGTCCTCGTTTTGGTGGTCAGTTCCTGGTAAAAATGCACAAACACACATTTCGTACCTGGTGTTTTCAAACATCACTGTAAATCAAAACGTTACAAAACATTTTAATGATTTTGAATGTAGAAGTGGGAATGCCCTTATTTTTTGTACGAAAAATATTCCTGGTTTTCATCTCAGTATTCCAACAAGGTGGTTTAGTAACTAGCCCAGATAAGTTAACTTAGAGTGAGTTGTTTGAGTCCCAATAGAATATTCTCATGTCTTCATTCTCCTGACAAAACAAAACCTCAGCACTGTCCTTTTAGGACATGTACTACTTGATCCAAGTTTACTTACCCTGGTAAGTGACTACACCTGCTCGTACACCAAAGCCATCACAGCAGAGGCAAGCTACAGTTGAACAAGTGGCCCTTACCCTTCTCTGAGCAGACAAATGGCTTTTCTCCCGTGTGAAGACGCTGGTGTGTCTTCAGCTGCCCGCTTTGGACGAAAGCCTTTCCACATCCCGGATAGTCACAAAGGTAAGGTCTCTCCCCTGAATCGAGTGCAGAGAACCCAGGTAAGCCCAAGTCATTATTTACTTTTGTGTGTGTGTGTGTGTGTGTGTGGGGGGGGGGGGGGATAATGGTAACAGTTAAAAGTATTATGTTACATTCTTTCAACTGGGGGGCCTTTCTCGTTCATGCCAGTTGTATGTAGCACTTTTTTTCTTTCACGTCTGAGTCGTTCATTTGTCGCTCACCTGTGTGTGTACGCTTGTGAGCCTGTAGTGATTTCTCTCGGGGAAACACGCGGTGACAGATGTTGCAGCGAATTCTGCTATTGGAATTCTCGCCCTCTGTGATCAGCTCTCGTACCGTATCAGCGCGCGGACGGCCACGGCGCATGCCGTCCTGAGGGGGAAAAAGGACAGGGTAATGTGTGAAGGGGAAATTTACGTTAATTTCAACGACTCGGTGAAATTATATGAGTTTTTGTGACCTAACATAACATCTGGTTAAGCTATATACACAATAGCTAACCAAAAGAAATAACTATTTAATATACGAAAAAAGATACCCGTCAAGATTATGAATAACTCGCTGTAATACATACGTCTATAGATGTGTAATTACATTAATACCGTTCAAGAGATAGTGGGCTACCAGAATAACCGTACATCCCTAACACAAAATACACACAACAGAGGAATACAGTTGAAACAACTATAACTTTCACGAGTTAAAAAAATATTGTTCCTGAATATCGGACATTTCCGGTAGGGGTTTTGGCGCGCATTGAAACGTCACGCGAGGACAGCTGCTACAGTAGGAAGTTAGAAGGGGTTTAAAATCCATTTTGTTCATGTCAGTGCACCCGTACATATATATTTAACATATATCATAATTCGTGAATACACTGCCATGCGATTTCCAGGAATCCCTTATGCATTCCAAAGAATCCAAAATAGTTTTTACTTTTGAAATGGTTTTGATTGTAAGGTCATTACACAGACTTGCATGTTGGTCAGTTACTATCGTTAAGAAGCTCTGCAATGCATGTAAGAGTAATTTTACTTATTCAATAATTTAAACGAATAAATTATGCTTCATAACGGTTCAATATGGAATATGTATGTTTTCTCCCATTGACGATCCATATTTAGCCTATGTCTAATTTTAAAGTCTTAGTATATTTTATGATTGGCATTAAATACGGCACTTGTCTGCCAACAGACTTGTAATTTTACATAGCCTACATGTACAAAAAGTTGACCTTAAACGCGTATACATTGTAAAAACGTACCTTAATATGGTCCGAACAAGCAGCGTGGTCAGTGTCGACAGCGGAGCCGCTCCGGGTAGGCGAGGCGGGTCCGGCTCCTGAACCTGGGCTGAGCGTAACATTATGCGCGTTTTCCCCCCATTTCCATGGGTATACCATGAAGTCGCTAAAACCTGGACTTGTGGGCATCAATGAGTCAGTCTTGGGTTTAATCGGGGTGGTCTTGATGACGGACACCAACACCCGTTTTGGCGAGTCGTTGCAAAAAATAATTTGAGGAGAATTGCCTTCTGCCATCGTGGCGACAATTAAGGAGTGAAATAATTAACTCAGAAGCGAAATCACCGTTAAAATATGAATGTGGATAAAAAGCCACCTGCGTTAAAAGATTCAAAGTTCACTTTCAAAGTTCACGCCCTCAAGAAAGTCCTCTTAGTGCACAGAAGACGGACAACACGCCGTATTTCTGATACAATCCGTGATCAGTTTGATGAAAATCATTCATTTCCAGTACCAAGTCAGGGTGGACAGTGTCTTGAGTCTTTCCTTGACGCGATGCAACAGTATTCTATTTTAACATTCTGTGTTCTATCTCCTGTCTGATGCTGTGTCGAATGAATATTGTCTGGCGGATACTGAACCACTTTTCCCGCGTCACAAATCGCGCTCGAGCGGTCTGTTCAGCGAATCAAGTGCAAGATTGTTGGAGAACAGTCCTCACATGGCACGGAAAGAACCTATTATATGAAGTCGACTACATGTTAAAATGAAACCTATAATACACAGTAACCAATGACAAGTTTGGAACGTTCGTCACATCCGCCTTGATGTAGTTATCGTCAACCAATGATTTTCAAACCCTATGAGGCGCGCCCCTTAAGATTGACATGGGTCTCAACCAATACAAGTGAGGGTTCATATAAAATAACCAATACGAGAGACCATATCAATTTCTCCCGCGCACTGCAACGAATGTCTGAGATGTTTTGGTTAATTTAAAGGGAAGGGGGATGGGGAGACGGCGCCAAAGTTACGTAATAAAACGGACAAAATGCAAGATGAGAATGACATACCGAATAATTCCAGTCAGTGCTAATAGAATAGGCTACAACTAATTCAGTTTAGGATTCATAACTACAACAATAATTTAAAAGTCGTTTGTACCTCTTAACCAGGATAAATTATGAGGACAACTTTTCCTCAACCACATGGACCTGTGTGTAGCAAGTGCGATTTGGTTTAAAGCAGCGAGGGCGCGGTCTCCATGCGGACCCGTCTTGGCTTGCTGAAGCAACACAAATGTTCTAACCAATGACAGTTGAATGTATATAGTTAGTATAGTATCCAGCAACTACCCCCACCACCACCACCACACACACACACGCATGAGTGTGTGTACATCATTTGTACAGACAAAAGACAGTTCACACCCACGTGTTTCTCCAATGACAATGGCTTTGTAAAAAAAAGGGACTTCCACGTAGACTGGTCAGACTGATTTTATTAAAATATCTGCCATGATATTCTACTTTGGACATTAGTACAGTTTAACTAAAAAGGGGAGGAGTACGCCTCACTCTAAATGTATGATTTTAAAAAAGTATACAAAATACTTACAAATATTTACAACATTTTTCAATAATTATCAAACACTGATTGTATACATTGTAAGGTAGGCCTATTCCAGGGCAACTTGAGCCAAAATAAATGTTTTCATGAATTTGTTTGATTAAAGCAGAAAAAAAAATCAACATCAGTTTTTGTTGAACTGAAACGTTCAACTTACCATGATCACACCAATAATTGGTCACTCATTCATTCTTAAGCAAGAAATAAAAACAACCCTTTTTCTGAAGAATAACCTGTCAGGCTATGTTTTTTCCTTTGAAATTATAGGCATAGAATTCTTACACATATTACATTCTTTCAAAAGAATAAGCAAGATGCCCAGTTCCACATAGTTCCATGTTCTTAGGTTCGCTCAACGCAGAAGAGGGGCTCTACCTTTGGCTATGGAGTGGCTGGAAAGAATACAAAAACACACTTGTTAAAACAGAATATAATAACAATAACAAATACATTGGTTAAAAATACAATAGGGTAATTCCATGACAGCTCAACCAGTGCTTCCATGGCCACCATCTCAGATTTTGCTCAAAAAATCTATTTTTTCAAATTTCAGATCAAAATATTAAGCGGTTTAGATTTTAAGGGCCTTGTCCCTTTTCCACTCCTGCTGATTGCTGAATTATTTTTTAATACCCACCCAAGCACTTATTTCTTATAGCTGAAACAGTTTTTTTTTTTTGGAAAATCTGTAATGTCCAGAATTTCATTTTCAATTTAGGCAATTTGTCAGAATGTGTAAACAGTTTTTGGCTACACTGTAACACACACAATTCAGTGTTGAAGGTCTACACACATTTTGAAGTTTGTAAGACTGAAGCTTGACAAAGCAGAATGCCACCAAACAAGCACAAAAATGAGTGGAGGTGGAGATCCTGGCTTCAGAAAGTCAAAACACTTTCATGTATTCCTTCTGCCTGTGTATTAGGAAATCATAGATTTCACTTGTCAGCTGATCTACCTGTCTGATTATTTATGTGCTGTTGTTATTAGTGTGTGTTGTTGGATCAGCTGGTGATTGGATCAAATATGTGGCAGGGTTTTAACTTTTTGAAACTGAAGTCTCCACCTCTGGCAGACACACAGATTTCAGATTGAAGGTCTATACATTTTTTAGGTTTCATAAGCATGATACTAGCTCGACAAAGCAGAATCCAAACTAGCACAGAGATGAACAGAAACACACAAGCAAGCACAAGCAGATAAGCAGAACCACACAGGGCTAGAACAGGCCAGAAAAGACATGCAAGTACCAGAGTCTGGCAACGCGCACTGACTGTAAAGAGGACTGAGCTTTCCTTCTCCTCGACATGGTGCGTCTGCAACAAGTCAAAAAGGTTTTACAGTGAAATGCCTCAGAGTCCAAAGTGTCAGTGTGAACATAGACACACTCTGCAGGGTGTTGGAATTAGAGCTCTAATCGGGCCTTAAAAGTTCCGCCTGATGAGGCCCGAGCCTGACAGAATTCGGCCCGAGCCCAACCCAGACCTGGAACTTGACACTTTTTCTAAAGCCCAAACCCGTTTGTAGCCCGACATATTCAAATATGCGCATGCATACAGATGCATACAGGAGTCGCGAGTTGATTTCCAGAAATAATGCTTTTGCCTCTTTGCTAACCAGAGGACCATCACCCTCCCATTAGCGGGAATCAAAAGTGTGACGTTGTCGTTCTATTGCCCTGCCCGATTAGCATAGCTATCAGCAGAGCTCCTCTGGCGATCACCTACTGTTTTTTAAACTGCGTCCCAACGTCGGGTTTTCAGAGCACGTGGATTATTATAAATCAGGTACAACACCCTCAGTGCGTTGTGTGCTCTGAAATCCTCGCACATAAGAGTCTAAACCGGCGAAATTATTTAGCCGTATGAACACCAAACATTCCAGCCTCACAGATAAACCCAGTGACTTTTTTCGCAGAAAAGAGAGTGTTACGGGGGCAGAAGAAAGCCCTCACTAAGCAAACAATTATCTCAGCAAAGGCACACAAGCCTTCATGTGAGGTGGCATATTTAATTGCACAGACAAAAAAGCTACACATGATTGGGGAAACTTTAACAAAACCAGCAGCAATAGCGAGTCGGATTATGCACGGGGATAAACTGGCCGCGGAGCTGGAACAAGTGCTGCTCTCTGGGACTGTCTCCCGTCGCATCTCCCGCAATCTCCCAAAATTAAGCCTAATTAAACAGCGCCCATCCACCACATTGAGTTTTTTCTGCATACATAACTTTGTAACTGTTCCAGGTTACTTGCTTGTTCGTAATAATATTCGTAAAATGCTCAGCATTTTATATAAGTTATGATGAATGTTGCCCATTTGCTTTCGTATGTGAGTTTGGTAATAAAACACACTAGCTCAGAGATTGTCTTCAGTTTTGTTTTTGCAAAAAAAGTGGGTGCAGGGGCCGTGGGTCGTTAGCAGCCTAAAACTGGGGGCCGCGGTCTGAAAAGTTTGGGAAGCCCTGCTGCAGAGCAGGGGTGCCCACTACGTCGATCGCGATCAACCAGTAGATCTCGCAGGCCCTATGCAACCCTGTCTGACTCCCTCCAGTGCCAGTCATCATCACATTAAGATGGTAATAGATAATTACAAATGTATTGTAGTTGTGCTGAAAGGGATCATTACAAAGTAATACAAATATATGAAAGTTGTGCTGTAAAGATTCATGCATTGATGCATGTATTTTACTATGCTGCATATGTAATGCAACATGTATATCAATACACAAACTGCATAGATATGCATATGAAACATATACCGAGTGATTTATATTATTATTATTATTTTTGTTTGATGTGAATACAGTGACCTAGGTTGTGGACCGCGGTATCAGGGTTAAAAAAACATAGATGGAAACTGTCTCTCAAAAAAAAAAAAAAAAAAAAAAAAAAAAAAAATCATGTGTAAGTCACCTAATGTGAGTTCACAATTTGTTTTTAATTGAAATGCTGTTGTCTCAGCCTTTATCATTTTTGTTGTTTGGAATGTGTTTTAATGATAAAGGCTGAACCAAAAGTCCAAATTAGGGGTGTGAATGTTTTAGCCACAAAACGGTCCGATTCGATCTCGATTCACAGGCTATGATCCGATTCACGGATGATTAATAAAAAATAGTCACCAATTCGGTACGATTCGATCTGGTTTGGTTCGATTCGATACATATTGACAATTCCAAAGCCCTTTGTTACTAAGAAAAAGAGGAAAAAACTAAATGACATTTCAAAACAGCATTCTTTTGTTTATTTTGTATCCCAGAGAATAAAAACACAAAAACTGGTAACCAGATGCCTGCCTTAAGTTCACAATCTGCATGTACTCGAAATACAACACAAAACAAAAACCAATAAGGTTACCAGATATCAAAAATGAAAAAATGGACATTATTAAACAAGTAATTAAGTGCCATTCATTGGCAAAAATCTAAGTTATTAGTATTTCATTTGAGTGTTACCAACTGAAAAACAAGTACAACATATAACTTAAAGGAAGAGTCCACCATGTTTCCATAAAGAACTGTGTTTTTCTCTGTTCTGAGACGAGTTGATATGTACCTCTCAGGCCTTTATGCATGCTGCCAGGCAATGAGACACGCTGCGATAATTTGTTAGAATGTAGCATGGCATTGAGTGAAAAACAGGGCTGAAGTTAGAAGTGGCCACGGTCTTCCCTGTTTTCCCCATTTAAATACGCTTACCTGACTTGTTACATAACCCAAGTGTAGTTACTCAAAATGAAACTTGGCTTTTTTTGTATGTAGATAGAAAATGGCACTACAATTAAAGGCATAGTAACACCTTGGGAGCACTACGACAGCGCATTTATATCTTCAGTCCTATTTTTTTTCCTCTCCCCCCTCTGGAGGGAAAAATATTAGGAGTTAAGGTATCAATGAATCGACTGACCATGTTCATTACAAACACAGTTGCCCATGTAACTATAGTTTCTCTAAACTTAGAGGTTAGTTTGAAGAGAGTCGTATTATCTTCCGATTAGCAAACGAATTCAGCATGCTAGCAGACTAATACGCTTCCATGGTGGAGTATTTTCATATGCCTGCTAGAGGAAAACTTGCAGTCTGTCAAACTCAGAGTTGTAGGAGAGCTTGGTTTGACTGTTTCCATGATAATGCATTCAACTACTTGTGCTATGTGGTGCACAACTATCTCCTCAGACAATTAATTACATTCTTAAAACATGTTTACTTGGCTAACTTTAGCCAGCTAATCCTGTTGTCCTAACGTCACTCATAACATTTTATCTTATGAAACATTAGACATAAATGGGCTACTACTGCTGGAAACTCACAATAAATAGGAACACTAACCACAAACGTTTAGGATTTATCCAGTTTAATCCATAAATAAACACATATGCAAGCTTGCAATCAGTCATGTTCACTGCTCTGACACACCGAGTTTTTCCTTTGTTTACGTGGGGCTCTGTTGTAGTGGAGACACGTGGGTTGAGAGGACCACGCAAACAACATTTCCTGAGATCTTCCCTCTCCCTGAATTACCATCAGAACCTCCCCTAATGGAACACGGCTTATATTAACCCCGAACACACCTTACAAAATATGATTGCAATGCCACATGCCTTTTTGTGTATACATTTATATATGTATTTGTAATACACCAATGTACTTGAATATATTTGCTGCAAACCGATTTGGGGCTGTTCAGTTGGGCCGCATTGGTCACAGACCAATCCAAAACGGAGTATCGTTACACCAGTAGTCCAAATGCATAATTTTAGATTAAAAACAAGTTCACTTCTGGTTACCCCAGTTCATGGGTAACATTAAAAACACAAAATGACAAGAAATCGGACGTGTTAAGACAAGCTATGCTGAGTTCTACATCATTTTACATACAATAAACAGAGAGCATTCAGAACATTTTGAAGTTGGAAGTCACTTGGAAGTCATTGTTTTGTGTTCTCGATCACAGTGGACAAAAACGGGTGGAAGGAGTAAAATGTTTGATGATGTTTATCATACATTGATGTTACGGTGTATGCCTACAAATAGCTATGGTAATTCGGCATCATAATGTCTTTGTATTCTTTGCATGCGTTTACAATCCCACGTAAGCATCTCCCTGCAATATAGTAGCATGCACATGAACTTCATTTGCTCTTAAATGGTTGCACAAACAGCCAGCAACAATTCATCTGCGTGTCCCACCAGTTGTTTTGAAAAACTGGGTCATTGTACACGTGTGTGGCGTAATGTTACGCAGTGCCACTAGACTACGCCTCCTGAATCCCGCGTCAGATAGCAGAGGGCCAAACAAGCCTTCCATTCACATTGCTTTCCCGGGGTGTATCCGTTATTTTGACCCCGGTTAAATAACGGTTCTGCAATGTGAAAATGCCTACAGAAAGCACCTGCCCACCAGGAAGTACACATATGCCTAATAAGAGTCTCAAGACTTTTGACACAAAATAAGTCTACTTTACCAGACTAGTGTGAACCACTTATAAGGAACCCTAAGTGAAAGGAAAGGGAAAGATGAGCTCTTAGAGGAGCTGCAACAAGGTTCAGTCGATCCACAGACCATGCAAGCAGAATTATATAGAAGAGAAGGGCCAAAGAGACAAAACTAAGGTGGAGAAAAAGATTAAGCAGCCCTTTTAACTTCTATCTTCTGTCCTTTCAAGAGCACTGATTTAATTAAAAAGTGCTTATAAGCAGTGCTGGGTAACTGAGTCTGGCTGTGGTCTGTGGAGGACTTACTGGTGACTGGGAGCCCATGGCGGCCCCACAGAGTGTGGATCCCGTGAGGGGGACTCGATCAGGCTTCTGTGTGCCATGAAGGTTGTTACTGCTGCTGTTGTTGTTGCTGATGTGGTTGGTTGGGTGTAAGCAGTGACTGTCCCAGTGCTGAACAGTGATACGAGTGATGGTGGCTACACGTTCAGAGCTGCATTGGTCCATCTCACTGGATGCCATTACATTCAGGTTGCCTAGCGACCTTGCTAACCTTGAGCGTGGGAATGAGCTGGCAAGAACAAAGCATGCAGGTAGTTATCTAGTCTCAAACAATGGAGGCTCAGGTCAGAAAATATCACTTCCTACAACAGTGTATCTTAAGGTATATTATTGTTGTGCCTTGACCAGGGAATCCAACCTGATTTGGCCAGTAGATGTTAGTCGTTAGTTGTATTTATGAGTCTGGTCATCCAACAAACAGCCACAACACCTGAGACAAGTTTTATATCTAATTCAACTTCTCATACCACTGGTTTCACTAAGCTACATTAGCTGATTTATTCCATTCACAAAGTTCACTCACTCACATAAGCAATATACCTAAATGATTTAAATGTGACCCACACACAAAGATAATCTGCCTTCAGAGAGTAAAAGTGCAAAGCAAATATTTCTTTTAACTATTCACAAAACCATCACAACACCAGCTGATTTAGTAAATGCGCTAATGAGTAAAATTAACTGTGTTATGTTCATAGGTAGAACCAATACATGGCATGACTTTTTCTATATGAAGCTTATCGACACCAGAGTGACTAAAATGACGTGAATCATTCGAATATTCAATCTTGCATGCCCATTCAAAGAAGCCACAGGCTTGTAGCCAGTGGCTGTGTTGTGCTATGTCGTTATTCCCCAATCCAAAAAACTACATGAGGTACTCAAACATAAGAGGTTTCGGACAAGCAGAGTATAATCAATCAAATTGCACCGAAGAAAATAATTACACAAGGTAAGTTTATTAAATGGCAACAATATTTTGTGCAATAATAGTTAAGAAGAGTAACACACAAGAAGCTATGCTAGTAACTACCAACACTAGCTTAATGAATGGTATTAAAATGGGGGGACAAAGTAACTTGAGAAAGTAAAAGCCCTGCCCATGTATTTCTTTTGTCTGAGCTCTTAACGCAGGTGATGTCACTAATTAGCTCATTTACCTGGCTAAAGAGTTCAGCTAATTGGGATTAGCTGGTTCAGTAAATTGACTGGAACAAAATTGTGGCAGAACATATACTTTCTGAACCTGGGATGTCCATCTCTGGTATTTAGTGTGTAAATTGCTTTGTTTGAGAAAACAAAAATAGACTTTAAGATGAGCATGGAAGAACCATACTAACCTTCCAATAGCATTTGACCCTCCGAGGGACGTCCGACCCCTCTTCCTCACATCCTTTTGGGCTTTCTCCATTTGAGCACTGGACTGGAGAATTATTCTGTTTCACAACAAGATATAAACAACAGAACATGTGCACTTAGAAAACAGACAGGTTGTTGAAGAAACAGATGACAGGTTGAATCTGAAATGTTCACTCACTCACTATATGGTGCACTATTAGGGAACAAAACAATGTAACTCACACCCTAATATAGTGCACGAGTTACCATTCTGGACACAGCCTTAAATTTTGTGTCGGACACATGGAAAAGGGTGGCAAAAAGCCAGACCTTTTTGATTATTAAAGCTCAGAGGAGATTATTAACTGAAGTGGGTGGAAAACCAGAAACACTGAAAACTCACTGCCACAGCAAAACCCTGTTTAAATGTTTGAATATACAACCCCAATTCCCATTAAGTTGGGACGTTGTGTTAAATGTAAATAAAACAGAAACGCTAACCTTCTCAAATGATACAAACAATATATGTGTTTGAGAATAGTCCAAAGACAACATAGTCATTGAAACTGGATTTTTTTGTTGTTGTATGGGATATTTATGCTCATTTCAAATTTTTAGCCAGCAACGTGTCTCAAAAAAGTTGGGACGGTGTCAATAAAAGGCAGGAAAAGAGTAAGACTAAAGAAAATCAACGGAGGACACCTTTTTGATTTTGTATAAAAAGGGCTTTCTTTCTTGTCCTTGACATGATTTCAGCAGCCCAACTGGTAGGTGTCTTCTGCATCATGTTTTACTTTTTATTATGCTTAAAATGTGACAGATCTGGGCAGCACGCCAGCCATTTAGCCATTTGGTTGCCCTTATGATGGAGCCACACTGTTGGAGTTTTGTATAGAATGTAGTTTGACCTAATTATCTGGTAATATTTAAGGTTAACCCTCAAAATATAATATCTGAGTGCCATCTTGTGCAGTTGAAATTTTCTATATATATCATTCAGCATTAATTTTAACTCTGCAGATGAATAAGCACACCATAACCAACAACAATACCAATAAGGCTTTAGGGTTTTTATTAGAAGTCACCATGTTCAACCTACTACATTAACAAAAGAATAAGAGACGGACTGGGTAGATTTGGGGTGAGAGGCTGTGGTCTGACCGCCCTCAAACAGGTCTGTAATGACTTCCCTCAGGTGCTGTATTGAGACAGCTTTTAACACACTTCCATAAGTGGACAACAGGAAAACGTGAGAATTAAGGCATTAATGAGATGCGAAGTTAAAATGTGGGTTAATAATTGCTTTCTATCAGCAGACTGCATGTGTTGATGCGTAATATTAATGCAACATAATATTTCTATTCCTTTTTGAAGTAGATTTTTCCCCATCCTAAGGTACACTAAAATAGTCAAGGCCTTTCAAATGTCTGAAATCACTGCAGGTTTTCAAGCAACAAATGGCCTTGTTTGAAAATAGTTTGTGGAAGTAAGATCTACATGGACTCATCCATCAACCAAGCCCTTCCCATTATATTTATTTTCATGCCAAATCTGAATGGATGATACTGCAGGGCACTGAAATAGCCTTGTTTTGTCGCTGAAAACATCTACAGTCTATCTACAGTTTACCGTACAGCAAAGTTGTAAGCACACATAATGTTTCAGTTTAGAATGTGCAACTAAAATTTAAGACCTTCTTGCTTGGTAACCATAACTCACAAAGGTGGCGATCTCAGCTTCAGAAAGTAAAAACCTTGCCACAAATTTGATCCAACCATTTTATGAATCAGTTGATCACACAGTATTTACTCAACCAGCTGATCCAGTGTTTCCCACAGACAAAGTAGTATTGTGTGGTACTAGAGGCTCTGATGAGATGGTGATTGCGATGCTGCCGCCCTGAATTACAAAAAATAAATAAATAAATAAATAAATACATTTTCAGGCTTTTATTTCAAATACTGAACGCAAGACCCAGCTGTATTTTACTTTTTTAGGTAAAACAATATGCAAACTAGATGTACCGCATAGCGGTACATGGTATGACCGCCGCAGTGTATTGAAATGTGGGAACTGTTGGTATGATGAGTGTGTGGAAGAGCAGTGTTGTGAGGTGAGAATTTGTGTGGAAATGATTTCCTGGAAGTGGGCATGAATGTGGGTTTTGAATGAATGACATTGTGTGTGTTTGTATAGTGTGTAGGAGTGATTTCTGAAAGGAATAGGCAAAATGAGATTTTGTACAATTACAGCGGCTGCTATAGGCCCAATTTTATGGCATGTGCTGTGCTTTTAGAGGTCTTTGTGTTAATCGTGCATGAGATATTTTATGCAGTTCCTACCTTCTTAGTCCAAAATATTAGCAATTCAAAATCCCAATTTTTGCATTTACCCATATCACTAGGTGGCGCTATGCTTCAAGTGAGTGTTTATGGGCTGGGTTGATATGTCTCTGTAACACCGACATACTAACACAAAATCGTTGTCTTGGGCAAAATTGTTGACGAATAATTTAACAAAAACTGTTTTTTGACACCTAGCCTCGCCAATAAACATCCCCCCCATGACAAAATGTCACAAAATTTAGTACACATGAAAAGAAAGCTGTTTAGAGATGGCAGGTCAACGTTGACCAAATTTGAACAATTAAAAGCCAAGATATGGACTTTTGAAGAATTTTAAGCTACGTGGTAAATGTTCATTGACGTGTAACTTCGAAACGGTTTATCTCAAGATAAATCCTTTGATAACTTTTTGTCAGCATTGTCTGTAGATGACATATACCAAATTTGGTGAGATTCACATGACCGGCCTATGACGAGTTTGTTCAAATTAGTTTTCGCAATGTTAAAATTTCACGGAAATTGTTTTCGTTGGAAGTGGGCGTCGACCAGTGCTTTCAATGTGTGAGGGTCAATAGATTTCACGATTAAAAAAAAGTTGTTGTAAACATTAGCATTCTCTAGATAATAGGCAAAATGACATTTTCTAAAATTACAGCGCCCCCTATGGACCAAATTGTATGGCATGTGCTGTGATGTTAGAGGTCTTTGTGGTGATCATGCATGACATATTTTGTGCAGTTCCCATCTTCTCGGTCCAAGATATTAGCAACTCAAAATAGCAATTTTTGTATTTACCCTTATCACTAGGTGGCGCTATGCTTCAAGTGAGTGTTTATGGGTTGGGTCGATATGTCTCTGTAACACCGACATATGACAAAAATTTCATGTCATTGGGTGAAACGTTCATTGAGTTATTCAGCAAAAACATTTGCCGGTCTCCCCCTCTTTGACGGACCCTGGCAAAGCGGGGGGGGGGGGGGGGGGGGGGTGGCCCTTGGGGACCAAAAGCTTCTAGTCGCTCAAAAAATTCTAGGGCTACATGCCTACAAAGATTCATGTCCCCCGTACTTCCAGTGTCCCGGAAATCGTTGACGGAAAATCGGTGAAAAAAAAAAAAGAAAGCGGCGGTCATTATTAGTTGGGTAAATTTACACCCAACATAAACTTTAGCTCATTTTCAATATTTGTCTTCACAGACAAGGCTTTATCTGTTACCACTTTCAAGCCATAGCCTTTTAAAATTTAGATGTCATTAAAGACATTAAAACATTAAAAAAGACCCTGGTGCCTAGAAAGTTAAGTGTTTATGATTCACCAAAACTATTTCAATTATTCGGGTTAAAATAAAGATGCTGTATACACTTTTGTAATTTATAAAGTAGCCTAGGCCATCATAAAAAAGAAAAGCCAAAGCCATCATTGGATAAATGTCTTGCACAAAGGTAGCCCGAGCTTTCCAGGAGATAGCATCAATTAGGCATCCCTGTTAGTAACTGCTCATACATTGTATGTAGGTTAGTGGGAAATTCTTATTTATTGTAAATGTTAAGGTAGGTTATTATTAACTTTTGCATGAATGGTGAATCAGAACAAAATACGCTAATGCAATAAGGCAGGTTCCTCAAAACTGCTAGGTATCAACATTGTAACGCTTTGTTTTAAATGCAATGTCAGTTTTACGTAAGCCAATAAGGCCATGATTGAACTAAGGTTGATTGAAGCATGGCCTATACCTTTTAAAATAAGTGGGCCGGGAAGGATATCGGGTACATTATTTTAATAATAACTTGAGGTCCGTTTTACGCTTGGGTTGGTTGAAAATGTTGGGCCAGTGCACGTGTTTTATAAGTGCACCCCCAGTGGGTCCCCCACTGACATGTATGCACAGATGTTCGTGAAAATGCTCTCTGTGCGTGAAAAAGAGGTGGAATTATGGTGCACGGTTTTCATTCTGTGGCGCTGCACCACAGAATGATTTTTGAATGGTAAACATTGTGATCCTTATGAGCACACAAATCAGAAAGGTCAGATCACCAGATTAGCTAATTAGTGAAATCACCCATGTTAAGTGATAAAGCACAGGGAATTTATGGAAGGACTTTTACTTTCGGACTTCGGGATGTCTGCCTCTGCTACAACTATTGTAGTTATAAAAATGTATGATTACATTACTCTTATCCAGAGCGACTTACAGATATTTACAGGGTTTCAGTTATAGTCCCTGGAGCAATGTGGGGTTAGATGCCTTGCTCAAGGGCATCTCAACCATGGGTAGGGCGGGATTCAAACCGCCAACCTTCCGATTGCAAGACCAGCTCCCTAACAACTAGGCCACAGTTGCCCCGTAGTGATGGCAAATGATGGAAAAACTACTAGACCAAAGTTAACTGAAGCCATTACGTCATCACATCTGGGTTGGGGTAGTTGATTAGGGAAAAAGGAGATGAGTGTGGTGGGGGGCACACTTGGGGCCCGTCCACATGACAACGTTTTCAGGTCAAAACGGTAAAGTTTGTTTGCGTTTTGGTCTTTCGTCCACACGGCAGCGGCGTTTTGGGTGCCAGAAAACGATACTTTTTGAGAACGGGTTCCAAAGTGAGAAAGTCTGACAACGCCGCCGTTTCGTTGTCGTGTGGACAGTCAAAACGCAACCTTTTGAAAACGATGACGTTGTCTCCGCTTCACCTTGCGCTGCACATCTCATATAACAACTTCAAACTTTTACAAACTGGTTGCTGTCGAATAAATTGTGATTTGATTAGCTTGCAATGTAGGCTGGCTGTTGTGCAATTGTTTCTACTGCCATTAAACTGGCTGTATGGTAGGCTAGTAAGCTATAACAAAGACTTCTTGTTGGCGTTCATTACTCTTAATTAATTAAAGAGCAACTGGCGCTGCTTCCAACTGCCCTCAGTAACAACACGAATTGCTAAAATCAACATATGACATGTTTTAAGCAAATAATTGCGCAGTTGTCTCAAGTTTATTTGCAGCTCCTTCTATTTTTTCATTTTCTGCTCCGTATCGCTTAAGTGGGTCAATTTAACGATGTGACATCTCACAACAGCGGCAAACTTTTACAAACAGGTTGTTGTGGGATAATTTGGGGTATAAATGGTCTGCAGTGTAAGCTCTGTGTAATGCAACTGTTTCTACCTTCTGACATTGAACTACAAAATGTTTTTTGTAGCCTATACATCGCTAGTTCAGTCCAACAAACCCTTCTCATATGTTATGCTTATTAAATAGGGCAACTGTCGCTGCATCCGACCCACCTAAACAAGAACACACATTGCTAAAATCAACATACATTACATGTTTAAAGTGAATCACTGTGCTTCTGATCATGCCCCTCAAGCTGAGACAGCACACCTTCCGCAATGACAACGCAATGAAAACGTTCCCGTGTGGACGTAAATATTTAGTGCTCCGTTGTCGTGTGGACGCGACTTTTTTTTTAACCCGCAAAGAAAAAAATCCAGGAGCGTTGTCGTGTGGACGGGGACTTACAGCAACTCTCTGGCTCCTAAGGGTAGGGCTATTGGGGCAGGTGGGCTGGGTGAGTGAGTGAGTAAGTGAGTGAGTGAGTGAGAGAGTGGGGGGCTCACCTACACTCCTAAACCGTCTATACAGAATTGGCTGATGACAGGGGGCAAGCTGTACACAATCCACCACAGGACAAGGCTACAGAGCGAAGAGACTGCCATAGCTACCAGCCATCTAGACGGAGGGATATTTCCACACATCACAAAAACAATACAATGAAAGAGAGAGAGAGAAACAGACAAGAAGAAAGGGTAGGAGTTTCAGACAAAAAACAAACGTGAAAAAATTGCAAGGCAAAAAGAAAATGGAGCAAACCATGACAAGCCAACATTCAAACTTATATGAGTTACTACAGCAAACACAAAACAAACATGTCCATTAACTATAGAGCTCTTTAAAATGCCAATGAGAACTACAAAATAACAAAAAAATCTTTAGAATATAGTATTTGGATTTTTTTTTTTGTTGTTTTGGCAAGTAGGTTTGTAATAAGGTGATCATTTTTTTATTAATTATCCTGCATCACTCTGTCGGAGCTTTTTCTACAATAATGACCATCTCGTTGCCCTATACATAACAAGTAATCACTACACTTCAATGGTCTGTGAAATTGATCTTGACTGAAGATTACTTTAGCGGCATAGTTTACAGATCATTTTGATTATTGGCTTGTGGTGATTCAGACACAAATGTAAAGAAGCCTTGTGCTATGGAGGGTTAAATTGTGCACATGCAATGAAAAGAACAAACAGAGCACCATCATTCACAGACCAGCCATGTTAGGAATAGGTAACAAAACACCTAACTGCATAGTAAGTATATAGTACATGTAAAATACACAGTTTCAAACATCAGTTGGAAAGAACACGTACAAGAAAAATCAAGCAACAAAGAACTTTTAGTTTTAGTCAGGCAAATAAGAGATTTTGCTCCACACTTCTAAGCAAAAAAAATCCATCTATTTCTCTGTTACATTTTTTGGGGTCTTAACCAAAAGCTTTTCAATGCCTATGAAGACTGGACGATGTCTAAAGGGTACTAGACATCACTGAAATTCCTCATATACAGACAATGCATCATGTGGATAACAGGAGAAATATTCCAATTATAACTGGCTACAAAGTAACTGGGAACCTTGTTTGTTTTGCTTTAGGCAGGCATCATATTGTATTTCCCAGATGAATTTGCTTATGCTCACTGGAGGACAGCTGGATTTTATTATCCATTACATACAGGGGAGACACTTACTCAAGAAATACACCTAAATGATGTTCTCATGCCATCAAGTTACCATGCAAAAGAAGACCAACTGGTAAATCTTACATTTTCTTTTGCACATAAAATGTTCTTTTGTTTCTACTGATGTATGTTGCGGCTGTTCTTCTGACTGACCACAGGCTGCTAATTGGTGATGAAACTATAGTGTGATGTGGGCAGTGACTAACAACCTGTAGATTTATAGCCCTATAGCAAGAATGTCATCGGTATGGTGTAAGGCAACTAAAAATATGCAAATGATAGATGGTGCGTTTCATTTTTAGTGCATGACATGATCAAGCATTAGTTAAAGGGCGAGTTGCAGGTTAACCACCACTGTCGATTAGTAGGTACTTAAAGCACTCGAGATATGTATACATTTAAAAAATGTCTCTAAAATCTGTTTAAAGTCATTTATTGTCCTTTTTGTTTTTTAACGCAATAATGACGTCACGTTGGGGATGTTGAGAAGGTAGCCTCAGCAGAGAGGGGTTCTAATCTAGCAAATTGCTATACGATCTTTGCTAGAACTGCGACTAGCTAGGATGAGGAAGAGGTTGCAAGAACTATAAATAGTATTTATGTTGGCCTGCAGCCAACATAGTTTTGAACCTGTTAGATGTGAATGTCTAAATGAGCTATTGCCAAGAACTAATGGTCATCAAAGGCAATTAAATTCGTAATAAGAGAATGAGTGGAGAGTTGGTGAAGCCTCCTGGTAAGTTATCATGTAGCAACGCAGCAATAAACGCTGGACCTAGTGTACGATCAGCAGTGCATACAATAAAATGTTTTACTGACTGAGTAAAACGTTCTCTTTATATCTAGTGACAGTGGTTATGTTGTTAGTTCAGATAAGTGCCGGTATACTCTACTTGGAAGATCTGATTAGTTGTTTCACTTTGCAATGACAGCCTATTAGCAACAACATCTTCATCTAGTAGAGTTTAGTTAAATGTTGCAAACTTTGCCGGCACCAAATAGGCTGTTCACATCTTCACAATGTTTTTTCAGTATGATTAATTTCGTAAGTTTATTTATATAGCACGTTTCATACACTCCATCACTATCATCAACACCTCTTACCAACAACGAGTGAATAAGCGTCCGTGTTGCTGTGTTTCGCACCCTATGGAAACTGCTGTGGGAAGCTTGTGTTGTAGGAAAGTGAGTGCGTTTTGGTCGCTGGTCGAGTCATGGACCCTGTGCCCTGTTAGATTTGTGTTTTTACAGCCAGCATAAACTCAATAGTTGACCATTTAATATGAATCCTACCAACCCACCTGCCTATAAAAATGTGTATCTAGCTATCTGGCTAACTATCTACACCAGGGGTGCTCACTACGTCGATCGCGATCTACCAGTCGATCGCGATCTACCAGTCGATCGCGAAGGCAGTGCTGTTAGGTTTTGTTAGGTTAGCTATCATAACAACTAGAACGGCTACTGGAAAACTGCAGCAAAGAAGGAGTCCTAGCTAGTTCGCTAACTTGTATCTAGCCAATACTGTTCATAAAAACTATGACAGTGATGTCCCCGTAAAAAAAAGCGAACTGAGAAATGTGAAGGAAAATAAAAATGCCGTTTACAGGGCAGCAGTCACTTCATTATGCAGAAAATGCATGAAAGAGATCGTTGATGTCGCAACCAAAATAGCCTGTTGTATTCGAGCGAGGTCTGTGCGTGCACAGTTGGAGAAGGCTTACTAACTATTCTGACCACTTGCTACACACCGACGTGAGATGGCTTAGTAGGGGGAAATTCTTGCAGAGATTTCGACAGCTCTGTCCGTTGATTAAGGAGTTTCTTCCTGTCACTAAACATGCGGAACACACTGGCTGCTAGACTTGGCGTTTGTAACCGATCTTACTAACATGTTGAACGAACTTAATTTGGAGCTGCAAGGAAAAGACAAAAGCGTAGGCGACATGAGACATGATCAGCTCAGCTAATGCATTCAAACGAAAAATAAAATTGCTGTCCTCAAAGTTGCAGCGCTATGATTTAGGAAACTTCCGAAACCTCGCATCGGAGCTGGATAAAGCAGAGTGGGCGTGTTCGCAAATTGTCAGTGTGCGCGCTACACACAGCAGCTCCGGACTATGCAACCCTGTCTGACTCCCTCCAGTGCAGGTCATCATCAGATTAATTAAGTCCTTGCAATAGATAATTACAAATGTATTAGAGGTTCATTCGAAAGTAATACAAATGTATTATTATAATTGTGCTGTAAACGTTCATTATATCATAATACAATTGCATTAAAGTTGTGCTGTGAAGGTTTATGCATGGATGCATGTATTTTAACTATGTTGCATGTGTAATGCAACATGTATATCAATAAACAAACTGCATAAAGGTACATATGAAACGCATACTGAGTGATTTAGACCTCAGTAGATCCTCAGTAGATCGTGGCGACATGGCCGTTTTAAAAGTAGCTTGCGAGCCAAAAATTAGTGAGCACCCCTGATCTACACTATGCTATCTAGCGATCTCTTATCGCCCTCCCTCTCTCTCTCTATATATATATATATGTATCTGTCTATCTAGGCTATCTTTCTATCTGTATATCTATCTACATATATATATATGGATTTATCTATGTATCTATCTACTGCTGCTAAATAGCTGGTTTGTCTCTTGCTCTCGTCTGTCTCTATTGCTTTCAGTCTGTCATCTACAGGTCGTCTCCCCAAGGTGACGTCACGGAATGTTTTGAGGGGCTGGGAATTGCAGCACTTTTTCGTATTATATTCTGTTTTGTGATATCCATCAAAATCAAATACAATGGATAACAGTTTAAATGTGTATTACCAACAAGAAAGTGGTGTAAATTTGTTATTTATTGAACCCTGCAACACACCCTTTAATGTAAAACCCCAGTGATGCTGAGGTGGGGGCCAATGGGGCCCCTAATCAAAATCTGCTTGGTGCTCAATAGCGGGGTTCCCATTAACGGGCCAAACCCGAGCCGACACGGGTGTACCGGTGCTAAGTGGTTTCACACCTTCAGGGGGAGGTGCTAACACGGGCCTACAGGGCCTGTCCTGGGTGCTAGTAGCCCGCGATTTCTGGCCCAACTAAAACAATGGTCCTACAGGGGCTAAAGGGGGTCTAGAGGCGGTGTCAAGGTCGGGGCGGCGTCAACATTTGGAAGCAAAATAAAGCGAAGATGGCATGAGTATTATCTGCACCTGTATTACCGTTGTTACTGAAGAATATGAAAAAGATGTATCACCAGTTCTGGTCAGCTGAATATATCCGTGCTCTCTCCGTGGTCTGGGCAGAAGACGACATGAATTAAAAAAAAAACACGAGGTTTGCAGAAACGAGGAAGTTGGACATTCAGCGAACAACAGCCCGGCAAATAAAAAACTATGGATATAAAGACATGGTATAACAAACCAATCCCCCTTCCCCACATAAAATAAATCTGAATTGCTTTTACTCAAGCGAGCTTAATCCTACATTTTATATGTCTCGTGGCTGGTGGTGAATGCTTGGCTGGTAACATTTCAATTGCCCACCGTGATGCGGTGGATTAAATGACTCCTTGTCAAATTAATTGGAGGAAACAAATGAGTAGGCATATAACATTGCCTTGTGTCATTTTCGGCTACTTTTTAAATGCAGTTTCGCAGTGCTGAAGTGTGCAGCTGCCGACATAAGATCCCAACTTGCCAGTGTCTCTCCTTTATGCCTTGTGCATGGTAACGTGGTTCTCCGCGGTGACTTCGCAGTTAACTGTTCTAAACGTGTGTGTCAAGCCAATAGGTCAAAATCACTTGTTTTTCTATTAAATTGATATATATTTTCCATTTCCGACCGTTTGGGCTGACGGTGGTGGTACTGTTGGTTTAAAAAAAGACTTTTCTTCCTTTAGCGTTGCCATCGGTAAACAAAAGTAATGCAATAGGCTATTGACCTTATTCTGACACTCCAATTTTCAAAGTTGCTCGTCTTCCGCGATTGTAACATTACTTCCGGTCGGTTTGCTACAGCAAGTCAGCTACGTTGGAAAACCTTGCAAATAAAGATGGATAGCTTACTCAGAAAGACACCTAAAAAGATTGGATGGAGAGATTGTGCCTCGTCACTCGAGGTTAATGAACTCCACTGGGTGGCTGGATAGCATGCATAGCATGCAGCGGTGGGCTGAGGCAAGGGGCAATTTGTCAAAAAATAAATAAACATGTGTGTGCAGAAAGGGATTTTTTTTTTTATTCATGGAAATGGCCATTGTATTTTTAACTTCCCTAACTATGCAGACGTTGCTTAGGATACTATTTTTCCAGCAGCATCTTACGTTTTGCTTCTGCAAGCCACCAATACAATAATTTCACCTTAGGCAATGCTGATTAAGATGCTAGACAACACACACGCATACAACTGCACTTGACTGAGCCGCCTGCACTGACAGCAAGCCACTGACGACGCAGCTATCTCCGCTTCACGTGAGCCAAGTTCTTACACGAAAATGTTACAATGTTTAATGTTGTGTTTGGTGATGTTCAGAAACATTAAATGTAGAAGCGCGGAGCAGTAGGGAGATTTGAGGAAAAAAAACGAACGAACAGAAATGGGTTGTTTCTTTATTAATAAAACGTCCATTGTAATTTTTACTTCCCTAACTGCAGACCACGTTGCTTAAGCTACTGTTTTCCTAGCAACATCTCACGTTTAGCTTCTGCAAGCCACCAATAGATTAATTTCACTTTAGGTAATGCATAGCAGCCTGTCGCGCTGTTTCATAGCTACACCTGCACTTGACTGACCCGTCTGCGCCGACAGCAAGTCACTGACGACCCAGCTCTCTACATTTGGCAAAGCGCACGGATTCACTGCACTCTCCCAACATCATAATTTCCTGTGCTATCATTCTCATTTGTTAATCTAGTTGTTCTGTGTGCTGATCCTGTGGAATACGATGTTATTTTGCTCTAAGGCGTTGTATATTTAGTTCGGTCCCGGTTTGCCTATCCTCTGGCTGAGCCAAGTTCCCACACTAAAATGTTACAATGTTTTATATCGTGTTTGGTGACGTTCAGAAATATTACATTTAGAAGCATGGAGCAGTAGTCTAATTGCATAGCTTACTCCGATACTAGATGTATGGACCGGTATTTTAGATCGTTAGATTTCAAGTAACATCAGCTGAGTTGCATCCATAGACAGTAGAAGGTTGCATTAGGGCGCATAGTACCAGGAAATAGCGTTACAATACGGAAGCGCGTCACGCCGCCCATGGTCGGTTCCAGAATAAGGTCAATAGATGACCTAGCTCATATTTGGCTGATAAAAATTGCAAGTTGTTGATTAAAATTAACTGTTTCGGTCATTGTTATACCCTAAAGTAGCAGTAAATTGTGTCATTTGCCTACGTTTTGTTGGCAGCATTGTGTGGAAATATCCGAATGTGAGACGCATTCCCTAACAAGCATTTGAAGCTCCGTGGCCGTCGGTCTTGTTCCATTAAAACAGTGGTTCCCAAAGTCGGGGGCGTGACCCCAAGTGGGGTCGCGGGGGTGGTGGCGTGGGGCCGCGAGATGTATGCCTGTTTGCTAACCAAAGTAGCTCAATCAAACTTAGCAAAATACGAAATGATGGTTATTATCAACTAAAGAATTTTTGCGCGGGAAGTACGTTCGTTCAGAATGCTGCTCCCTCATCACAGATGGGCTATTAACACTTTCCCCCGGCAGAAGGCCATTACCGGGCATTAAATGTGTTACCTGTTGTTGTTCTATGCCTTGCCCAATTAGCAGAGCTATCAGCAGACCCTCATCTTGCGATCACGTACTGTTTAAATCTGCGTCCCAATGTCGGGTTTTCACAACAGTGTACGGAGGAGGAATCTATGTTCCAGGCATCACTCGCGGATCCACTGCACTGTACAATGTCTCAAAAGAGAAATTCAGCATTTTTTCAGTCTCCCAATCCTAAAAGCCTGAAGACTAGCGAGACAACTAAAGACAGCGGGACAGAGGAGCCAGAGGAGAGACGTGCTGACACAGGGGGGTCAGCGGAGAACGCAGAGCGCACCTGCAGAGAAGGTAAAAGAGGACGTTGCCAAACCCTTCGGCCCCAAACGGAGCTGCCCTCTTGCAGAACCAGAAAATACAGAGAGGAATTCATTAATTATGGCTTCACCTGCATCGTTATAAATCAGGTACAGTACCCTCAGTGCGTTGTATGCTCTGAAGTCCTCACACATGAGAGTCTTAAACCGGCGAAATTGCAGAGGCACATGAACACCAAACATGCCAGCGTCACAGATAAAACTGCTCAGCATTTTATAGAAGTTACGATGGGATGCTACCCATTTGTTCTCACTTGTTTCACTTGTTAAATTTTTTAATAAAATACTCCGACTTGATCAGAGGTTGTGTTCCGTTTTGTTTTCACTCTACTGCTCTGTGTGCGATAAAAATAGCAACGTTCTGAAAGACGGAGGGAGGGAAAGAGGTAGCGCGATAGCGCGTGCAGGTGCGCTTACGACAGAGTGGTTGCAGGGGTCGCGGGTCATAAGCAGCCTAAGGGGTCGCCGACTGAAAAGTTTGGGAACCCCTGCATTAAAACATAGGGACGGTGTATTTTTGCTTTATAGCCGATAGTAAAATATAGAAATATATTTGAACATGAACAACAAGGAGGATGGCGTCTATTATCCTCCAAAGAAGTATTTTCAGTCAGAGATATCGGCAGTAGTTATAATCGTCTTCTACTTTCTTCTACTGATGCTACTGAATTGCCCGCCTATCCTGCTTGAAAATGGGCTGTATCAGTGACGTTTTCGCAAATGAGGGCGTAACCCAGAGGGTCTAGTAGCCAGGGAGTGTGAACACAACAGCTCTCAGGTCATGAGACTAGGGCCCTGGGTCTACAAGCACCAAGGGTGGCCCCTAAAGGCCCGGGCCGGCCCGGTCCCGGAATGGGAATGCGGCTAATAATGGCTTGGGCTGACCCTGGTGTGGTGAATACAGGTACTTTTATGAATTGTAATATACATGCCTGAAGAGTTGGGCTGATTTGAATCAGCTGATTTAGTGAATGAGTGGAACAAATATGTGGTACTGGATTGTAGCTTCTGATTCCAGGTTGCCTATTACTAAGATATAGATGTCCCTAGCTTAAGTAGTCTGTGCCCAAGAGGCCTGCTGATAGGTGAGTAAACTGCAGAGGACACTTCTTGTCACTTAACGTGTGAATCAGGAACACAGCCCAGAATTAAAAAAAAAAAAAAACTTACGGTCTATTCCTACTAGCAGAATGGAATGTGACAACAAAATTGTTTGAGACCCATTATGTTAGTTTTGAAATTGTTCTGAGATATTACTGCAATTCTAATATTACTGCAGCCCAAGTTAAATCACTCATCGGTAGAATGACTGAGAATGGTACTGAATGGTCTTGTCTATAGTATGTTATGTAGGGTTGCTACCCTGACTAGGTGTGAGGGTGTGAGTGAAATGCCGAGGACACTTACGATAGGGAACCAGTGGACGCTCTGGCCTGCCTCCTGCTTTTCAGTGCCCGGAGTTTGTCGCCTTGCGTGATGGCACTGCTCTCGTCCTCATCATCGTACTGAGTCAAAGTTAGGGAGGATCATCAACACAGTCAAACACAAATGAATGAAAGGGCTCTTTCATTGCTTATATTCTTGCAGCTGCAAAGACCATTTACAACTATCTCTGTCTTACTTGTTCCACCCTTCATCCATGTCACAAAATTAAAGAAAAATGATGCAGTGACACCTTGAAAATCTCTTTATCACTATTTCTCGTCAACCTCATTCCCTTTTCCTCAGTTGACTCACCAGCTTTGAGCCAGCTTTTCTACTCGGCCTGCTCTTTTTGCAGTCATTGATGGAGATGTCGTCCACACCGGACAGGATTCCTGTGACAGTAGCCATCTTGTTTGAGCCGTTCTCCTGCTCGCTCAGCTTCTCACGGTAGAGATCGCCCTCCATCCACAAGGTCTTTTGCTTCCTGTTTGGTGTGACCGCACAGAAATAACTTACTCACAGGTGAAAGAGAAGTCATCACAAAAACATTACACAGCTATGTGAATCACAAAAAAAACATTTTAGCCACAATCTGTCTTGAAAATGTTCTGATTAGTTTTTTCCCCTAATAATGCCCTAACCATAATAACAACGCCTTTACTACTATAGCAACTACAGCCCGTTCTTACAGGATTTTATGCCCATTCTTGAGCAATTTCATGGAGGGGTACAACTTACACAGCTTATACAGACAGACTGCTATTGCAGTGTGGGTTGCTAAAACTTCGTGTGGTAAAAAAAAAAAATGTGTGAAACACAAATACAGAAGACACTGTAAAGAATAGAAGCATGAGGGACTCTTCCAAAACAAATAAAAATGTTACAACCCCAATTTCGATGAAGTTGGTACATTGTGTTAAATGTAAATAAAAAAGAAATGCTATAATTCTCAAATCATACAAGCAATATACATGTTTGAGAATAGTCCAAGGACAACATATCAGTTATTGAAACTGCATGTTTTTTGTTGTTGTATGGGATATATATGCTCATTTCAAATTTTAGGCCAGCAACGTGTCTCAAAAAAGTTGGGACGGTGTCAACAAAAGGCAGGAAAAGTTGAGTAAGACTAAAGAAAAAACAACGGAGGACACTTCACAATTAATTATGTTAACTGACAAGATAATTTTGTATAAAAAAGGGGTTTCTTTCTTGTCCTTGACATGATTTCTGGTAGGTGTCTTCTTCATCATGTTTTCCTTTTTACTATGCTTAAAACATGACAGATCTGGACAGCTCGCCGGGCATTTCAGCATCTGGTTGCCCTTATGATAGGGCCACACTGTTGGATTTTTGTATAGAATGTAGTTTGACCTCATTATCTGGTAATATTTAAGGTCTACCATCAAAATATTATGTGTGTGTGCCATCTTGTGTTGTTCAAAACTTCATTCAGCATTAATTTTAACTCTCTAGATGAATAAGCACACCATAACCAAGGCACTACTGACCCCCCGCCATACCATCATAGATGCTGTCTTTTGAACTTACCGCTAACACAAGAAGGATGATTTGTCTCCTCTGTAGCTTGGAAGATGCAAGACTCCATTATTTCAAAATGAATGACAAATTTTCAACTTTTGTAATTTGAGATGGACCCAGACGACATGGAAAACTGTCCTGTGTTACAAATTTGTCATTCATTTTAACAATTTACAATACAATTAGTATAACAAATTGTATTTGATTATGACGGCTATTAACTTGTTTATTAGTTTGTTAGTAATAGATGGGTGTTTTCAATGCATGAGGTTCAATGGACTTTGGGTAAAAAACTAGGTAAAACCACCACATGGTATTCCTTTTTGGCTACCGTACATAATAAGGATATTAATTATTGAATGTTCAATGCCTTACAGTGTTGATGGGCCCCACGTTCACACATTTTTTAAATGGTTATGCTGTGCAAGTCTAACTGGTGGATTTTGACCACTAGAGGAGCTCCTGAGTAAACTGAAGTTTGATGCACATTCAAAGAACGCTGTGTACAATTTGCATGTTAAAATTGACCAAATTCAGTCAATTAGAGGCCAAAATATGAACTGTCAAAACAATTAAGCTACATCTTTAATTTTGATTGACATGTTACTTTGAAATCGTTCATGTCAACATAAATCCATTGATAACTTTCTGTCAGCATTGTCTGCAGAGGACAGCAAATTTAGTATTCACATGACCGTACAATAACGAGCCACCATTGGTCATATTTTATGGTACTTACCGTTCCAAACCAAAAAAAAGGGAAAAATAAATAAATAAATAAAAAATCGGACAAAAGCAATATGACTGCCAACACTAGCTCCACTAGTGGCAGTCATAATAAAGAATGAACTGGGAAGAATCAGAGCATCAGAGACTTACTCTTCTACAAAATTCTGCTGTGGTCCTATGACTGATCCAGGCCTGCAGATGCGGATCCACGCAATGGCCTCAGCAGCTGTCAGTTTAAAATGCTTCATCAAGTAGCAACCAATCAGTGTCCCTGTACGACCAAGGCCAGCTATGAAGGGTGAGGCAAATACATGAGTTAGTTGCCTAGATGAGACACCTTTTTAAATTTAACCTACATTACAGAACTGCACACCAATCCAACTATATCATTGTGGCATTTCAGGCCACTTCAACAAGCCTTTTTTAGGAAAGATGTTTCTTAGGAATATATTTGGGTATGCAAACTTTTTTCCCTTGTTCTCAATGTACTCGTGTGGTCCAGCACCCTGAATTTTAAGTTCCTGGACCTTTTTACTTTCTTTATATATATATATTTATCTTTACAGTGTAATGGAATGTACATATGCCATTCAGATTTTGATGTCAGTATTACTGTATGGAATATATATTTACCTTTACAGTGAACAGCAACTGCTCCCTTGGCATTCTCACAGATGTGTAGGAACTTGGCCACAATGGCATCGGTTGGTGTACTACCGTCCACGAAGAACAGGTCGTGGTGTTCAAAGCCCATGTCTGTGAATCGTTTGGCATCGTACATCTTCTTGTTGAGTCGGATCACAGTAGTGAGGTTGTGTTTCCTAAAGTACGGAAAGTAGGCCTCGGGTGCATGTAGAGGGTAGCCTTCAGAAAATGTGTGAGAATACATGAGGCAATGGTTTGAGCAACGTTGCCAAGCAACAACATAATAGGCTCCTAGTGTTCTAATGGTATATGCTTAAATGCGTTGCCTATTATCAGTCGGACAATTCGCAAATGCATCTTATAGTAACACTGCCTGGCAACATTGCTCCAAAAGCTAAAGTGTATCATTATTTCGAAATTTTTATTTGCAGTAAATCTCTTCCATGCAACACCTTCAACAATGGCTGAATCCTGCCGTGACAACTGTGCCCTACTTGTATTATGCCGCAGTACTGTACTACCTTGCCTAAAGACTGAATCAAACATACCATTCTCGATTTTGCTCTTTGGGTGAGGTCCGCTGAAAGCAAGAAACTTCCCAGGAATGATCCAGTTGAAGTCTCCATTCTCTGCTCTCTGAGGAATGGGAATGACAGCAAGAGTTTGATGAGTTATGCTTCACACGTAGAGTGAAATATGTGATAGATGTAAGGTATTGATCTTAATATAAGCCATCAAAACATGAAAGCTACTCTGGCTGAAAAGTCACTGTTCTCAACATGTAAAAAGATGTGGATCTGGCTTTTGTCTCAAATCTTAAATTAAATGTTGCTTTAAACACAGAAGTTTAGAAGAGAAGCTGTGGAGGAGTCTCCACATAACATAACATAACTCGTCTTTGCGTTGTTGTGACACTGCATCAACAGGGCATTGCGTCATTACGTCACTGTGTCATTATGTCATTGCGTTATTGTGTTCTTCTGCTGTGGCGCCACTGGACTGCAAGAAATGTCTTGTGTTTTTCTTGCCAAACTGTGAAGCACTTTAAGCTGCATCTTGTATGAATTGTGATTATTATTATTATTATTAATAAATTACCTTTAAACTCCACTGTATAATTACTTGTGTTTAGTTAATGGTTTTTGGAGTATTTTATTTTATCATTTACAAAATATACATAGCGAAACATGGCCAACACTCAAAAATCCAAAGATGAAAAAAGGCGAACACTGAGCAACAAGGTGGTGTGGGAATAAAATTTATGTCATTCATATCCCAGGTATAATCCATAATGTTGTAATCATACTAATGAGTGTAATGATGGGTATAATGAGTCTAACTTGTATTCTGTGTAACTTGTGTGCCTTACTTTACGAACATAGGGGTGTGTAACCATTTTCTCTGTGACACTGTCTGGGTCAGATAGAGGCCTCCGCTGAGGCCTTGCTGATGTAATGTTCTTTTCTGTCATGTGCGCAAGCACATAGGGGAGGGGGATGATTTGCAGGGACATCTGTGTTGAGTCTTAAGCTAGGTGTATACTCGCCGCATGCAGAAGTGCGCGCGCAAACGTGACGTCACAGCGCCGCACGCCCATACATACTTCATTCGACACACACGGCAATCTTCTCCTCGTCAGAGGTGTCAAATGCCTCAGTAGTTCGGGAGCCTTGCGTGTCAGAGGAGTGAAACATGACTGAATTGCAGGTTTACATCATGATTTGGGAATTAAACTGGATAAATCCGAAAAGGTTTGAGTCAGTGTGTATATTTACAGTGTTTTCAGCTTTATACGACCTTATGAATGATGATAGGATAAGGCAAAAAGTTAGCTTAATAAACGAACTGCAGGTTTGCACCTAAGTTGGTTTGTGGATAAAACTGAACAAAATCCTAAAAGTTTTTAGTCAGTGTTTGTATTTCTTCTGAGTTTCCAGTAATATTAGCTGATTTGTAGCAATGGAAAATACATGTTTAGGCTGGGAGTTACTAGGCTAAAGTTAGCTGAAACCAGACTAGCCATTGCCTATGGTTTTCAATGGGGCTGCCGCGCGCAAGTTACAAAAAATCGGAGGTGCGCGCACGGCAAACCTGCGCTTGAGAACGCCGTGCCAGATGTGCACTGACGTCATTTTGACGTCACTTTTGCGCGCTCACCACTGCGCGCGGCGAGTATATCCAGGCCTTTACTAGTCGCCTGGTTCTGCCATCTCTTTGAGATAAGGTGTGTCCCTGGGGATTAGGAGAGGCTGAAGTGGCGCCTCACGTACAATTTAAAGGGGTCAGGTCAACCTAGGGAGAAGCAACACAGATGTTGGTCACAAGGGCTGTCTTTTGGGTGTTGACTTACCAAACATGTGAATTGATTGATGTGCCACGTGTAATGTGGTTGTATGGATCTCTGAAGGTATAAGAATGGATGTTCTTGTGTGTAAGATCAGACTACGCCTGTTTGCTACACGACGTGAGTCTCCGGTGCCGAAATAAAGCTCTCTGAAACTTCTTAACCATCAACTGATTCTGCCTGAGTTTGTTGATACCAAAACTTTGGACCACATTTTGGGGGCTCGTCCGGGATCCGAGCTTTCCAGAGCAACGCGCAGCAGCACCATCGACGGCTAAGGCCTGCGAGGCCCAGGGGGTCGTCAGACGACTTGGCCTGAAACCGGAGGCAGGGAAGCCAAATTTAGATTCACATCCCGCCTGCTGTGACCAGCCACCTGGCTGCCACGTGGGGTTGCTGCGTGTGCCTGAAGCATCGGGGACCGGAGCCAAATTAGGCAGAGTCGGTGGTGAGTAAGAATTTTGTATAATTTGTTTAGCCGCTGGTCTTACCCAGACAGCGTGCGTGGGGCAGAGAGCGACTGCAGTAATTGTGTTATGCATGCAGGGTGATCTCGCAAATCACGGTGATTAAGGCTGAAATCACAGAGAAAGGAGTAGAGCTCGTGTTTGTCGTTTGTTTTTCGTTGGGGTTTATGTGTCTGTTTCTAAATACGTGGGAAGGTGCCATTGAACAATAAAAGAAAATACAGTACAGAGATTTTGATTAATAATATAAATATATAGTAATTGTTGCATGTGCTATATGTTTCCCTGTGTGTGATTGCTGAGTTTCATAATAAACTAGATGTATGACCGCCGCAGTGTATTGAAATGTGGGAACTGTTGGTATGATGAGTGTGTGGTAGAGCAGTGTTGTGAGGTGAGAATTTGTGTGGAAATGATTTTCTGGAAGTGGGCATGAATGTGGGTTTTGAATGAATGACATTGTGTGTGTTTGTATAGTGTGTAGGAGTGATTTGTGAAAGGAATAGGCAAAATGAGATTTTGTACAAATACAACACCCCCTATGGACCAAATTGTATGGCACGTGCTGTGGTGTTAGAGGTCTTTGTGGTGATCGTGCATGACATATTTTGTGAAATTCCCACTTTCTCAGTCCAAGATATTAGCAACTTAAAATCACAATTTTTGCATTTACCCTTATCACTAGGTGGCGCTATGCTTCAAGTGAGTGTTTATGGGCTGGGCCGATACGCCTCTGTAACACTGACATACTAACACAAAATCGTTGTCTTGGGCAAAATTGTTGACGAATTATTTAAGAAAAACTGTTTTTTGACACCTAGCTTCGCCAATAAACATCGCCCCCTATGACGAAATGTCACAAAATTGAGTACACATGAAAAGAAAGCTGTTTAGAGATGGCATGTCAACTTTGACCAAATTTGAGCAATTAAAAGCCAAGATATGGACTTTTGAAGAATTTTAAGCTACGTGTTAAATGTTCATTGACGTGTAACTTCGAAACGGTTTATCTCAAGATAAATCCTTTGATAACTTTTTGTCAGCATTGTCTGTAGATGAAATATACCAAATTTGGTGAGATTCACATGAACGGCCTATGACGAGTTCGTTCAGATTCGTTTTCGCAATGTTAAAATTTCACGGAAATTGTTTTCATTGGAAGTGGGCGTCGACCAGTGCTTTCAATGCGTGAGGTTCAATAGATTTCACGATAAAAAAAAAGTTGTTGTAAACATTAGCATTCTCTAGATAATAGGCAAAATGACATTTTCTACAATTACAGCGCCCCCTATGGACCAAATTGTATGGCATGTGCTGTGATGTTAGAGGTCTTTGTGGTGATCGTGCATGACGTATTTTGTGCAGTTCCCACCTTCTCGGTCCAAGATATTAGCAACTATTTACTTGGTTATAGATAGTGTAGGGGTAGGTGTAATAGCTATAGTTTCTCCCTAAGGTGCTCTTCCTACGTGTTCTTTGTAAACTTATGGCCTGTGTCGATACGTCTCTGTAACACCGACATATCACAAAAATTTCTTGTCGTTGGGTGAAACGTTCATTGAGTTATTCAGCAGAAACTTTTGCCGGTCTCCCCCTCTTTGACGGACACTGGCACAGTGGGGGGGTGGTCCTTGGGGGCCAAAAGCTTCTATTCGCTGAAGAAGTTCTAGGGCTACATGCCTACAAAGATTCATGTCCCCCTGACTTCCAGTGTCCCGGAAACCGTTGACGGAAAATTGCTGGGGAAAAAAAAAAAGAAAAAAGTCGCGGCAACACTATAATGACCGCTTTCGCTAGCTTCGCTAGCGGCGGTCATAATGACTGGTTGAGTGTGCACTAATCTTTATTTGTGTGTTCTTTCAAACCAGAGGGGAGTTTCTATTTTTCCTTGTCTTTTCCCTTCCTGTCATAGGGTAGGAAAACCTAGACCCCGCTAAAAAAAAAAAGGGGTGAGCGATTGGCGATTGAGACATTTGTTTATTCTTTTTCCCTTTTACTTTCACATAGGTTTTAAGTGTTTTTTTTTTCTTCTTTCTTTTGTTTTGAGTGCCACCGAGAAATAAAAATGGGGTCTAAACCAAGCAAAAACATAGTTATACCTGAAGGGGTTAACTCCCCGGGTTGTTTAAAAATAATGTTTAATAAATACGGCGCTGAGGCCGTGGACCTTGAATTACCAAGAAAGTGGAATCGCTGGACTAACGGTAAATTCCCTCTAACCGGAACCCTCAGTCCCTCATGCTTGATAGAATGCCGAGAGATATGGACCACAGTGGCTAATATGGTAAACAGTGGCACTAACAATGAACAATGTTAGCAGCTGAAATGGGAAAACAGCGTGAGCATCTCAGGGAGAATATGACCACACTCATTCAGTCATCTCTAGCACCTATCCTATCCATAACAACTAGTTTTCAAGAGACGGTGGATACACTTGGTCAGCATGTTACATCTGTAGAAATGATGGCAGGTGAGAACTTTGAAGCCCTGTTCAAAGCAGAGAAAGCAATCTCTGACCTCCAAACCCTGAATGCTATGCTGGTTGACCATGTTGATGACTTGGAAAATCACGCCAGAAGAGCCAATTGTCGTATTGTCAATGTGCGAGAAGGGAGTGAAACGATGGGTGGGGCATTAGTGTCCGTGCTACACTGGGCAAAATAGACTAGAATCCGGAGATATTTTGACTGGATATGTTTTATGACATGCAGCATATCCGGACCAGGTTTTGACCATATCCTGATTTTTTAAGAATCCGTGAAGATATTGACGTATTTTGACTCCGGATTTACCCTGGGTAAAAAAATATAAGGAATCCGGGGATATCTTAGCCTAACTGTATTTAAGACATGCAGCATGTTTTGACCATCTCCGAAATTCTTAAAAATCCGCACAAATATTTTTCAGTCACGATTCACACTCTGCATATCCGGGTCACCCGGGGCATGTTCTGTTCATTTCTTTTTTTATTAGGCCTGTGTCTGCCTTCTGTGGATATTTCCCCTATGCTTCCTTAATATGTGTACGCGCGCACGAGTGTCTCCCTCTCCGTTTGTCAATCTTTTCTGTTAGGTTTTGATTGGGGGAAGTGTCAGGGCACGCGCTGATCTTCCTACCAACTGCCATCACATTTCAAAGTCAAGGAGGAGGCTATTTTCTAAAATGAACACCAGCGGCCGAGTGGTAAGCACTGCATAGAACGCAGTGCTAAGGTTTCGGATGCAGCTCTGCTGTCCAATCGTATTGGAATAGAACGTTGTGATTCTTTAGAATGATTGGCTCTTATCTGGCCGCACATTTAAAATCTGGGTGGTACAGCCTGTCCGTTTATTGTTGCACTGGAAGCAGAGGTTGGTGTCGTGCAGGCAAAGATTTTAATTCTTATTTTTTAACACGTTGCTGTTATGGGAACTCCTGGAAGATCCCCAACTAAAATAGCCAATGCTTGGCGAGCAAGTGCGAGGTCGAGGTTTGATGGTGAAGAAAATCCAACTCTGAGAGATGTTCTCTAAGGTAAGTTGAAATAACAAGATTTGTATTTGGACAGATGCACACAATATTTTGTGTTAATGTACATCAAAATGAAAGCATGTGTGATAATGGTAACATTGAACTTTTCAATTTTTAACAAAACATTAACTGTTGTTAGCTAACCAGGACTTTGACTGAACTTGAGGGAATGGTAAGTTAGCTACAGGCAGCCTGTCTTGGCGCTGGCGGGATATCTGGCGGGCTGACGTTAACGTTAGCTACATAGTTAGCTAGCCTGCCACCAGCTCATATCATGATGTTTGTGACATAATGCATTATCAGTCATTTGAATGTATAAACATTTTTCTGACATTGATGTCTGATTATCGATATATCTGGAAAGGACTAATTTCAAAATCTTGCTTCGTCAAAAATATCTAGGCTAACATGCTACATAGTTAGCTAGCTAGTATTTGTACAATTCTCCGCTGGGACCTCTCCGCTAATTAAAATTGTAAAGAAGGACAGTCATCCACTAATGTTTTTTTTTTTTTAGAGGCGGACGATTCTCTGCTAAATCAAAGCGAGCATTTCCCTGAACTATATGAATATACTATGATTTTTCTTCATCAGGCACGGGTGAGGCGCATACATCGTGGGCTGGGGGAACTACAGTGGCGAGTTGGATCTAACGACAGGTATGTCCGATTTCACAATGACGTTCAATGCCATCTTCAATTTATTTCAGAAAAGGGACAAAACAAATCCTGATTTCTTGATTAATGCATGTTGAGTGCTGTTCATAGGAAAAAGGTCAATTTTCATGTTGTCCTGTACTCTATTGACTTCTGTGATTTTTAATGAAATGAAAAGTAATCAAAACCTGTGTCCAATTGTATGTTTTCTGTTCAGCTTTAGGTCACCTCATAATGAGCAGGTTACCAAGGCTATTGTCCAGGCTATTAAGGATTCTGGGGAGAGTTGGGGACCAGAGTGCTTACTAAGAAGTAAGATTGAAGATTATTTATCTGACATTCATGTGATAATGATCCACTCATAAAACTGTTTAACTCGATTTCTTACTGTCTCGCAGAAGCCTGCAACCGATTCTAGGAGAATCTTAAAAGCCAAAAAAGATTGGAACTTGCGGGGAGGACTGACGATGTGAAGATTCAAAAACTTAACAGCAGACGTGAGCGGGTAGGTAAAACACAACTAAAGCACAACTAACAACCCCATCACAGTTTAGTTCCGTTTAAATGCGCAGTACAGAAGAAAACAGTCCATGGGATGGAGGAAGTTGGACTCAATGTTTGTTAAATCCCATCTACAAGGTATAGGCTTTTAGAAAATGTATGGTTTTTGCTGTGTGACCTGTTTACCTTAAGGGTATAGGGCAAAATGTTAAAGATTTTTGAATATAGGACGAACCAAGAGTACATAGGCCTACACAGGTTAACCCTATGGGCCCGACGGACGCAAAATGCGTCCAAATTTACACCCATTCTCCTCTGTTGAATTACTCCGGAATGGTAGCGAGATGGCACTTACACCACACAAAACAGTGGAACCAGGGCTTTACAACGTGACCTCCCGCTTATTTTGCGCTCAAGTATCGGCAAGATGTATATATAAATCGCCAAAATTTCTCATATTAGCGCTCTGCACAGGCATTACTCTCGTTTAAATTACTCGCGAACCCGAAATAGTAAACCATATTCCGTATAAAAAAATCTTGTATTCTTGCAAGTACCTGTCCATAGGATGCTGTCAGTATAGATATATTTTTATATGAGTAGGAGATTGTCTGGAATCTGGCAATATAAGAACCATGATGGTGGGATATTCAGTGGCTTATTAATGTTGAGCTAAGATGCTGTGCCTTGTCTATGCAATCACGGGTTCGCAAGTAATTGCAGAGCTGTGCAGAGCGCTAATGTGAGAGATTTCGGCTAATTTTAACAAATTAATATCTTGCCAATGCCCGAGCGCAAAAATAAATACTGGTCACGATGTAAAGCCCTGGTTCTGCTGTTTCGTTTGGAATGAGTGCCATATCGCTACGATGTACTGTTCCAAAGTAATTCAACAGAGAAGAATGGGTGTACCTTTGTCCGCACTTTGCGAGCGTCGGGCCCAAAGGGTTACGCTGCTTCTTTTATTTTATTTTTTGATGATGATCTGAGCCGGCTTGGCGGAGGTCTGCAGTCTACAACTGCTTTTGTTTAAGACTTTTTTTCCACCACTAGGTTAATACAGGTCTTACGTTCTTAATCTAATACGAGTTTGGTGCACAATGTTTCGTTTATTTCACATTTCCATTCAAAGATCCCAGAAATAACCGCCGCCCTTTTCGTTCATGTAGTTCAAACTTTCTCGTACAGTTCTGGCCCATGTTGCTGGTTGTAAACAAGCGCGGATTTTACCATGCACGGTGTAAGCATTCAACCGTAGGCATGCATCCTTTTGAAATACGTTGTGTAATACTGCCGTCTCTTGTAGCTTTTCAAGCAGAGACTGTTGGTGGCCCGGGACATCTTGGAGGAGGACGACTACGAGTACCTGAAAGGAGCTGACGTCTGTCCGACGAAGAAAGCGGAGAAGAGGACAAAGGCACCTATATTGTGCTGCAGCCGAGGTGGAGAAACGCGAGATTAACACGAGTCCTACATAGATGCCAGCAGGCGCTCGAGAGTACTGGGAGACTCGGCCGTAAGCCCGCCTGTCTGAGACGGCGGCTCACCGAGAGGGACCGGTTCTCCCGTCGTGAACCCCCAGCCAAAATGCTAATTATTGTGTTGATTTTTGAGTTTGTAAAAATGGGAAATGACAATTAAGACAACGTAACAAACGTTATTGTCTGTCGTATGAATTTTAGATGTAAAGTAAAACAAGTTGGAATCAGCAGGTGCAGTCTGTTTCAAAGTAATTGTTATGGCGATCTATTGGTCTATTACAAGTTAATGTTAATCTGTTGAGGGGCGTGATAAGACATTTTGGCCATGTATGCCCGTCCTATAAACTCATAACATAACTAATAAAGGCATGTAGCCTACTATAAATGCCTTTGAAATTAATGCTGCCTGGTCGTAAAAGCTATGGGCGGCACCACGTTTGACGTATCCGGAGATATAAGTAACAAGAACGAGACGTATTCGGGGGCATATCTACAGCGACTACGTGAAACATGGATCATATCAGGTGAGTATACAGCATCCGGATATGTCGCGTGTAGATACAGTGCCATTCCGGAGTTCTGATATGCTCCGTATATGACAATTGACACCAACGTATCCGTAGCGTATCTATCCATATATCTCCGTATATTCTAAATATCCAATAGTATATGACTACAAACACCCCCGGAAACAAAGCCTTTTTGCCCAGTGCTACTGCATGAAATCATGGGGAACCAAGTGCGACATCGCCATAGACCAAGCTCATCGGGCCCTCAGGCAGAAACCTAGAGAGGGCGAACCTCCAAGACCCATCATTGTCATGTTTCACAGATATTAAGACCGAAAGTGAGCACTACGTTGGGCCAGGCAGAACATGATATTGTATGAGGGGAATAAAATTCAGCTTATTCTACCCTGCGTGCCTTCGGGCGATTTACGGAGGGGAGACCCTGACGTTCGAGACATCGGATGCAGAAGCGTTCCAACTCCTGACTGAGCGAGGGCATTTCTACTACTGCTGAAGATGAGGATTAAGGTAGTGGACAGGGCATCATGACTTTTTATTTTGATGTACGTCAACTTGGCACTGAACACAGAAACTTGTTTGCTTTTTTGTATTTTAACGTTGGAGTTTAATCCTTTAATTAATAGGTTGGAGCTCTTGAGTGCAGTGTTTTAGACAACGGTAAATAGTTGGAAATGTTTGGAAGGGCGGATTCTGCGGGCTGCCTGCATGGCAGAGAAAGGAGGCTTTTTTTTTGTTTACATTGGGGTTAATGACTGGACCTTTTTAATTTTTTTTCTTTATCAACAATTTAAATTTTGCATTTTGTCTAAATAATTTTGTATGTTGAGGGGGAAAAGTGACTGTGCATGTACAAAATCAGGACTGATGGATATTTTTTCTTTTTTGTGGCCATGGCTAAGAGCGATGTGGAGAATGGATGTGGGGGCTTAGCTACTAGGTTTGCTTGGAATGTAAAGGGTCTGAACAGTGCAGTGAAAACATCTAAAATACTTACTCATCTTAATCTTAAAACCGATATTAGGTTCCTTCAGGAAACGCACCTAAAAAAATGCTGACCAACTTTGTTTAAAAAAAAGAATGGGTAGGGCAAATATTTCATTCAAGCTTTAACACAAAAGCAAGGGGAGCTGCTAAAATAAATACATAAAAATCTACTTAATTGTTCCTTTAATTGTGCCTCTCAGTAAATAGGTTAGCCATGCAAATCCCAGACCAGGCTTTACCATTCCACATATCAAAATCTGGTTTTAAGTACTTGGGCATTCATATCACCCAAACCTTGCAAGGTCTCTTTAATAGAAACATTGTTCTACTTACATCAAAAATTAAATCCATCTAACCAATTAATACCATTAAATTACATCTAACCCTAGCTGGCAGAGTGAACTGTGTCAAAATGAATATCTTGCATATTGGGTACAGTTCCCAGATACACCCTTTCTTGAATTGGAAGGTAGATCATGTGTATTAACTTTTCTACAAGCCCTAGCTTCAACTGGTCTCCCAGTCAAGGTTTTGCATCTAAGGTTTACATCTAACCCAGTGGTCATCTTCACTCTAAAAATATGAAATCAATTCAGAAAGCATAGTAACACGAAAGAGATTGTTCTGACTCAGAATCAACTCTGTAAGAACCACAACTTTCCAAAAGCAAAAATTAACCACGTCTTTGCAGTATAGCACGGGAAAGTGTAGTGATCTTTATATAAATTGAACTTTTTTTAGTTTTAATTATCTTTGTTCTAAGTATGACCTTCAACAAACTGCCCTATTCTGTTATCTTCAAATTCGCCAATTTGCTAATAGCCCACAAGTCCTAATACTCCCTGAGAAATGAATAGTAGATTCTGTTTTGGAAGTTACCTTGGGGTTGAGAGGGTATGCGCACAGTCATATTAATTCATTATGGGGCTGATTCTCCCCTGCGTGTAAGGGCGCGTAAGTGAAAAAAAGTGTGCAACTGCGCCCCTGCGGATTCTACTGTTGACTTATTGTTGAATTTTTTTCTTTCTTGTTCATATATTTTAGTTATACCTTTAGCCTACAGATGTGACTATCTCCCTCTCTGACAATTCTGGCTACAGTATTAACCCATTAGGGCATGTCAAGTTTAAAGTCAATCGTACTCTCGTGATCCTTCAGTGAGTGTCAGCAACTTGCTTTGGCTCGAGTTGTAAGTGTGTGTGTGTGTATGTGTATGTATATATTTTGTCATTGTTTGTGTTGTCATTGTCAGTGTTATTGTTTTTTTAAGAACATAATTATTTTAATGTTCAGGTCAGGGTGGGTGAGGAGGGTACTGTAATGTTGATGTTTGTATGTTCAAGACAAAAAAAAACAAAACCAATTTAACTAAGCTGATGACTTTTCCTTCTCTCTTGGTTAATCAAGAGAGCTCTTGAAATACCGGCGTCAGACGCCATACACCGCACTACATACATACATTGCGCTATCGCTAATTCCAAAATAACTAACTTCGTGGGTGAACACACAAGTTGGTTGTAGTGAGAGTTTTCCGTAACAAAAGTATCTTAAAGTTAAATAATAACACATACACATAGAATTTGGTTAAAGAAAGTCTTTATTTAACTTATCTTAGCGTGGTGAGTGGGAGCCTCGCATTTGTTGTTTGTCTGTTCATCCTGCAGCACTTCCTGGAGCAAAGGACCGGAAGTACGGAGACCAGGCTGTCTTTGCAGTACCAGTCTCTGGCAGGAACATAATCTCGTGCTTATGTCTTAATGGTTTAATCCGATTATCTAAATTATAGTATAAATTAGGAGTTGTGAGGAAAACTATGTTGTTGAATTGTAAACAAATGTGTTGTATAATAATGGTGTAACATTTTTTGCCGTTTGTAAATTATGCCATTATTATGTATATGGATGCTAAATGGGGATTTGTCTGTAAATGGGGATAGTTGCTTGGTTTATTCTAGTGGGTGGATGAGGGAGTGGTCTGTTTTTTCTCTTTTCAATCTGGTTTGTAGTCCTGAGCTGTGCTGTGTTTTGCTCTTCAGATTGGAAAGTTTTTTTCTTTTTTTACTTTACTCTTCAAATACATGTTTTGTTATTTTTGTTAATAGGCCTACTTAGTTTTATAACATTAAAAATTTCAACTTCATGTTTCTTTATTATTTGTTGTATTTTGCTCACTTTTGGGAAAACCGGACTAACTAAACGCCTGTTTTTGCACCGAAGTTGGAACCCTTGGCTGTGTCATCATTTTGTCACAGAACCCATGTGACAAAATAAAAAAAGGAAGTTTATAAGGAGTGTGAAGAAATTTGCCACTTCCTGTTCCCCATTCAAATAGGTTATGATCACTGCTCACCTGTCAGTGCCACGGCTTCGCCTCTCTACCTCGCAACCCACCTATTCCCCCTTTCGCCTCCGTCTACCCATTACATCACTATTCTCAACATTTCCTTTGTTTTCCTTAGAAGGACCAGCCCGTCGAAGCACAGTTGTATATGGTGCTACTCTGTTATTCACTTAAGGACTGATTCTCCCCTGCGTGTAAGGGCGCGTAAATAAAAAAAATGTGCAACAGCGCCCCCACGGATTCTACTGTTGACTTGTCAGTTACGCGCTTCGGGAGGAGCAACCCCAAAATTAGGGAGTGTCGCATGTAAATGAACCCTGTGCGCATTCTACCCTCCACTTAAACGGTTTTCTGTTTACATGCCTCAAAGGGCTGTAGTAAGGTCCAGCGCCCCTATAAGGCAAAATGAAATACTGCGTTTTATGTCGGCTAGGCCTATAATGTCAACATTTGTTTTGCCATATTTAACATACCAAAGTGCAGAGTCAGTAATATTTGGTTGTTGATTCTTATTCTTTAAAGGACAATGTTTGTCATACCCATGACATTATTTTTAAAAAATATCATGTGATATCACGAAAGAACCTGTTCTCCAATTAGGTAAATTACAAATAAACGACAATGAATGAATGAATGAGTGCATTTTTAAATTACGTAATTGGTGCGAGTATAAGTATGACCAACATGCTCTTATAATCAGAAACCTCCTGCATCAATGGGAGAGAGAACGGCGAGGTCGAAGACGCACTTGCGTTTATAGGCCTAGAATAAACATTCTGGGTTTCACTGACATGAACTGCATGGACCGTTTTGCGTGAACTGTCTGGACCGTTTTGCAACACCTACAATACATCACATGACCTCAAGTGAATGTAACAGTCAAATCAAAGTGGATGAAACAGGCCTCAGCTATGGATATGTTTGTTGCGGTTGGGTTGGAAAGTGACAGCGTTCAGGGTAAGAATCACTTGTTTTTGATAACATTCAGTTGGACATGAAACATCAGAGTGATTTCAGTTCTTAAATGTGAGCATTGTAACAGAGGTCAAATAATATAAGCTGTACTGTTTGAGTGCCTATAAAGAAGGCTACTCCTTACTTTCTAACAATATTGTGCTTCACAATGAATATAGCTATTGTTTATTTCATTATCACGGCATATATATTTTGTAAAACCTGACTTGAAAGTAATTGGCTAGAAAGATCATTTGCACCACTTGTTTTCTTACATATTCAAATTTAAAGTTCTGTTTCTGTTTCCTCCGGACTGCTACTGCTTTCATATGCGTAGTCAGAAAGTCCATGTCCCATGTTTTCTGGGTAGCTGTAATCCTTGAACTTAGCACTGAGACTGCTTTCATTTTACATATGTGACCGACCACGGCAAAACCGGCCACAAGTCGTCCCAGAGGCATTTTGAGTTATTCACAGATTCTGCAAGTGTAATTTCTAAGCTCTTCAATGATGTCTTACACGTGGAAATCTAATAATATGTGAAGAATTTGTGGCCGTTTGAAAACATGCACACCTTAAAACACAAAACTGAGAAAACTCCTCTTGAAGATTGCCTCACTCTAGCACTGTGGGGCGACTGGTGGCCATTTGCATGACATTAAGATAAGCCCTCCCCCCTACAGACTGTCACTGAGGTGTGGTATTATGACTGAGATGCTAATGATTTAGCAACCAGTGCTGCAGTAGTTACCAGCTGTATTGCAGTATCAAAGCTGCAGTTTTTACTACAGTATTACCAGAGAGTGTTGAGGGAGGGAGAGTCGCCAACGGATGTTTCCTTCCGTGTTCTTTCTTCGCAAGGGGGAGGGGGGAAAATCCCCCTTTATGCAGTGCAGAGCAGAGTTAAGGCCTGGATATACTCGCCGCGCTCACTGGTGCGCGCGCAAAAGTGACGTCAAAATGACGTCAGTGCACATCTGGCGCGGCGTTCTTAAGCGCATAGTTGCCGTGTCTGCACCTCCGATTTTTTGTAACTTGCGCGCGGCAGCCCAATTGAAAACAATAAGCAATGGCTAGTCTGGTTTCAGCTAACTTTAGCCTAGTAACTACCAGCCTAAACATGTATTTTCCATTGCTACAAATCAGCTAATATTACTGGAAACTCACAAGAAATACAAACACTGACTAAAAACTTTTAGGATTTTGTTCAGTTTTATCCACAAACCAACTTAGGTGCAAATCTGCAGTTCGTTTATTAAGCTAACTTTTTGCCTTATCCTATCATCACTCATAAGGTCTTATAAAGCTGAAAACACTGTAAATATACACACTGACTCAAACCTTTTCGGATATATCCAGTTTAATTCCCAAATCATGATGTAAACCTGCAATTCAGTCATGTTTCACTCCTCTGACACGCAAGGTTCCCGAACTACTGTGGCATTTGACACCTCTGACGAGGAGAAGATTGCCGTGTGTGTCGAATGAAGTATATATGGGCGTGCGGCGCTGTGACGTCACTTTTGTGCGCGCACTTCTGCATGTGGCGAGTATACACCTAGCTTCAAGATTCGTTTCATTTAAATAAATGGGACATGGGTGGAGTTTAACTAATAAATTGGTCATTACGTCTTTCTGGAGTTGTGAAGGCTTTTTTTGGAACCATGTGTCCCAATCTGCAACTATTTGTAATAATGTCAAGCCTTATAGTGTAAATTGTTACTGTTTGGATTTTGAGAAAATTAGCTTTATTTCAGTTCAGGCAGCAACCACTTACTATGTGGTTGTTAGCACGCTAACGCTAGAGAACTATGTTTTCAATGTTTTAAACTGAAAACTGTCACTTTACTCACTAACACACACCTAGATACTGTTACTGATATTAGCTTAAGCGGACAAAGTAATCTAAAGTTATAGGGTTCCAGCAATGTATTAAATTCAAAGTGAGTCCAATCACTGTTAGCATTTAGCACATTGGTGCTGTCATAGTTACTTAAATGAGCTAGTTCGTTAGCTTGCTAGCTGGCTTAACAGACACACGAAATTATTTTCTTAGAGTCTGAAATGGGAATTTGTTGGCATAATACATGATCATAGACAATAATACACTAGACAGAATTATACTTATATTATTTTACAGCTTATTAAAATAAAAAGTTAATGCTACGATGTCATATAACACGCTTTACGCCCACTTATGCAGTCTGGACGTGTTCGTGTTTGGTTCCATAGTAACGTATTATGTTGGTTTATCTTTGTAGAATCTAAGATCTTTGGTATTACTGTTGCATACTGCAGCCAATGCAGTCAAGATTTGATCATTACCACCATTCAATTCAAGCATTATTCAAAATAATCACCCATTGCAAATCAAAACTATGCTGTAATGGGAGGTTTTGGTTGGTGACATGATGCTAATGTTTACAATTAAACAAGCCCAGTTGCCCCCTGCCATCAGCTAAATATCTCCCTTTCAAGCAAAAACTAGATGTACCGCATAGCGGTACATGGTATGACCGCCGCAGTGTATTGAAATGCGGGAGCTGTTGGTATGATGAATGTGTGGTAGGGCAGTGTTGTGAGGTCAGAAATTGTGTGAAAATGATTTCCTGGAAGTGGGCATGGATGTGGGTTTTGAATGGATGACCTTGTGTGTGTTTGTGTAGTGTGTAGGAGTGATTTGTGAAAGAAATAGGCAAAATGACATTTTGTACAATTACAGCGCCCCCTATTGGCCAAATTTTATGGCATTTGCTGTGCTTTTAGAGGTGTTTGTTCTGATCGTGCATGACGTATTTTGTGCAGTTCCCACCTTCTTGGTCCAAGATATTGGCAATACAAAATCGTAATTTTTGCATTTACCCATATAACTAGATGGCACTATGCTTGAAGTGTGTTGATGGGCTGGGTCGATACGCCTTTGTAACACTGACATATCACAAAAATCTCATGTCCTTGGGTTAAACGTTCATTGAGTTATTCAGCAAAAACTTTTGGGCGTCTCCCCCTCATTGATGGACACTGGCACAGCGGGGGGTGGCCCTTGGAGGCCAAAAGCTTCTAGTCGCTGAAAAAGTTCTAGGACTACATGCCTACAAAGATTCATGTCCCCCAGACTTCCAGTGTCCCGGCAACCGCTGATGGAAAATTTTTGAAAAAAAGAAAGAAAAAAAAAGGGAAAAAAGTCTCGGCAACACTATAATGACCACACGAAAGCTGAATTAGTACCAAAGATCTTAGATTCTACAAAGATAAATATAATTCTTTGTAGTGTGTTATTGTCTAGAAGTATGATGCCAACTAACTCCTAGTGTGTCTGTACAGCGAGCTAGCATGCTAACGGACTAGCTCATTTAAGTGAATGGTAGTAACTATGACAACACCAATGTGCTAAACACTAACAGCCATGGGGTCTGTTCCGATATCCATGCTTCCATGGGTACACTTAACCACAGTGCACTGTCTGCACCTACTAAGTACACAGATTTCAGCAGGTAAGTGTTGTTCCATATTCCATACTCCGTGATGCACTAACCGGAATTTCCAATGGTGACTGCTGCCGTGTGTCATTACCCGCCAACTTTGAACGGAAAACGAGACATATTTAAGTCATTGCAAAATGAATACACTACTGCAAGCTTCCTGGAAAATGCACCAACGTCGTCAGCAACGTAATTTCCTCGTTTCTTCTTCAGTTTGGTCTATTTGGATTCGTCACTTCCGCAGCTACGTAGGTAAGATGGCGGCCGTTCAGTGCGGAAAGTGTACCACCAAGTGTTCCAAACTCACCGTTTTCACCGTTATGAGGGCAGCATCCGGGTCCTTTTAGTACACTTATTTTCGCCACAATCGTAATCGGAACGTTCTACGTACCCAAACTATGTACAGTAAGTGCATATGGACTTCGGAACAGACCAATGGACTCACCTTTAATTTAACACATTGCTGTAACCTTACACCGTTGTATTACTTTGTCCGCTTGAACTAACATCAGTAACAGTACCTAGGTGGGTGTTGGGGAGTAAAGTGACAGCTTTCAATTTAAAACATGTTAGTGTATTTTGCTAGCATTAGCGCGCTAACAACAACGCAGTAAGTGTTACTGCCTGACCTGAAGTAAAGCTCATTTTCTCAAAATCCAAACAGTAACAACTTAGACTATTAGGCTTGAAATAATCACAAACAGTTGCGGATTATGACACATGGTTCCAAAAAAACATCAACAACTCCAGAAAGACGTAACGACCAATTTATTCCACACGCGTCCCATTCATTTCAATGAAACGAGTCTTGACTCTGCTCTGTATAAAGGGGGATTTCCCCCCTCCCCTCCGAGAGTCTCTCCTAAAAACTAGCCAATTTCAAAGACAAAATGTATGCTTTTAAAGCAACCAATACTGAAACATGGAATGGCTTCTTCATGATCTCAACTCTCACATTTAGCAAAAAAACAAAAATCACAAATTAAAAAAAAAAAAAAAAAACTTCTAACGAAACTTCTCCGTTTCGCTCTGAGCGACATGACAGTGGTTTTGCCGCGGTCGGTCACATACATCACGTCCATGTTGAGTTGCGTGCTGTATTTTGAAGTTAAGTGCTAGGGGAGTGGCAGCGGTTGCTCAACATGCTCGATCACTATGCACTGACTTTGTAGCAAACCTTCTGCACTAATCCGTGCTTCCCAGGTGCCCACATTGATCTTGCTAAATTACTGCCACGTAGTAAACACTCATCCCTACCTGTGTAGTGAGACTCCAGTGTGTGGATCTACTGTGACCCTCAAGAAGCTTGTCGCTTTATGTACTCAGTCCGTGTCCCAAATTTCAGAGTGTGAACTCGAAGAAACAGTGTTCAGTGAAGTCCAATCTAACAGATCAACTAAACAGATTACAATTCAATAAAATATTGCTTATTTCTGAGAGACAAAGATAAGACTAGGGGTGGGTGTTGGCAAGGACATTACGATACATATCACGATACATTTGTCATGATAAGATTAATTTAGCAGCACCCCCTATGGACCAAATTTTATGGCATGTGCTGTGGTGCTAGAGGTCTTTGTGGTGATCATGCATGACGTACAGTATGTCACAAAAGTGAATACACCCTTCACATTTTACCAAACAAATTGCTGTATCTTTTTAAGGGACAATACTACACAAATGAAACTTCGATATGTGTTTGAGTTGTCAATGTACAGCTTGTGTACCAGTATTAATTTGCTGTCCTTCTGTCCTTACACACAGGCATTTTTGTATAAATAGCAGGCCACAAAAGTGAGTACATCCTGAATGATAACTGTACATATCATTCAACCATAACAACCCACTTGTCCTATTTATCATTTTTGTGTTTTTGGTCTGCTCAACTGGACCATACACATTCGTGTGTCATGTATTAGAGCTATTCATTTTATTGTTTTAGCTATAATTCTGTCATACTATCCACTGGATGATCAACATGGCTCCTCATGGCAAAAAACAAAACTCAGGACTTGAGAAATGGAATTGTTGCTTTACAGAATGATGGTCTATGCTACAAAAAAATCAGCAACACCATGAAACTGAGCTACAACATCATGGCTTGAGTCATTAGGTGATTTTCCAAAATGGGTGCATTGTCAGAACAGCCATTGACAGCATCAGTCAAAGAAGTTGGGTCCACACACTCGGTGTCAGATGCAAAAGTTGGCTTCAAAAAATAAATGCATGAGTGCAGCCAGCATTGCTGCAGAGGTGGGAGGTCAGACTGACAGAGCTAAAATAATATGGGACATAGTGCAACAACTCGGTCTTCATGGTCCTCCTTCCAGATGAAAGCCTCTTTTAAAACTTGATCACAAAAAAGCCAGAAAACGGTTTGCTGAAGACATGCAGTCCAAAAGCCTGAATTCCTGAAACCATATCCTGTGGTCTGACGAGATTTAAATAAACTTTTTTTGGCTTAAATGATGTCAGTCATCTGTGGCAGTTTAACAGTACCAATATAATTGTGCCTTGCCTACAATCAAGCCTAATAGTGATAGCATCATGGTTCGGGGCTGCTTCAATGCTGCCAGCACTGGGCAACTGGAATCGTGGATTGCAACATGTGCTGTGGCATTCTGAAGCAGAACATGATGCCCCCCTTCAGAAACTGGCACACAACAGTGTTTTTCATCACGATAACAACCCCTAACACACCTCCAACATGACCACTGCCTTCCTGAAGAAGTTGAAAGTCTCTGCCAGTTTTTACATAAGCAGACGCGACAAGCTTTTGCCAGAAATCCAACATGCCGACTGCAGCTGTGGTTGTCTCTGTTGCGTGGGCTATTGTCATCTTTTTACGGTTGCATTCTGAACTAAGCAATTTTTACCGTTTCTGCAGAATGGGCTTACAATGCTAGTCTTCTGGGCAGCAAGTACGAGTGAAGCCGTCAGTTGCTTGTAAACTGTTACAAACGCAATGAGCTAGCCAGCATTCGCGGTTCCCAAAAGAAAAAAGTAACACCGTCACAGCAGAATGACACGCATACCATTTGAACGAACACAACCCCAGAGTTTCCAAGGCTAAACCAAAGAGATTGCTTGCAATTACTTGGGTTACAATATCGAAATAACTGTGTTGCACCGACGCTTGCAATTCGTTCACAACTTCCATGCAATTCCATGCATCAACCGATCACTCAAGGTCACAAATAACGTTACACTACTTAATACAGTACTAGCGTTTTTTTTGTCTGTATTTTATAAAGAAAATGACCATTACGCATTGGAACAATATTAAACTTAAGACAATAGAGCGGTTAACACAATTTTTCAACCGTAAATAATGGAGAAAATACTTTTGTGAACGAGTTTGGTCTCTGTACTTGTCGTTGCAGCCATCTTGCTGGTGATTCGCAAGGCATTCTGAGAAAATGCTCATACCCCTCCGTCTGGAGTGTGCCTCTGAAAAATCTTCGTTTGGAGGGGTATATAGCCCTACCACTTCCCCCTACCCCTCTGCCCTCAGGGGAAATGGGACACCCCTACCCCTACACGTGCACGAGCAAACCGCAGGGGTAGGGGAAAGGGGTACGGCCAAGGGGTGTAATGGGATTCAGCCTAAGGCAGTGGTAGATAACAATGGTGCTCACTCAAAAGCCAAAAGCCCTTATTCGCTCACAAACTTCTAGGGCTACATGCCTACAAACATTCATGTCCCCCCGAGTTTCAGTGTCCCGGGAATTGTTGACGAAAAATCGGTTGAAAAAAAATAAATAAAAGGGAAAAATTCCAATATGACCGCTGAATTAAATCAACATAACTCAAAAACATAAAGTGTGTATGATTGCGATATGATATATTGTGATAAGATATATTACGATGTTTTTGCACACCCCTAGATAAGACTCCTAATATAAAGTAATATTTGCCTCTGGGGACACTGCTTCACCACTTGTCTGGTTTAACCAAAGAACTGTACTGTACTGAGTCTCTTCCGAGTAACTGTCAACTCCAGTGTGTGTCGTTCTGTCTGTTCTATGGTTAATGTTTAGCTTATCTACACTACTATCTTTGGGACATTACCTCATAGTGTTCATATTCCTCCACGTCGAAATTAGTGAAGTCGAGCCATCCAAAGCGCAGTGCCTGGGAGACAGAATCAGACAGGTTTTTTTTTGGGTAAAAAAGGAATTCAAGTCAGGACAAACCACTTTTACATGTGTTGCACATAAAAAAAAAAAAAACAGCAGTTGACCCAATGTGCTTTCTATACTCCGCAGAAAGAAAAGGGAGTTTTACAAGACGATGAAAAGGTCCAGATTTTTTTCATTTCATAAACAGACTGCCATTGTTATTTATATACATTAGTAGTTAAAAAGCAATGTGATAACATAATAATTGAATATATTGGTTTGCTGCCACAACAATTTTGAGGCTCTTGGTTAGATGCTTCTATACATACAACTAGGGCTGTGCGATATATCGAATATACGAAATATATCTCCGAAATAGATTTCTGAGATACATAAAATTATTATATCGTATGTATCGAGTATTTATGGTCATCTGTTTTTTTTTTCAAGCGGCAGCCGAGACTCGTCTTGCTTTCGTGTTTTTAAAACGTTCTGGTGGCTTTCTCCTTCTCCCTCTAGAAGTAACGCGAGTGAGGGGTTAAAAAAACGCACACTCTCGTCAAACACTTACCAACCAATCCCGTGCGACATCTAGGTGCGGAAAGGGAGGGAACTTCATTTTGTAATTTCTTTCGGTTTGCAGGCAGCGCGAACACTAGCTATCGTACTGTATATACCCGACCTAATGCAATAGAACATAGAAGCGGATAAGCAGCTTGTTCCTAAATGAGGCAATAACGGATCAGTAATCCGAAAGTTTTATGGATATTGAGAACGTCTGGGAGATCTACCTCTATTTTTTAAAACTAATTTCATGAAGGCACTTGTCAGGATTTCTACTTGAGTTTGCACTTTTTGTTTTTTGCACAATTCTGAGCAGCTCTGTTTGAAATTATCGCTTGGTTGTAATTTTGAAGATTGATTTTGCACTTTGTGCTTTGTTTGAATAAAAAAAACAGTCTTATTTCAACTCAATTGTGGTTAATCACTATGAAAATATTTAATGTTTTCCTGGATACCACCTTTGAAGTTAACCAAGAATGGTATGTAATCTGCAGGGATTGTAGTGAAAACAGTAAAGAGTAAAAGTGTGATTTCATGGGATCCTTTAAAAGAGATTTCAAAATATCGAGATATATATCGTATATCGTGTAATGGAGAAAATCGGGATATTCATTTTTTCCCATATCGCACAGCTCTACATACAACTACTAAATAAGGAAAACATACCTTATGTACAGCTCGCAGGCAGTCCAGAATGTTCAGATTGTACATGCAGGTTCCAAAGGAGGCATCCCTAATAGACAGAAAACACACATTATCAGAGATGATCACTTTAAATTGCAATCTTTGAGATTTTCTCAGGAATTCTGTCTGACAGCTCGTCATCTACAAACTGACAATACCAAGGATCTCTAAGCTTTTCTTTTGTATTGGGTTGTCACAAAAATCATTACTGACATACGAAGTAATACTACAAAAACAATATTGGATTAGATATTCATTTGCGATAGTATATATACCATGTTTTATGATATTATGTGCATGGGTATAACCAATATACACCAGGACTACTCCATAAAACTAAGCTTACCCAACTCTTCTAAAAGCTATGTGTCTTACACTTTTCTGTCTTGTTTTTGCACCATGTCAGAAGCTCATAAGACTCTCTTACGTGCCATGTGTCAAACTAATGACATAATGACAGAGACGGAGCTCACCTGAAGGGCAGGTATGTGGCATTTCTAGACACTAGCAGGCTGTAGGCCTCCTCAGGAGTTTTCTGGAGGTGCATCACCTTTATTCAAAAAAAAAAAAAAAAAAAAGACCAACGAAAAGAAAATTCACCAACAACACAGTCAGAAAGCAAAGCACAGCCAACTAAACCTAACTCTATCATGTCCAATGTAATGCATACAATCAACCTATAATGCAAGGCTGAAAACACACTGTTTACAAGCTTGCCATCAATCAGTGTGCGGTTTCGTTTTTGGTTTTAAAGTCAGCGTGTACTAGCCTGGCTATCGCGACTTGTCAATGCTCTGTGAGCATTGGTCTGGCCAAGCTGTGTTGTAAACCCATTTCTCAGAAGGCGGGCTTAACCCGCCTCTTTCAAATGCCTCTGTTTGCTACTGGACGAAGCTTCAACCAATCACACCCCTCTGCCCGTATACCCAGCGAAAGAAACTGCTTGATCCAAACAAAAAGTAGTAGTAGCCTGTAGTCATATAGAAATGGCGTTAAATGGTTTTTGTCAGACTTGTGAGGTGAACATGAGAGTGGCTGGTGTTGGTCATTTAATATTGATATTCGAAAAATGAATCAGTGCGATCAAAGGCGAAATGACCACAACAACAGCGTTCTCGCAAAACCCAATCGACTTGCCTACCAGCGGGGCTAACTGCTAAATTAAACTTTTACCGAAGCCGGTCGGTAGCATTGCGGTAGCATGCTTCAAGGGCTGCCCTTTGCTGTATTTTCAGAGAGAACTTCCCTTTGAATTTAATTGAAATCTTGCGTTTGCTCCACGTTCGCCATGTTGACAGTGACTGAGATAGATTTCCGGTCGCCAAACTACTGCGTCATTGCCATTTTGAAATGCTCGATTTTCATTGGCCCCATATTTCTGCCGGAGCAGAAATAGTTTACATAGGCAGCTTGGCCAGACTGACTTGCTCGCGAAATGAAAATGCAGCGTCATAGGCAGTATGGGCACACACAGGCTAAGCGTGTACCACATAAAGCATTCTTTGGTCTGCATTACTTTTCTTTTTTCTACAATGCCATCGCTGTAGTGATTGGCTACTTGCCAAAAAATAAAATAAAATACTTTCAAGATTTATTTTGCTTGTGGACTGTCCCAGAAATTCGCTCAAGACAAGCAGACTGTTGAACTGACATGCTTTGTGATTACATAATTGTTAACGGCTGTCTAAACAGAGCAAAGGTGAATGAGGCAACTCCGGTGGGTTGTACCCGAATATGTAGACATGTGTTAAAGGAAAACTTCGGCACATTTGAACCTATATCAGTGCAGTGGTCCTCAACCTTTTTGCTGTGACCCAAATTTTAGGATGATAAAATTATCAGCATGAATTATCATGCCAATAATTTGGGTCTCCCGATCCATGCAGAACATCCTTAAAATGAGATGTAAAATCTCTGTCGTGGCACACCTACTACTGCAGTCTACCTGGCCAGTCTCGCACCAACCATGAAATCTCCATCCAACGTAACTGTTTTTTTTTTTTCTTTTTGCTACATGCATTGCACAAAGGCCTCATAAGCTATGCTTTTAAGACAGAACTACAATACATCTTTTACTAATGCCCCCTTTGCAAGTCACAACATCTGCTGCATAACCACTATCAACAGGTTTACAAAAAAAGATTAGTGATGGTTTGCCTATTGCATCCATGTCTGATTGTGCCGAATGTCAATTTCCAATCTGACAGAAAACAGATGTTTAAAGAAAACACAAGATGCACAGGGTGCATCTAAGAAGAGTACTTTTGGGAGAAGAGATGCCTTTCTGACTGCCGACCTTATTCTAACGTACTGTTTGGGAGAACACTTAGCCTTAGCACTTTAGGTTTTATTATTATTTCATACTTTTCATACATTTCCCGAGTCACACATCCTATTGTTTGTTTGCTAAGTGGTTTGGTCCAGTTGGTCTGCAACATTTCCAGGACACCTCATTTCCAGGACACCTCATGCACTGAAATAAGAGGGCTTGAGATGTCTGCTCATGGAATTACACAGGAGGGTAATCCTTAACTATGACAATGTATTTTTAATGAGACGAACACAGCAAAACTCTTACTTACTGCATATGAACCAATCAAGTAGGCAGCATTTGCTTGCTTCTTCTTGTCTCCGCATGTGTAAAATATGATATTTTTCTTGGCAAGTGTGAAGGACTAAAAAAGTGAAGTGTAAAAAAATACCACAAATCACTATATATATAGAATGACATTTTGCTGTAATGTTTTAATGCTAATACATACAATTCACAAAGATAAGAGGAGGGTCAGCACACTTCACCTACCTGAGCAAATATTTTCTTTTATTAAGGTTTTTATAAGAAATGCTGAAAACGTCATGGGAACCTAAATAAAAGAAAAGATTTGCCAAGGGAGGTGAACCTGTAACCTGTGTAACCTGGTAAACCAGCCCCATGTACTTCATTTCAATTTGTACAGTGTGTCTGGCCTTGCTGCATTGAGAAACAATTTCTTCCAGGAGGTTTGGACTCTGCTGAAGTTTAAAACAAGTGGCTCTGCCTATTCACCTTATTCTGGAACCGAACATGGGCGGCGTGACGCTCTTCCGTATTGTAACGCTATTTCCGGGTACTATGCGCCCTAATGCAACCTTCTACTGTCTATGAATGCAACTCAGCTGATGTTACTTGAAATCTAACGACCTAAAATACCGGTCTATACATCTAGTATCGGAGTAAGCTATGCAATTAGACTACTGCTCCATGCTTCTAAATGTAATATTTCTGAACGTCACCAAATACGATATAAAACATTGTAACATTTTAGTGTGGGAACTTGGCTCAGCCAGAGGATAGGCAAACCGGGACCGAACTAAATATACAACGCCTTCAGAGCAAAATAACATCGTATTCCACAGGATCCGCACACAGAACAACTAGATTAACACATGAGAATGATAGCACAGGAAATTATGATGTTGGGAGAGTGCAGTGAATCCGTGTGCTTTGCCAAATGTAGAGAGCTGGGTCGTCAGTGACTTGCTGTCGGCGCAGACGGGTCAGTCAAGTGCAGGTGTAGCTATCTATGAAACAGCGTGACAGGCTGCTCATTATGCATTACCTAAAGTGAAATTAATTTATTGGTGGCTTGCAGAAGCTAAACGTGAGATGTTGCTAGGAAAACAGTAGCTTAAGCAACGTGGTCTGCAGTTAGGGAAGTAAAAATTACAATGGCCATTTTATTAATAAAGAAAAAACCCATTTCTGTTAGTTCGTTTTTTTCCCCTCAAATCTCCCTACTGCTCCGCGCTTCTACATTTAATGTTTCTGAACGTCACCAAACACAACATTAAACATTGTAACATTTTCGTGTAGGAACTTGGCTCACGTGAAGCAGAGAGCTGCGTCGTCAGTGGCTTGCTGTCAGCGCAGGCGGCTCAGTCAAGTGCAGTTCTATGCGTGTGTGTTGTCTAGCATCTTAATCAGCATTGCCTAAGGTGAAATTATTGTATTGGTGGCTTGCAGAAGCTAAACGTAAGATGCTGCTGGAAAAATAGTATCCTAAGCAACGTCTGCATAGTTAGGGAAGTTAAAAATACAATGGCCATTTCCGTGAATAAAAAAAAAATCCCTTTCTGCACACACGTTTATTTATTTTTTGACAAATTGCCCCTTGCCTCAGCCCACCGCTGCATGCTATGCGTGCTATCCAGCCACCCAGTGGAGTTCATTAACCTCGAGTGATGAGGCACAATCTCTCCATCCAATCTTTTTAGGTGTCTTTCTGAGTAAGCTATCCATCTTTATTTGCAAGGTTTTCCAACGTAGCTGACTTGCTGTAGCAAACCGACCGGAAGTAATGTTACAATCGCGGGAGACGAGCAACTTTGAAAATGGGCGTGTCAGAATAAGGTGAATACCCAATCGCTAACGTCTCATCGTCACATATGCAATTAGCCTACCTACGCACTACAATTCAAATGTAGCACACAAAGTCAACGTCATTGCTCACAAACACTCCCTCTGTTCACTGATTGGCTCAGATTCGCTTGGTCCGAATACATGAATGTCAACAGCAGCAAGGCCGAAATGAAGTCCACAGACCTCCTTTTTTCTTTTTTGGAACCTTTCATTTTAAGTGAAGGAAGCAGCCGTCTAGAATTGCTGTGCACACCATGTGACACACCACTGTTCAGGTCACAGGTCATACACATGCATAACTACACTGCTGGCCACGTCTGGCACACTGCTTACAATATTCAGAGGTGTGAAGTGTAATTGTGGGACTGGAGTAGTTTTATATGGGAGTGGAGTTAGTATACATACCTTGAGTTTTTTGCTCAGCTTGCAGGAGAAGCGATAAAACATGGCCAAGTTAAGAGGGCCAAAGTCTGCGTAGAAGCTAGAACAGAAAATATGGTTATTCTTGCACACAGTAAACAAGTGCTGCTTAAAATTCCAACTTAGAAATCTTAATGCAATGTGCTGCACTGCACTGACACTATTTCACTATACTATTTATTCAAGCATCATCAACATTTGTAAACAAAACAATATGATATATTTTTTTAGGTTGCACAACACCCTGTTATTAATTATCACAGGTAGAGGACTAGTCTAATCCACAGTGTTGTACATGAGCTAGTTCAATGAACAAATTCATTTTTCTATGGTCTGTGGACTGAGCTTAACATATTTATGCTACTTGAACTAGGAAGAAGAGAGGAAGGCCACGGGAGCTATTTACTATATTAAACTACAAAACTGCCAGCATTCTAAAAACAGTGGTGAGAAACCATGTGGCAACGTTTTTTGATCACTGTCACAGAATGAATTAATGATTTTTGCATGCTTTTTAATTGTGGTAGGTAGCCCTAATGATCAAGAAGATAGATTGTCATTTTGACTACCCTGTAGATCAACTTACTTCTCGTAGGAAAGCTCATCGTCAATGCAAAAACAGTGTCTCTCCGGGGTACTTTTCACTTTCTGATGAAGAATGGCAAAGTACAATTGATCTGAAAGAATCATAGGAGAAAATAAACCGCAGTGCAACTTTTGACACGACACTGCGCAGTGCATGCGTTACATTGTAATAAAACAGACTTGAGGAGCCTTGCCACGCAACGTAAACTTGAATCTGCTTTCCGGAAGCATGCGATTAACCTGGTGGATAACAGTGTCGGCGTAGCCTCACACTAGGTAAAACACGGTGATCAAACACTTACCTTTAATAAATTCAATGGTGTTTCTTATCTCACTTCCCTCATCAGACATCCTTGACTACAGAACTGTTTCTAGCTTTCTAGCTGGACGAGCTTCGTAGTCTTCCAGAGGCCTCGCCTATCCTCAGCACACGACCTGCTGTAGCGCAAGCTATTTTTGGACCTCAAGAAGCCATAACTTTCCAGTCAATGAATTTAAGACTTGTTTTAACAACGCGGACACCTTTTTGCTACAGAACATAGGAACAGGCAACAAAGGAAGCCCACTCTACAACGTATGCTACTAAAGCAGACTTAAATCGATTCTTTCCAGGTGTCCGTAATGCCAGTATCGATCTAGTTCAGGAGAATATTTAACTTCACACATCTGCAATGAAACAGTTTTCGGTCTAAGATTATTCGTTGGCTTGCAGAGAGACCCCGTAATCCTAAATTTCCTTCTCAGCTAAATTTACAGTGGGCAGAGGGAAGTGTGGCACCGCCTTCCTGACATGAAAAGTCCTTTCGCGCAAAATAATTGGCTGTTCGGGTGTGCACTGGTGCGTCAATCACTCTACGCACCGCTCTGGAATTTTAAATTCTTCGGAGGCGAAATTAGCAATTCTAATTGGAGGAATGCCCACGCCGTTGCTAGGAGAACAGACAAGACTAACCAATAGAAATGTAGATGCATTTGAACAACAAATCTCACATTTTCACTACAATTACGTATGTAGTTTAAATTATGGGTATAAAAGTGTGGTCTCTCTGTTTCTCTTGGCCTTTTTACTTGATCTAAATTGTGGCTGTGACTTCATGAGCCTACAAAACAGTACGTATATTTTAATGAAATACTGCAGCCCAATACAATAGAACACAACAGAATAGCGCAAATGTAGGCTATCTGATGAATATAAATGCCACATTCCTTTTGAACTGTCCACCATTTGAACTAACCTATTTAAACTTTACCTCTGCTAAGTGGTAGTATCCAACTGAGACTAGCCTACCAAAAGACCGTATAACGACGCCCTTTAGGCTACTCATTAACCTCGTCTGCAGACGCTGTTTGAACTTCTGAATGTGTCAGCACGGGACACAAGAATGATATATTCATAGGCTTATCATAAACCATTTATATGCATACCTGTCACACTTTATGCGAGTCGTAAACATCTGGCCAAGGCGACATCCCCAAGTTAGTTTAGTTAACGTTACTGTTACTGTACCTGTTTTGCGTTAACGTTACTGTTTCGCAGTTTCAGCTCACTCTGTCGCCATTTTTAATTAAGAGTAGGGAGAATGATAGCCTTACATCGCCTTATGGGGCGTATGTCGACGACTGACATAGAGTACAATTACAGTGCTTGTGCAACCATATTCATCATAATGAAACAATGATCCAATAATATTAATGTTTTTCCCCGTTTCCCCTACCTGTTATGGCGATATAAATATCCGAGTTCGGCTCCGCCTCTTCTTTCTTTGATGCACAGACTCTTTTTCCCGACTCTCGTGTTCTTTCGCATTTGCGTTTCATATTTCTTCACGCTCACCCTACACCGTGGGCATTTTAGGCTGAAAATTCAAGCAAGTAGGCTAGGCTACGCGTGGGTTTCATGCAAGTGCTAATGTTTTTACCCCTTATCTCATCGTGCTTTTAAAAGCCAAACGCTGCAGGACTCAGCAGCAGCCATCACGACTGGTGGTGTTGCAATGACGGCGATGTCTCGCTCTCTCTGCGACCGTGACGTCTCGCACAAGGGGGCAAGTTAGAATACTGGACTCTTGCGCAATCACAACTATCCAACAGTCCGAATCTAAAAGTTGGTGGGTGAATATCAGATCTTCTAGTCAAGGTCTCCATGTACCACATTCCAGGCTTAAAGGAAAACTTCGGTGTAAAATGAAAATTGGCATGTTAAAACATCATACCGAGTTGTGTACTGAGGAGCAAAATTGATTTAGCCTGTTGCATTCAGAGTTTATCTATTTTTTCATCGTTTGTCCCAGAAGGCTAACAATGGAAACAAGTTGATTGTACTACCTCTCCTCCTATTCTTCCTGCTGGTTCGTGTTCGTCAATCGACCTGTGCAGACTTTAACTACAGCAAGGTACTGCTTGTCAAAACTGTTTTATTAATACATGTTGTGTACACTTACAAAGTTCTCAGTGCCTCGTTTTTAATGCCAGGGCCTTTGTTGTACTACCGATGGAGTGTGGAGTTTCTTCGAGCTGTTTTAATGGTTTAAAAATAGCGTAGCCTTCATGCTTCGTCTAAGGGCACCTACCACTTCCATTGTTAGCCTTCTGGGACAAACGATAAAAAATAGTTAAACTCTGAATGCAACAGGCTAAATCAATTTTGCTCCTCCGTACACATACCAACTCGGTATGATGTTTTAACATGCTAATTTTCATTTTACACCGAAGTTCTCCTTTAAGTTTGACTGTCGCGTGTTAGACCAAGCCAGTTTTTTGACATCAGTCATGACTAAAATTAACACCACAATATTAGCTGTCCCAGCAAACATGCCTGTGTGTCACGTTCCACAATGGGCAAGTGTGGGTTTTCTTGGGGGTTCACAGTGGGGGATTTGGGGATTGGGGATTATATAAGGGCCCACAATGGAACCCATTGCAAGCCAAATCAGCCAAATGTGGACAAGCCCACATTCTCCCCAAACTGTGGGTTTGCCCACAGGGGCCCCTCCAGGGTCCCTTAGTGTAGGGCCCGCATGTGCCCACCATTTCATGACGGTAATGGGCCCACAGTGAGCCTGAATTACATACCCGCAGTGGCCCCACTGTGGCATGTTTGCTGGGTTACCATAGAATTGCAAAAGGTCATATCACAATTTACAGCTGCTAAATATGAAAGACTGTCAATATAGTTGAAACGAGCCAGACATTAATAGCCTGATGCAGCAGCCGCTTTCACATCACTTCACTTTGTGCAAAGCTGTCTGAAACCTCTGCATTTGCTGGAGGTATATAAAACTGAGTGGAAGCGTTAGTCAGCACTAGCCTTTCATGGAAGGGCAGGAAATATTTCTTATATGTTATTTACACATGTGCAAAGACCAGAAATATGAATCTAATGTAAGGGTGCGGTCATACAAGCAGGGGTGAGAAAAACGACAATAATCAACCTCTCCTCATTCATTTTGACAGTGAGTTGACCGTGAAATGTACTGCAATCATTGTCCTACGTCATACCTGGTTTATACACTGTTGATCTGCTATTGGCTAGCCACCCCGTGTTGGACGCGTTCATTTGCATAAAGTTCGGCATGGCTGAACTTTTGGTCGCGCCAGACCCTTCGAGTTGGCCGCGCCGCCTACCCACAATTCTTTGCAGAAGCGGAATTAACGGTCGGTCGCGTTCCATAGAATAGAATAGGGGTTCTACGGTGCGGAGTTCGCTTCGCTTGCTAGTGGACACTCGGCGTTATGCCCAAAGTACATGCAAGCGAAATGTACCGCTTTCTCTCCGCTTGCTCCGCTTTTACATTACATTACACTTAGCTGACGCTCTTATCCAGAGCGACTTACAGATATTTACAGGGTTTCAGTTACAGTCCCTGGAGCAGTGTGGGGTGGGGTAGATGCCTTGCTCAAGGGCATCTCAACCATGGGTGGGGTGGAATTTGAACCAGCAACCTTCTGATTGCAAGACCAGCTCCCTAACCACTAGGCCACAGCTGCTCCACAGCTGCTTTAAGTGGGCGTGTACTGAACATTGACTGTATATAAGATGGACATAACGGGCCCATTCATTTCCGTTCTATGAAGCAACCGCAACCGTCAATTTTGGAGTCAGGGCCACTTACTTCCTGCTTGGCAACGGTAGAGCATGCGCCCAATCAGAAACGTCCAGTCGATGTGATGTCCCACCTACACCTGTACCGTGCTCTGAAACCCACCTCTACTGTCTATATGGAAATCCTATGGTCTGATTATTTCTTCTGTCAGGTATGTGTCACCGGTAAAAACATTGCCTACCAAAGAAATATGTAGACAGTTTATGAATGAAGACGATGATTGTTTAGTCTGGTGTACATTAATGTCAAATTAATCAAACGTGAAAACGAGAACAACTCGTAGGGTAGGCAAGGTCGCCTGTTAGCATTAGACAGTTGCTATGTTAGCCTGGGTAATCCAAATGACTGTATGGGCTACATTTAGCCAATTTAATAACAGACGTGTAAGATTGACAGCCCTATCAGAAAAGGCGATATGATGCAGTAATTTCCTATTGCTGTTCTGTACGTCGCTTTGGAGAAAAGCGTCTGCTAAATACTACAACAGTAACAGTTTTGTGTACAAGAGTCAAACAGTTTTACCAATGCTGTTTGAAAGCTAGTGCTAATCGTTTTACACCTAATCTCGCTACTTTCACAGAGGGGTTAAATGTAATCTTCAATCAACAAGTATTGGATCCGTGATTTTTTGTCATGTCAAAGCTGTCGTAATGTGCTTGTTTAGGGTGTGGGGCGTACCATATTAATAGTTGCCTTTACGAAATGTGATGAATGTTTACTTGCAGACTACCATGCATATGGTAGCCTATGTCAAATTAGTGGTGTTTGTGCTGAAGACTGTTTAGACATCTCAGATGAGATTCCAGCAAATGGCAACTATAAAAAAAAACTTGCTAACAAGACTTAAACTTTTATTTTTGGACAGATGCCGCCTGAACAAACCTGCGGGGGGATTGGCTAAAGGAGGTTGTGGTAGAAGACAGCATCGGTCCTCTCGCCTCTAGTCAAAGTAACCAGAAGTGAAGATAGACACGACCTAACTCCAACGCGACATCATGCCCATGCTTTGTGTTTTCAATGTACTTGTAACATGATTTACAGCTATACATTTTCAGCTTGCCCTTGAAATTTAGATTAAAGTGAAATCTCTCCCAACTCACTAGTATGTTCAAAGTGTTTACCGTTTTCAAGTTTGAAAAACATGAAAAAGGAAGTAACTGCAGATTTTATTCCTAAACTTCTAAAGCAAAGTATTTAAAATCCATTTAGCCATTAACTGTTAATAACTATTAATAAACATTTAACCATTAAAACCAGTGATGTGACACCAAAATGTTAACCAACTAGATGTACCGCATAGCGGTACATGGTATGACCGCCGCAGTGTATTGAAATGTGTGAACTGTTGGTATGATGAGTGTGTGGTAGAGCAGTGTTGTGAGGTGAGAATTTGTGTGGAAATGATTTCCTGGAAGTGGGCATGAATGTGGGTTTTGAATAAATGACATTGTGTGTGTTTGTATAGTGTGTAGGAGTGATTTGTGAAAGGAATAGGCAAAATGACATTTTGCGGCCCCCATAGGCCCAATTTTATGGCATGTGCTGTGCTTTTAGAGGTCTTTGTGTTGATTGTGCATGACGTATTTTGTGCAGTTCCCACCTTCTCGGTCCAAGATATTGCCAACTCAAAATCCCAATTTTTGCATTTACCCATATCATTAGGTGGCGCTATGCTTCAAGTGAGAGTTTATGGGCTGGGTCGATACATCTCTGTAACACCGACATACACAAAATCGTTGTCTTGGGCAAAATTGTTGACGAGTTTTTTAACAAAAACTGTTTTTTGACACCTAGCTTCACCAATAAACATCGCCCCCTATGACGAAATGTCACAGAATTTAGTACACATGAAAAGAAAGCTGTTTAGAGATGGCCTGTCAACTTTGACCAAATTTGAGCAATTAAAAGCCAAGATACGACCATTTGAAGAATTTTAAGCTACGTGTTAAATGTTCATTGACGTGGAACTTCGGAACGGTTTATCTCAAGATAAATCCTTTGATAACTTTTTGTCAGCATTGTCTGTAGATGACATATACCAAATTTGGTGAGATTCACCTGAACGGCCTATGACGAGTTCGTTCAGATTCGTTTTCGCAATATTAAAATTTCACGGAAATTGTTCTCGTTGGAAGTGGGCGTCGACCAGTGTTTTTTCAATGCGTGAGGGTCAATAGATTTCACGATAAAAAAAAATGTTGTAAACGTAAGCATTCTCTAGATAATAAGCAAAATGACATTTTGTACAATTACAGCGCCCCCTATTGACCAAATTGTATGGCACATGCTGTGGTTATAGAGGTCTTTGTGCTGATCGTGCATGACGTATTTTGCGCAGTTCCCACCTTCTCGGTCCAAGATATTGGCAACTCAATATCCCAATTTTTGCATTTACCCATATCACTAGGTGGCGCTATGCTTCAAGTGAGCATTTATTGGCTGGGTCGATACATCTCTGTAACACCGACATATCACAAACATTTTATGTTGTTGGGTGAAACGTTCACTGAGCTATTCAGCAAAAACTTTTGCCGGTCTCCCCCTCTTTGACGTACGCTGGCACAGCGGGGGGGTGGCCCTGGGGGACCAAAAGCTTCTAGTCGCTCGAAAAGTTCTAGGGCTACATACACTCACTTGAAGCATAGCGCCACCTAGTGAAAAGGGTAAATGCAAAAAGCCATTTGTGGCAATGTTGACCAAAGTGACTATAACTGAGATTACGACCTGTGGTATTCTACATATAGTACTTGGCTGCTAGACAACTCGGTGCAGAATCTTGTATGGCTTGAGCATCTCGAATCAAGTAACCTTGCCATTTAGCTGCAGGTTCAAGGTATTTAAGATCATTATGGCACCGTTTACCATAAATTTGTGTATCCTACATGTGAGTGTAAAATGGTACTTGATATTGCATTTTTGCCTGTATTTATTTCTGGAACACCCTGTATATCAAACAGACTTCCTTGAATATCTACCATAGCACTGTTTACAGCAAATTTGTGCAGCCTAAATGTATAAATAAATGTTACTACTTGACATTGTCTTTTTGCCAGCATTTATTTCTAGAACACCCTGTATATTAAAAGGTCTTCCTTGAATGTCTCCCAAACCATTTGATTCTCCAAACTGAAACTTTGCAGGCATAATTGATACTTCTTTGCCTAACAGATAATAAAATTTCGTCAAAATTGATCGATACTCATTGCCTTAAAAAATAGGTCAAAGGTCAAGCTCACATCAAATGACCTTGAAAATGCAACGACCTTGGAAGGTCATCGTGTTATATATCATTTGAAAGGGAATTTTCTCCGCTTTGTAATGATACCAAATGTATGGAAATCGAGTGATGGGTTTGCAAAATGTAGCCAATTTTCTGTTCCATGGTCACTAATTGATGCAAAAACGGTGAAATTTTCAAAACTCTCTAGATTCGTGAAAAATGGTCGAATGAGCTGAAAATTGGTATGTTACCATTTCTCAAGGATACCCACGAGTATGCCAAATTTCATCAAAATCAGAGGGGGGGGGGTGGAAAAAAATTGAGTGGTTTGGCATGGAATGACCCACCTATGCTGGTTTGTGGATAAAACTGAACAGGGCTGTGTTTCCCGATAACGATGGATCTTAGGCTTAAGAGCAACGTAAACGATTGATCTTACGAGCGTTCTTACATTTTCTACGGTCCGTTTCCCGAACATGATCGTAGCATGAACGCGCGTGCCCTGCTCTTAAGATGGTTCTTAGAGCTGAAAGTTGGCGCTATTAAGTGACGTTTATCTCTTATCTATAATTTACCTCATTCAAGAATAAGCAAAAAAGATCTCCAACCAGTCTGAGGACACAAACAAAAATATATTTGATTTAAATAGTCTATGTAGGAGTAGGACACTGTATTCAGATGTTTTTGTTGCATGTTCCCTGCACACGTCCAAAATAAGCCCACTTAAGCCTTGGATATACTCGCCGTGCAAAGTCTTGCGCGCGCAAAAGTGACGTCACTGATGCGCCAGACCGTTTATACTTCATTTGACACACACGGCAATTCTCTCCTCGTTAGAGGTGTCAAATGCCACAGTAGTTCGGGAACCTTGCGTATCACTCTGAAGTGAAACATGACTGAATTGCAGGTTTACATCATAATTTGGGAATTAAACTGGATAAATCCGAAAAGGTTTGAGTTAATGTGTATGTGATGTTATGAGTGATGATATGAGGCAAAAAGTTAGCTTAATAAACAAACTATACACCCGGCTTTACTGTGACTGTCCTTGTGCGGCTGTGCTAAAGGCACTAGATATAGGCTATTTGAAGGCATCGGGGGACAAGACGGGAGACGTAAAGACAGTATGCCTACAAGAAATGAAGATTGTCTTTGATAGATGTTAAGCTTGCAGCAGTGTGATAAGGCAAATTAAGCCGTACAGAATAGGCCTACTGTCATTGTGATTTTCAACAGTTCAAGGCCTTGACAGCCACACTATCCCTTAGGCTACTTCTTTATTTCCGTTGGTCTGCTGCGTCAGCTACATGATGTCATGGTAGTTATATGGTAGTTGCATGATAGTTACAAAAATAATGTCTTAGGACAACATGTTCAGGCACATGTAGCCTATTTTCACTTCGCATCCTCTGGGTGCCACTGTGCCACGCCAGTTAAGATTAATCTTAGTGCTCTACGAGTGCTCCGGACCACACGTAGAGTTACGAGTGATCTCACGATGGTTCTTGGCCAAGGAAGGTTTCGGGAAACGGTCCGTAAACTCTACGATGGTGCTAAGTGTGAAGTAGAGTACTACTTAGGCTTAAGTACTACTTAACATTGCTCGTAGTGCTTTCGGGAAACGCACCTCAGAATCCTAAAGGTTTTTGGTCAATGTTTGTATTTCTTGTGAGCTTACAGCAATATTAGCCTATGTGTAGCAGTGGAAAAGACGTGTATTCTGGTAGTTACTAAAGTTAGCTGACATTTAGCAGGCTAAAGTTTTTCCTTTACAGGAACCATAATTAAAGAATTGTGTTGAGTTTCCTCCAAGCATGTTTGCCCACATTCAGTACAACAGTACTGTACATTAGTTTTAACCCCCAGTAAATCCAGCCAGGCCATAAATGGAAAAACTAAATCTGCTGGGTCATTTTGCCTACCAAACTGCAGTGTTGGGATTACAGACTAAATTTCTAATAATGCTTCCTTCAAAGTGTCAGTAGACAGTTGCATTCCATGGTTTGCAACGAAATGAAGTACTTCAGAGAGGCTTTTTGTCATTGTCATGAACCTGAACAGAGCGGAGAGACCCAAAAGCATCACGTACAGCAACAGTGTTTTATTAAGGGATTGGGGAGTTGGGAATATCTCGATGCCCACAAGCCAGTGGACAGATGCTTCTGGTGCTGCAGACGAGCGGAGTCCTCGGGGTCGGCAGCAGGTGGCAGGTCGGAGAACCAGGGCTGGGGAGCAGAGCGTAGTCACAGGCAGGCGGGTCGAGTAGCCGGGGCAGAACGGCAGAACACAGTCGTAGGCAGGCAGGAGTCGTAACCAGGGCAGGGGAGCAGAGCAGAGTCGTGGGACAGGCAGGAGTCGTAACCAGGGCAGAGGAGCAGAGCAGAGTCATGGGGCAGGCAGGAGTCGTAGCCGAGGGCAGTGGAGCAGAGCGTGGGTCGGTTCAGTCCGAGTTCGTAACCAGAGAGCAGCAGTAGGGTAGCGAGGAGCCAGACACAGGGAGGACTGAGGCCAGTGGGAGAGACAAACGAGCAGGCAGGAACACAGGAGACGAACAGGCAGGGAGCAGACAGAGGTACAAAAACTCACAGGCAAACACCACGACAAGGAGCAGGGAGATCAGGGAGCAAAAACACAGGCAGGGGACAGAGAGAGAGCCAGAGTCAAAATGCTTGCCTAGAAAAGTCTGAGGTTCGCTGACGGTCTGACACTGAATGCCTGAAAACCAGGAACTAAAATAGGGAGAGATAATCAGCGGGCTAACAAGCCGCAGGTGCGGTGGCAGGCAGCGAGAGAGCCAGAGGGCGTGGCTGGTGATAACTAACAGGTGAGGTGGAAAAATACCCAGACTGGGGAAGCAGCGAGCAGACTCATGACAGTCATTGGTGTACAGTACACAAAACACTTTCTGGATCTAAGGACCTATGTTGCCTGAGAACAATGTTGTGATGCAGGAATGATTGGACAGTGGCATTAAACCAACAGTTCTGATATACATTTGGAAATTTACATATATTTTTTGAGGATTCGTTTCCAAATAACCCCTGGCTGCATTTACCCTTGTCATTACTTTTATGTAAACTGAAGATTTTACTTTGGGACTGTGGTGCTCTTTGAAAAGTTCTTTTTAGATGACGAGGTATTGACATTTTCTTTTGCCACATTTCTTCTACTTCTGAAAGCACAGTTTTGTGTTTATGTCTATTTATCTGTAATTTTAATTTTTCTCGAAACTCTCTCTCCCTAGCTTTGTATAAAATATAAAGGTCATCAATACATTTGTCAATTCGATATTTCTGACTGTTAAAAAATAGTTGTTTGGTGTTCTTGAATGTCGCTTCAGAAATAGATGTGGATTTATTGGTGTATAGTGTTTTATTTGGATATTTTGTGGAAAACTTGCACGTTTCCTGACATTAGGTGACTCCCAAGGGGAAATGTTTATCTAGTAGCATTGGACTATAATACATATTTTCCCCATAATCCTGTTCAGTGCCATAGCATAGTTCTGCTTGTATACATATGTCATTAAAACATTTAAAAAATGGTGAGTTCTTATGTTCTAACATAACATCAGAGTCTACACTGTCATCATCAGCTCCTGCAGGAGTTACATTAGTATTTAGCTTATACTTTCATTTCATATTCTGTAACTGTTCTCAGGAAGTGTTGTGTTGTAATGAATTCTGTGTGTGTTGCTCAGTGATCATACAAGCTATAGGGGTAGACAGAAAAGGTGCTGAAGGGGTTGACAAAACAATCTCATAAAAAAGGATTCTTTTTTGGGTAAGTTAACTATCAACAAAGCCACCTGTAGCATTCCAAAAAGCACATGTTATTTTCACCATGTCGTGCCACAACCTAATCCCTCCCTCTGTGAAGCAAATGAATTTTAGGGGACTGACTTGAATTAATTGAATAAAACCTTTAATATGTCTGTTATTGAAATCATTTTGATATAACTTTTCTTTTAACATTTGTAAAAATATCACCTCATTCTTGTCAATAAACGACTGCTGGTGCCCTTCCCATTTTATTTTTCGAAGTACTGAAGGATTAGTGCCAATTCTGCTTCTATTTTGTGCGGCTAAAGACTTTGGATTTGCAGTTCCTAATAAATTGTTATATAAATGATATGTTGACTAATATTGTAATGACTCTGCCAGGGTTGTTCGCTCCTGTGCTCTAAAAGGTCTAACTTTCATCTCACACGAATTATGGGCACAGTAGCCATTAATAGTCCGGAATGGGGTGTGTCTTTTCCTTTTTTTTTGCAATACTAAATGAATGGTTTCTAAACATTATTACGCAGTACGGATTTGAGATTTGTAGTTTTTCTACAATTACACCCTCCCAAGAGTATATCCATGTGTCTTATATTGCATTCTAGCCCACTCCTCATCAGACAAAATAAATGTGGTGTGTTTGGAGTATCTGCTTGAAAAGAATTAAATGTTGCTTCCTTATTTATAATGCATTTTAATGAACTCTCAGAAATTATAGAATTATTTTCACCTGAATTATTGTTATCTGAATGCTTACAATTATTGTCAATTGAATTACTGTAATCTAAATGCTCAGGAAGTACACTTTGAACAACTGAATCTTTAACACTGTTTTCAGGTTTTACCAACTCCCTAATATTTCCTCAATTACACTGCCAAATTGTTCGAAGTAATTTTACACTTCGACTTTGAGTAGTTGGTCTGTCACATGGCCAATTCATCTCTCTTGCTACCTCAACCCAAAAATTGAAATTAAAAGTGTCTTGTACTAAACCCTGTGAAATGGTTTTAATGGCACATGGTATTTCACTGTAATTGAGATGTTGTGTTTTTTGACCTTTCCATTTTTTATGATTTCTTCCCTTTAGGTTCCCGTTAGGCTTCGGCCCCATACAGTTTTTCTAATCCTCTTCCTCTCACACCTCCCTCCTCCTTCCCACATCATCTCTCACTCCTCTCACTCCTCCTTCCCACATCCTCCTCTCACTCCTCTCACTCCTTCCTCCTCCTCTCACTCCTCCCTCCTCCTTCCCACATCATCTCTCACTCCTCTCACTCCTCCTTCCCACATCCTCCTCTCACTCCTCTCACTCCTTCCTCCTCCTCCTCTCACTCCTCCCTCCTCCTTCACATATCTTCCTCTCAGTCCTCCTTCTTCACAGATCCTCCTCTCACTCCTCCCTCCTCCTTCCCACCACACATGCCTCCTCTCTCTCCACTGATAATGTCAGTGAAAGCTAGCTTACCTTCACCTTTCAATCCCTTGCTTCCCTTTACTACATTTTTTCTTACCAAGGTCTGGTCAGACATCTTTCCCTGACCTCCTCTTTTCCTCCCTTTTCTTACCACCTATTGTTTCCTTGGTGGCTCCTGGTTTGCTGTCTGCCTGCCTCTATGCCTCACATAAGACTTTGGGTAACAAACAATGGCGGTCCCAGGAACACTGCAGATCCTACCACTGTTCCATCCCTACACATTGCAGCTGTAATTGTGACATACACAGAAAATATTTAGTACCACTTCACTCAACCTACAAACATCTAACAATGTCACACGTAACAATTGCAATGTATTACATACTGCCTTTAAAACTGCTTGCTCTGCTTGATCACCATTTACTGTATATTTCAGTTGTATATAAGGGCAATTCTGTGCAAAGAAGACGTGCAAATAGTGTGCAATAAAAAGCCATGATCACTACCCAAGTGAAACCCTCAACTAAAAACAAGCTTACCCTCAACAGCTCCTGGTACCTTCTTAAAGCAGCCTGTTTCTTTAACCTCTTGCCCTCTTTCCAGTTATCAGCAAGAGGTGCAGGCTCTTCCTTAACTGGAGTTTCAACACCTGGAGGAGTGGACTTAGCAGGTTTGCAACTTTGTACTTTGGGATGGACTTCACTTGCTGCAAGAGGTGGTGGCGCACTTTCCTCCAGCAGGGTGTAGGAGGCAATCCACAGGAGGTCCACAAGACGGACCATCCCACTATTGTCACTGAGATGGACCTATTGGAAAAAGTGCAGTTAACTATACAAATGTGGTCCTTCATTCAGCAAGGGCCGATTTAAGTTGTGAGAGTCATTGAGGCACACAGATTAGAGAGTCCTTCCTAACTATGTTGTATCACCTATACTGCTGTCATACTTTTATTGTACATGCAAGTGAACTTTTCCGTCCCCCAAAGTCAAGCTATGAGAAACCCCAACCACACTGAAGGTTATTGAAATGAGATTATGACTACTTACCCCATCTTTGCACCATAGGTCATGTGCATTTCGTGGAAAATGCTCGGCCTCAGAAAGGTACCAGAGGCCATGCTGCACTGCCACCCGATGGTATTCCTGCCGAAGCAGTTCCTGAAGTTTTTCATCCCCATTCAGCCTGGGTGGGAAATCCAGTACGTACACCTGCACAGATGTGTACATTGTTAAATATGCATAAAATAATGATTTTAAGTGGCATGCAGGATTAAGTGGCATGCAGGATGTTTTTTGTCATTAAAGAAGGACAATTGGTGTACAGCAATCATGCATTATGAATAGTAGTTTGTATGTTAGAAATGTTTTTTTAAAAGATTAAATGTGACAAAAGGCTGAACAGACCATAACGTGCAACTGTACTAATTACAGTGATTACATGCCATATAATATGCTGCTGTGTGATACAGTGGTGAACAACAAACAAACTGATGCATTTCCACTTAATAATAGCAGTAACTATAACCTACTTACTTTGTGCCAGCGGTACAAAGCACACCTCAATAACTTTGCAAAGTCTTTGCCTGCCTCTGAAATGGGGCGACTTGCATGCAAATTGTTGCATGGTGCCATGATGCATACAATATCTGGCTCACTGGTTGGACAGCAAACCTCTACTTCTCTTTTTAGAATAGAAGCTGGAGCCCCAGGGTTGCTCAAGAAGCCAAAAGATAGGCAACCTTTTAGCATCTCCACATACCCATCAATGGCTGTGAGATGGCTGTTCCCAATAACAAGGACAAACTGAAGCAGATGCAGAGAAAAGGATTAGTCACAGATTACAAGACAACACATAAGCCAGGCCACTTAATGTTACTTCATATTAACTGAGTTTATGTGAGACATAAATGTTAATGAAAGCTCATGCAACAGTCATGCAAAGACAAGACCCAAAAAGAATGGGAATGATGCTTATTATGTGAAAAATATGTCTTGCATTGCATGAAAAAGTAACCACTGACATATAAGCACTCACAGTTGCTGATAATTATGCATTTGCAATTCAAAGGAAAGCTTCCCAGGAAAGCTTCCTAGCTTGGCTTAAAAGCAGTATGAAAAACTTTAATAGCGTACCTTCTTGTCAGCAAAATCCTGGGGGAATGCCTTTTTGTGGGTCCATCCAGTTGCATCAGACAAGGTACGGCATATGTAAAATGTTATTCAAATAAGAATTTTTTAGGTTAAACACTGGATGTTACTACCAGTGACATATTTCCCACTGAATGCAGTATAATTCACATATTTGTGTTTTGATGGGTAAAAGCCACTTTTCCTAAATGTTTCAGAGGTACTAATCATATTCCATTAAGCAGTGGAGGGTGATGTGTGTGACGTGGCCCTCCCCTTGAAACCAATGCAATTCACTTACATGGTTTGTTCGGTTGGATTTAAATTAATGTGGAACGTACAACGACGCAAGTTCTGAGTAACAAGCCACTTTTCCTGAATGTTTCAGAGGTACTGAACATATTGCACCCCCTTTTATTTATTACTTACAGAGATTACATACTTAGAGATTACTTACATTAGCAGCAGAGCCATATTTGTTGACTATACAATTTTTCACTGAGATGAACAGTAGAAGAGAATGGACCGTGGGATGGCGTCGTTTTCAATAGGAGCCGTTGAAGCACAATTTTGAGATTTTTAATTGGTCACCAGGCAACTGCGCAAGCGCGGGGTGACGTACGGTCACGTCGGCCAGCGAACCCAAATACTATAAATTGAGTGGTAGATGCTCAATCACAAATCATACAGCGTACGATACTTTTCTTAATAAGTATTCTTCTTGTCACGGGATTCAGACAGACAGACAAATGCGTAACCTCAAAAAAAAAGTTTATTAAAGGGTTGGGGAAGAGGGACAAACTTAAGTCATCTGCTACGATGATCGCGGAGGCGCGAGCTCAGTCTCGTTAGGATTTGTGTTCGACTTTATTTTCCTCATTTAATGCCCACCCCTGCTGTGACTAGCAATTCTCGTTGACGTATGCAGCCAGTTGCAGACGGGCGTCGAACGAGCCTAAAGTCAAACACAAATCTTACACGAGACTGGGCTCGCGCCTCCTCGATCTCCGTAGCAGATGACACACAAGTCATGTGTGGAGAGGGAGGGCGGGGGTTGTAGTCCTCTACAGTCTATGGTTGTAGTGGGGTGCACTGAGAGTTCAATTCAAGTCGAGTCTTTCATATTGTTTAGATTAACATTGGAACAAAACGAGTTGCCCCAAAGTGCTCCACAACACACACATGAAAACTAAGAAAGCAAAACCATAAAACAAAGACCATAAGTAGGTATATAACACAGACAATGAAATAGAAATGAGGTTAATAATTAAATAAATATAAGGCCAGGCTTGTCAGCGTCAGATAAACGCATCAAAACAATCAGAACAAGGTAAAAATAGAGAGAAGACATTTGTCTTCAAATTGGAGTAAAATAACGTACATATTTGAATGACAAGTTGAGTGGGGGAGCAGTAGTGAATTTTGTCCTTCTAGGCTTGCCGTAGTTAGGTAGTTGCCTGACTATGGGAGACTGGAGTTTCATTAAATCGGTTTCTCTTTTAAGACGCAGAGAGTTCATATCTGTAACCGTGGTTTCACACTGTAGCTTCAACGCCACGCTTCACAACGTTCTATCATTCATTTTCAACGAGAGGCGTGCAACGCCTTTCAAAGCATCTTGGGATCGCGTGAGTGTCGCGTTAATCAGTGGTGTCGCATGAAGAAGTTGAGCTGAGCTGAACTTCTTGACGCGACGCCAAGGCGGTCAACCAATCAAATACGGGCATGGGGGCGCAGCGGGAGAAACCTCCGTTGGCTCTCTGTTTACATCGATAATTGAATACGCCCACCGGAAGCGTCCCATTTAGCACAGGCAGAACGTTTTGCAGCATGGTTTTTACGCTACAGTGTGAAACCACCGTAAGTTACCCCCCTTTCACACTGTAGCGTCAAAGCCGCGCTGCAAAACGTTCTGCCTGTGTTGAATGGCACGCTTCCAGTGGGCGTATTCAATTATCGAGTGGTGAGAAATGATGGGGTTGTCTTGGGAGCCCACTGCAACTGTACAGCTGGACTTGGTGAGAGCAGCATAACAGTGCAAGAAAAGAAGAGACAGCTGTAACATCTAAGAAGTGCAAGTGGGCCACCCCAAGTGAGGACTCTGTGAAGAAAGTGGAGTATCAGCAGGGCATGGACATAATTTTTAACACCTCTCAATAATATAAAAAAGAGAACTCTTTGAAAGGTCATTCTGCCCCCCCAGCTTTCCCACCTCTGACTGCTGTTGAGCAAGCCCAACTCTACAGGAACCTCTCCCAATGCCGCACACAAGAGGGGCAGACCATCAAACCTGCAGTCCTATCTGTTGTCAGAGAGTACGCAGCATCCTATGTGCCAAAGGCTGTCATGCTGGATCTACCAGAACCCCTCACCAACTTGTATGACAAGCGATTGTAGTGGGGTGCACTTTACATTCCCCCTCCCCTCCATTAGGAGGGGTTAAGTCTCGCTCGCGATACCGGAAGGAATTCCATTTACTCGCGTCTCTTTAGGGAAGTGGCATGTACTGTGATTGGAGGGCGCCGTCAGTTTGTATTCTGCTGCGGTGGAAACATAGACATACTATACATGTCTATGGGTGGAAAGTGCAGAGCCGCTTGGTCGGGCCTTTCGTTGCTGCTGTGCTTGCACTAAGCTGCTTCACAACGAGAGGGAAATTCCTTGCCCTCAGGTAGGATGCGTTTATTTGTATGTCGTGGTTGTGTAAATTTTCCTTGGCTCGTCCGTCTTCTGACCTCGCTGGTCTGATTTACCAGGAGCACGCGCTGGCTTCAGAGGTTCCTCTCTGGCGGAGGTTGCATGGGCGCAGATAGCGGGTGTGTCAGGGGTGTCTTGACACACCCAGATTTGAATGCCTTCGATCCGCCCCCCCACTTTAATGTAAGAAAAAAAGTCTTTTTTTTCTTACTTTGTCAACTTCTTACTGAGTCAAACATCACGGTGAAACCAAAATATGAATTAACATAATATTTGGTTTATTGAGGTGCGCTGCAGTGCATGCTTTGTAACAACTTGCATTAAGCAAGTGACTCGGGTTTATTGAGCTGTGCAGGCTGCGTCGTCGTCAAGCTTGGTTGCCACGGTTACCAACAAATAGTCTGACAGGCAAGTTCAGGACCCCATACCAACACGGCGTGATGAGGCGAGCTAAAAAGCAAAAAACCATCACATCGTTTTTTCAAAAAGCAACAGCTGTAAGTAAACTGTATTTTACGTTATCACATCACCTTGCATTTTCTGATAGTCTGTTCAAAGCAATGTCGTCGTGAAGGTAAAATTGTACGAAGCAGGCTAGAGGCAAACTTTTGGCTTCTGCCTCCGGGCCTGTACATGTAAATACCTCGTTGGATTTCTGTTAACGACATTAATAACTCAAGGCCGTTTTAATGTTATCTGACGTTCCTCGCCACGAGCAGTGAGCATATTGTTGTTTAATAAGGAACTTATGCGAAGAGGTGTCCACTGACTGCCGATCGCGCGACATACAAATTAGAAAGCTAGGATGCAGTGGTGGCACACACACACACACACACACACACACACACATATTCGATCATCCTGTCATGTCAGTGGTAAATAGTCTACAACAAAACCCATATTTCCCTCATTCTTAAAATGCTGTTATTCTAACGCAGTGTTTCTCAATTATTTTGTGTTACGCCCCCCCTAGGAAGAACAAAACATTTCGCCGCCCCCCCCCACTCTCCAACACAACTAGATAACACCCCTGCATAACATTTTATCCTTATTAACAATAAAGAAAACAAAAAAATAAAGAAATATAGATCACCTTATAACAAAGAATACCTTTATTAACATTATTTTTTAGTCTGTACTGTGGTCGATGTTGCAATTACACCTTATTCTTGTACGGCAAAAAATGTTCCCCAGGGTCACATGCGCCCCCCCTGGCATGGCACGGCGCCCCCCCAGGGGGGCCCGCCCCACTATTTGAGAAGCACTGTTCTAACGTGACCCAACTAGAAAAATAGAATCCCACAAACAAGGTGTTCGTGCATGTGTTCTAATTCTAAACATTAACGTCTCCTTTGTACAGTCTATGCTCGTCTGTCAGAACTCGTCTGTCTTCCTTCAACCATGGACATAATACATTTCTTTACTAAAAACTACGGGTACCTTTCATCAGCAGCAGCCAGTAAGTTGTCACACGTTTCGAGCTTGGTGCAAGGCAGTTGTGTAGCTTGTACTGGCATGTTTGTGTCGTAAGTTTTCTTTTTTTTCTTTTGTTCGTTTGTGTTTGTCATGTACTACAGAAGGGGCTAGTGTGGCCGTGCCTGTGGTTCTTTGGTCTTGGGTGTGTATAGATGTGTTTATGTATGCCTGTTAACGTTTTTGTATGTCAGTTAACTGTTGCCGCCTGTGACTAATGTAGCTGCACTCGTTCGCCCTCCTAGTGGAACGCTTCAGGACAACGTGCAGCCCTAGCAACGTGAAAGCTAAGTTGTTATTGCGTGCTACCTGAGGTTAACCCTTAGAATCCCAGTAGCTGCCGCTATCTATTGTGTAATTTGTGTATCTTTCTCTGTTTTGGGCAGGAGTCTGGCCATCCAGGTGGGTTCGTGGCTGGAGAGGTGGTGGAGTTCTCACGTTTCCTTTTGCTGTGCGCACAATGGTTGATGTTGCTTTATTTTTGTATTTTGATCTGCTGTGATTTTGATTTGTTGTGACTGTTTTGTGCTTTTGATTATTGTGTTGTGTTTCTTCTGGGCGCCTGCCCTCCCTTCTTTTTTTCTGTCCCAGCCTGACCCCTTTGGTAAGCCTTAGCTTAGTCCTAGGAGTGAAGGGTAACATAAATTGATTGTATGTAAGTGCCGTGTCCCTGGTCATGTGGAGTGTGTGTGTGTGTGTGTGTATGTAGGTGTGAGTGAATTTGAAATTCAGCATGTGCTTCGTTTTTACTACTGATTGGTTGTATTTGTACATTGAAAAATAAATATTTTGTGTGGAACATCCTTCCCTGGCCTGAGTGTGTTGAACCTGTGTGCTCATTTGCTCATTCTGTTCCCCCTGGTTAACGTACCAGGTATTAGTGTCTGGGACTGTGATCCCGACTGGCGTAGTCGACTATCAAAATTTCTATTTATTGCCTGGCTCTCGCTACACAAACAAGAGACCTCAACCTGGTAGAGTTACATGACCGAGCAGAAGCAGTATTTGAGGACATAACTGTGACCAAAGAACAGGTACAGGAACATTTTATTTTGTTTAAAATAACTGGAGCTAGTAACTGAAATCTAAAATCTATCACGTACTGCATGTGTACAGTGTGTGCTAACTTAATCCAAACGGTTACACATTTACATTTTGTCACGTTTTCAGAGTGATATTGTAGAGGAGGAGACCCAAGCCCAGTCCAAGTCCAGAATTTGGTTTGAGCAGAGGAGTGGTAGGGTAACAGGATCTACCTTCAGAGCAGCCACAAAGACAGATGTCAGAAAGCCTGCAGTCTCTCTGATAAGACAAATATGCTACCCACAGTCCCATAGTTTCACCAGTGAGGCTACCAGGTATTCATGAGCATAGAAGAGTTAGGCTAAAATATGGCATGCAGTGTGTAACTGCTCCTGTGTGTAAAATTGTCATATCCAGATGGTGTAAAATCAAATGAGTGTGATGTATGTAAAAGAACAGGGATGGTAAATCCAGGAAGTACTGTTCTAAAGAAGCAGGAGTGTAAAACCATGTAGTATCTTTTTGAAAGAGCAGGGAGGTACCAATGTGGGGTGGCATTACTATTGTCCAAAAGTAATGTTAATGTTGTTTCTTCAGATGGGGATGTAAGCATGAGGAGTTGGCAAGAAAATACTACGAAATGCAGCATCGCCTCTCACACATGGATGTGCTTCCTGCAGCTGCTGTGGTTCAGGTGTCATAGAAATTAAATGCCCATTTTCTGTAAAGGACCTTTCTGTTGATGAGGCAGTAAATTCTGTTGCACACTTTTGCCTTGAAAAAGATGCGCAAGAAAAAAATAGACTGAAGCGGGACCATGCATATTATTATCAAGTGCAGATGCAGCTATTTGTTACTCAGAAAGCATTGTGATTTCATTCTGTGGACTGAAAGGGAAAATACTTCACCATTTGTTGAACGTGTAACACCTGATGTGGCATTCTTTGACAAAGAACTGGAATGTGCTCGTGACTTCTTTAAAAAATGGATCATTCCAGAGCTGTTAGCCAAGTATTTTTCTGCACCAAAACCAGCAGCAGCAGCAATTGCTGATCATAGTCAACAACAGTGGTGTTACTGCCATGAGCCAGAAGCATGGAACATGTTGGTTTGTGCAAGATTTTACCAAACCTGCCTTCGCATGAAAAGGGTCCCTAAACAGTGAGCATGTCCCAGTTGCCGAAAAGTAATCAATGCCCAAAAAAGAACAAACCTTAGTGAGAAGACTGTGAAATAAGCAAATAGCAGTAGCTGATACTGTACTATTTATGAATGAACAATTGTTAAACCAATGTTCTTTTCCCATCATTACATTACATTTTTTACATTACATTACACTTAGCTGACGCTCTTATCCAGAGCGACTTACAGATATTTGCAGGGTTTCAGTTACAGTCCCTGGAGCAGTGTGGGGTTAGATGCCTTGCTCAAGGGCATCTCAACTATGGGTAGGGTGGGATTCGAACCGGCAACCTTCCTACATGGGTAGGACATTCATGTCAAACACACAACATACAGTATATTTGTTTGGGTAAATAAGCTTTATTTGCTGGTTGAACACATCTGTAGCCAGTCATCAGCTTCATTTCACATCCCCATCACTGGAAGGGCACCACAGATTCAGACACATTTGTAAGTGCACAACATACGCTCACAATCTTGTCAAGGTAGGTCACATCATTTTCTCTGTCTATGTCCGTGAATATTATGGTATTGACATGTACACATACTTTGTCTGTTGTGTTTATTACATTGTATTGTATTATATTCTGTATTCTATGTTCTAAGTGTACTTGGCCCATAAAACTGATTCTGATGTGCAACATAGTCTGTTACCTGGCTAAAGTTTTATTACTTAGCAGTGCCGTTATGTCACTGTAACAACAAAACGTAAAATCAGAATCCATTTGTAACCTACATCTTACCCATAGACCTGTCTGGTCACCCTAAATGGCACATCCTTGCACACCCTCAGTGTAGGCTGTTTGTTAACACAAATTGTGTCTGTGTATTATTATGACCCGCCGCTAGCGAAGCTAGCAAAAGCGGTCATTATAGTGTTGCCGCAACTTTTTTCCCTTTTTTTTTTTTTCAGCAATTTTCCGTTAACGGTTTCCGGGATACTGGAAGTCTGGGGGACATGAGTCTTTGTAGGCATGTAGCCCTAGAACTTTTTCAGCGACTAGAAGCTTTTGGCCCCCAAGGGCCCCAAGGGGCCTGTGCCAGTGTCCGTCAAAGAGGGGGAGACGGGCAAAAGATTTTGCTGAATAACTCAATGAACGTTTCACCCAACAGCATGACATTTTTGTGATATGTCGGTGTTAGAGAGACGTATCGACCCAGCCCTGAACACTCACTTGAAGCATAGCGCCACCTAGTGATATGGGTAAATGCAAAAATTGGGATTTTGAGTTGGCAATATCTTGGACCGAGAAGGTGGAAACTGCACAAAATACGTCATGCACGATCAGCTCAAAGACCTCTAAAACCACAGCACGTGCCATTCAATTTGGTCCATAGGGGGCGCTGTAATTGTACAAAATGTCATTTTGCCTATTATCTAGAGAATGCTAATGTTTACAACCAATTTTTTTTATTGTGAAATCTATTGACCCTCACACATTGAAAACACTGGTCGACGCCCACTTCCAACAAAAACAATTTCCGTGAAATTTTAACATTGCAAAAACGAATCTGAACGAACTCGTCATAGGCCGTTAATGTCAATCTCACCAAATTTGGTATATGTCATCTACCGACAATGCTGAAAAAAAGTTATCAAAGGATTTATCTTGAGATGAACTGTTCCAAAGTTACATGCAAATGAAAATTTTACACGTAGCTTAAAATTCTTCCATATTCTTCCAAAGTCCATATCTTGGCTTTTAATTGCTCAAATTTGGTCAAAGTTGACATGCCATCTCTAAACAGCTTTCTGTTCATGTGTACTAATTTTTGTGACATTTCGTCATAGGGGGCGATGTTTATGGCCAAAGCTAGGTGTCAAAAAACTGTTTTTGTTAAATAATTCGTCAACAATTTTGCCCAAGACAATGATTTTGTGTTAGTATGTCGGTGTCAGAGGTGTATAGACCCATTCCATAAACACTCACTTGAAGCATAGTGCCACCTAGTGATAAGGTAATGCAAAAATTGGGATTTTGAGTTGCCAATATCTTGGACCGAGAAGGTGGGAACTGCACAAAATACATCATGCACGATCAGCACAAAGCCCTCTAAAACCACAGCACATGCCATAAAATTGCCAAAAAAAGTTTTCAAGATTTCAATACACTGCGGCGGTCATACCATGTACCGCTGTGCGGTACATCTAGTTTCATTTGGCTAATGATAGCCACCTCAACAACCATATGGCTACAAATGACAATATGGACTTTTTGAATTGATTACAGTGAACCATACTGGCAGACTCCTATCATTGGCATGCTCAACAGGAGACAGGAGGTCCTTTGTCACTAGGGCCATCCAGCTTGACATTGCTACACTTAAGTACAGTAGAGGGGATGGATTTTTGGACGGGAGTCTTTCCTTCTCTGCCTTGACCATGTCAATGCAGCCTACCACCTAGACTGACTTGATTGTCATCCTGCTTTCTACTACCTATATTAGCCCCACTGTACTTCGCCGACCCCATAGCCACAAAACAACTCTGCCAGACACATTTGTTGCCTTGCACTATTCATTTTTGATCACCTTGGACACTTTTACCCTCCCATAGCATTTTGGCTTTACCCCAACTATGAACTGGTATCTGATATCTTACATTTGTTTCATTCTTCTACAGTGGTATGAGAAAGTTTGGGCACCCTTGACAATTGGCATTATTTATATTTACCAATCATTGGGTGTTTTAATTCACAACTTAATTTTTATATATCGAATAACTGATGAACACAATCATATTTCAGCAGTGAAATGAGGTTTATTGGGTTAACAGAAAATGTGCAATATGCCCCAAAACAAAAATGCATAAATTTGGGCACCTTAATAGAAAAATCATATTAGTATTTAGTAAAGCCTCCTTTTGCAAAAATAACAGCCACCAATGAGTGTCTGGATCCTGGATGATGGTATTTTGGTCCATTCCTCCTGGCAAAACCTCTGCAATTCAGTGATGTTTGAAGGATTCCGAGCATGGGCAGCCTGCTTCAAGTCATCCCACAGATTCTCGATGATATTAAAATCTGGAGACTGGGATGGCCATTCCAAAACATTGTACTTGTTCCTCTGCATGAATGCTCGGGTAGATTTTGAGCAATGTTTGGGGTCATTGTCTTGTTGAAACACCCATCCCCAGTGCAACTTCAACTTTGTGACAGACTCTTGAACATTATTCTCAAGAATCTGCTGATACTGAGTGGAATCCATGCGACCCTCAATTTTAACAAGATTCCCAGTACCAGCACTGGCCACACAGCCCCACAGCATGATGGAACCTCCACCAAATTTTACTGTGGGAAGCAGGTGTTTTTCTTTGAATTCTGTGTTCTTTTGCCGCTATGCATATCGCCTCTTGTTGTGACCAAACAATTACATTTTTGTTTCATCAGTCCAGAGTATCTTATTTCAAAATGATTTTAGTTTGTGGCCACTGTGAAGAAATCACTCTTCCGTACAGCCTTTCCTTGTGCAAATTGTGCTGTATTGTTGACCGATGCACAGCGACACCGTCTGCAGCAAGATATCCTTGCAAGTCTTTGGAAGTGGTCTGTGGGTTGTTTTTAACCATTCTGACCATCCTTTGTCTTTGCCTCTCTGGAATTTTACTTGGCCTACCACTTCTGGGCTTAAAGGTGTACTTCCATCGTGTTTTCATTAATTTTGCGGTGTTCTCTAGTGTTAATAATTGCCCTATGTGCTGGTTTTAATAAAAAAAATGTTCTAGTGCTTCTGTTTCAGGGTGTTTTAGTTTGGTGGAGGGGGTGGGGCCGGGAGAACGACACGATTACACCAGAGGCGTGACACGCTTCCTGCAGCTTCTTTTGCCCCACAGTCAACTTGATAGCAGAGTAAGGTAAAGGGGAAAAGTCAACTTGACAGCGCTAAAACTGCACACAGAATGTCTTTGGAGATACAGCCTTATGTGTTTGATCCTGAATCCGAAGAGGAAGGAGAGGTGGCACAAGCACAGTCGCTTCCTGACCGTTTGTCAATGAACGTTTCAGAATGGTAATATTTGCATGACAAAACAGTGCAAGTGCCCAGCTAAATGCAGTTCAGTCATTCAACTAGCCTGCTAATCTTATGCGAGTCAGTCACAGGCTACCATCATTTAAAGCCCATTCGGTCAGTTTCTCTTATATGCATTTGCACGTCTACGTCACGCCACAGGCCCTTTTCGCATTGGGTCGTTTTTCCGCCTATTGTCTTCTTTTGACTGATATAGAAAATGGGGGTAGAAAAACATTTTGATATGCAGCATGCATATGCAACTCGGGGTGACCTATCATATTTCAAAAGAGCAAGTACTAAACAGTTTCTCGTGGAAGTACACCTTTAACAAGAACTGTGCCCGTGGCCTTCCATTTCCTCACAATCTTCCTGACAGTGGAAACTGACAGCTGAAATCTTTTGGACAGCTTTTTGTAACCTTCCCCTAAACCGTAATGCTGGATAATCTTGGTTTTGAGGTCATCAGAAAGTTGTTTTGAGGCTCCCATGTTGCAGCTCTTCAGAGGAGAGTCAAACAGAATGAGAACTGGCATTCGGCCACCTTAAATACCTTTTGTCATTATTGGATGCATCTGTCAATTAAGTTCAAGGCTTAACGAGCTCACCAAACCAACTTTTTGTGTCCAATGATCTTGTGATGATTAGTTACAGGCCATCAAAGCAACAAAATGACAAGGGTTTCCACATTTTTGCACAGCCTATTTTTTACATTTGATTTAATTTCATACAATTGCATACTATGAATACTTAAAATCTTGGCTCTTATGGGCAAATGAAGGACATGCCACCAAGATTTTGTGTGAAGTCAGAGTCCATTATTATACAACCTCAGAGGGGGTGCCCAAACTTTCTCATACCACTGTATTTGGGTTCTCTGAAAATGTGATTGAAAATTATTTTCCAGATTTGAGAGGTCTCCTGTTCAGAACATGATGGAATTCCTTGTATGATGATTGACTGATATGTTACTGAAGTGTTACTACTAATCTCAGTAAAGACAAAACACCAAGATCCTATGTTGAATACAAATATGTCTTCTGAAGGCCTAAACAGAGCACAGCAATATACTGCAAGAAAATGTTGATCAACTTTGAGGGACTTCAGTGAATATGTGGAATCCTCTACAGCAGGGGTTCTCAACCTTTTTTGAATAAATGCCCCCTGGACCCCATCATTAGGGGCCAACGCCCCTCTTTGTATTAAAAAAATAAAACAGACTAATGTCCCCCAGTGGCAACTAAGCACCACCCCATATCAGCTGTATCCTTCTCAATGCCCCTCTAGGGCTCCCCAAACCCCCTGTAACTTGGAAAGGATAACACTTCACTTAAAAGAATATTTCAATCCTTTCTCTTGGATGTCTAAGGAATTCCCAGTAATTCTGTCTTTCTTTTAAATATGATGCCCGAAGAGCAGCCAATGTTACCTTGTTATAAGGCAGCCATGTTTATGAGTTCAGCTGCCCTTGTGAGCTTTCGTTTTATTTTTTTGTTATTGATTGTATTAAATGTCTGACTGTTGTAGACCATTTTCATGTTTCTATTACTGTATTTTAAATAAAAAAGTGAATAACGTACTGTTTTTTGTGTTCTCTCTAAGTTACAACATGTAATTGTAATATTTACAATATTCCACCTGTGAAATTACCTTAAAACACAGGAAAATCCTGGCTAATAAGTTGCTGAAAATGCAGTCTTTTGCTGTAGTATTTACACTATTCTGTCCTGTAAATTCACAAGAAATTCCTGGCTAATAAGTTGCCGCAAAATGCAGCCTTCATAGCATAAGCGCCTAAGTCATTTTTTGGTCAAATTGAGATTTTTGCATAACTTTACTCCCCTACCACTGCTGCATCATCCTGTCTGTCTGCCTATGTCATTGGCCAATCACAACACTCATAAGAGTAAAAACATACCTGCCTAAGCCTTTCATTTGACTTAGGCAGTTTTACCATTGGACTTAGGCAGTTTTGATACAAGCAATTTGACTTAGGCAGTGTTGATGTATGCAAAATGGCAGAGAAGAAGAAGAGGTTGACCACAAGTGAAGCCCTTGCTCTTCCTATTGATTCATTTACATCTGGTAAGAGTTCATAAGCAGAGGAAGAGGAAGGAGAGGAAAAGGAAGGGGAAGGAGAGGAAGATGAAGGAAAGGAAAAGGAAGTAGGGGAGGAGGAAGCAGAGGAAGAGGAAGCCAGTCAAGCCCCCAGCACGCCTGCTGTTCGTCACAGGCGTCCACTGCCCCATACGTGGAAGAAAAATGTAATCAAAGAAAAGCGTCTGAAGGGAGAGAATTACAAGAATACAATGGGACAGGAGAGACCACCAAAGGCCATAGGCCCACCATGCACATCACAGCACTGCTTAAAGTCGACAAAAAGAAGTTGTGAGCTACTGACTGAAGCTGAGAAAACAGATATATTCAACAATTTCTGGCCCATGCCCTCCTGGGAGACACGCAAAGTTTATATCCAGACTCTTGTCAAAAATGTGCCCATAAAACAGAAGAAAGGTGGTGTTGATTCAAGGAGAACAACTTATAGAGAAGATTGCAGCTATACCACCTGCAACTCTCAGATAGATGCAAAATACCTGTGTGCAAAAATCTTTTCTGTTCCACACTTGGTATTGCCCTGAGAACCATTGGATCATGGTTAACTGCAGGTATGAAACCCAACACTCATACCCAGCCCAAGCCCAAGATCAACAAGACTGGTCCTCATGTGCCAGTATCAGATGGAGACCAGGCCTTCCTGAAAGAGTGGCTCTCTGGAATACCTACAGTCCCATCCCATTACTGCCGTAAGGTTACCTGCTTCAACATGAACAACGGAGATGGGTACTGTTATGCTTGGGAAGAACATTAAGGCTCCCTCAGCAGTGAGGTTTTTGCACATCTGCAATCCAACCACTTTGAGTCTGTCCTACAGACCAGCAGAGACATTGAGAAAGTCATTGTCTGGAGTGATGGCTGCGGGTATCAGAACCGGTGTGCTATCGTGCAAGACGTTTACACTCCATGAGATTACATTGTCATCTTTGAGGCTGCGCTCATTAATCCATCCCCATACAAGGTGACTCAACTATACCACAATGACTTCATGAAGTTATCTGGCACCTATGTCACCAATATTCGACCAGGCAAAAAAGTTCACTGTCCACGACCTCCGGGCTCTGCAGTACTTGGCTGATGGGCAGATCAGGTACAAGCTGGATTTTGAATCTGACTGGGAAGACCTGCCTCAGCGCATCAGCATTCCCGACAAAGAGCCATTCAAGTGGGTCCCACTATTTCCTGTCCAGTTGCCCATCACCCTGAGGAAATACAGTGACTTACAGTCAATGAAAAATGTACTACCAAGAGTGGCCCACAAGTACTATGATGATCTTCTTCATCGGTAGTACACATAGCCTACCTAGTAGTACAGAGAGAGAGAGAGAGAGAGAGAGAGAGAGAGAGACATACAGAGACACACACACACACACACACACACCTCTTTTGATATGAGCCTACAGGCCTCCTCTCCAAATTAATAGGTGGGTGAGGTGAAGTGAGGAAGTCTCCTTACTGTAGCTGCCATTTTGTGATTGAAGTGGAAAAGTTACAGTGTGTTATGGTTAAATTAAAGTATGTAATGTTTATTTTATATTCTCAGAAAAATTGGCTAAGTCATAGGCATAATCCGCCTAAGTCACTTTTATTTGATAAAAGAAATGATGTTGGGTTTTCTTTTTTTCCATACTTTTCCTCACATCTACTTGAATGTTCTTTGAAAATTTCAATAAAAAATATGCATGTGATTTTTAGAAAATGTTTTAAATGTTTAGAAAGTGTTTTTTCTTGTTTTCCAAAAACACAAAAAAATGACTTGGGCAATTATGCTATCAAGCTAACGATATGATGGACAAAATTTCAAATGTCACCAGTTCTTTAAAGAATATTTCGAACTAAGAAAGATGTTGTTTCCTGAAAATCAATTAAAACCCAAGCACCACTTTTTGTGTAAAATATTTGTCAAACATTGTCAGAGTGTCATCACATGTATCAGGCCTATCTTTTAGCTGGGCAAGAATGCATTAAACTACTGCAAGTAAAAGACAGTTGTGCATTTTATCACAACCTATACAGTGACTCCATTAAAAATGCAGTCAGGGAGTTGGCCTTTTCAGAAAGCAACACTACAGTTAGTACAGACATTCAGTACAAGGGCACTGCCTATAAAAAAGGCAATTTTTTTGTGTACAGAAATGAGTATATGGAGTTTGGTGAACTTCTACTCCTCTTGATTCAAAATGACACATCTGTGTATGTTTTAATGGATATCCACAAAGGCACCCTTTTCTCAGAATACCATCTGTATGCTGCGACAAAGGACAGTCTTGGATTACAGTGTATTAACATCAATTACCTGCTCGATTTCTATCCTTTGGTATCGTATATTCTGGATGGATACCAAGTCCTTCCACTGAAACACAGTATTGTGGAAAATAGTCCTCACTACGGCTTACTTACTTCTCACTGTAAATAGCTTGACATTTATATAAGGTGTTACTTGATGCATGTCCCTGCTCTGTTGCATGTATGTACTGTATATACTTTCTGTTCTGTTGAATGTGGCATTTCTTCTTTCATGCAGATATGAGTGACCCAAAGCAAACCATTCTAGATGCCGCCATCATGGAAGTCCTACTAGAACTTCCAGCAGTAAACAAAAATATCCTAGAAGAACACTTGCAGTCCATTGGAGTTGAGGCGTGTGATGATCTATGGTTTGTAACGGATTTGATGACTGCATTAAGACCTGTACAAGCCAGAAAGCTTCTCTCTTTTTGGAAACAGAAATGTAACTAAAAATGCCAAACAGTGTTTTTCAACATAAAACTGTAATGCATTCAAGATCAAAAGCAGACACATGCACATTGTGTAATAAGTGTCAATTCTTAATATATATATATAATTTTTTTTTGTCATTTAAAGACCAGCGTTCTGAGAACAGCTCACTTTCATCTGTGGAACAGCTCCCAATCACTGTCATCGCTCTCTTTTTCACCCCGAAGTTCATCATCAACCTCCTCCAGCCCAGGACTGGACATAGAGTGGGGCGACAACTTTGAAGTTCCGTGCCGTAAGTTTCCAGAGGAATTAACCCATTGTTTGGAAAGAGGAAAAAGGCCAGGCTCAAAACTCAGGAGGCAAATGGTCCGAATTGTTGTGACAGAGATGATGGAAAAAAGCCGTTATGTAGGCAAAAAGCATTCAACTGTTGTTGCAAAAAAATTGGTGGCAAAATATCCCAGTTCTTTGCAAGATGTAATAGTGGGTGATATTGTTGGAGCAGGCTACCATTCCCTTGTCAAACAGCTGCAAAACAGAATTGAAAATGTGAGGCACACTACAACACCCAAAATTAAAAAAAAGAAAACCTCAGACTGATGACTCAGACGACACAGACGAGATCCCATTAGAAGAAAGAGCAGCAATGCAGGACACTTATGGATGTGTTAAATGGAATATGAAATTTCTGCCCCTTGAAGAAACTCAACAGAACCAGCAACAAAAGATGGAAAAACTCAAGGTGATGTTCCAACAATATCATGCCAATCCAGACGAGGTAAAATGTCTCATGAAGTCCACGTTTTACACAAGTATCAAGTGGCTTAGAGAGGAGTGGCAATTTTTGTTTGATGACGTTGACCTGTCAGTCCACTTCAAAGAAGTCACTGGAGTTGACCTCAAAAGATAGACCTGCTTCAGCTTAGTTACTTTGATGTGAAGGAGGTTTCCTTGGTCTCCTGTGTGGAGGAAACATGCCTGGCAGAAGAGGTGCAATTGGAGCAAGTGCTGCTGACACCCACTCTTTTTGTCTGTGGTAAATCTGCTTCATATCTCTTGTTTTTAATCGCACTGTTTAAGTAGAATTTGCCATGTGAATGCAGTGCTTGCTAATATAACTTTTAACTTATTTGTTCATATGACAGTCCTGCTTTTCTGCAACATGGTACATGCTGAGTCTAGATCAGAACCTTATCAACACAAGCATCTCCTCCTTCATTTCTGCATTGTGCCTTATGTTCGGGAGCTACTACTGTTTCAGTGCCCACTATCCATCTGAGCTGGCTTCAACACGTGAGTTTTTTCAAAGGTGTAATGTGTCTAATGTGTAAAGATGTCTTATTTCTCCCAGACTCTAACCTGTGACACTTGGACTCGGATTCTGGCTTAGCATGCTTTAATATGCTTTTATTCTACAGGTGTTTTTTCTCGATTAATCCAGAAAAGGGGACCAAAGTGGAGAACAAAAATTCAAATCGTCGTCTCAACGTGAACCCTCGAGCCCTCACCCTTATACAGGACATCTCCGATCACGAGTGGCGTGAAACCTAAATATGGACTCTTTCTGTGGGCTGTGTAAGTTTATTTTTTTCAATCCACAGTGTGTTATAATTGAGGCACACCTTTTTTTTGGTTTAAAGTTGTAAAGGTGCACTATGTGACTTTTGTGGCTGAGGGTCTGCTGCCTGTTTGTTTCATGTTCTTGTTTTGCAGAAATGTTCCTCTCAAAAATTTGTGTTGTGACCATTGCTTATTTTTGCCAAGAATTTTTAGGCAGAGAAATCTGGTGTGTAACTGTCCATCTACCTATTGAAAACTTAACTGGTATTTTTATTGGATTGATTTTGTTTGAGAGAAATGTATTGCAGTTTCATTTATATTACTTAAATCATATATAAGTCATATATTTGACTTTATAATTTTTCCTATCCTTTCCCAAGTTGTCTTGATTAGATTGTCAGATCAAACCTGGTATATGTGTAACAGGGTATGTCAATTCTCGATATAAAATTATTTAAAATGGTACAAGAGCGCCCTCTGGGGGTCACCTCTGTCAGTTGTTGTGGTGGTACTTTTACGGTTTACGGTTACAGCGGTTTACCTCAGAACATTCTGAAGCTTGAGCCGGTAGGTCACGTTCATAAGTGGTCCGACACTATTTATATTATAAAGCCTTTCATGGTTACATATGGGCTGGGTTGTCATTTAGTCTGTTTGGGGATCTGTTGGGGGCTATTTCAACTTTATTCTAATATATACAGAATAATGGTTTCGTGTTGTTTATATGTCTGGCTAGCAGGCTAACATGACACCCTTTGCTCCGACTACGCTTTTCAGAATGCCGTTACATCAGAGACATCACATCCGTGCTGTTCGTACCACCACATACTCTTGTATTTACAGGTAATATAATATTGTTTATATCGTTCTCACTTTTTAAAGAAATGTTGGTGTTATCATAGAAGTTTCAATTTTGTTATCAGCTCTGAGCTATTTGTGTCAGGATGCTAGCGAGGTGGTTAGCAATGAGCTGCCGCTCGGTGAGCAGACGTCTTCGCCTGTCTGCCTCGCAGCATCCATGTAGCCTCATATTTCAAATGTAACTGTTAATTCATCTTACTTTATATACCGGAAAAGTCACTTTGTATCCCCTATTGCTATGAATAGAAATGTAATCCCACAGTGTCCAATTATTGTCATTATAACCTTATTTACCACTATACGATCAAATTGTAAACCCAGTCAGTTTTTATGTTATGTCTCAGTATTGTTTTATGTTTTTTAATGATATTTCATACAACTGTTTTGCCGTTATGTTATCACACGTACTGTATATAGAATGTAAACCTAGTAGTTATGATCTCTGTTAAACTCACCTTCATGTGCTAGATACAGAATTGCATATTGCATAGTGTTTCTCTCTCTCTCACATACACACAAACACACGAGAACTCAGAATATTCTGAAGCTTGAGCCGAATGCCGTTGCCTGATGTCTTTTCCTCCTATTTACTATTTGCTTAATATGCTAAGAAATAAACTGAGTCTGAGCACTCGGGTTGAGGCAAGTTGTTGACCAGAACTTTATTCACAACAGACTGCAAAGTACAAAACAATGCATTGCCTGAGTGAACCAGCGGCTGTCGGTCGGCTGAATCGTCGAGGATTGATCAATCGGAGAGTTGTTGGTAGGATGCGTCTCGAGAGATGTCCCCAGCAAGTCTCAACTCACAGCCCCGCGCTCTGGCCTTTTATTCTCTCCCAGCCCCAGTTCCTCTCCACAGCAAACTAACTCCCCCTTCCTACTGTGGAGGGTTCTCAGCCAATCAGAATTCTCCACGGCATTTCATATTGGTAGATTTCCGTTCCCAGAACGACATTAAAATAATGGCCTTCATTTCATATTGGTGGTTTTCCGCTCCCAGAGTGGCATTAAAAATAATGGCTTTCTTCCCATGCTTGTTTTAGCCTAATTAGCATCCCCTGCTGGAGCTCAGCGTTAACCCATAGTGTAATGGGTGCTTTCCTACAATGGCTCTGGGACCGAAAATAGACTTCAATGGTCCTTAATAGTTTTTCCTGTTGCTCCCCTTGGGCATTACCTTTCCACACAGCAGCTGGTTCATCCTGGGTTATTTTACCCTTTGTTGGCTTTCCATGCACCTTGGGCACTTTAGACAAACACATACTTTCCACAAAACTTCTGTATGTGCTTTCCCACACACTCCATATGTATAGAGCCCCTCTTAATGTGTCTGCACCGGGGTGTCATGGATGTGTATGTGCATGTGTAAACCCTCCTTCCCTCAGCACAGGGGTGCTGTGTGTGTGTGTGTGTGTGTGCATGTATTATCCCTTCTTCCCTCAGCACAGGGGCGCTGTGTGTGTGTACGCATGTATTAACCCTTTTTCCCTCAGCACTGTGCTGACTTTATGGTCTTATACTGGCCTGTGCCTCGTGTTGTTTTTTTCCATCCTGTTTACCTCCTCTATTTTCTCTACATATTCCCCCCTTTGAGGCTTATTAAGCCTCACACCAATTAATCTAAACGAGACGTATGAGGACAATTTCAGCGAGTGCGAACTCAGGACCGTACTGCCAATTGGCCCCTACAATTCACTCGCCCTCCTGGCAAAGCCAGCGAGACCTATTGCGAAACAATCTAATCTTCAAACAATCTAATAGCGTCAAAATAAACATATTGCCTAAGTGAAGGCGCCTTCAAATTTTCCGAAGACACCCACAGACTATATAAGCTAAAAAGCACTTCAGCGTGAGCAAAACAAACCTAGATTGGAACCTATCATAAAGGAAAGGAAAAGGGGAAAATAGAGAAAAGACTGCCGTAGCTTAGACCACCCTTCCCAGTCCATAAATGTGTCCAGCACATTCGTGAGTCGGTTATGCCGACCCCAATAAATATCTATGGACGTACTCTCCCACAGACCCTTGCCGCCGTACATCTTCACTCGCACTCACATCTAGACCTCTTCACCTAGACCGCCCAAACCCAGGTGGAGGCCTCTACCAGGTTCACCGGTGTGCAGCTGGTAGGCTCTCATGGGCGCTCGATCGCGGTTGCTCTCAGTGGGCGCCAAGAGGGGCAGCCCTTTACCGGGCAGGTCCCCTGTTTTAGGCATGTCCCTTTCTGCGTAGGGGCCCCCTTCTACGGCTATCAAAGGCCAGCACTGAGGAGTGCCCTCGTCGTTCTGCTTGATGCAGAATCAATTTGTTTCTAGGGTTTTATCATTGTTACAGGTTAGTACTGGCAGGCCACCTGTTAAGCCCGTAACTACTTCACTTCCAGCCCGTCTGGTTAGGGTCAGTCCTCGCCACATAACTGAAGTTGAGAAAAGAAAGGAGAAAGAGAGAGAGAGAGAAAAGAAAAAGAGAAAGAGAGCGTCCAGCGATTGACCCCCGTAAACCCAGTCCCCATTATATCAGCGCTTCCCTCCTCCGACAAACCGTCGGATGTTTCAGGGCGCAGACTATTCTGGGTGGGATAAGCCGAACCCACAGGTAGGGCAAATTGGACCTCTAATCTAAACACTCACGCTACATTCACATCTAGACCTGTCCTACCATCGAGTCAGGCCTGTACCGGCCATCCTCCCCATCGGGTTGGACGCCGCCGGTAGGTACGCTGTTGGCGCATGACTGCGGTTACTCTCAGTGAGCATGCAGGAGAGACCATTCCTGCTGGGGGTGATGTTCCTGCTTTAGGCACGCCCTATGTGTTCAGAGGTCTCATGACTCATTGGTCTCTGTGGGTCGTGTCCGTCATCGGAGACTCACCACCCTTCATCAGCATAGACAACACTGAGTAGCGCCTTCGTCACCTTGCTTTGTGCAAAGTTTTAGTACACTTGTAGTGTCTTTTGTTTTTAGGTTTTTTGTACTTGTTTCAGATTGCAAGGGGAGCCTTTCTGAGAGGCCCTCATCTGGTTGACGCAGACGTGACCAACCACTTCATCACCCTCAGTGACGTTCGTGGCCCGCATCCTCGTCTCTTCAGCATCATTGGTCTGGTTACGGAGGGTCAATGTCACCGGATAGAGAAGGAGATAGAGAGAGGATATAGATCAAATAGTAATAATAGCAAGCAAAAATCTACCCAATCGCTGACTTGTCTTCCTTTGGGTGGCCTTGCATGTGAGGGCTAGTCCTCAAAATCTTAACGTTACCTATGCGTTTTAATGCAAGCAAAAATGAGAAGTCCTTCATCGCCGTCCCTTCCTGCATGTACTGAACTACAGTACTGCAGCCCACTCCTAGGTGTTTTCCAGCTACGTGTCCAGTGGTACAGTGGCTGACCCTGTGGATGATTGTTCATTCCCCTTTAGTCTAGACATGGGAATTATGTGTGTTGCTTGGGTCACTCTCACCTACGTACATCTTCCCCTCCACCTTCTGGGCAGAGTTCTCCGTACTCCGAACCCTGGTCCACAGGCCCAGTATATCTCAGCCAGCGGTATTGTGGTCGATAGAGTCCCTCTACTCCTAACCCTGTAGGCCTTGCTGTTCCAGGAAAGTTCAGGGCACTGATACTCTGTTTTCTCTGGTCGTAATGTGGCTCTGCACTCCTTTCCGTCCCGTACCCATTGATCCTGTAGAACTATCCAAGTCTCGGTGCATGGTCCTTGAAAATGTCCGACGTCTTGAGGATTACTCACTTACCTTCTCTGACAAAGCACTCAAACTCTGCTCCCCTGCTAACATCATAGGCTGTGATGGAATCATCCGTGGCGTTCCTTATGTCAGGGTATTTCTGAGAACATAGCCGTTGCGTATATGAGTCTCCCCATGGTTCGGCAGACCCATCACCCGGAGGGTACGGCTCATTTCCCAGTTCTAGTACACAGCGAGCTCGGGAGACTTGCGGCACCATCCGGGGTCTCAGTCTCTTGTACTCCCTGTCCTCTTCCAACAGCCCTTCGGACAGAGTGTGTGCCCAAGGTATAATCTGCAGCTTGGGCATTTGCTTAGCGCAAATGTAGCAGTCTCCTTCCGGATATATGGTTGTAACAGTATACATGGCCCATTGTAGCCACGAGTTTCGTCTGAATTGCTTAGCTATTTGACTGGTGGTGCCTGTTGAGTTCCTTCTTTCCGATGACCTAGCCTGCCTACGGGTACTTCTCCTTCTTTCGACCGTGACTGCTTTTCCTTGTATTCTACTGTATGTGCCGGTCCCCGCCGGGAGGCAATAGTAGACCCCTGCATCAACTGTCCTTGCTGGGGAGTATCGTAGCCTCAGCACCCTTTTCCGGGCAAGTACTCGTATCTTTAGCCTCCCTTCATCCAACGCCGTTCCATTATTCCTTTCTTCTCTTAACACATTGACTTTAGCCAGGAGGGTGTGGTTTCCTGACTGTTCATCTTGGTACTTTATCACATTTATGACTACAGTTTTCTTTGGATAGGGACATAGAATGTCCATCTCGTGTCCCTCCTTCCCTTGCACTGGTACTGGGGTGAAGTTCGAATAGTTTGTTGCTTCACTGATCTCTTCAGTAGGCGTGGGCTCGAAGCCTGAGCCCATGGTGGACTCCTTCACCTCAGTACTGCTGGTCCCCTCGGCCAGCCCCGTCCAGTTCTTCTTCGTCAGAGTATTCATCGTTCTCCCAGTGGGCCCCTCGGATTTGGTCGGTGCCATGAGGTGTGGGTGGGCGGTTGGGAAGAGCTCCTCCATGAGGCTGTCATCTTGGGGCTCTCCATCGTTGTGGAGGGCCTCCAGGTATCCTCCTGGGACGAATGGCTGATCGACAAGCCACCCTTCAATGTCGGGTAGCTCCGGGTGGTTCCTTCCCCCATTGCCTGGTGGTGATGAGTCGTCCCCACTCCCGAGGTCTGGTAGTAGGAGTTCGTCCCCCAGCGACAGTCGCCAGAGGTCGCTGCTGGGGTCATCATCGTTGTCTCTGCCGTTGCTCTCCATCGTTCTCGCAGGCTGGTCCCTTCCCCTGGGCTCCCGCCACCACCTGTTGGAACAAGTAAGGGAGGGAGAACACGAGACAACTCAAGCACACCAAGCCCAGCACGGTCACTAGGAGGACCGGCGGAGGTCCCAGCTCGTCCTCTCCATCTCCTTCCTCACCCTGGGGCCTGGATGCTCTGAAAGAAGAGTTAAGGTGATACCACAAGTCTGACCCTTCAATTCTTACCGCCCTTGGGGTCGCCTGGACCACCTTGTATGGTCCCTCGGCCCTAGGGTCTAGGCAGGATCTCTTGAACACCTTCAGGTACACATAGTCCCCGGCTCTACGGGCAGTCCCTCCTCTTGGACGTTTCTTCCCAGTCAGTTTTCTCTTTTCTGCTGTTCTTTAAAAATAGTTTTATGAACATGAGACAACTGTTGAATATACTTTCTTATTTCTTGGCTCAAGAGCTCAAGAGTCGGGCCGCGCCCTTCTCTTATTCTGGGAGTGGGCATTGCCCTTCCTGTGAGCATCTCGTGTGGCGTTAAATGGGTAGTGCGGTTCTTTTCACACCGCATTTTCATCAAGGCTATGGGCAGTGCGTCTACCCATGACATGCCTGTATTCTGTGTTATTTTTAGCAGTTTGTTTTTCAGTGTACCGTTTGCTCTTTCTACCATCCCTTGACTCTGGGGATGGTATACACACCCAAATTTTAACCGTATCCGCAGTTTCTGGGCCACTCTGGCCCATACTCTGGATACAAACGCACTTCCATTATCACTGCTTATTGTTTCTGGTATACCAAACCTAGGAATTATCTCCCTTGTTAGGAACCTTGTTACCGTTTTCTCATCCTGTCTGACAGTTGGACAGGCTTCCACCCACCTCGAGTATCGACATGACGAAATCGGTTCACTACCGTTGTCATATCGATGTAATCCATGGTTATGTGTTTGAACGGCCCATTAGGTAGTGGGATATGGCCTAGGGGCCTTGGTGCCGTGCCTTTCCTAATATTATTCATATTGCAGAATCGACAGTTTCTCAACACGTATGCTATTCTATCTTGTAAGCCTGGTGCCCAGAATCCACTGTCTAGAATTTGTTTCTTAACTTCCCCCCTTGCGCAATGATCTGGATCATGCACACTGAATATGAGGAATTTCCGGGGCGCCACAGTACGGCCATCATGGTTTCGCCAGAGGCCATCCTGACCCTGTGTCGCTCCCCTATCACGCCATAACTGAACCTCCCATTGTGGGGCAGCGTTCTGGATAGGTTGGACGTGATCCCGCATGTATTCAGGGACAGCGATGTCCACAACGGTGGGTGGGGCTGGTTCAATGATTCGTACACGTACTAGTCGTCCGTCTTCCATTTCGGCCTGCCGCTCTGTGGCCTGAACGGGCAACTGAGATCTCAGTATGGCGGGAAAGGTGCTACACGTCAGGAGATCCCCCTGTCGAGCACATTGTGTCAGTGGTGCAAGGAGAGGGGCGATATTTGAGTAGCGAGGTTCACAGTATTGGGTAGCGCACTCAGGGCAGTCGCCCCTCTGGCATATGGCATAGTCTAGTGGGGATTGGTCATGCCGATGTTTCTCATCGATCCACAATGAGCACCATTTGCATTCTACTGTGGATGGGAATGGGCACGGTGCCGGGCAGCGAACACGCCGCCCTGCTGTAAGATTGTGCCAACATATGGTGGCAGCTTGCACTGACATGATGGTGGGCGCCAGCTCGACTACGCGTCTCCTGGCCCGTAATGCCGCCTCTTTCGCCACTTCGTCTGCCTTTGCATTCCCTAAGGTTACATGATCCTGTCCTTTGCCATGTGCTTTACACTTGCAGATAGCTATTTGATGTGGAAGCATCATTGCTTTTAGCAGTTGTTGTATAGAGTGGAGGTGTTGTATAGGGTTCCCATCGGTTTTCCTAAACCCTCGTTGTTTCCACTGCGCCCCATGTATGTGGCACACGTTGTGGGCATAGGCACTGTCTGTGTATATTGTCACATGTTTCCCTTTCCCCAACTGGCATGCTGCCGTAAGAGCTTTTAACCCTCTAGGCGCCACTGTCGACTTAAGTCGACAAGATGCCGCACTGAATAAAACGGTCGATTTTGTCAAATAGGGTGTCAAATTTGGTTTGAACTCCCTTCCACTAGGTGGTAGACATGCCATACTACATCCCTGACTCAGAATTACGTCATGTTTCTATACAAAATAGTCGAGCTAGAGCATGCTGAATCAGTGCCAGCGAAAGCGGAGCTAGTTTGCGTATGAGCCGTATTATTAGAGCGATATTGTCAACGTCAGCGAGTGTTTGCCTTCGTTTTTCGTCTAATGGCATCAAAGAAGTTTACCTGCAATGAAGTGTTGGGTCTTCTATTCGCAGACCCTGATTCTGAAGGCGAATATCTGCCTCCAGAAGATTACGGTGATGCGTTTAGCGACGACGCTTCAGATGCGTCCCTGCCTTGCAGTGATGCAGCTGGACAAAGTGATTGTTTAGCCCTACACCAAGCACAATCTTCGGATCATTTGGCCAAAGTAGATTTGCTCAATGTCAGCGATGGGAACAGTGTTTCATGGGGTGGGAATGTTTATCAGGGAGTAAGCAGGTGTGTTAGTAGTGTAGGGAACGAGGCTGGAAGTGAAGTCGGGGTCCAGTGTTGTTACTGTGCTAGCCATGTAGCTAATTTGTTTTCCGACTGTTCCTTTCCCTAATCGCGGGGACAGTATTGTGGTGGAGCCTTTGTCTAATGCCACTGGGTATGTTAGACGAGGTCAAAGTGTTTCTATGAGAGCTAGGGGACAACGTAGAAGCAGGGTGAGGAGACGCAGTGAGAGTCCTACCCATGAAAATTCTCTCCACTCGGCACGAGTGCGTAGCAGATCTGGGCGTGCTGCTCGCAGCAGGAACAGAGGCAGTGTGGCACGGGCAGAGGAGCTAATATGCTCATTAGTTTATCTAGGCAAGATGATGGGAATGCCGGTGTACTGTCGCAACTGCTTTGAGTTGATCAATGAGGAGCGGTATCAAAATTGGCTCACGCCCTTTGATCAGCCAATTGGATATCTCCAATGCCAATTCGCCCCTAGATTTTCTGTCACTCTTTCTCTGATGATTTCTGGAATGTTCTTACAAATCTTACAAATGTTACAAATGAGACAAATCACTTTGCCCATCAGTTTTCAGCCTTTGTCAGCTCAAAAAAAAGCCCAACCAAAAAAACAAACAAACCTAAAAAAAAAAAACAACTACTAACATTGTCTCTCGTCTCATCTTGTCATCTCACTCATGAGATTTTAAACTAAACAGGTCTTGTTATGATGATATATATAGAATAATATATATCTGCCCCATATATGGAATCTGAGTGCCTATGTAGTAAATGGAAAATCTCTACAGTAAAAGGTCAGCCTACTGCTACATGCATTCGGTTTGGTTCTGCCATTTATTAGTAAAGATGTACACCGTTTGTTTGCTATTTACTGTTTATCTGAGCATTCAGTATTGTGCAATATAGCATACACAAGGTACATACACAATTTTTTGGGGGAGGGAGTACTGCATTTTATCTTTCAAACGTGACAATTTATAAAAATTCTATAATCCAAGATGGCAGCCGCCATGTGACGTCATAATATGCAAATTACATGGGTACATTTAAGGATCATCCTTAATATTTCTCAAATTTACAGTAAGTCTCTATCCCTTATCATTTTTATGTTATAGCCTTTTGAAATTAAAATGTCAAAATCGAATGTTTTAGGAAAAAACCTCTGGCGCCTAAAGGGTTAACTCGGCCAGCTGTGCTGAACAAGGTTGGCGGCATGGTTCACACATAACGGTGTTAAGTTAAGTGTCGCACGTTTGTACCGTTGTACCGAGATTGTAATAACGAAGCTGTCGCTGAGGGGTGAGACAAAACCGACCTTGTTCAAACAACTCCAACCAACCACTCGAGTTTGTTTTTCAAGTTGTCACTTCCGGCGGCTACGATAAGTGCTCGCAGCGGCGCGATCTTCTGTTCATAGCTGTCTATCCACTCACTGCTAAACCCTATCAGTCCTATAAATGACATCATTTGCCGTACTGTCTGGTTTTTGGGGCTTTTGAAATGGCTGATATGTGTTCCGGAGCTAGTCTCTTTTCTCCCTCAGAGATCATTCGCCCGAGGTAGATGACTTGTGGTTGGGCAAATTGCAGTTTCTTTCTGGACGCTTTGTACCCCCCTTTAGCCAGAACCGTCAGGACATAAATTGTGTCCATCTTGCAGGTTTCTTCGTCCGGAGAAGCTACTAGAATGTCATCTACGTATTGGAGTACCGTTGAGCGGCATTCTATACTCTTTAGATCTTCGGCTAATGCTTGGTTGAAGATGTGCGGGCTATGTTTGAAGGCCTGTGGAAGACGGCAGTATTGGAGGGTCTTCCCTTCATACTGGAAGGCAAACAACTCACGGCTGGCAGGAGCTATTCTTATTGAGAAGAAGGCTTGCACTAGGTCTATGACGGAGAAATACTTTGCGTCTACTGGAATATTTGTGAGCAGGACAAAGCAAGCATGTGGAACTTCTGCTGGATAATCTTCTACTATATTGTTGATTGGTCGCAGATCTTGCACCATTCTCCACCTCTTCCCATCGGCTTTTAACACTAGAAGTCCCAGAGAGGGGCCATTTGGCCTTTTTACCTAGAAAACCCACAAGAGGGCCAATTGGCCCCAAGTCCCCCCTGTGGACACTCATTTTGTTATGGAAATGTGGCTGTTGGTGGCACACGGCCGGAGCCACTTGAACCTGTGTGGGGGAGGGGACACACCTTACAGCTCAGGAGGTTCTTTTGAGAGCAAGCTTTAATTCTGAGATGGATAAATACCTCAGTGAACATAGCCATAAAGACTTAAACTGGACTATGAGCTGTATGCAGTGGAAATGATCAACAGGGAGGAAGGGATCAACACACTGACATTTATTGTTAAAAAAAAAAACAAAACAAAACATATTTACAAAGAATGAAAAAGCAACTTTATTTACCAGATTTGGTGTGGAGTGTTGTTGCAGAAGTAATTGTTATTTTTGTGTGCTAAAAAAATGTGTGTGTGTGTGTGTATAAATGTGTGTGTGTTATATTAATGTGTGTGTGTGTTCATATTTGTATTTGTAAATGTGTGTGTGTGTGTGTGTGTTATGAATGTATTTGTATATATATATATATATGTGTGTGTAAAAATAGTTTAAAAAAAAGAAACCCAAGCATATTTACAAAGAATGAAAAACCAGCAGTCAACACAGCGCACAGTTGCATGATTGTCCTTACATTTAATTTTAGCCTGACACTTGGCTGTTTTTCCTAGTTGTGGTGTGGAGGGTTTGTTGCCGAAATAATTCTTCCTTTTGGGCCTTTTTCATACCCACATTTTGGAATAGAATGTGTTTTTATTCTTCATTCTCACATTCACACAGAAGTAGCCAACATGACTTCACCACTATAAGGTCTGACCCCCTCACCCCACACACTGCCACTAACAGCGTCATTACCATAACAAAATGAGTGATTAGTGTATTCGGGAAAAGCGGTCGGGCCAAATGGCCCCTATGTGGGTCTTCTAGGTAGACAGAAAAATGCTGGGACTTCTAGTGTTAATACGGGCCATATTGGTGTGTTACACCGTGCTTGCGTCACTTCCTCTAGCACTCCTGCCTGCAACAGTTCTTCTATAGTGCCTCTGATTCTTTCCCTAGGTTCGTCTTTCAGTGGATATTGAGGTTGAAACGGCAGAACCACATTCGGTTTTAACCCTTTGACTCAGCAGCGCCCCCTCCGGTCGCGCCGCCGCGATTATGCTACTTGGAAGAACAAAAAGTCTAAATGAAATAAACCTCATCAAAAAATTGTTAATCTTTCGATTATAATTTAATTTTTTCACATGATGTGTAGTTATTTTTCTACAAGCACATGGGATTTTACATTCGTATGTGTTACGGTTGTCTAGAAAAACAAAGAGGTAGAAAATGAGACGTTTGGTTGACTTGTAAAAAATGGTCCTGCCTCGTCAAGCCAATTGTCACTTTTTACCTGTTTAAGTGACCAAACATTTTTTTTTTTGCAATCTAAAATCATTTTATATCCAAAAGATTAAATCACTCGACGGGGACATTCAACCTTTTGCATTTTTATATGTTTTGAGCTTACTGAAGTCATGACGAATAATGGCTATTCCTTTCCATTGGAAATGAAGGTGATTCTTCCGATCTTGTAGCGATAAAAAAAAAAGTAAAATCTCAAATCCATCGATACACAAGAAAAGCCTTATATGTCCTTTACACGGCCAAACTTGTTTTGTTCACTCAATTTCATTATTTTCCACGTTTGATCGTCGTTTTGATGTGCAGCACGCACACCAGAGTCACTTCCGTGTTTGGGGCAAGCAGGCAAAATGTGGTGAATCTTTCAAACCAGTCGTATTGGTGTGATTGACACCTTTTTGGTCCAATAGTAGACACTCTTAGGTTTAAAACGGTATATGGGTTGCCCTACTTTGAAGTAACCAGAGACGTGATTGGTTCATGCGTATCCAGTTTGCACGGGGGGCATGTTTTCGTGCGTCACGCATTTACTATCACTACGCACTAACACACGTGTTGCCGGCTAATTGGTATTGTCGTGTAAGTGTCAAAATAGAGCGATTTACCTGTTCTAAAGCATATCTATGTTCTAAAGTGCTTGAGTTGCTCTTTGACCCTGATTTCACGGCGGCCAAGGAGGAAATCTTGTCAAAGAGCGATCCGGCAAGTATAGATTCTTATGAGGAGGAGGCATTTGAGGAAAGGCTGGACTGTGTCTATGTCTAAAGCGCCTCCCTGAGGGAAAAAAGCTCAAATGTACAGTGTAGTGAGTGAAAGGGATCATTTATGCTTATCTACATACTTTGTATTTGACTTACACAGCCTGATGTAAAGATGCAAATGCCTAGTAATCTGATACTGTAAGTATGAGGACATTGGTACATAGTAGTTCCTTGAAATTAACTTAGCATGGTTGGTTGTTGTTCAGAAGGGAAGAAAAAAGTAAATATACTTTACATTTAGTAATAGACATTTTGTTTTGCTTATTTGGAAAGGTTTCGGGTGCAATTTGGACAGTATAGGCCACCACTAAAATTATTCCAAGAAAATATATAGTAGCTCCTTGAAAATAACTCAGCATGGTTGACTGTTGGTCAGAAGGTAAGAAAAAAGTAAATATACTTCATATTTAGTAATAAACATTTTGTTTTGTATTTGGTGATTTTGGATAGGTTAGAAGACATATTTGGAAACGCCCTCTGACTGAGGAAATTTAAAAGCCACTGGATCAAGCCTCCAGCCAAACCAAAGTCCTCATGTAGCCTCTGAGCCAAGATGTTGGGCTTGATGGTGTTAAAAGCAGATGAGAAATCAAAAAAGATTATTTTTGCATGAGTTTTTAAGCCTTCCAGGTGAGTGTACACAAGATGTAATAGTGTTGCAATAGCGTCATCAACCCCCCTGCTGGGACGGTACGCAAACTGTAATGGGTCCAGTAGCTGATTAGTGTGTATGAAAATGTTCTTCTTCACTATACGTTCCAAACATTTCATGACAAGTGAGGTCAGCGCTATGGGACGGTAATGGTTCTGCTCAGAAGGCGAGGGGATTTTGGGGATGGGGATAATGACTGAGGTCTTCCAGAGTGTAGGAACAGTATGCTGGTCTAAGGACGACTGAAAAATGTCAGCAAAGACAGGGGACAGTTGTTCTGCACAATATTTTAAAACACTGCCACAAATATTATATGGGCCAGGGCTCTTACGTGTGTTAATTCCCTTAAATAGCCTACTGACCTCCCGCTGAGTGACGGTGATAAACTTGGAGGCTGGCAGGTCAAGCTGCCCTATGTCAGTGTTCATATCAGAATTGACCTCAAAGCGTGAAAAAAAGGCATTTAAGCCATTTGCCATGTCATAACTATCCTTGCCCACGATACACATTGGGTTGGGTTTCCCACTACCCTTATGGGAGGCACTGGTCATTGTTTTGATAGACTGCCATGCCTGCCTCGAGTTACCCTGGCTCATGTTTTGCTCCATTTTTTGTTTATAGATATGCTTATCTATTTTAATCTGCCTTTTGATTTCTTTTTGAGTATTCCTCTTTGTAGTTTCATCTTTTTGGAAGTGGGCCTGTTTCTTTACATTTAAAAGGGATTTAAGTTCTTTCGATACCCAGGGTTTGTTATTTGGGTACACTGTGAAGGTCCTGGTGGGTATCACTGAGTCCTCACAAAATGTGATATAGTCTGATATGACCTCCACCTGCTCATTCAGGTCAGGGTTTTTAAAAACTTCCCAGGAGGTACAGTCAAAGCATCCCTGCAGTGCCATTATACTGTCTTCAGTCCAGATCTTAACAGTCTTTTTCTGGGGCTTCTCTCTCTCCAGAAGCCGCTGGTATGCAGGCCGGAGATGCACCACGTTATGGTCTGATGCTCCCAGAGGGGGCAGGGCTGAAGCAGTGTAGGCACCCTTAATGCTGCCATAACATAAATCTAGTGTTTTGTTTTTCCTAGTGTGGCAGCTTACATATTGATAGTATGTGCGCAGTGTTTTTTTCAGTGAGCAGTGATTAAAGTCACCTAGGAAGAATTTCGGGGCATCAGGGGAAAGGATATCTAGTTTCTGTGAGAGGTTGTATAATATTTCTGATGCTTTGTTCACGTTGGCTTGGGGGTGAATACACCACGGTGAAAAAAAGTTGTGGGAATTCACGCGGTAGATAAAAAGGACGGAGTGACAAGCTGAGCAACTCGATGTCAGGAGTGCAGAGACTCTGCCCATGGCTAGGACAATTTCAACTCTATAGAGCTTGCTGATCTTATCAGGCCGATGTCCCCATCTCCCTGTGACCATACTTCTTCTGGCACTTGAGCTAAGGCCTTCTCTTTTCCCTCTTGATTGTCTGGCCCCTCTAGAAGGGCCATCATCTGCGGGCTTCCTTTCCTTTTGCAGGCTCTCCTCCCGCAGGATGCACAGTGTCCTCGTCGACAAACCACACACTCCATTGCTAGGAAATCATGGTCGTGTCTTGATCCTGTTTCTGGCTTATGATACTTTGATTCATGGTCTCCCGTCTGGCCTCCTTTTCCTGAGCCTGAGTTGGGTCCTGATTGGTGGCTGCACCACTCACAGTCATTAGTCCCGAAGGGGCATGAGACCGGGCACAGTACTGCCTCTTTCCCTCCGGCTCGGTGCGTCTGGTTAGTAAATCTGAGCCACTGCGGGTCGCTTTCTGTGAATGGGACATGATCAGATGGGTCCCAACACCTATCTTCCGCTCCTTCGAACAGTCCTTGGATACAGTATGGATTCCCATTAGGACAGTCTTTCCTATATTCGACTGGAGGGACAGCCCCTGAGTCCCCATTTTCACTCAACACTACCACAATCCCCAATATGTGTTAAGGCAGCTGTTTTTGATTAGTCTGTACATCCTGAGTCCCCCTTTCTGGGCACTCAATAACTGCCACCCATTTCTGTCTTCTCTCAAAACTGTCCAGTCAACATACCGGGCTCTCATCATTATGGGGCCCATATCTCTGGCTCGGAATCCTGCCCCTACCCTAAGCGTAATGTGGGGAACTGTTCCGGGCAGCCTGAAATGTTGTTCAAGCTTATCTTTGTGGGGCCCCACGAAGCAGTTCTACTTCTTCTAGGGGATATTGAATGTCGGGCCCCATTTCCCAGAGCCACTCTTCTCCTCCTTTCACATTGGGCACTCGTGTGACCTCCATTGTACAGTGAAGTGGGCTCCTGGGCCTCCTCAATAGCTCGCAGAGCTCCTTTATCATTGTTTCTCCTTCTATTTCAGCCACAACATCTTCGATCTCGGGCTCTATCTCCCCAATCCAGTGTACTTGGATGGTTTCTTCCTCTGTTTCCTCCAGCTTTTGTACCTCTTTTCTCACTAGAACCATTTGTCGGGCTATCTCTGGTATCTCGACTGCTTCTGGGGAGCACTCTATTTTCAATCCCAATTGGCAGAGTGCATCCCTTCCTAGTAGGTTGGCAGGGGTGTGTTCAGTTATTAAATGGGAATTTTGGCACTCCTGTCTTCTATTTGAATTGTTACTGGAACTGTTAGGGGGTTTCTCCCGAAAAGCCAACCGTCTTCCGGAATTTTCCTTTAGACCTGGGGAGGTGTTGGGCAGAAGGCAGAAGTTGGCTGAAGACAGGTGTATGTTGCGCCTGTGTCGACTAAACATTGAATGCTCTTGCCCTCTATGAGAACCCGCAGCAACGGTTCTCTGTCAGCTCCTCTTGATATTATGAGGAACTGACCCTCCCCTGGCTTTTCTGGGCCTCTTCAGAAGGGGACCCCCCTGAATGGGGAGACCAGCCCCCCTGCTCCAGGCTGAGCTGTTACTTGCTGCATTGGTGTGTGATAATCCCCTTGGTGTCCTTCCATGTTCCCTGTTCGATTATCCTGGGACGCTGGCTGGGCGTTTTGTTGCGGTGGGGCGCGGTCCCACTGTTGTGGGCAGTCCCCACCCTGGTATTGTCCTAGCCATGGGCAGTTTCGCCTTAAGTGTCCCTCCTTTTTACACTTCCAACACACTCCCTGTCCACCCTGTCTGCCTCCTCTTGGCCTGTAAGGCTGATTTTGCCACTGGGATCCACTTGCTTGCGCACCGCTGCCTAGAGCTTGGATTATCTGTCCGATCGTCTGGGCTTGCTGCTGTATCTGTTCCTGTAGGTTTGTTGTTGTTGGGGCAGTTGGTATGGGGGTTGCTTCTGACTGTGTTACTGGTGCCTGTATTGCCGCCTTCCGGGCAGCTTTGGTGTCCTGGATTTGCATGTGGGCCAGTTTTAACGCGGCCTCCTCGGCCTGGGCTTTCTTCTCCTCTTGTTCTCGCCGGTGTTGATTGACAAAATGCGCCACAGCTGCTCTAAATTCCTCTTTAGTCATGCATGAAAGTCTCCATTCCACCTCCAGGGAAGCTTTTACCCTTCTCGGAAGGGCTTCCATTATTGCCAGTCTGAATTGGGCTCTTACAGCATCATTTGCTTCCGGGTCCTGTTCCATCCTGGTTCTCCAAGCTCGAGCCGCCTTTTCCACAAAGGCCACAGGGTGCTCAACGTCTTTCAGCGTATCCACACATGTAGATCCCGGGGTAAACTTAAACGGGTACGCCTGCCTCAGGGCCTTCCACACTCTTTCCCTGTAGTGATCGAAGGGTTGGCTGCTCAAGTCGAGGTCTCTTACCAGATGGCTCAAATTGGTTAGGTCTAAGACAGACTCTGCTTCTGCTTTTCCAAGGGTCCGACTGAGCACATGTGTCACGTCTCCCACGGCCAGAGTCCTTCCTACGGTTTGGCTCTCGAAAGCTGTTATCCATGCTCCTGCTCCCTCCTGTATAGCGGGGGAGCCTCTTCATCAGGCCTTCTACATCTCTGTCTGCCCATGGCTGGTAGTGGGCTGCTCCATTTTGCACTATTATGGGTGCCATGGTGCTCGCCTCTTCCTCTGATTCCTCTCTGTCCTCCTCCATCCTTCGTTTATTATCTTCTTTTCTCCCCTTCTCCAGCTCTCTTTTAGTTTTCTTCAGACCCTTTTTAGTTTCGCTTTCTATTTCGTCTAGTCCTTTTTTCACTCCTTTACGAATGGTGGTCAGCCCTTTTTCCACCCCCTTCACTTTGCGATATTCATCAGTCCTGTGGTGATCAACGCCGGCGGCATTGTCAATATTCCCATAACTGCTTCCTCTTGTTCTCTGCAGGCCTTGGCTTTCCCCAAATGTGTCAGCCCTCTTTCCAGCCCTCTTTCTCCTCTAAATCCTTTCTCACACCATTTACATTCCACTAGATCGGGTATCACGGAATAGCGGACTCCGGTCCGGATCCGGACCGGGAGATGGTTCTATCCGGACCCGTGAACAATGCTAAAATAAGTAGTCATTTTCATGGAGCGGTTTTGAACGGTCGTGGTTATTTACAGCAGCCGCTGCTAGTACTGCAATGTAGCGCTGGTAGTCAATGATACAGCTTGGAAACGTCTGTTTGTTGTTGTTGGCCACAGAGCCTCGTCACATCATATTATAATACAATGGCCTTATGCAAACTCAGCAGGAAGAAAGCAAGGCTAAATACCACCGAGACATGGCTTGGTCGAAAAGGAGAAACTGAAAAGACCCTGAAAGACTGAAAACTGTTGATTTAAAGACGAATAGACAGCAAAATATATATGTTCATACTCCTGGTCAGCAGTTCCAAGCCTGTCTGCCTCATATTCTCTGAGACCGTGGCATAAAAGCGGGAATGTGAAGCGCCTCTATGAGACGAAACACAGCTCCTTTGAGCTCATGAACTTATCTAGCGTAGTCCCAGCTGAGGGCAAACGAAGGGTATGCAACATGCGTCGCATAGAGAGACTGACAAATGACAGATACATGCCTGTTTGTTTATATTACCTTTGTGTTTATTGGTTAAACATGGCTATTGCATTAATCTGTGTGTATTGAAATTAATTTTGACTAATTTAGACAGCGATTCACTGCTTCTTGTAGGCTACAGTTTTGGTTAGCGGTTCAACATTTTATTTTGGAATGTTGAGACGGTGGGCTTGTCCGCGCTGGCTGCCAAATGACTGCTCTCTACTCTGGCATAGTCATGATGGAGAAAACAACCATGAATAAACGTTCTGGGTCACACCCACGGTGTTAAAAAAGACAAGAGGGAAAGAGAAAGTGGCAGATAGAATATAACTTCTCTGACAAGTTGAGGGCAGCATTGGTTGAGTAATGTTGGTTTTCCATAAGGTTATGATTAATTTGCTAAACTACTTAACGTTGCCTTTAAGTTTGCTAAGTAACACTGACTGAAGTATTTTTGTAGATGTTGTTGCTATGGTCCTTGTTTGATGTCGTTCATCCACAACAGGAGGAGTTAAAATTACCTAGTTTTTGTGATGGTGTTGCATTGACATTTTAGTTTCACTAAATCACTATGCTTTTAAGTGCTGGGTGGGGAAGGATTCGTTCTCTACTGCTCCGACGCCACTACCTTCAGCTAACCAGTCTATCACCTGGCGTAGTATTCTATGCCGGCTGTAGCTCCCGTCCGGAGGTCCTGGTTCCCTGGTCACTGCGTAGGTGGGTGGATCTGTCAGGAGTTGCTGTATCACAAGGATTCTCTGCATCTAACGCGTGGGGTTTCCACGCAAAACAAATCACATATGTCTTTTCAAAACCCTTTTTCTGCTTATTTGTTTCATATATTATGTCAGTTACCTTGGATATCTTTTACTTATACCCCACTTGATCTTATAAGTTTTAGCGTATTTGTACAAGCACAACAAAGACACTCACACCCTGCGCAACAACCCAATCACAAACATGTTTCAGTCATCTCAATATTCCAAGCATATATCAATAACTCTAGGACCTCCACTCTTCGTGTGACTATATCAACTTAGGTGCCCAAGACCGCCACGTCAAACGTGACTATATCAACCTGGGCTTCCAGGCCAGCCCTTGCTTGCAACCTGGACGCTAGCAATATTCTCTGGCCAATCTTCCGCGCTTACTCACACCCTTTCAGCGACCGTACAGTAAGTTCAGGTCAACAGTCTTGCATCAACTTTTCTGATTCTTTTAATCAAAAGGTCTGCTACAGACTTACGCCTCCCTCTTCCCGGGCTGACCTCCTTATACCAAATAAACTGCGGTTACCTTAGAATTTTTGTGGGCCCAGGAGGTCAGTTGTGCGGTCAGTGGGGGGTTTCACTCTGCAGCAGGATCCCTTTTTCCGATGTCCCTTCGTGGTTGCCAATTAAGATCTGTCGTGGAAAGTGCCCGCCGCTGGCGGCTTGCCAGCTCTCTTCCCGCTGATGTCTTTTCCTCCTATTTACTATTTGCTTAATATGCTAAGAAATAAACTGAGTCTGAGCAATCGGGTTGAGGCAAGTTGTTGACCAGAACTTTATTCACAACAGACTGCAAAGTACAAAATAATGCATTGCCTGAGTGAACCAGCTGCTGTCGGTCGGCTGAATCGTCGAGGATTGATCAATCGGAGAGTTGTTGGTAGGATGCGTCTCGAGAGATGTCCCCAGCAAGTCTCAACTCACAGCCCCGCACTCTGGCCTTTTATTCTCTCCCAGCCCCAGTTCCTCTCCACAGCAAACTAACTCCCCCTTCCTACTGTGGAGGGTTCTCAGCCAATCAGAATTCTCCACGGCATTTCATATTGGTAGATTTCCGTTCCCAGAGCGACATTAAAATAATGGCCTTCATTTCATATTGGTGGTGTTCCGCTCCCTGAGTGGCATTAAAAATAATGGCTTTCTTCCCATGCTTGTTTTAGCCTAATTAACCCCTGCTGGAGCCCATCCCCTGCTGGAGCTCAGCGTTAATGTAGTGTAACGGGTGCTTTCCTACAATGGCTCTAGGACCGAAAATAGACTTCAATGGTCCTTAATAGTTTTTCCTTTTGCTCCCCTTGGGCATTACCTTTCCGCACAGCAGCTGGTTCATCCTGGGTTCTTTTACCCTTTGTTGGCTTTCCATGCACCTCGGGCACTTTAGACAAACACATACTTTCCACAAAACTTCTGTATGTGCTTTCCCGCACGCTCCATATGTATAGAGCCCCCTTAATGTGTCTGCACCGGGGTGTTATGGGTGTGTATGTGCATGTGTTAACCCTCCTTCCCTCAGCACAGGGGTGCTGTGTGTGTGTGTGTGCATGTATTATCCCTCCTTCCCTCAGCACAGGGGCGCTGTGAGTGTGTACGCATGTATTAACCCTTTTTCCCTCAGCACTGTGCTGACTTTATGGTCTTATACTGGCCTGTGCCTCGTGTTGTTTTTTTCCATCCTGTTTACCTCCTCTATTTTCTCTACACTACCCCCTTTCCAATGTGTAGCCTAATAACAATGCTAACGTTAGGTTAGGACTTGTGCTAGTTTGAGGCTAGCAACTTGTTGACATCTGAACAGTAATGAGCCGCTGGTCTTGGCGTTTTCGCGAATGCAACCAGAAATGACAAATGACGAACTGAGTTATTTTCAATAACGTCAACACCTACCACCATAAAGAACTAATGTGTGCGCTTATTTTTACAGACCGCACTGCTGTTGATACATTTTAATTGTACATTTTAGTGGTGCATTGAGAAAGGGGGGCAGAGTGAAGTGAAGTATTTTGCACTCTGTTATGATAGAATGTCTAAGGTAACCAGACATCCTGGTTTTAGATGTCTGGTCACTTTATGCTACACTAAGGCTAAAATATGATACTTTTCATTTGCAGAATGAGAGAATTTGATGAGAGCGAGGCACTAGGGCTCATTTCCACCGCACTCTCTGCATATTCAGCGCGTGGCCGTATTCTGTCCGTATTCATTTAGAATGCACGTTAGCAGATGAGACCATTCCCACCGCAAGCGTGTTCTGAGTGTATTCTAAGCGTGGACTACGCTCAGAATACGGACTGCAGCTAGAGAATAGAAACCGAGTCTATTTTTCTGCACATATTCTGCGCGTATTCAGCCAAAATCCTAAAAGCTATAGGCACAGCTATACAATTCATGTCAACTGTGCTATCAATGCATGTATTGACACAGGGAATACCTCAAAAACCTTGCGACTGTCCGCAAAATATTACCACTTGATTACAACTGCATGAAACAAACGCTGGGAAGCTATCAATATTGGCCTTATCATATCAGATCTCCACTACAAGGGCATTGACTAACCTACATAAACACAGACACTGAAATACCTGTGAAGTTGTCACGCTGTCCAGTCAAACATGTTGTAGGTATAATAGTGGTGGAGCTTTTATGTTGTTAATAGGAAGAAGCAAGATTTTCTTCGGAGTATTCTCAATGCAAGAAGAGCCTCAATCGGTCTTCTGTCGACCACTCGAGCTATAAAAAATAGTAACCTCGTTCTTGTGATTCAGTGTTTCCTATTTGGTTTGATAAATCTAAGGTTAATAAGCCACTGGGCAAAATTGAGGTCCATAAGTCACTACATTTAATAAATACATTTATTTATCTGTGGTAGGAAAAAGTGACTGTTGCCAAAGAGGCAGAGTTTATCATAACTTTATGGAAGGGGTTAAAAATAAGTTCGCTTTTTTGTACCGGGAGTGAATAAAGGCTTTGACAACAATCAGCCTACATGATTTAGAACAATGTCAAATATTCCGTTCGTCTTAGCGGCTTAGGGCTCATTCACACCAAAAAGTGCAAAACGGGCAAAAAGTGCTACTTATCACCAACATAAAAATATTTTTAAAACAATAAATATATTAAGGCAGATTGCTACATGGATCGTTTTGTATGTTGGTTTAACTAACATGGTTATTATACTTAAATAGCTAAAGATCTCCTAAGCTGGTTCTAAGTAGCACTTTTTACAGTGTGTAACAAATGCATGTGCAAATCCAATTCATCAGCAGCTGAATATTAATTTAGTGTTTGTTTGATCAAACTGTCATGTACTGTCATTATTATACTATTACATGGCTACCAAATTACTTACACTGTTCCCATTAACACTGAAACATGAAAACCAAAACAAACTCCACTAACCCCCACAGAAAGTGAAGATACAATACTAGGTGTTAACTGATATACAGAGAAATGCAGTGTAATCAAATCCAGTGTACAGAGGAGAAGGCCAGTCTGCAGAAAGGGAACACTTTGTCTTGTCATTTCATGCTATATGTACTGAACCCACAGCTGATTTAGCAATCAACATGCCACATTTAATCCACCCAAAAACACCTTTATTCTTCATGTGCAATTCCTGCAACTCAGAGACAACTACACAACTCACTGTAACTGAAACCCGGTAAATATCTGTAAGTCGCTCTGGATAAGAGCGATAGCTAAGTGTAGTGTAATGTAATAAAACATCTCCAGCACACTTGAAAAGAAGTGTGATTGATGTTACCCAACATTTCAGTTTAAAAGCAGAGTTCTAAATTGGTTGTTAAGTTTCAGGCTTTAAGTTATCCTCAGTCAATGAGAGCTAAGCCGAATGTTCCGCCAGGAAGACTCTGACTGTAAACTCTATCACATGCTTTTCCCTGTCAAACCAATCAAATCTTTCCCCGTAGCTCCCTGAGGGTTTCCGCCACTACATCAGTTTTCATTCTACATCTAACCTATCACAGTTTACGGTGCTGGGAATTTTGTTGTACGTCATTTCACTCATTCAATTCCCGCAGCCAGTGGGGTGTGTGTTCATTTTATAGGTGGGCCGTTATCGGCGTTAACGTGCTGCGTTAACGTGAGACCCCCCGAGCACCCGACGTCCACGGACTAACGGTCTAAATCAAGTTTAAATCAGGTCGGCCCGCCGCGAACTTGATTTCAACCAAATAGAGACGTCTACATCAAGTTCATATCAGGTCGGCCTGTCATGAACTTAATTTCGACCAAATAGAGACACGTACGTTTGAGGCCGTCTGATATGGTCTTTAAAAATCGAAACGGACAGGGCCTGCCAAACGGGTCAATTGTCCTGGCCCCAGGTGGAAAAGTTACCCGAAAATATGTGTCCTCCTGACAGGTCTATATACATAACGTATAAAACATAATGCTTTGTTTTGGTGGGGGCTTTTTCAAAATACCAAAGCGGCACTGAGTCAAAGATTTTCGAACGTCTCTGACTGAGTTAGCAACGGACCAGCGCCAGAGAGAGACGACCAGCGACAAGAGAGAGAGAGAGATTTACCGAGTTTTTTCAGAGACGTTTGAAAGGAGAATCTTAGAGAATCTTTGGGTTTTTGCCTTTCGGTAAGTAAGCTATTATATTTTCCTTTCACTGAGTTAACTTGTATTGGTGATGTATTGGTGATATTATCCGTAATTACGTTTCTGTTTCTAACGGTAATGTTTCCTGAGGTAACCTGGTAACCCTTGGAGATAGCTAGCATATTTCGGAGGTCCATAAAAAACTGTGTTTAGGTGACTAAAAGTGGCAAGACTGTGTGTGTTTCATTAAGTTAGCAATTCAGTTTGGCTATATTTTTCGGAGTTCGCTTCATTATTGATACATGTTGACTATGAGGTTAAATTTCCAGAGGAACTTTCCTCTATGGTGGATGTTGTCATGTTTTCATGGCATGTCATGTCATTGAGTTGAGTAACTTTATTGATCCCAGAGGAAAACTGATAAAGGTTGATAAATTATATGAATAATCGGGCTCAGGATTCCGTGTATAATACTTTTCACAGTTAGCCGTAGCTACTGTAACCGTAATAGTAGCCAACTGTAACCAACTGAATTAGAATACAATGTATCTTTCTCAGCACGCGCACTCTAGTGTTAGTAACAGGCGCGTTGGGAAACACACATCTTAACTGGTCTGTTATCAGGGCAAAATCTAATTTGACATTGACGATTCAATTAATTTATGAATTCATAAACATAACATTACCGGTACATAAATTATGTGTTTATTTCTTTTTACATTTCAGCTGCGGTAAAGACATGGAGTAGCCAGGCTACTGACCATGACATCGACAAGGCGGTGGCAGACCATAAGCATGCACCTGGACGAAATGGTGGTGGAGGCTATAAAAAGTAGCATGGCAGCAGAAAAGCCTGTGTGTGTGTGTGTGTGTGTGTCAGTGCTTGACGCTCACTTTTTTCCTTACCGGCCATTTTGGCTAGTGGTTGTAGGGTAGCCTAATTGATGTTCAATCAAGCAGTTTTCTTTGAATGTGTGTGTGTGTGTGTTCCAAATATGTGTTTGATGGTAATATGCCACTTGAAAAGAAAAATAAATTGAGTTTATTTGTTTTGACACTGGTTTGACTTTTGCTTGGCTTTTTGTTAGTGCATACATGTGAAGAGCTGTTTTCCAAATTCCTATGTTTTTATTTGTTATTAATTTATTATTTTTATTCAACATTTTTTTTTATAGTGGCCCTCGAAGTGTATTATTGTATTCGGACAACAGCTCTTCATATTTAAAAAAATATATAATATATATATATAATATGATAATATAGACTATAGAATAATGAGTGGTGTTAAGGTTTCAAACAATTGTCTTTTAACGGATGTCCTAAATGCGTCTTATAAAAGACGTCTTTTCTATTACCGTTTTTCAACCAAATAATGACGTTAAGCAGACGTCTTGTAAATGACGCCTTAAAAACGTCTTTTAAATGACGTCTTATAAACGTCTATAAAAAGACGTCTTTTCTATTACCGTTTTTCAACCAAACTCGAACGTAGTTTCAACGTCGTTGAATGACGTCATATCTACGTATTTTCAACCACATTTTTCTCGGGGGGGGGACTCTTATCGGGCGATAAAAAAAATATCGCCGTTAATCTATTCTCAAAGTTGGGTTGGGAGCTGGGTCTATACTACACAAACTATGATGACTTTCACCAAAGATCTTAGATTCTACAAAGATAAGCCAACATAATACGTTACTATGGGACCAAAATGCCAACAAAACTCTTAGAAAATAATTTAGTGTGTCTGTAAAGCGAGCTAGCAAGCTAACGAACTAGCTCTAGCTCATTCAAGTGAATGGTAGTAACTATGACAACACCATGTGCTAAACGCTAACAGCGATTGGACTCACCTTGAATTTAATACATTGCTGTAACCCTATAACTTTATATTACTTTGTCTGCTTACACTATAACCAGTAACAGTATCTAGGTGGGTGTTAGTGAGTAAAGTGACAGCTTTCAATTTAAAACATTACGTTAGCGTAGTTCGCTAGCGTTAGCGCGCTAACAACCACATAGTAAGTGGTTGCTGCCTGACCTGAAATAAAGCTAATTTTCTCAAAATCCAAACAGTAACAACTTACACTATTAGGCTTGAAATTATTACAAATAGTTGGGGATTGTGACACATGATTCCAAAAAACCCTAAACAACTCCAGAAAAACGTAATGACCAATTTATTAGTTAAACTCCACATGTGTCCTATTCATTTCAATGAAACGAACCTAGAATCTGCTCTGCACTGCATAAAGGGGGATTTTCCCCCACTCCCCCTTGCGAAAATAGAACACGGAAGCAAACGGCTGTTGGCGACTTGTTGGATATGCTAAATGCACTCTCTGCATGAAAGAGATTAATTATGGTAACAAGGGGGTGCATACTCTGTTGAAACACTGCCAGAGTTCTATTCACCCTATTACGCCCCGCCCACTTCAACTGTGAAATTTGTTCCGCTTTGTGTTAGAACTTCCGTTTAGCTAGTTCCGCTTAGCAGCTAGCTATTTTAGTGAGAAGATGGACGTTAACTGGGTAGAGACGGCAGAGTGTATTCACGGCAAAGATGGTAAATTGTTACCACACCCTAAACTAATTACAGAGTGGGTAGACGATATGAGAAGGTGGCCTCCTGTGACATACGGGGACATTTTTAATTATTTAGTTTTGTCGGTGGGCATAGACGGCTTTTCGATGCGAAACTTTAAAAATACCGAAGCGTATCAGTACCTTTATAGCGGGAAAGTCGGTCGCGTCTTGTTACACAAGCAGGACAATTTGTTGTTTTTACAGTTTTTCTCAATTGGTTTGGTACATTTCTCACATCAGAATTGAAATTCTCAAAAGTTCTTGTTCAATTGTCATATCACCATGCCATTTGTGCAGATGAAAAAGGCAATTTCTCATTGCATTGAACAAATTGCAAATGCTTTTGTCCATCCATGCAAATGATTGTGTACAATTCTCAGTTTTTTCGTACATTATCAATTGCTTTTGTCATGCTAATCAAAATGCTTTGTTATGGGAATCTATCAAATAGTCTCACTCCTCAAAACATTTAGGCTATAGTTCATCATATAAGTCTTAACATGCAAAATGATTTACCAAGCTATCATAACATGTCAAGCACATTTCTATAAGACATTTGTAAATATGATCTAAATTGGTAAATTGCTTGAATCTAGACTTTTCGTAATGAAGAGAGTTGAGAAACCAATAATGATCAACAGTTTTCTGAATGAGCTCAAGGGAGTATCTCATGAACAATCTACTGGAAAGTATATAACCAGAGCACAATACAAAGTTACAATGTCTGACAATGGAAGGACAAGAAAATGGACAACAACAGGGAGAAGGAGAGGAAGAGGGGTGAGGCTGCATGGTGGAGGATTTGGAAGAGGATGGATTAGGCACTCCAGAAGATGCTATCCATGCTGTCACGTGGGTGAAAATTCGTGGCCTGACAGAGGAGAATGTGAAGAAGCTGAAGATCAGGATAAGGACTTGGGAGATGTTCATATTTTTTTGTTTACTTACTGCATGACCTATGTTTATATTTTTGACCTATGTTTATTTACTGTATTTTACCTTTGTTCTTTCCAGTACTGTCTTTTTTTTCTTTACGCACTGCAATGTCAAAGTCTGCCAATCAAGAAGTCATTCTGTAAATGTGAATCTTGCCTTTTACAATCAATTTCACACATATACATTATATGAGGTGAAATGTACAACACTTGTCATCACACCTTAACCACATTTTACATCAAAATGTCCCTTCGAAGTGCACTATTCAATTGCCAACATGACTAATGAATTTGACTGTCTTATCCGTACACAGTGACACAATGACTAAACATTCTGATGGCACTGACACGTATATTGACACAAAAACTTGCTTTTGAGGGATGAACTAAGCATTTTGAGCAAGAGACTGGCTTTTGCAGGTGATCCATGGTGTTTTGCTATTTGTCCAAACTGTTCTGAGAAATGCACTCGATCTTTTGCAAATTGCAAGAAAGATTCGAAAAATGTACCAAAGCGATAGAGAAAAACTGTAAAAGCCAGCGTCAGTCCGAGCCAAGCCAGCTGTCCGAGCCACAGCGCTTGGGTTTTAGTGACAACCAGAGGGGTTGTGGAGACAACAGGTTGCTCCTGCAGTCACACCGCTGCAATTTTATGGAAGGTAAGCTTTATGTCGAGGTTTTCCATTTTGTGAGTTGGATTGCCTTAGCTGTCATATCCTTAACTATGCCGTCTTATTGTAGTGTTTCAATATTAAAAGAGAACGTGGATACAAGCTACATGCAACTTAACTATACCAGCATTAGGCATTTAAACGTCTCCTGTGTAATCCAGCAACTTCTTTTCGTGCTTGTTTTTGTTTATCCATGTGAGGGACTATGAAACACTAGTTAATGTTTTGAACACATCGAAGAGACAACACTAGTTAATGTACTGTTCACTGTAGGCTTTCTTGTGCAGCATGTGGTGTAATAGCCTGCTGTTCGTAGTCTTAGTGTAACATTCTGTTCATCTTACAGGAAGTGTTACAACGTGAATTTTGTGTATCTGAAAATGTTAACATATTTTGTTTTTGGCTATACACAGCTCGAGGTTAATGGTGGTCATTTGTAAGTAGCCTATATTGTCAAATCTCGTGACGATGTCTTGGAATAAGGTAAGTGAAAGAAGTTCAGGTAAGTCTGCAGTTGTTATATCGCCTATCAAGAAATGGCGTTTCCTAAAAAAATGGAAGTTCAGGAGGAGCGTGACGAAATTTGTCACGCCCTTCTCATTAACCTTTTCCGGTAACTTATTCACCGCTCACCTGTCAGTGTTTCTGCTCGCTTCTTTCCGCTTGCAAGGCCTCTGCTTGCTCGCCTGTTTTCCAGTGTTGCTCCTAAGGATGCCTTACTCCGATCGCTGCTCGACAGCAAACACCAACATTTCCCAACTACTTCAAACCGCCAGCAGCTACTCTAAATATTTTCTCCGAGCTTCAGTCGACTTCCCGGTATCCCTCTTCTGCCCGGGCGAATTCTGGCATCGCTACGGAGCCTACCCTTCTGCTTCTCTCTCGCTGCCTGCCAAAGCGGCCATACACCCTGCTCTTTGCATCGGGAGCGTCATTTGACTTCCACATTTGCGAGGCTTGCGGATACAAAACCAAAGGTGTGTGCTGCGCCGCCTCCAAAGCTGTAGCGACCGCGTTGCTACACCTTCCCTATCCCCTTAATGTCTCGCCGGCTCGAACCGCGTTCACACCGGCACCCCATCCCTGCCGTTATGGCGTCTCTTACCCGGAGCCGTGCCGCCACCACCTAACCCGTTGCGGTACTCTACAGGCCTCTGCTCGCTTCAATACCAAGCCTCGATTCCTTCCACCCTGTTACTTACATGTCTATATCAATCCGTGTTGATGCAGATATAAATGGCCACACTTACACCTCCGTATTGTAGCCGTGATACTAGCTGCCTTACCTGTGCTACTTGCTAATTTCGCTGCTAATACTGTTAATTTAGATGCTAATACTGCTAATTTAGATGCTAATACTAACAACGCAGCTATACTAGCTACACAAGGCCTGAATACGTGGTGGGATATTGGCAACCTTTGCTACCAAGCAAATGCAATTTACTCAGATTTTGCGTATGTTTGCACTGAATAGACGTCCGTTTGGGTAATCAGCGCACGGGAAATCGGTTGTGTCTCTTGTATGTATGTTAGCAGGCTGGTAACGACGCTAGCCATGCTAAAACGCTGAGCAACTAACCGTGTTTAACAGTAATTAGCCAATGTTCGTTAGCCGCGATGCTAACCGTGCTACCAGTGTTACTTGCTGCCTTCGCCAACGTTGTTAGCGGCTATGCTGACACTGCTCCTGCCTAACAAAGTTTGCTTATTCAGCCTTCGGACGAAAAGTGAAGCGTCTTCAAGCTCCAAAAGAAGTCCAGTCGTTTACAGCCTAGCTCCTTTGATTGCTGTGGCCCGGATAAATGAGAATCTACACAGACAAGGTCCGTTTTCGTGGTGGGACGTTAGCAACGTTTGCTACTAAGCAAACTTATATTGGCTGGTTCCTTCGGAGTTTTACTCAAATTAATTCAGTTACGTTATTTTTAGTAGCTTTGGCAACGTACTTAGTTTGACTAAGGTTTCCTTTAAAAGTGGTTCATGCTGATCAGTGCCCTGATGAAGCGGCTCTCATTTCCCCATGCTGGTGCTTACACACAGCTGAATCGCCCACCACTCCATCAAACCCATCACGGTGTACCCCGTACGCATGTGCAAACTTTGAATTCCGCATTAGCAGACATCTTTATCAAATAATCTGGTCCTTAATTTACCGGGTCGTTCCTTCACTCCCATTATAGTCATCCCTCTCCTGTTTTTGAGCCAGCATTTGTATTGAGTGAAATAGCGCCCCCGCTTCCCCTAACATTGTCCATTGGGGCTATCAGGCGAAACAAGGTATTACACTCCTGTGGCATCAAGCCGAATTGGCATACTAGTCACCACGAATGACAAATAACATTTTGGCATTTTTGCTGGGCTGGCATGGTTTTCCCACGCAGGGACTTGGCTTTCACATGGTTTTATGTCTCCTTTGCAGTTGTCCTGAGGCACAAGTGTGCAGTGTCTCAACATGCATCGTTCTCGTTCCATCGTTTGGTTTATTTGCCAAATAGATTTCATATGTCCGGAATCTAGCTATTTTAGTGGATCGCGTACAATATGCACATGTTTTGTTGGGTACTGGTATCCATATTGGTTCGATACTTGCAGGATTCCTTACACTGCAGCCTGCGTGGCTGCAGATGGAGTACACTTGCCAACTACTTTATCAATCACTACAGGCCAGCAGATCTCGCACAGTTTAAAGCATTGTTTACGGGTGCACACACATGGTTGGCACAAGTCGTTTGATGCACCAAGCTCGCTCTGCTAGGCTATGCTATTTTCTCTATTTGGTCTGCAATAAAGCTTCTAAACCAGGCTGTTTACAGCATCCATCTGCATATATATATAATGCACGCAGAGAAGGGAGACACCTCCTGTTGCACCCCAAGCCAACACAAACTGAATAAATACTCACATGAACACTGCCGCTGCATGCCTGTAACAATTATCTTATTTTTCATAATCTTAACAGTGGTGTAGCACACGTCCACTCTCGGCTGTCCAACCCTGAGTAGCCATTTGTTATGGTGCTGGTAAAGGAATTTTTCCCAGACTTCCCAATGTTTTTTCCACAAAATTGGCAAGAGAGTGTTTTTTCTTTGGGTAATGTGGGTTTTCGCCTTTCCCCGAGAGTGTGACTGATAAATAATCGGAGATAATTTAGTCATGTTCTGTAGGTCCAAAAATAAGTAAGTACATAAATAAATAAATAAATAAATAAATAAAAATAATAAATAAATAAAAAGGGTGGCTACATAAAGAGTAATTTATTTCGTGCAAAACATCAAAGGGCAACGCATCCGTTTTGGTTCACGCCTCAGAATGCTCCCCTTTGCAAATTCCCACACACTGGCAGCTATCGCGCTAGTTCCCACACACGCTTCGTCTGCCCTGTTTATTTCCACTAAGAAAATTGTGGAGTACCTGCGTACTCTGGTCAATGCATCAGCTCTAGCAGAACTAGTTCACCTCACGGACAGTGATTTCGCTTTGCCTTCCAGAATTCCGGAATTTTGGCTCCGGCTGTGGCCCCGGACCTGACTCCAGTACCATCATTGACAGAAGCACCTTCGGTTTAATGCCTCAATGTTCTCCATCGCAAATTCCTACACATTTGAGGCTATCGGGCCGCGCCCATTCACGCTTTGTCTGCCCTGTTTATTTCAGCTAAGGAAATCGAGGAGTACCTGCGTACTCTGACCAACGCTTCAGCCGTAGCAGCAGAACTAGTTTACTTTCCAGTCAGCAAATTGCTCCCTAGCTACCGCATTTCTCTAATGATTAAAGGTATCCGTAAGGCCAAACCGGTTACTCTCGACTTCGGCTCCCCATCACCATTCATTTGCTGATTTCCTGCGTTCAAACCCCATACAGGCCTAACGCTGATGGCTGCGTTCTCTCTGGCGTATTTTGGGCTGCTTAGATGTAACGAATTCACGACTTCCAGTGCCAATTTCAACCCTCAAATTCACCTACGCGTCCGCAACCTACAATTCTAGATTCATTCATTATATCAATTACCGTGCCTCCGTCACCTCTCAGAATGATCCCCTCTTCATGTCCGACGGACGGCCAATTACACGCTCACTGTTCAATCCCACCTTAAATCCATAACTACTCAAGTAAGAATCCCAGCAGATTGTTACTCCTCTCACTCTTCTCGAATTGGCACAGCCACCACCGCAGCATCTAACGGTCTCCCCGAGCTATTATTAAAAACCCTCGGCTGATGGTCCTCGGATGCTTATCAGCTATACATCTGATGTAATTCATCAGATCTAAAGAAAGCTCAGCTAACACTTACGTTGTGATTCGTACTGCACGGTCCTGGCCAAGGGTCCCTTAAACATTTGCCTCTTTTGGGGTGCTTGCTCGGTTTTCTCATGACAACTGCCTGCGTAGGGTCATGCGAAGACTTGTTAGCACATCAGGACCCTGGCCTGCAACCTTGCCCAAATACGCTCTACTCGCATATCATTTAAATGTCTCACTTGCCATCAATTTAAAATGTTTCACACTATCTCATGAGATACTTTCTAAATCTTATTCGCGTTCGATCATGCCTCTCGGGTGTCCCGTCGGACTTCTGCCGCGCAGTCGTTCTGCTGGGGCCTCGTGGATGCACCTTGTGATCCGTCCTGCCGCGCAGGCGGCTCTACCGCGTAGAGCCTGGATCAAGAGACGCTCGCCAACTGTATTTGTACATGCTCATTCTCATCGCCACCTCAGATCGATCCCGAATGCTTCTCGGGTGCTCGCACGTCCTGCCAGTCTTCTGCCGCGCAGTCGTTCTGTCAGGAACGGCGGACGCACTTTCTGATCCATCCTGCCGCAGCAGGTGGCTCTTCCGCGGAGAGCCCCCGGATCAAGAGAAGCGCCCCAAATTCTCTTTATCCAAATAATCGCTCGTTTACTCAAATTTCGGAACGTGAACTAGTGAACTATGGCGAGTCTATGTATTGTCAAACAACACTGAATGTGAAATAAGGAGGATGTCTGTGTCTCTTCCTGTAACAAGACCATGCTATGGTATGTAAGCTGATCACTCCCAATGGAGGGAACAGCAGGGGTTGTCAGTGTTCATGCTATGTGGTATTGTGTGACCTTTTCATATACTAACAGATACAATAACTTAAGTGAAATTAGATGGAGTCACTGACATACTGAATGCATGGATTTTAGCAGCCCTGTAATGTTCAGTCTAATCACTTTTGCTGGAAGAAAGGTAGGTTATGAATGTGACCAGTTAGGGCTGGGGGATATGGAAAAAAAATGATCACATGTATTTTTCCATATTGACCGATATTGTTTTTTATCACTATTAGGGCTAATAACACTGATAATAAACAATGATTAGTGGTGATGTGCTTGATCATTGTCAATTAAGGGCTACGCTTGTTGGTTTGATTAATTTTTTTATTCATTACCCCACCCTACGAACAGTTTTAAAGTATTTGTTTGCAATCTTTGTGCATATCTTATTTTCAGTGTTAACTATTGTTAACTAGTTATGTTTGTCATTTAATTAAAATATATTTGAATTTATGCATGTGAGTCAAGTAGTTACTGATTTAAACCATGTTTGGTTTTAGGTGGAGAATGCAGTGTCTAATGGGCTCACAGGAGTGGCAAGCACCGATGAGCAGCGCATCTGGAACACCGGGACACAGCGGAATCTTGCCCCAAAGCTGCTGGTGGATATAGCGTTCTCGCACCACAAACCAACAGATGCCTACCAGACACCTGAAGTAAGGCCTAACCTGCTACCTCTGACCCCCACTCCAATTTTTCACACTCATGATGAGCGAAGAAATGGCTTAAAACACCTTAAGCTTCCACAGTCAAGCCTGCTCTTTAAGTGTGTCAACGCCACAGTTTCCCAAGAGCCACCCCAAGCCTCTGCTGAAGTCCATGCTGTCCACGATGGCACCAGCTCTTGTCAGAGATGTGGCTATTTTTATGAGACTTTTGTTGCCTTTTCACCCGAAACAGCGAAGACCTTGGAGCAGCTGACTCGGGAGCAGACAGCCTCTCACCTCTGGCATGACTCCCGCGAAGTAAGAATTACAGCGAGCACGGCGAAGAAAGTCCCGGTAAGGGCTAACCCTCTTAGTTTTTTGCAGCACCATATCCACTCTAGATTCCATGGCAATGAGGCAACTAGGCATGGGGTAGCAGGTGAGGTGTTAGCTGTTCAGTGGTTGGAGGAGTGTGGCTTCACTGTTGCACGGAGTGGCACTGTTTTGTGCCCCTCAGAGCCCTGGCTGTCAGCAAGCCCTGATGGCTTTCTGAACACAGGGGAGTTACTGGAGGTGAAGTGCCCTTTGCTGAAGGAAAATGAAGACCTGGAGGATGCCTTAAGCAGATGTGATGTGAAGATGGTGGATGGTTTGCCCTAGCTGCAGCCAAATGGTCCACGTGGGTTTTACACCCAAGTGCAGCTTGGCCTGTTCTGTACACGACTGAGGGGATGCAAACTTTTGGTCTGGTCTGCCTCCAAGCTAATTTTGTTTGATGTCCCTTATGATGAGACATTTTGTGTCAACACCATTGCCAGACTCTTTTATTTTAAACATATGCTTCCCTACTTAGCTGACGAGTACCAGGAAGGTCGCCTGTTGATGTGTGATAGGTATATGCACTTGTGCAAGTAAACAGAATGAATGTGTATACAGTTAGTGTTTTTATGTAGGAAAATATATAGGTAGATCAGTAGTAACAAATGCTTTGTTTTTCCATTTCTTACAATCACCAAGATGACCATTAACACAAGTTTGGCAACAAAAATCAGTTTATTAAATAAATAATTTCATTTAAATGCTTCAAATCTACACCAGGTCATGACATCTGTTTGTACAGATTAGATCAGATTCAACTTTACTTTCATTACACATGCATAAATACAAGTAATTAAATGTTGTACAAGTGCAAGGAGCAGCAAGTGGGATAAATACAGTAAATATAATATAAACAGTATGATTTGTAGTGAATTATGTACAAATAATAGGACAGTATGAACAGGTGGGGGTACTTTGTTGTTAATCTGTGTGAGGGATATAAACAGATGTATTATAAACAAGTATACAGTAGAGTTTCTAGAATATATGATGTGCTATGAACAAGTATACAGGTGTGCTATAAATATATAAGTGAATAAATATATGTATGAACAATATGAACACGATATGCACCAGATGAACTATAACACGCATGCATGATATGCAGAGAATATACAGTATTTACAATATATACATATGGGGATTGGGTAGAGTTTAATGACATTGGTATACAAAGAACACTTAGAACTAGGTTTTACAAACATACTGTAACTTAACACTGAACAATACTGAACGGATTAAAAGTGGGTTAAAACATTATTCTTCACTGTCATGAATAATGTCACCACGAAGGTTACACAGGGCTGCACAAACTCTGAGGATTTTGTCGTACTTAGGGGCAAGGCTAATTGGGACTGTCTGAGATATGACTCTGTAGTTTTTCAGTCGGCGAAGTACACGCACATTGGCAATGCGTCTTGTGTTGGTGGTGTCTTCCTCTGAGAGCTGCATGCTTTTTTTTGTAAATGTGGGTATGACGAGCTTTACCCTTCTCTCAAGGAGGAGATCTTGTATAACAAAACCCCTGTCAGCCATGACCTGATCCCCTGGACGCAGGTATTCCAAAAATTCAGAATTTGCAGTGATGAATTTATCGCTGCACCTTCCTCCATATCCTGGCAAGATGAACATGATGAGTCCACAGGGAGCCACTGCTATTAAGAACTTGATGGTGTTTTGTCCATAGTAGTGGCTGTAAGACTCCCCCCTGGAGTCAAGGTTGTGGGGCTTCTGAAGGGGGACTTCAGAGCAGTCAATGATGCAGGTTAGTGATGGAAAATGCTCCCTGAAACATTGTGGCATTGTTGCCTTAATCGTCTCCCTGGGTAGCCATGGGATATAAGGGCGTAACCTCTCCTCCATAAGATCAAGCCAGCAAGAAATAACCTTACTCACACAGGGCTGTGACACATGAAACCTCTCTGCGATGTCATCTTGCAGTAGGTTTAGGCGAAGTTTCATCAGTGTCATCAAAAGCTGATCCCGGGGATGTAGGTGAAAGCCATTATTAAAATCTTCCGTCAGATCATCACCCAAGGAGGTAAAGGCATCCAGCGGCAGTCCAGTGTACAGCAGGCTCAGGTGGTCGTTTCTTAACAGCTGTACATGAACTGGAAACTCGGAACACTGGTTTGCCCTGTCACACAGCAGGGGTTGGTGGTGAGGTAAAGGCCAGTTTGATGCATAGCTGTGGTCTGACACAGAAGAATCTTCCCACTGTGTTCCTGCGTCGCACTGTCCGATGATGTTACTGTCAGCCTCTGCTGCATCGCTCGTTGATGCCTCTATAAAGAAAGAAAGTAAGTTAAAACTATGACTTATTTATGTTAATGACTTAACTACTGTCATTCTGAAAGCATACTATTTAATGACACGTCGTCTTAAAACGTATTAAACAGTGTCTTAATAAGCAGTCAGTAACTCGAGTGTTACGACAAATGTAGCTACAAGCTCGCGACATGTCAGCGCAAGTAAACTTTATGTGAACTTACCTCACAGTCTCACAAGCACCCTTCTCGGGCGCTTCACCGGAGCTTCGTAACCAAGCCATTTCTCTGGAAGCGGGTGTTCGGTTGTTGGTTTCCCGTCGACAAAATGGAAAGAGCACACATACGGCTTTTTCGGAGGATTTTTTACATATTCCACATATTGACTGGGAGAGCAGTGGCTTCATTGCAAATGAGCACTCTGGCATTGTTGTCCCTACAATTGAATGTCCTCTGAACGACGAACAAATGGCAGCACTGCATGAAGCTGTAGACCCCACAGCATTTTCAGAGACATTTGGCTGGGACACTTATCTAACTGCACTTCAGTTTTGCCAAGCAGCTATAGGTTAGTTGTTGATGGTATAGGCTGACTACATCTGTTAACACACTTATACATCAGTGTTGCCAGAAGTGATAACTGCTTGTAATGTGTTATTTTTTTTATAATAAAACAGTGATAAATATAGGAACAACTTTTTATTGTATTGTCCTAAATTACCTCTTTTAAGTGGTCAAAGACTTACCAAAGACATTTTAAAATGCATTAAAGAATTGCTTCATATCCATGTTAACATTTAAGTTCAACAAAAGATTTATTTCAAAACATGCATTATACTTACATGTTCAGGTAAGCACACTTACCAGCAGTGGATCAACAGACATGGGCTAAAACTTGTCTAAATTTCCACATATCTAAATCACCAATTTTAACATTTTGAAAAATTACCAAAGATATGTTTGAAAAATTACCAAAGATATGTATAGATTCTTGTACTTTGTTTGCTGTGTACCTAAACAAGGCCAAATCCAGCGTTGTGTGTACAAATACAAGATACAAGGTCGTCTTTGAAAGATTTGTAATCCTGGTAATGCGACGGAAGTCGGAGAGTCTCAAAACAAGTAGATGCTGTGGGGAAAATCCCATTGACAACTTCTACTGAGATGTTTTTTTGCAAAACCTCCCATCCTGTCCAGAACTTGACCAAGTTGCATAGTTCAGTTGGTGTTGCTATGGAGTAAATCAATATGGCTATTAAACACTTAAAAATACAGCAATTACTCAATTACTCATTATTTTTGTAATTAAAGAAAAGGCATTTATGCAATTTTATGGCACGTGGTTACATCCAGAACACCAATAAAATGGCAGACATTTTCAGGTTGTGACTTGACTATATGAAATCTGAGGATTTGACATGAAAAACACTACAAAACATAAAATGCTGTGCTACAGTATCTGTCACATCTATCACTACGGGCACATGGCAGGATCGGATTGGATTGGTATTGGATTGGGTGTTGCTACCCAACGGGTGGTCTGTCCCAAATCCCTGTGCACATGAGAGTTCGTGTAAGCGGATAATGGTCAGAGATCTGGCCGTTTCCGCTACGCTAGATGGCGCTATATTCCTTTCAACAAGTGGTGTTAGAACTACTTCAGGTTGACGGCTGCTAAAAAGAAAATAAACAAACTATCTGGTGGCATACAAAACAAAGATAGCGCTCGAGGAGGTTGACAGAGCAGCATTTGCATGCATGTTGTGCATTCTCCTTTGTTTGGAAGTCTGTATGAAAGAACAAACAGCGTTTTTGGTTTCCTTGATACGACATGAACTGTGAAGTCGGCGTTTGATATTACAAGCAATTGAGGACAACGAGACTTGTTGAGAGCAGGCGCTAGAAAGCCTCGACGTTCAGTATGGATGAAAATCAGGGACAGAAGCTTCTGGGATCGAGTGGTCTTACATGCGCAGTACGCGAATCCAAACCAATACCGTGCACAAGGCAGCACCAAGCGGATTAACATCGGCTTAAGCCAGGGGTTGCAATCGGATTCGCGAAACCAATCCCTATACGATCTTTAGCCTGTGCACATGAATTCGATACGATCCCAAACCATTTCCAATCGGATTCAACTCGTCCATGTGCACGCAGTCTATGATGTGTAAATGTACACTACAAACATACCACTGGAAATGAACTGCTGAAGATAACCCACAATGCGTGCCTTGGTTTCAACAAAACAGTTGTCATCATCTTCCTCCTCCTGATCTGGCCATGTGATGTGCTGTAGAAGTACCTAAAGTAAAAACATGAGCACCAAGTAATTTCAGTTTGTATTGTGTGTGTGTGTGTACATGTAGATGTGTACTTTACCTCAGAGCTTATGTTTCCTACTCCCTTTTTTGGGAATAGTAAGGGCACGATGTCAGGTCGTTGCATTAGAACGGTCCACATCGGTGTGTCCTTCAAACCTTGTCTGAATTGCTTTATTTGTTTCTTGACGCCCAATGACCTGTTAATAAGTAAAGGAAATCTACATGACATTACTGCCTGCCTACTGACTACAGAGACAAGCACTTCATATATTTAGTTCTAGCATCTTTGGACACATCCGTAGAGCTATTCCACCAAATTTCATCTCAGGTGTTCATTCTACAGCAGTAGAAATGTGGTTGTTTTTTAGCCACCCCCCATGGTGGTTTTGTGAATAGTAAAACTATATTCATCTTACACCTTTGACCCAGAAATGTAAGCGTCAGATAAGTGACAGGCTCAAACAGTGCATATTTTATAAACGACACACTGTCACAAGAAGCAGAAAACTGACTGCACATTCTACATTTTGGAAATGCATGCTTTTTTCACTTACTGCATGAGTCAGGAGTGACTCCAAAACCAGTTTTCTATTTGTTGATGTCAGAGGAGGGAGGTCCCAGGAAAAGGCCAAGTCCTGGACCCTTGCCGTTTCTTCATCTGACAGCTCTGCCTCTCCTTCCAACTTGAATGTAGAGGATTTCAAGTTCGTGAATTAAAAAAAAAAAAAAAAACAGAAAAAAAAGTTATAACAAGGATTCAAGAACACAAGTGTTGCGTATTGTTGAACATGTACAATGTACAATTTTAAATATGTACAATATATAAACATATACATAAAGCTTATTTTATTGTTACCATTATTAATAATAATAATAATAATAATCTTTATTTGTATAGCACAGTTCATACAAGATGCAGCTCAAAGTGCTTCAACAGTTTGGCAAATTGTATATATTATACATATTTAAAATTGTACATTATACATGATCAACAATACACAAAACTTGTGTTCTTGAGTCCTTGTTATAACTTAGCTCTTTGTTTATTTACAAACTTGAAATTCTTTAAATTATTTTAATAAATTGTTTTACAAAAAAAAAAAAAAAATCAAGCATAAAAAATGGCATAGTGTATTAACACAAATCATTTTTATGGAAACATACAAGCCTGATTGTTTGTCTTATATCCAAATCTGGACAGTCCTCAGAGTTAACTGTAGCTGTCTCTACACTTCCACCCAGCAACACATGGACAACAGCATTACTGAGTCCTGACAGACGAGGTCCTCCGTGGAGAAAAGAATGGTCCACAATTCTCCCTGCTACAACAAACATGTCAAAGAGGTGCATGATCTGGGCATTCACTGTAATGAAAATAATAATAAAAAAAAGATCAAAATAGCAGTAGAACATAACAGGCTTCCATCCACACCAAAATCATAAGAGCATTAACAAACCACACACCAAAAGTCAGATGAAATCCAGAAGTCAGCTTTTCCACACAAATGGAAAAGAAGAAGCGGGTAACACCCAGTCCAATGGCTGCATCTCCTGCAACATGATGTACATTTTGTGAAAAAGTGAAAGTCATTCCCATTGGTCATTGTGATCACAGGGCACATCACAGCACACAGTGCACACAATGAAATTCAACCTCTGCATTTAATATATCACACATATGAGGAGGGGGTAGCCATGACAATGGCACCCGGGCAGCAGCAGTGTGTGGGGACGGTACCATGCTCTGGTCAGTCACTCCCCCCAACCACCTGGTGAATTTCATCTGTAACCCTTAGGCTGCAAGCCAAATTACTTAACAGCAAAGCCCATGACTGCCCCCTTTTCAAAGTGAATGCGAAAGAAATTGACATTTTCAGACCCATTATCAACCAATTTTTTTATGTGATACTTAACAGCTACCTTCAAGGAGGCAGTTCAGTGGTCGTGCCCACTCCACATGAGGCCTTTTGGAAAAAGGATATTATGGCCATGTCCTGCTCGACAGGACTTTTTCGAATGTCCATTGACAGAAAAAGTGGGGACTCCATTGCATGCAAGCGAAGGAAAGTCTCAGCACTCTGCAGTATGGCTTTGGCAGGCTCCCTGACAGTATGCCAGGCTAAAATGACCAAAATAAATAAATAAATAGACAAACAAATAAATAAATGAATACATAAAAATAATACTTAAAAAAAAAAAAAAACTATATGTACCGCATAGCAGTACATGGTATGACCGCCGCAGTATATTGAAATGTGGGAACTGTTGGTATGATGAGTGTGTGGTAGAGCAGTGTTGTAAGATGAGAATTTCTGTGGAAATGATTTCCTGGAAGTGGGCATGGATGTGGGTTTTGAATGAATGACATTGTGTGTGTTTGTGTAGTGTGTAGGAGTGATTTGTTAAGGCAAGGAATAGGCAAAATGAGATTTTGTACAATTACAGCGCCCCCTATGGACCCCCTATAGAAGGTCTTTGTGCTGATCGTGCATGACGTATTTTGTGCAGTTCCCACTTTCTCGGTCCAAGATATTGGCAGTTCAAAATCCCAATTTTTGCATTTACCCTTATCACTAGGTGGCGCTATGCTTCAAGTAAGTGTTCATGGGCTGGGTTGATACGCCTCTTTAACACCAGTGTACTAACAGAAAATCGTTGTCTTGGGCAAAATTGTTGACAAGTTATTTAACAAAAACTGTTTTTTGACACCTAGCTTCACCAATAAACATCGCCCCCTATGACGAAATGTCACAAAATTTTGTACACATGAAAAGAAAGCTGTTTAGAGATGGCATGTCAACTTTGACCAAATTTGAGGAATTAAAAGCTAAGTTATGGACTTTTGAAAAATTTAAGCTACGTGTTAAATGTTCATTGACGTGTAACTTCGAAGCGGTTTATCTCAAGATAAATCATTTGATAACTTTTTGTCAGCATTGTCTGTAGATGACATATACCAACTTTGGTGAGATTCAGATGAACGGCCTATGACGAGTTCTTTCAGATTCGTTTTCACAATATTAAAATTTCACGGAAATTGTTCTCGTTGGAAGTGGGCGTCGACCAGTGTTTTCAATGCGTGAGGGTCAATAGATTTCACGATTAAAAAAAATTGTTGTAAACATAAGCATTCTCTAGATAATAGGCAAAATGACATTTTCTACAATTACAGCGCCCCCTATGGACCAAATTTTATGGCATGTTCTGTGGTGTTAGAGGTCTTCGTGATGATCGTGCATGACGCATTTTGCGCAGTTCCCACCTTCTCGGTCCAAGATATTGGCAACTCAAAATCCCAATTTTTGCATTTACCCATATCACTAGGTGGCGCTATGCTTCAAGTGAGAGTTTATGGGCTGGGTCAATACGTCTCTGTAACACCGACATACTAACACAAAATTGTTGTCCTGGGCAAAATTGTTGACGAGTTATTTAACAAAAACTGTTTTTTGACACCTAGCTTCGCCAATAAACATCGCCCCCTATGACGAAATGTCACAAAATTTAGTACACATGAAAAGAAAGCTGTTTAGAGATGGCATGTCAACTTTTACCAAATTTGAGCAATTAAAAGCCAAGATACGGCCATTTGAAGAATTTTAAGCTACGTGTTAAATGTTCATTGAAGTGTAACTTCGAAGCGGTTTATCTCAAGATAAATCCTTTGATAACTTTTTGTCAGCATTGTCTGTAGATGACATATACCAACTTTGGTGAGATTCACATGAACGGCCTATGACGAGTTCGTTCAGATTCGTTTTCACAATATTAAAATTTCACGGACATTTTTCTCGTTGGAAGTGGGCGTCGACCAGTGCTTTCAATGCGTGAGGGTCAATAGATTTCACGATAACAAAAAAATTGTTGTAAACGTAAGCATTCTCTCGATAATAGGCAAAATAAAATTTTCTACAATAACAGCGCCGCCTATGGACCAAATTTTATGGCATGTTCTGTGGTGTTAGAGTGTGCAGTTCCCACCTTCTCGTTCCAAGATATTGGCAACTCAAAATCCCAATTTTTACATTTACCCATATCACTAGGTGGCGCTATGCTTCAAGTGAGAGTTTATGGGCTGGCTCGATGCGTCTCTGTAACACCGACATATCACAAAAATTTCATGTTGTTGGGTGAAACGTTCATTGAGTTATTCAGCAAAAACCTTTGCCGGTCTCCCCCTCTTTAACGGACACTGGCACAGCGGGGTGGGGGTGGCCCTGGGGGACCAAAAGGCGTTATGCGCTCACAAACTTCTTGGGCTACATGCCTACAAACATTCATGCCTCCCCGAGTTTCAGTGTCCCGGGAATCGTTGACGAAAAATCGGTGAAAAATAAAAATAAAAAAAAGGGAAAAATTTTGCAGCAACTCCAATATAATAATAAAAAAACAAGTCCTTAGAATACAGTCAACAGTGAGTGACACTTACCACTGATTGTACTTGCTGCTGCAGTTGCAGAAATAAAATCACATTATTTGTAATGTAAAATATGGGTTTCAATTCATGACTATATTTCTATGCATGTGACAAATTTAAATCCTTGAATCCCTGATCTTTATCTTAAGGCTCATACTACTCACTTCTTCATAAGTCGCATTCTCATCAATAGATGTTGTTCTACGGCCCAACCCAGCATACATGTGAACAAGCTGGTCAGCCTCCTTGGAAGTGCGGTCAAGGACAGAGGGTAAAAGGTAAAATGTAAGGGAAAATATCTTTGGGGCTTTGTAGGACAGGGAACCGTCTTTTCCCCCTTCCTCTGAAAAGTCCCGGAAATGACCTGGTAGGAAACAGCATAAAACATGGCAGTCAAAAAAAAAAAAAAGTGCACATAACATTCGTACAACACACTTAATTCATAATACAAGTGGGAATGACATGGACATATGAAATTACATTGCAAAAATAACATTGTACAACCTTGCCCATCTGAGTCTCCACCTCAGCATTTCTGGGCCTATTTAGAGGCTGCCTACAACGACGAATCTAGCCTGGTAAACCCGCCCCTCGTATTTAATTTCATTTCGTGCAGAGGGTCTGCAACAGAGACCGTCAGAAACAATTTGCTGGAGGTGTGGACTCTGCTGAAGTTTTTAGAAAGTGCATCTGCCTTTACCCAATCGCTAATGCCTGGTCGTCACGTATGCAATTAGCTACCCTGGCTATCGCGACTTGTCAATGCTCCGCGAGCATTGGTCTGGCCAAGCTGTGTTGTAAACCCATTTCTAAGAAGGCGGGCTTAACCCTCTACACACTACAATTCAAATGTAGCACACAAGGTCAACGTCACAGCTAACGAACACACCCTCTGTTCGCTGATTGGAGCGGTCGTGCTGGAAGTCCTCAAATGCTCCCTAAGAGCGTCCGGTCCAGACCCTCTGCACGAAATAAAATGAAGTACGATGGGCAGGTTTACCAGGCTACGATGAATCCAGACAAATATATGACTCTTACCCCTATATAAGTCTGACCAAAGCGTCATACCAATGCCACAGAAAATCTAGCTAATAGTAGGTTCAATTTGGACTCACTACAATACTGCCAAATTGCACTTTTCGACACGAAAGTTTTGACATTCATTTTCGCGGACGTTTTCGAGCCTCGCGGATGAACGGTCTGTTTCTGTTACTGCTGTCCAATAAAAAAGTAAGCTAATCATGTCACAGTCACCGAACCCGCAACATTATAACAGCAACCACTTTTATAACAACCCTAAGCTCTCCTCCTAATATCTCAGTGGTCTAAAGTTTATCGTCCCTCGTATCATTAAATGGCGTAGGCTATGTTAATCATACATTAAAGCAGTTGTTGCCTTACGTTTAGGTAGCTAGCTAGCATGTTTAGTATGTATCAGTAGCTAACGTTACATTACGGTATTATCAGCGAACCTTCACTTAGTGGTTTTCAAAGTTCATTAACCAAACTACTACGACCCAAAAAGCCTGACTGGGACTAACCAAAATACCATGTACGCCTAATTTGAATGCATGGCGCCCCCTGCTGTTAGCAAGTTCCCATAGTAACAGCATCTTTGCGGTGACCTTTCACCTCAATGTTTTCTCAACTTGAATTTCTTAACTTGAAATTTTTCGATCTGAATTTCTCAACTTGATTTTTTAAATCTGAATTTCTCAACTTGAAATCGTCAGTCCAAATTAAAGATGCTGAAAAGTAATGTAAAATTATACCCACCCATATGGAAGCTTTTTTTTCTCAATTATTTCCATTCAACTATTTTTTATTCAAGTTATTAATTCATCATGAAACATGAACAAATTCAAATCTTTTGGCACATTTATTCTTCCATAGAAACTCAAGCCAGGCCGAGTTTGAACTCAGAATTCTCGTCGCGAGATAGCGGCCAGTTCTTGTTATCAAGGTGGCTGCCAAGTGGCGGGTGTTTATCTTAGCTGGAGTTCCAATTTAAATCAATCGTTGCAACGGTCGTCCCTTAATGCACCACGTTAAGTTTACCATTTTAAAGCACACACAACCAAACCAACACTAAATAAGTGGATTAGATTCTTACTATATTAATGGCACACTAACACCAACTTTTGTTACGTCGAAGGTCATATTAACGGATATCAAGGGGCCAACTGGCTATCGGAATCAGCCCAGGGACATGTCGGTCCATGCTACATTTTATCGAGTCATTAATTAGTTCTCCTAACTAAAGTAAAAACAATATTCTACTTACCGCACTTGTCCGACTTTCCGTTGTCCTTTCACCTCCTTCGATCGCCAACCTATATAATAAAACTGAACAAAGAACTGGTTTAAATCTGACAATTCTTCCCATAATACCTAGCTAGTCACAGCTGTAGGTACTGTAGGTACCTACCCGCATGCCCACGTTGCCGGGTTACATTAGCTTGCTAACAAGCATGCCTAAATCTCGACGAAAGAAAATTATAACAAGTTAACATCGCTGAATTACAACATTTCTATGCTTCCATCTACCGCACCTGCGTGTGTGAAGTGTAGAATTCTGGATGATTTTTATGCAGTCTCTGTATACTCAAATGAATAAGATAATCTGTGTGTGTGTGTGTGTGACGCATGTGTCTGTACAACACCAAGTACCAGTTGTTCCCAAAGATATATTTAGAAGGTCAAGCTGACCAGTTTGGTAAGGGCCACGAGGAGACCTAAGTCTAAACATATTTTGTGTCGCTACTGGGCTGACGCCAGTAAGGTGGCTGAGGAGATATGAACGTACATGGTGTTGCACAGATATAGATGCGCTATTTTACGTATGTTGGCCTGATTTACGACACTGATTTTGAGGTATATGTAGGCTGTCTTCCGTGTCCAAGTTAGACGGATCGGACGGACAGTGCTGCTGTCTTCAACCTTGCGGGCGAAGTCAGGGTAGCTCACCGTAGACTTAGAGTCTAACTTGAGAGTGTTTCTCTGCTCCTTTTATTTTATCTTTATTACTTTTTATTGTTAATCAGTTCTACCAGATTAATTTGTCATCTTCATGTAATAAATCGACGATCCTGATCAAGCAACGGAAGCATCGAGTCTTCTATTCTGTTGAGGTTAATCTTAGTTTAGTTGGAAGAACACAACGCAGTTCCCTGAGGGGAAATCCAACACTTTTCTTCACCCATTTAGACAAGAACCGAACCAATTAATTACACGTTTCAGGTGGTAGCCATGAACCCCCTGTATCACCAACTGCAGACCAAACCAGAATGACGCATCATGGAGATGCAGCCAGCCGTTATAATTTCAGCGTTCTTATCAGCAGAGAGTGTTGTAGAATCTAAGATCTTTGTTATCAGGAATGAATCTGATCACAAACGTGCTTATCTAAATAGTCCAATCGGAGAAACAGAAAAAAAACCACATCACTTGTGGCGAGGCTAATGCAATGACGGGGTTTTACCCATAGATATGTATACTGTCCGTACACACATCTATGGTTTTACCACTGATCTCTATTACTTACTAATTAATATACTATTATTATATCGATAGGTTTCACCAATGAGTTTCTAGGAGCTGTAAGTCAAAAGGTACAAAATATTGTGGATTATACATTCATCTAAAATTCATTACTTGGCTAGATGTCCCTCTTTTTAGAAGTAAAACATATTAAAACCCCAATTACACAAAACTTGGGATGTTGTGCTAAATGTAAATAAAAAATAAATGCTGTAATTATTAAATCATACAAGCAAAATATTTGTTTGAGAATAGTTAAAGGACAATATATCAGTTATTGAAACTAGAACTCTGATACTGATGAACTGTACATTGGTAGTGACAATTAAAACTCATGTTGGACCGAATGGGATCCATCCAGCCTTTCCCCCTTAATAAATGCATGGAATCTCAATTAAAAATATAAAAAGGCCATTAAACATTTAACTTTGTCATTTTACAGACTTATTTATGTTAGAGATGGAATAGAATAGCTGCCGTCCTATGATGACAGCCCTAATGTTGCCAAAAATATACACAAGCACATACTGCATGTATAAATGTGTAGCCTATAGGCCAAACTAGCATACACAGTCGGGAATATTTTAAACTATAGTTGTGAATATGCAAAATTATGAAGAGGTCATTAAACATTCAACGTTTTCATTGGCTATATAGTACTGAATGTGTTTATGATTGAATGGAATGGTTGCCCATAATGAGAGTCCTATAGCCCAAATTTGATTTACTTGCAGGAATATGGCATGCAGGAGTTACTGGACTAAACGGAGGCGCACATTGAGAATCCCTGATTTTTTTGAGCCATCTTCTGTGAATGGAAGTGACGTTTTGGGTGATGTTGACCCTGAATTCAATCTGGCCTTTCAAGACAATGCTGAGGAGGAAGATGATATTTTTATGGACTGCACAAGTTCATTTCATGACTGCTATGATAAGAGGGTTGATGGTGTAATCTTAGATGGTGACTGTTATGGCGATGAGAGTGACACAGAGGATGATGGTGAAAGTAGCAATGAAGATGGTACAGAAAATGAATGCTCAAAATTGACAAGGGTTTTATGTGACTGGGCTCTGAGGAATGATGTGAAGCACAACACCCTCTCAGATCTTCTTGGTGTGCTACGGGAGTTCCATCCAAGCCTACCAAAGCAAGCTCGAACCCTGCTACAAACAGCTAGAATAGCAGCTAATGTAATGAACATAAAAGGAGGGGAATATGTACACTTTGGCATTCTCACACATTTTCAGGCAATTCCAGCATATGTCCTCCACAATGTTAGTGAGACGATTGGCCTCCAAATTAATGTGGATGGTTTGTCCTTGTACAGGAGCTCAGCTTTGCAGTTGCGGCCAATTTTAGGCAAAGTGCCATTTGAGAAGGAACCCTTTGTAATTGGAATGTTTTGTGGCAAGACAAAGCCTCTGGACTTGGATGAGTTTCTGTATGACTTTGTGGAGGAGGTAGCAACGCTTGAGAATGGTTTTGAGGTGGCTGGAAAGACCTTCACTTTGAAAATAGACTGTTTCATCTGTGACTCTCCTGCAAGGTCATTTCTAAAAAACACCAAAGGGTACAATGGGAATTTTGGATGTGAGCGTTGTACTCAAGAGGGAGTCTATGTAAAGAACCACATGACTTTCCCTGAAAAGACAGCTGTGCTCTGCACAGATGACCAGTTTTCAAACAAAGTGGATGAGGACCACCATAAGGGCAACTCCCCCCTTATACGGATTAATGTAGCCATGGTCACAATGTTCATTCTGGATTACATGCATCTTGTTTGTCTAGGTGTCATTGATCCGTTTTTGGATGAAAGGGAATTTATCTTGTAGGCTGGGCTCTCAGGCAGTGATGGCTATATCTGCGAGATTGGTGCAACAGAACACATCCCAGTTAAATTTCAGCGAAAACCAAGAAGTTTATCCGAAATCGATAGGTGGAAAGCTACTGAATATCACCAGTTCCTACTTTACACAGGCCCAATTGTCTTGCAAGACATATTTTCTTCTTCCCAGTACAAAAATTTCATAAATCTATCCATCGCCATGTATCTCATGCTCTCCCCTGCTCTCTGCAAATGCTATTGTGACTTTGCTGATGCTCTTATGTCCCACATTTTAAAATTAACTTGAGCAGCTGTATGGAGCAGATGAAATAGTGTACAATGTGCATAATTTAAGTCATTTGGCTGAGGATGCCAGGAGATATGGAGCTTTGGATGGAATATCAGCTTTTCCATTTGAAAATTATACGAGGAAACTGAAAAAAATTTGCTGGAAACCACAATTTGTTCTACAACAAATACATCAACACATTACTCTGGAGAGGGCCTGTGTGACACCCAAAAAAAATATATACAGACAAGACAATATTGAAGATGAAACACACATGCGGACCAACAATTGCCACCTTGCCTCACTGCACCCAATACAAAAAGGCAATCTTTGAACTGTCCTGCGTTGCCACAACTGTTGGTAACAACTGTGTGATGGTTCAAGGGAATTTGGGACTGGTACAGAACATACTCTGTGATGAGAGAACAGACACAAAATACATACTTTTTAGGAGGTTCTTGAAATTAGATTCCCTTCACTCCAGCCCCTTAGACTCAAAGGACATGGGCTTTTATAAAGCAAGTAATCTGGAAACTACAAATCATGTACACCTCCTGTCAGATATCACCAAAAAATATGTTTTGATCCCTATGACGTCAGAGTGGGCGGCCATTCCTCTCCTCCATAATAATTAGAACCCCCACCCCCGGACACATATCAATTTAACCCTTTTTGACTTTTTTTTTTTACTTTAAAGACCAATTATGTTTAGTATCATGGAGTTCCATGTAAGCGTAACGCGAAGTTCTACCAAGAAGACGTAATGCGCGTCATCAATTAGCTGTCGTCCAATCAGCACGTAACATCTGTCTTTAAATACGTCATCTTACCTATCTGCTTTGCTGCTCACAGGTGTATTCCGCTGGTCGACGCATTTTCCCCTCGCGCAACATCAGACATATCTGATTCCATGAGGATATAATACCAGTCCGCTTCTTCCTGCTCGCATTTGCCCGTACTGCTCCTAAAGGATTTTCTCCACTCGCTGCCTGATGGCCAACGCCAACATTCCCAAGCCCCAAGTCGCCCGGCTATTTAGGATTTTCTCCCGAGTTCCAGTCTGTTCCGGTTTCAGGTCTCCCTTCCCCGGAGCCGTGCCAATTATACCTAACCTGCCCTTTGCTTGTTTCAGTACCTAACCTTGGTTTTCATTTCATTCGATCTGACGATATCATTCAGTTGATGTAGATATGAATGATGGGCCGTACACCTTTTTATGTTGTTTACCGTAGCCTACATGTGTATTATGCGTCCGTAGTTCGTACCTCCTCGATGGTACGCGCAAATTTTCTCGTCCTCAGTGGGTTTATTGGGATAGTTAGCGCATTCATCGTGGTGCTCGTATGCTTTTGGCAGTCTGATAAATGATGATGTCCATGCTAAAATATGGAGCGGCTAACAGTGTTTGCTAGCGATTAGCTCATGTTTCGTTAGCCGTCGTACTACCGGTCTCGTCAGTGCTACTTTGCAGGTTACGCTAAGAAGCCATATGCTTCTACTCGACGAGGTCTGCTTGTGTAGGGGGATACCAAATGTATTTCAGTGTCTGGTTTCGCAGTTTTCTTCTCACATAACTGATCGATGCTTGGGATACGTACGTCGACGGCCAAATTCGTTTGCAGTGTCCTGTTATTGCAGACTACCTCATATAGTTGCTAATATGCAACTTAGCTCCGGTTAGCTTTCTATCAGTCAAAATGGGCATATCAGTCTAACACGGATTACTCGTTTACGGTATTTGTTTAAAGTAAGCTCGTACTAACATGTTAGAGTGTGAAAGTTGTCATGTGGGTGAATTCGTTCTAACCTGTAGCAGCCTACTTAGGTGCCGTTTTCCAGGTTAGCTTCCTATAAATCATCTGACCATAGTCAAGTTCTATGGGGGCTAGTTTCTACCCGGTAGAAGTCCTGATGCTTTCGTTTGCTAGCTGGGAAACTGTGCTATCGGCACACTAATGGTCTAAATTCATCTGCAGAGAGACATGCTTACATAGATGGTGTCTCGTGGGTTTTATTGTTGTTGGTTAATCTGTCCAGCCTTTACAAGCTGTAACTGCACCAACGGTTAACTATGATCCACGTAATTGGCCCAATCTGTTTGCCCCGAAGCTATCGTGCTTGACGTGACTGTTCCGTTGTGGACGGATCATTTCAGTTAGTGGGATGGACCGATGTCGTTCTTTTGTTTCAAGGTCAAACGTACTTCCCCGTGTGCACAAGCATTTTGTTCTGCTGCCAGTTCGGTAAGCTGATAGTTAAATGATGGGAATGTTGTATTAAAAGTCTGCAATTTTCTCTGCATACTGATGGAAACCAATTATTTACTCCCCGACAATTTAGTGTAGCATTTATTAAGCATTTTCATTCGCAGCTGCTTAATGTGGTGTTTATGGGGCTATTGCAGTAATTTTCCCTTTCATTTTCCAATGCAATCTTCGCACCGGATGCCATGTTTTAGCCCTTATTGACTAGGTTGATGGGTTATTTATTGGGCATTACAGTATCACAAACATTTCGCTCAGGTTCCGTTCCGTATTGAGGTACTCATTTAATGACTCATGCATGCAGCGTTGTTAACTGACTGACTTATTTTATCTCTGCAGGCTAATTGTCCCAGGTGCGGTAGTTTAACAGTGGTTTGGCCATTATATCTTCGTCTTCGTAATCTTAGTGGTGTAGCATGTCCACTCTTGGCTGTCCAACCCTGAGTAGCCTTTTTGAAATGGTGCTGGTAAAGGATTTTTCCAAGATTTCCCAATGTTTTTCCACGGAATTGGCAAGAAAGTGATTCATATGCTCACACGTTTTTTTTTTTTTTTTTGCAAGTTAGGAACAGTGATTTTGTGAGTTCTTGTGTGTTGCTTCTGCAAGCCGTTTTTTTGTGTGTCGCTCTCAGCGAGCTGAACTCTGCATCATATGTTGGTCTTTGTAGGAGCCGATCTGTGTGTCATGCTCGTCGCTCTCCATGAGAGCCTATTCATAGGTCATGTATGTTGCTCCCCTTAAGGATTGATCTGTCATCTTGCGTGTTGCCTATACTGATCCGATTATTTGGGCCACTCCTTTCGTGTTGGAGCTGTGACAACCGCCGTGTAACGCCCCGACTACATGCAAGCGAAATGTACCGCTTTCTCTCCGCTTGCTCCGCTTTGAGTGGGAGTGTTCTGAACGTCAGTCAAAGAGATATGAAGTTTAAAAGGCTAAAGATTTTTTGTTTTTCTGGCATGTCAATATAATGTTACCAACGGCACTGTTTCAAAGTTCATGTACGTTTCTTTTGAAATGTTTATCTCTCCACCTGCCGCCTTCCATCTGAAAAGTCATTGGTTACCGCTCAGCAAACACCGCTCCTCATTTGCATAAAGTTCAGCAGAGCTAAAATTTTCGCCCGTCTCGCCCGCCTCTCTGTTTATACAAGCCATTTGTTTCGTATTGGCGCTGCTGCTATCAATTTAAAAGCTGGGGAGATGGTTGTCCTCAGCTTTTGAATATTACATCAGGTCCGATGATCGTGTCGTTCAGTCATTTCAATGGCACTCCCCAGAATTCAAGGTAAGCTTCAACGTCTGGTGGTGGTCGTTTTCGTCACTTTTCATATCGTCACTGTTCATGGTGTTACCTGTGAAATCTCTCAATGTCTGTGTTGCTACTGGAGGAATCCGTCATTGTTTGCTATGTGTAATGTATCGGTCAGCAAACACCGCTCTTTATTTGCGTAGAGTTCAGCAGAGCTAAATTTTTCGCCCGCCTCGCCCGCCTCTCGGTCTATACAAACCATTCGCTTCGTATTGGCGCTGCTGCTACAGCAGCAGTAGCAGAACGCTGTATACCTCCGAAGTCAATTCAAAGGCTGGGGAGATGGTCGTCCTCAGCTTTTGAATGTTACATCAGGTCCGATGATCGTGTCGTTCAGTCATTCAAATGGCACACTCCAGAATTCAAGGTAAGCTTCAACGTCTGGTGGTGGTCGCTTTCGTCACTTTTCATATCGTCACTGTTCATGGTGTTACCTGTGACATCTCAATGTCTGTGTTCCTACTGGAGGAATCGTCATTGTTTGCTATCTGTAATGTATTGGTCAGCAAACTCAGCAAACACCGCTCTTCATTTGCAAAAAATTCAGCAGTGCTAAAAAGTTTTTCGCCCGCCTCTTGTCTATACAAGCCATTCGTTCATATTGGCGCTGCTGCTGTCAATTCAAAGGCTGGAGAGAGAGTCCTCAGCTTTTGAATATTACATCAGGTTCGATGATCGTGTCGTTCAGTCATTCAAATGGCACTCCCCAGAATTCAAGGTAAGCTTCAACATCTGGTGGTGGTCGTTTTCTTCACTTTTCATATCGCCACTGCTCATGGTGTTACCTGTGACATCTGTCAATGTCTGTTTCTACTGGAGGAATCTGTCATTGTTTGCTATGTGCAATATATTGTAAAATAACTGTACTATGTCTGTGCTGAGACCTGAAGCATCCACCATGGACTGTGTCTCATCTGTCATCTCCACCACTACTCAAGGCGTCCGTCATCGTCTGCGCCAACACTAGAGTTGCCAATGTCACTTCAGAATGCATTTATCAATGGTGGTGGGGAGTCGTGGGTTGTCTCCCTCTGTCTATACCGGCCATTCATTTTGCATCGGCGCTGCTACGGCAGCGGCAGAACGCCAGAATTCAAAGTAAGCTTCGACATCTGGTGGTGGTCGTCTCGTCACTTTTCTTGGTTTCTGTTGACGTCATCATAGTTCATGGTGTTGTAACATTTGCCATTGTCTCTGTTAACAATAGGAGGACTCCGTCACTATTTACTATGTGTCATGTATTGTAAATGAAATGTACTGTATTATAATGGCTGTGTGGCCTTGTCAGTGTCTTATCTGTATTCTCTGCCATTCTCGGAGACGTCCGTCACTATCTGCGCCCTTACTTGGGCATCCGTCACTGGTCTGGTGGAAGCATCCTTACTGTTCGTTTTGTGTATTGAAATGTACTGTTATGTCATGTCTGTGTTGAACCTTGAGACATCCGTTATCGAGCTGATTGTTGATGCATTCGTTTCTGTTTATGTGTAATGAACTACAATGTATTATGTATGCGCCGACACCTGTGTTCCTCCTATCGTGGAGGCAGTCGTTCCCCTCCTATCGTGGAGGCAGTCGTTCCCCTCCTATCGTGGAGGCAGCGTTCCCCTCCTATCGTGGAGGCAGCGTTCCCCTCCTATCGTGGAGGTAGCGTTCCCCTCCTATCGTGGAGGCAGTCGTTTTCCTCCTATCGTGGAGGCTGTCGTTTTTTATTTCTAAGTGTGATGACATACACTGTGATGTTATGTATGTGCCGAACTCTGAAGCATTTGTTTTCAAGCCCGTGTGGTGGCCTCCTCTTCTGTTTCAGTGTAATGACTTGTATCGTCCTGTAATGTTCTATAATGTTTTGTCTGCACCTATACCAAAGGTATTCATCTCTGGGCTTTTCTTCTGCCTTTGTACCATCTCATACTGTCACCTATGTCCAGGAATTTCAATTGCTTGCATGATTAGTTTTTTCAGTGTTTTTGGCATAATTATGCTTATTTGCAGATGGCGACAACTAAAGTGTTGGTGGGTATCTCTTCACGACTCGGTAGGTCTTATTTTTATTTTGGGGGGTAGAGTTAAATTGATTTACGTAAGTATCACTACTATATTTCTTTATTTTGGGGGTATTACTATTATGCCCTGCCACTACTACTAAAGTCAGCATCTATTCAGTTTTCATGTTTTATTGATCAGGACAAAGGACAGGACCTATGCCAAAGTTTGTTGTGCCATATCGTTACATGTAATCAAATAAATTATTATTGTGTTACCATATACTCAAACTCTTTCTGGTTGAAATGTAAGCGTAGCGTGAAGTTCTACCAGGAAGACGTAATGTGCGTCATCAATTAGCTGTCGTCCAATCAGCACGTAACATCTGTCTTTAAATACGTCATCTTGCCTACCTGCTTTGCTGCTCACAGGTGTATTCCGCTGTTCGCCCTCCTCCCACCCCAGCATCCATCCAAGGGTCCTGTCCGTGTCCAGTGGGTCCTGACGATGATGTTCTAATCCGCCATGCCTCTTGATCGATCTTTTGATATCTCTTCTACGTCTGCCTCTTCTCTGGCCTCCCGATGTCTCCTCTACCTCGGCATCTCCACTGATCGACCTCGGATTTCTGGTCTCCTCCTTATCCTTCCGGATCCCTCCATATACTCACTCAGGATTCCAGCTACAGCCCCTCCATGAACAGTTCAATTCTCTGCCACATACATTGGGGTGACACTGCTTTGTTCCCGGATGTTGGATTTCCTGTCACCTGGGCGACAACCTGGACTCTATCAGCTCATTGAGCACCAGTTCAGCCTCAGGCAGTTAGGCTTTCCCCCTAGAGACGTGGTTCTGCCCAAGGTTTCTTCCTCATTAAGAATATTTAGGGAGTTTTTCCTTGCTCTGGGGGGACCCAGAGTTGTGCTCTTGGAATCCTCTGTTTCCCTTTTCAATGCCTTATGTATCGTATTCAATGTTTGTTATGCATCATATGTTTCTGAAAGTTCATTGTCTACTTTTTGATCACCACCAGTGGGTCCTTGTCCTTTTGTCAGGGAGTATTACTATTATGCCCTGCCACTACTACTAAAGTCAGCATCTATTCAGTTTTCATGTTTTATTGATCAGGACAAAGGACAGGACCTATGCCAAAGTTTGTTGTGCCATATCGTTACATGTAATCAAATAAATTATTATTGTGTTACCATATAGTCAAAGTCTTTCTGGTTGAACTGACAACTCAGTTGGGATTGTCAGCAACACTTGGATTAATGAAGAAATCTCCATGACCCTGTGGCCACTATACATGGACCCAAATAAAATTAGGATGGCTTTGCTGATGCATGAGATTCCTGGATCCACATGGACAAGTCACCGCATCTCAGTTTTGGCCACTGCAGGTAAGATTTTCATTCTTTTTATGAATTGAAAAATCGAAAATAATGCTGAATGCAAAATTCTTTCTGAACACTCTGTAATTTCACTTTTTGATAAGCCATTGAAAAAGGTGTCAATAGTGAGATTGTGTGTATGGCTTTGGTGGGGTTAAGTTTGAGTGTCCGGGTTCAGAAACTGTGTGTGATATGAAGGATTTGTGTGTAAGCAATTGAAAAAAAACCTGTTCATCCCTGTGTCAGAACTTTCAAAAAGCCTAGGTTTTCCTTTGTCTTGTACTCTTAACATTGAGAAAGTATCTGTCCACTAGGAAAGAAATGCATATGACAGATTCCATGCACTTGTTTTGTAAGTGGGGTGGTTGCTCTGGCACATTTTCTATGAAGTGAGTGGAGGCATTTTTGTGTTCAAGAGAAGCAGTGTTGTCTTCTTTTTAGGTCTGGACAGATATTTAGTTTCTACACTGGAGGAAATAAGACAGGCTGTTTGTGCTTGAACGAACGGTCGCAATGTTGGCAAAATCAAGCACAGGCAGCCGAGAGCCCAGGTTGCCGGACGACGTGTTACTGCCCTTGCAGAACTACGAGGACCTCAACAGCCTGGAGCAAAAGCTGGCAAACAGCCACTATCAAAAAGATTTGGTAGGTAAATTGGTGTGTACCTTTAAGTTCTTTGAAAAGCTTTTACAGTAAAAGTCTTGACATGAACAGCTACACTTGACTGACCACTAAATTCGGCCTACCAGTCAAGGGTAGTAAGTCTCATGTGTTCTTATTTGGCAAGGTGCATGAGGAACACCAGAGTTAGAAAACATCAAATGGATTCAGACTACATGTAGTAGCTTTTTGGGTTTTAAGTGTTTTATCAGCCTGCCTGTTTATGTCCATCATAAATCGATGAAAACAGCCTATAATGCCCATTACTGCAGGAGCAGATGAGCGAATCTAATTTTATTTCCTTAGACTGCTTACAGATGTTGTCATTTCAGTTTGCTGGCTTTCCCGCGTGAGTCTCGTGACGTGAAACGGGATTCACGCAGCCTTTTCTGTAATTACCTGTATATGGAGATAATTTTGTCTCAAAGATTTGTATAAATAAAAAAAGATATATATAAATATAAATACATTTATAAATATTCAAACACAAAATACAAATACAAAAACACGACATACAAATAAATGATAGAATGTATATAAATACTCATTTTTTTCGACATTTGTAAATATATTTTCGAGATTTGAAAACAAAATATAGTTAATATGTATGTGGAGTATGCACTGATCGTTGCTTCCATGTTGTCATGTAGTTGCATTTACTGGATAGCTGGATATAACACCAAACTAGCAGCTACCGACGAGCTGCACGACACCTTTGCTCAACACTGCCATCTGCTGGACATCCAGTCAAGGGTATTTGTATTCAAATCCGGTGACATTATTTGTGAAACCGTGGTGTGCGGTAGGAATGTCTCACAATTACGTAATGGACACAAAAGCAAAAAATGGATCCACAAATGCAGACTCCACATACATATCAACTACATTTGTTTTCAAATCTCGAAAATATATTTACAAATCTCGAAAATATATATACAAATGCCTGTGTATTTATATACATTCTATCGTTTATTTGTATGTCGCGTTTTTGTATTTGTATTTTGTGTTTGAATATTTATAAATGTATTTATATTTGTATATATTTTTAAATTATTTATACAAATCTTTGAGACAAATTTATCTCCATACCTGTAATGTAACCAAACACCCACCAGGTGGCACTTAGGAGCTTTGTCTTTAAAACACAATGCTGCGGAGAACACCGTTACGATGCACAAGGCAAGTTAACGAGAAACTGAGAAGTGTTGATTTCGTGTTGGCAGCCTAGTCATTTGTTTGTTTCAATTAATTTGAGAAGGAGTTATTTAATCCAGAGCATCAGGGTGGGCAATTTAAATGTTACCAGCCAAATACGAGACATACAGAGAATGCAGAATTTAGTTCACTTGAGTAAAAACACTTCAGATTTATTTAATTGGTGTGTTAAACCATGACTTTTTTACACATATTTTTTTTTAATACTTTTTGCGAATTTGCTGGGTTGTTCACTGAATGCCCAACTTGGGGGGTTGCTGTAGTTATCAGTGGTGTGACTGGTAGAGTGGTCGTGCAGGAGGACGTTTAGTAAATACATGTGCAGTTTTGAGACCGAATGGAGTTATGTTATGTCAATCTAAAATGTGTGTGGCCTCTCAAGCACATTCGCATGGATTTATATTTCTGTACTCTGTAGTTTAGGTGAATATTAAACAACTGCATTTAGGACGATTGCTTATTGTATTGTTATAACAGGTCAGTGATCCGTGACTGAAAGCAACGGCATTCCACTGTTACTCGGCTGAAATGTTGTCGAGTGGTGATTGTAATACGGAACATAGGCTAAATGTTACAAGGTGTGCAAAGGAACCAATGACTGAATGGAGCAACAGTGTCGGGAGTGTCACGACTTTGTCACTGAGCTACCTGCAAGTGCCAAATTAGTCTGGTGGCGGAGTTCATTAATAGTATTGACAGATGATATCAAAACGCTGTTAAACGTTAGGGATTTATAAGAATATAAATTCATTCACATTTTGGTGTTGTTTGGAATGTGTTTTAATGGTAAAAGCTGAGCCAAAATCCAAATGCATCATTTTGAATTAGAAACAAATTGTGAGTTCACTTCCTGTTACCCCGGTAGTCATAGTGTCATTTTAAACCCCGTGGTCACGGGAAACTTTTTTTTTTTTTTTAGAAACACAAAACAATGACATGACAATGGACACGGTAAGCCAAATGCTATGCCGATTTATACGACATTTCATGTTAAATAAACAGCACATTTTGAGAGACAAATCATTGTGTTGTGTGCTTTTTAACCGTGAGAGTAAAATGTTTGATGATAACGCTACTGTTTACTAGTGTTGGAAAACATATGTCCAGAGCGCATCCATCAATATATCTCCATATATTGTAAATATCCCGAATATGTGACTGCAAATATCCCCACAAAGACCCCTTGCGCCCAGTGCATCTTCATCTTAAGTGTTGGTTTTTTCACCGTGGGGGAAAATGTGTGGATAGAGTAAACTATTTTATGATGGTGCTATAGGCTATAGGTTACCATACGTTGATGGTACCTTGTACAAATAGCTACGGTAATTCAGCATCAAATGTATTCTCATATATTTGCAATCTCATGTAAGCGTCTTTGCCCTTGAATGGTTGTGCAAAGAGCCAGCAACAACTCTGTGTCCCCCCCATGGTTGTTTTGAAAAACAGAATGAAAACTTTGCAGACAGGTGTATTTATTGTAAAACTGCAGATCATCGCCAATGGAAGACCTTTAATTGAAAGGCTACTCCACATCCAGAAACTTTTAAATGTGCAGTTTATGTAGACGTAGGGCTAGGTTGCATGGTTCTGTTGCTTCTGACTGTTGAATATAAGGATGGTATAACCGCATCCAATATTACTTTAACAAGAGCAAACAAACAGCAAACAAGAGCAAACAAAAGAAGAGTTTTTTTCTGTAGGGAGGTGTGTGTGTGTGTGTGTGTGCGTGTGTTGGGGAATGGACGGGCGGGGGTGGGTGAGTCTATTATGAAGCCGTCAGTCAGCCATCAGACAAGCAGTAGTTTCACACACACATGCATGTTCGCAGACACACACACACACACACACACAAAGCAACAAAGCCATGGCACTTATTTACTCCAAGACTTTTGGTGAGCTGAACAAGGCGGGGTGTGATATAACATCGTGGTGGTGGCACAGGCGATTATAGCCTAATTCAGAGGTTTCCACTTTTCAGACCGCGATCCCCAGTTTTAGCTCTGCTGACAATCTGCGAACGACCCCCACAACCATTGTCACGCAAGTGTTCTTGATCTCTCTCTCTCTCTCTCTCTCTCTCTCTCTCTCTCTCTCTCTCTCTCTCTCTCTCTCTCTCTCTCTCTCTCTCTCTCTCTCTCTCTCTCTCTCTCTCTCTCTCTCTCTCTCTCTCCCCCTCCCTCCCCCCCCCCTCCCCCACTTTAATAATGTGGCTGTTTTACGCGTTTTTGCTATACTGCTGTTTTAAGGCAGTAGAGCAAAAACAAAACTCAACACAATCTCTGAGCTAGTGTATTTTATTACCAAACTTACAACCGAAAACAAATAGGCAGCACCCCATCATAACTTATGTAAAATGCTGAGCATGTACGGACATATTACGAACAAGCAAGTAATGTGGGACAGTTATAAAGTTATGTCACAAACGAAACATTCCCAGTGTTACCGTGGTAAATGTTCCACTTCATGGCCAACTTGCAAATATATTACAGTTGTGCTGTCCAAACTCAGCGAAACTCAATCGGTTTGTAGAAATGACTATAATACTGCTGTTCAGATTGTTAAACTTTGAAGTCATGGCATACGGTTTTAACAAGAAAAACGAGATGACGTGGCACACAATTTTTTTTTTTTTTTTTTTACTTTTCCTGCAACAAGAAGAACAAACATCATGAACAAATACACATTAACATGTGATAACAATACACATTAACATGTGATAACCATACACATTAACATGGCATGATAACCATTGCAAACGGGTAGCTTAGTGGTATTGAAATGATGGACCAGTAAAATGGAAACGTGAAAACTATGTATTGTGGTTCTTTATTATTATACAGTTTGGTGACCACACAGGGTGCTTAAATTACCTAAGGAATGTTTTCCCGTCCATTAAGACCCTACAGGGGTTGTTAGACCACACTAATAGGCCTAATAGAATCACCTCAGCAATATGTGAATGACAAAATGTGATAAAAATGAGAACATATGAAATCCGTATTTTTTTTCAATTATTATTATTACTTTTCCTGCAACAACAAGAACATCAAGAGCAAACATCATGAACAAATACACATTAACAACATTAAAAGGAATTAAATAATATGGGACATTATTTCAGTCCTCAGGATCTGACTCAGTCAAGTCAGCGTCTGTAATCATGTCACCATGATCATCCTCTTCATGCTGATTTACGCATGTCTGCAGTTTACAGAGGGTTGTGCATTTGTGCCACTTCTCAGACATTGGCAATCCGGCAGTTTACATTGACGGCTGCAGTTGCAACACAGCATTTGGAGCACTGCTCAGGGGCTGGAGATCCCCGCATCCACTGTATAGTGAGCTGGTCATTTTCATTTTTGGCCCAGCCATGGTCAAGTGGGCTAGGAATTTGTGGATGCTGCTGAAGACTTGCCAGCCTGATAGTTGGCACGCATAGCATGCATGAGGAGGCAGTCCTCACATGGTGGAAGTTGGCTTGATTCACGCTCTCCATGCTGTGTGCAGAAAAGCTGGTAGCGGGCTGCATTTATGTGCTCTGTCTTTGTGGATGCTATGTAGAGCTGGCACGTGAATGCTTGCAGCTTCATGAATAGGTCCATGGACAGCTTCCAGGCCTGTCCCAGCTCATGAAAAACTTTTTGAAAAAGCTCTGATCTCATCATGAGCTTTAAGGCTCTGAGCTTTCCACGGCCTGCAAAGGCACTCACAGTATCGCATCCAGTGTATGTGTGCAAGCCGATCAGAACACTACAGACACTGTCTCCCAGCCGCTGCCGTAGCTTAATGATGTCAAGATACCTCACTCTGTTCTTTGTTCCACATTTCTGGAATATGGGACACGAGATATCAGCAGAGAATGCCAGACAGAGCACCAACACATCAGTGTCATCAGCTACTACTGCAACAGCCTTGTAGCCTTCCTCTGCAGCATGTGCTGCATGCAAAATTATTCTTGTGTTTGCCTTTTCTTGATTTGACTGCAGACACGCAACCTCTTCCCATTTATCCTTGGTGATGTGCAAACAGTTTTCCTCACTGGCAACATAGAGCTGCTTGTCTTTCAGCTTTTCTCTTAGCTTGGTGGTTTTCCACTCAGACACCAGGAATCTTACAAGGTTGGCCTTGTTGGTAGAGTAGGTGAGAAACTTTCTCCATTGCTGGATTCCTGTTCTCTCTCTCTGCAATCTTGATTGAATCATCCCGATATACATCAAAGACTACATCAATTCTCTGGCTTCTGGACCCTTCATGTAGGATTTGAGTCAAGGCTGAGTCTGCCAGTTGAGAGAAGGTTTGGTTATTCCCCTTCATCTTCTGAACCAGGCTCATCCCATCAATGATGGTAGCAGACGGCTCAGGGATGATCTCTGCTGGTAAGATCTGCTTCTCTAGCTCCCTGGCAAGAGCAGCTTTACTTGTTTTTCTAAGTGTCCCATCTCCATTGGCAAGCGCCCACGGCAATGGTCCTAATGGGTGGGAGAGGACATCACTCATTTTGAGATGGCGGCTCTCTGCCACCAGGACCATGTGGACGAAGAGCTTTCTGTCTGCCTGCAAAATGACTTTGTTTGGGTTGCTTGTGGAAGGCTTCTTTCGGATATCTGAAAATGTCTTCAGTCTCTTCTTTGTCATTTTATCATGGAACTGGGTCTTTGGAGCTTGGTCTTCAAACCGGTCCCGTTTAAACGCCTCATATGCTTCTGTGCCAATCTTGTGAGCACTAAGGAGGTCTCCTGCTATATCTGGAGCAGGAAAGGTACCTGTTGAAAGGCTGACAAACTCACTTTCCCTTGTGTCAAATGGGTTCATCCAGTCATCTTCAAGCAGCCTTACAATAGACTGCACATCTGCTTCATCCCTGGCAATTCTAGGTAACTGCAGGTCTGGATGCTTGTTGTAGGACATTCCACATCCCACCATCATTCTGATGTGCTTGACGAACATGCTGCGGTACTCAGAAGTAAGGTAGTACCTCTCCACAGCAGCCCTTTTCAAGCTGAAGCCCTTCGTGCCACCTGCTGTCTGGGTATCTCGATTGACTGTTTCTTCAATTGTTTCATCCACAGGGATCCGGCCGAAGGGATTCTCACCACCAAGCTGGACACTGAAGCCACCCTGCATGAAATGCTGGTATACTTCAGGGTGATCAATGGGAAGACGTGACATTGTGGCAAAATAGTATGGTAGAAAGCGTGCATAATTCAGCTTGTCGTATGCAAAGCACCATGGGATCATTGCTTGGATTGATGCAAGGTGGAGCATCCAATCACCCTCTCTTGCAGCACGAAGCAAGCCCAGCAGCAAGCCCAGCATATCAAGGTAAGACATCCAGAAAGCTGCCAGTTTGTGTACAGAGTGTACAGAATGCGATCGGATCATCTAGCTGCTGAAAGAGAGTGAGAGAGAGCGTGAAAGGCAAATCCTCCTTTATGTAGAGCAGAGTCAAGACTGTTTCATTGACTGGGACACTCGTGGAATTTAACTAATAAATTGGTCCTTACGTCTTTCTGGATTTGTTGATGGTTCTTTTTAACAAAGTGTCACAATCCGCAAATATTTGTGATTATTTCAAGCCTAATAGTGTACGTTGTTACTGTTTGGATTTCCAGAAAATTAGCTTCATTTCAGACCAGGCTGCAGCCTGTATGGGGTTGTTAGCGCGCTAACGCTAGCGAACTACGCTAACATAATGTTTTAAACTGAAAGCTGCCACTTTACTCACCAACACCCACCTAGATACTAATACTGATATTAGCTGAAGTGGAGAAAGTAATATAAAGTTGTAAGGTTATTGCAGCGTGTTAAATTCAAGGTGAGTAGATGACTGTTAGCATTACCACATTACCAATCATTTCAATGAGCTAGTTCGTTAGCTTGTTACAGGAACACTGAAATAAGAATTTGTTGTCATCAGACATCATTCCAGATAATACTAGACTACACTGAATCATATGTATCTGCAGAATCTAAGATCTGTGGTACCAATTCAGCTTTCATGTGGCCATACAGGGAGATATTTAGCTGATAGTAGGAACGTACTGTGACGTTGTACGTAAGAGTGGTTGGAGGCTGCGGCAGACAAGTGGGCGGCCCAGAAAAACAGGAGGCTCAACATTTAGTTAAGACATTTTAGTGACAGCCTAGTCAAATTTATGTGACATTATATAGTGCTTGCAGTATTTCTTGTGTGACAATAAATTAGCCTTCCCACCAGGGAGTTTTGGCTCTTTCAACTCACCAAGTGCAACGAGTTTTTTGTTCTATTTGTGCCAAAAAATGCAACATTTTATTAAAAGTGTTATGTTTCCACCAGCCTTCTGGGACCAAAATGTAGCTTCAGATCTTCCTAGAATGCACCACTTTAGCTCTAGAAAAAAAAAAAAATTCCCACGGTGCATGCCCACCAATCCTCCTAGCTACCGTGCCACCGCGTCATCGTATTTACATCAAAATTTAAACCCTTCTTTTTATTTCTGGGGAAAACACTGCAGTGGTGATGGATCCTTCAGCAATCAATCCAGACTCCACAGAAACGTCACGCAGACCAGCATCCTGAAACCTCTTTCCCATGATTGATAGGAAGTTGCATATTGTATGGAATGTTCCCATTCTCAGTATTATGTTCTGGAACTCGTCATGCTTCCAAATGATTTCTGCAGTCTTGGCATAGAGTGCTTGGTCGAAGACGCAGACAATCTCCTTCAGTCCCAGGGTCTCCATGATATTCAGAGTTTGAGTCAGGACTTCATAGACTGTAGACATTTCAGTAGCTGGGGCATTTATTGTGGGCAAGTAACTTACGGTGTCCTGCACCACATTTGTGTTGCTGCGGATAAGGATGTTGAATCCTGTCCAACTGGCAATGGTTTGGTCTTCTGGGTTTGACATCCGAGTGAGCAACCAGATCAGGTTCTTGATCCTGGCATTCTGGACTTGTTTGTCTGCATCCACATTAAGGCTGAGAGTAGCTGACGGCCCCACTCTCTTTCCAGCATTGTACAAGGGCAGTGATATTTGTGCTGGGGTGATGCTCCTTTTCTTGGACTTCTCCATCGTTGTTTTTTCCTCTTGCGGCATTGGTCCAATGATTCTGGGCTGCACAGCTATACCATTAACACGATGTGATGTGCCCTCTCCGCTGATCGTCTTCTCTAACCTGTCTATGTTATCCCAGGCCAGAGTAGTGAACGTCTGCTGGTGCATGTTGCTTGGAAGTGCTACACTGCCCTGGGATCGCTGAAGCTTTTGCAGGCACAGTGCTGTGTCGATTTCCTCAACTTGAGTGTATGAAACACCATGGCCCAACCTGTTCAGGAACCGAATTAGCTCTGTGTTTCCTGTCAGAGACTTGACTGTGAATGGTAAAATGATGTGCTTAGGTGGTTTCGTCTTGCCACCAGTGACTGCAAATACCAGATCACTGCCAAATGAGTTGGTGAGTCGTTCAACTCTTTCGGGTGGTTGACAACAGGCAGGTTTCCCTGTAAGCAGGGTTTGCAGGAACATGATGACTGACTGTGGTATAACGTCCTGCTCCTGTTCCACATCAGGTGGCCATAGTTGGGGGGTCTCACTTTGTTTGATGTCATTCCTTAGAAGCAAAGCAGCTTTGGCAATCAATTCAACGGATGCAGCTCTCATGGCATCCAGCTCTGTCCTGAGAGCATAGGTTTTCTTTACAAGTTTGCTTTTGGAGAGAGTGTCAGCGTAAAGGAGAAGTTTCCCATTGTCATCAGGACATATATGAATTGATTCTGCTAGTTCCTTCTCTAAATTGCGACGCAGATTATTCATTGAAGATCTGGTGACTTTGCTGACACCATGAGCTAGCATAAGTTCTTGAAATCGTGTTCTGACAGTTGTCATTGACACTATATCACAGCGAGGGAGAAGTTCTGTCCTAATATACAAAAACAGTTTTTGTAGAGACTGCTTTTCTGCCGTTTGGTACAGATCAGCAGCATCAGCATCAGCAAGTCCGCTGTTTGTACCTGACTCCCCATGTGTGTATGCCCGATAACATGACCTGTGGTAGTGGCCTTAAGCTGCAACAAGCTCCAGGCTAGTGATTGCTAACAGTCGCTCATCAAGCTTCTTGAGAGCTGAATCTCGTATCCTACTGTCTGCTCGCAACTCACAGCACTTTATCAGGTTCTCACGGGTCTTCTGACCTTTGATGTACTTGCTGGCTTTGTCACAGAATATGCATTTCTCTTCGAGAACCCTTGAGCTGGTTGGTGTAGCTCGTACTGCTCTGCTGGAACTCCCTTCAGCTTCCACCTTTGGGACCTGGGAATCTAACAGTTTCTTCATGGTGAACACGCTCCTGCATTTTCGATGGTAGGACACCTGGGGGCACTCCCCTTCTGGTGTTCTTCTGGCTAGGTCTATGAGACCTACATGATTTCTGATCTCCGCTGCCTTGACCAATGTTTTCCAAGAGTCCAGATCTCTGAGTGACACCAACTTGGATGTGTCATTAGTACAGTGAATGACGCACTCCTCAAGATTTTTTATCTGACTCTCGCTGGTTTGAGCAGCCATTTCCCTTAGATATCAGATATCAGTATGAATGAACTGTGCCGTGACGAGCAAACTGGGTCACTTGAATGAATTAAAAATATGGGAAAATTGTAGATTACTAGAGTTTCTTATAGTTTTCAATATGTTATCTTGATTCTGCCGATCCTTCCGAAGGGCAAAGCTAGCAAGCAAACAAGCTAGGTCACAATAATGAATAAAAATGATGGGCAATTTATTATTATTTATTATTATTATTTATTATTATTATTATTATTATTATTATTATTATTATTATTATTATTATGGGTTTTTATAATTTCAGCCAGAAAACAAAGCAAAATTAGTTTGGAGTGATGCAAACTAGATGACCACAGCGAATTTACGAAGGGCAAAGTTAGCAAGCTAGCAAGCAAGCTGGGTCACAATAATGAATAAAAATAAGGGAAATGTATTATTAGTTTTATTATTATTATTATTATTATTTATTAGTTTTTATAATTTCAACCAGCAAACATACAAAATTAGCTTGGGGTGATGCAAACTGGATGACCGACCACAGCGAATTTCCGAAGCTAACTGGGGAACCACAGCAACTTTGCAGAGACAAGCAAGCTGGATCACAGTAATGAATAAAAAATAAGGGAACTTTATTATTATTATTATTATTATTATTATTAGTTTTTATAATTTCAGCCAGAAAACAAAGCAAAATTAGTTTGGGGCGATGCAAACTAGATGACCACAGCAAATTTCCGAAGGGCAAAGCTAGCAAGCTAGCAAGCAACCTGGGTCACAAAAATGAATTAATATTATGGGAAATGTATTATTATAATAATAATAATAATTATTATTATTATTATTATTATTATTATTTATTGCTATTGTTGTGATTATTATTATGATTATGATTATGATTATTATTATTATTATTATTATTATTAGTTTTTATAATTTCAGCCAGCAAACATACAAAATTAGCTTGGGTTGATGCAAACTGGATGACCACAGCGAATTTCCGAAGGGCAAAGCTAGCAAGCAAGCTAGTCACAATAATGAATAAAAATGATGGGCAATTTATTATTATTATTATTATTATTATTTAATAGTTTTTTATAATTTCAACCAGCAAACATACAAAATTAGCTTGGGGTGATGCAAACTCGATGACCGACCACAGCGAATTTCCGAAGCTAACTGGGCAACCCGATGGAATTTCAGATGTTAAGTCAGTTATCCTTTAGGTAATGACCTATGGCATGGTTCAGTGAAAAACGAGGATGTTATTTTCTTCAAAAAATTGCAGAAAAGCCAGAGTTGTTCTGTGATTAGCTAAATCAAAATACAAAGTCAATGTCTGTGGCCTGTATGATTCACAAAAGAGATATGTCAACTGTAATGTTAAATTCGATTTCCCTCCTTCCTCACTCTGCACCAGTAGTTTGTGCCAATTCCTCTTGGTTCATAACAACTTATATACAGTACAGGGACTTTAAAAAAACTGTAACAGAGATATTAATCATCAGTAGAAGTACCTAAATTGCTATATGTGCAACATCTAAGAATGGGCACTATTGGCGTGTGGAATGCATATGGTTCAAATAAGAAATGCATGAGAAATATGATAAAGCTACTGTTCTGCCAAGGTTATCATACCATTCCATAATCTGGACATATATATAGCAATAATAAAATACCAACAAGAATTTGCCCACCCTTTCGATTGCGAACGGTGGTCTGGCTCATGGCCTAACACCGGAGTACCTCCACATTTACTGATCTTGTTTGAAACTTGTTTTAATAAATGATCACTGTTAACATTACGTTCGATGTCTCCCTTACGTTATCTCCGCTCTGAGCCAATTGGGCATAACAATACATTATATACCTATCTATTAGGGCTGGGTACGTTAACGCGTTAATTTTGTGTTAACTAATGAATTCATTAACGCCGACAATTATTTTTCTCCCTTTAACGCGGCTTTTATTGTTTATTTATTTTTATTGTAAACGTCTGTTGCTGACTGGCTTTTATTTTGTAAAAGTACACCGTGAGCGAGCCTAAAATATTGCTGCATTGCTGCGGTGCTCGCAGGAAACAGAAAAGAGAAAAGCGGGATTACATGGAGAAACAAAAACATGGAGAAGACTACAGAACTTGTACATGGACATTTTCGATTTAAGGCTCTTCCAGACGGCGCAGTCGACAGAGCAAAAGTAATCTGTAACCACTGCAACGCTGAATTGTCTTATCACCGGAGTTTAACGAGTCTGAAATACCACCTTAATGCAGGTATCGATACCTGTAAATCATTCATTGAAACGAGTGGAACGAAGCTTCGGCAAACTACGTTAGATGCAACGTGTGGTAGAAGAATAGATAAACAAAGGCAAGAGAAACTAACAGATGCTATAGCCAAGTGGATAGCTACAGCCTGCAGGCATAAACTTTACAGACTAGTTCCGTGCTGTATAAAGAAATACTGTTTGCGCAACAAATGTATGCCACTTTTGTTTACATTTCCAATAAAAGTGCGCTGTAAGGTACTTTTGAATTCATTATTGGGTTTTGCATATACCATGCGATTAATCGCGATTAATCACAGGAACACATGCGATTAACACGATTTAAGATTTTTTACTTTTGCCCAGCCCTAATATCTATATATAAACACCTGAGCGCTTTTATATTAGCTGAAACCACCAATCTCTTTCAATGCATACAGAATAAAAACAAATTCTACTTTGCCCAACAATAGTATTTGAATATTGTTATTTGAATGGCTATTCATGATCACAAATACTTCGCTGTATTGCTTGGACTGTCTGACTCCCCGTTCCAAGATGGCGGCCGTATTTCCCGTGTCCCAGCAACCAATGCTTCGTCTATGTATAGGATGTCTATGCTTATTGCCTAGCATAGACAGTAGAAGAGAATGGACCGTGGATTGGCGTCGTTTTCAATGGGAGCCGTTGAAGCAAGTTTTTGAGATTTTTAATTGGTCATCAGGCAACTGCGCAAGCGCGGGGTGACGTACGGTCACGTCTTGATTCTTCGTCAACTAACTTTGGTTCCAGGCAGTCTTGCAAGCCAGCATGTCAAGGGAGCTAGCTAGTTAGCATGTACATACCAAGACATAGCGTGTAGCTTAGCTTAGCCATTTTTCTTAATTTACTTGCATTGAATAGTAAAATCAATAGTGATTCTGCTTACAAACAAATACCACTTCCAAAGCTTTTTTTTTAAAAATAGGCTACTGGTGTAAATGTTTAACCAACATGAATAGAACAGTAAACGGGCATGACTATGGCTACGGCTTGTTATCCAAACAGTACGGTAAATGTTCTCCTGTGCGACAGAAACTCAGTAGCCGTCGCATGATTTATGGCGTCATTTTTAGCATAATTTCAGATAAATGTTTCTTACAAGGCAATAACATGACAGATTTTCGATCGAAGCAAATATGTTTTGCTGTGTCCTCTCCGGTTTACAACAATGCCAATATCAAGGTACGGATGGCTTCTCATGTAAAGTTATTTGATTTCAAAGTGACGCTAAAATGAATGGAAGTCAACGGAATGCTAAAGACCCCTGATTTCCCCATGGGTGCTTCAACTTCCGGATATGTTCCTACCCCCTTGTTGCCTAGCTGCAGCGACCACTATGGTGGTTAGACCATGCAATGGGATTTGCAGTTTTTTTCATGCAATAGTAAAACACAACAGCGTTTTACTATTTTATTTTCTGCGGACAACACTTAACGGGAATAAACGGAGATAAGAAATTTAAGACTTGGTAAAAGTAAATTTAAGACCTAGGATGAAAATCTGGGTGTTTTCAAGACTTTTTAAGGCCTTAAATTTAACTTTCTGAATTTAAGACTTTTTAAGACCCGTGGGAACCCTGTTGCTAGGTAACCATGTTTTTTATAACACAAAATGATGGACATATGATCAGTCAAAGTCAAATACCTGTGGTGGGATTTAATAAAGAACATTAGAAGTGTTGAAGGTTGTCTAGCATATAAATAGGACAGTAACAAAACATTGACGTTTAAAAACATTCGCTCACCAGGATATCTATATATATCTTGTCATTTCTGATCTTGAAGTATTCTTTTTTGAAGTATTCTTACTCTTTTATTTACAAATAATTAGATTGTTGTTGTTGTTTGACAAAATGTTCCGCTGCACACGCCAGGGACCGTTGGCCAACTCGTGGTGCGCATTAGAACGGGTTAAAGGCATGTAAAGATTATGTGGGTTACACTGTCATTTTGATTTGTTGGACATACTAGTTCAGGGATTTGATGAGTCTTTTTTTTTTTCCAAACCAGTTTTTATTCTTGCTTTAAAATACTGTAAGACCAATTGATCAATTGCATTTTGGGTAATGCTAAAGTTTCTATATCACTCAGAAAAATAGGCTATAATAGGTTTTGTTATTTAATTTGTTTTACATTTTGGATGAAGTCAGTCTCCCTCTTTCTCATTTTGGCTAATGTTATACCTCATGGAAAGACTACCATTTCAGCTTTGAAATAAAATTGGATGAACAAAAAAATGATTGTGCATCAAAATCAAATACATTTCAAATGACATAATCATTACAATACTGAGTTGAACTAAAATAGCAGCTTATGAATGCTTATAGCCACTGATAGCAGAACTATGGCTGCAGGTATTTTGAACCATTCTTTAGTCCAGTCAGACTTGCCATAGGGGTAGGATTGTTCTTATTGTAGTTATATTATACTACAGTTTATGCATGACATGTTTCAACAAAAAGCAACTTTCTTGGGCCACTGTACAAGAATTTCACTTATTAACATAAAATGTAGCCTACTTTTTCAGTTGTCTCTGTTATGTTTATGTATGTCATGTTATGCATGTTGATATAGCAGTAACCGAATTAATGCATATTGATGCAGAAGTATGCACAACATGTATCCCAATATCAATATTTTGAGAATAACCCTAGTTTCTGCTGCTGTAATTACACGATTGCACTTGCTACACATCAACTCCATATGCACAAATGTGACTTTTTGTCAGGAACCAGGACAGACAGAAAAACGGACCCAATAGCGTAACCTTTACAATGAACTTTTATTTAAGGGTTCTGGGGGTAAAGGACTGAGGCAGGTGCCCCGGGAGAGGCAGGAATGCAGGCAGGGAAGCGCTCGCCGTAGCGCTCGCCGTAGCGCACGGATGTGGATCCTGGAGGAACCCAGGAGCGGTGAACTGGCGAGCAGAGCAAAGTCAGGGGACAGGCAGGAGTCGTAGTCAAGGGCAGGCAAGCAGAACAGAGTCGTGGGCAGGCAGGAGTCGTAGCCAGGGCCAGGAGAGCTGGGCAGAGTCCTGGGCAGGCAGGAGTCGAAGCCGAGGGCTGGAGAGCGGAGCAGAGTCGAGGGCAGGCAGGAGTCGAAGCCGGGGGCTGGAGAACAGCTCACACACAGGCAGACAAGGAAGACACAGGAACAAAAGTAGTTGGAGAGACAACAGGAGAACAAACAGACTGACGCCGAGAAAAGTCAGGAGTCAAAAACGCTTGCCGTGGAATTACCCTTGGTTCGCAGACAGACTGACAAAGAGTGAGTGAGAGAGGCGAGTTTAAATAGTGAAAGACCTGGGAACTAAACGAGTGTAAATTGGCGATAAGCGAGGAGTGCAGGTGAGAGAGATAACAGAGAAGAGGGGAATTAACTAGTGATGACCGAAAACCAGGAAGTGCAGGTGAGACGGATAATCAGGGTGATCGCGAAACGAGGAAGGCAGGTGAGAGGAATCAACCAGACAGTGCAGGGAGTGAACCTAATAACAAGCTAAAGGAAGGACAGCGAAGAAGTGACCGGGAAAAAAAAAAACAAGCCCAGAGTAACACTGTGACACTTTTGCATGGCCATGAAGGTGCCAACAAGACCTCAAGACTTCACGACTGCAAAACCCCATTCAGCAATCCGCAATGGGACTGCCAGTAAAGCAGCCTGTGCAAGGCATGTTTTGCTCATCTCCTCATTTTGCTCATAGTGAGGAAACAAAGTGACCTGAGATGTGGTTTCAAACCATGCCTAACCATAAAAACATGACAAATATTGCATTTGCCATATTTAAATATGTACAGAACACATAGTGGTAGTAGCCTACATGTAAATGAAATAGAAAGGCTATTTACATTCATTTCTTTAACACATACAGTATGCACTATGTGACGTAACAATATTGCAGTATGTTGTAGTTGTGTATGTGTGAATAATACTTTCCTCTAGGCATTGACAGTGTGGTTAAGTTCCTGCCAAATGTTATACAGTACTGTATGTGTGGGTAAAACATAACCTTCATAGAGATCTATGAACAGTGAATTATGAAAGCTTAGTGTTCCGTGTTAAAATGTTAACAATATGAAATCAATTTAAACAACGTAAAATCCTTCCATTTTCTGTCTGCATCAGTGTCCACTTGTGCCTTCAAATCGAGTGTGCCTAGAGATAGTATCTGCCAATGTTACACTGTAATTTACACATCACCTGAATCATTATTTTGTATCTGCTCATTTTTTAACCTTTTAACTGCCAAGGTTTTTTTTTTTTTTTTTCAAACAAAATGCTGGATTTTGACATCTACAGTTCAAAAGGCTGTAGCTTGATAGTGGTAACAGATGGAGCCTGACTGTAAATGAGACAAATATTGGGGAAGACCTAAAGCTTATATTGGGAGTAAATTTACCCATCTTCTTTGCATTAGATTTTGCATGAGATTAATTTGCACAGGGCGGCAGCCATCTTGAATTTCGAAATTTTCAGTAATTTCTGAGTATTTTGAATTAATATTGAAATTATTTCATAAAGCTGGCTCCCCTCCCATCTATATGTTGCACACTTACTGTATGGTCATAAACAAGATAAATTGTAAACCACCAGTGTACATTATAGCTCAGTGTAGCTCAACGTAGACTTAGACTCTAACTAAAGAGTAACCGTTTCTCTGCTCCTTTATTTTATCATTTTTTTTACTCGTTATTGTTAATCAATTCAACCAGATTAATTTTGTCATCTTTATGTAATAAATCAACAATCCTGATCAAGCAACGGAAGCATTGAGTCTTTTTATTCTACTAAGAGTAATCTTAGTTGGAAGAACACAACGCGATTCCCCAAGGGAAAAGTCCAACACTAATATAGGGCCATATAATAACAAACGCATGTAATCACTAGGCAGACTGCAGGCCTAACATGACATCTAAATTTGAAAAGGCTGTGGCATGACAGTGGTGACATAAAGTGTGACTGTAAATGAAGCAAATATTGAGAATGACCCAAAGTTTATGTTTGGAGTAAATTTACTCATCTGATTTGGTTGTCTCCTTTTGTAAGTCGCTTTGGATAAAAGCGTCTGCTAAGTGCAATGTAATGTAATGTAACGTAATGTTGTCACTGAAATAGAGAAATTACAAAATAATTTGGAACCTGTTTCTGGCCATTATTTTCCCAAAGCCAGGTATGTTGGCCCAAATTCACTCCAGTAATCAACCAGTTCATGCTTTTTTGAATGGGACACGTGTGGTTTGACTAATAAATTGGTCATTACGTCTTTCTGGAGTTGTTGAGGGTTTTTTGGAACCATGTGTCACAATCTGCAACTATCTTAGATTATTTCAAGCCTAATAGTGTAAGTTGTTACTGTTTGGATTTTGAGAAAATGAGCCTTATCTCAGGCCAGGCAGCAACCACTATGTGGTTGTTAGCGTGCTAACGCTAGCGAACTACGCTAACGTAATGTTTTAAATTGAAAGCTGTCACTTTGCTCACTAACACCCACCTACATACTATTACTGATATTAGCTTAAGTGGACAATGTGTAATATAAAGTTATAGGGTTACAGTAATGTATTAACTTCAAGGTGAGTCCAATCATGTAGCACATTGGTGTTGTTGTCATAGTTACTACCATTTACTTGATTGAGGTAGTTCGTTAGCTTGCTAGCTCGCTTTACAGACACACTAAATTATTTTTTAGAGTCCGAAATAGGAATCTGTTGGCATCATACATGATCATAGACAATAATACACTACACGGAATTATATTTTTTCATTATTTTACGGCTTATTAAAATAAAAAGTTTATGTTATGACGTCATATGACACGCACATTTATGCAGTTCGGACGTGTTCACTTTTGGTCCCATAGTAACGTATTATGTTGGCCTATCTTTGTAGAATCTAAGATCTTTGGTAGCGCTATCATCAAACATTTTAGTCCTCTACAATTTTAAAACATTTCACTCTTTCTACCTATTTTCGTCCATGGTTATGACAATGATTGTCTCTCCAAAAGTGCTGTGTATTTAACATAAAATGATGTATAAATCTGCATGGCGTTTGTCTTACCATATCAATTGTCTTGTCCTTGTTTTGTGTTTAAATTTTATGTTGCAATTTTCAGTGTTGTCACCATGTTACATTGTGGCTGCTACATATGGCAAAGAGGAAACGACCAGCACCCTTACTGTGGGTGTTTGAATTGTGAGGGCTAAAGGACTGTAAGGGGCTGTCCGTGTCTTACCACCGCACAGAATCTAGGGTGTCGGCCAGGGGTGCGTTTCCCAAAAGCGTCGTTGCTAACTTCCTTAGCAACTTCGTAGGTTTGAACGATGGTCTTACCACACTGCTGTTTCCCAACACCATCGTCCAGACTTAGCAACTAACGATGTTTAGAACTACAGTAGTCCGATAGATCGTTCAACGACGCAAGTGTTTCCCAACAACAAAGTCTGGACGATCCATCGGAAGTTCCATCGTGAAGTTGTGCAGTTGGAACGATTAGCGTGGACCTGTCGTGAGACCGTCGTGTTTGTTCACGTGACGTCTTGCTCGTCACCTTCGGCCTTTTTGGGGCCAATTCGGCAGCCGTGTGTGCGTTACTGCCACCATCTGTATGAATGATGTTACTCCCAATTCACCTTATTTTTGGTATTGCATTGCCAGATCATGTAAAAAGAAGATAGAAAACACACCTGATAACACACAAAATGCTGTTGCAAAATGTGATTGGATCAAAGTTAATGTATGTCAGTGATGTTAATGAGCACTTTTGTAATACTGTGATGTATGTGCACAAGCTGACCCACAAGCACGGTTATTCCATTGTCCCGTAGATCATTTTCACCTGTTACAAATCGATTACTATTCAGCGGGATTCGAACCTATATCTCACCAAAAAAGGTAGCACACTTCCTTTCACACACCGACAAGCTAACCACTGATCCACCACATCACTTCTCTACATGGAGGGAGTGGTTATATGTATAGCTGTAGTTCGGTAGTATAAATTAAATACACAGACATATGATACAAACTGACAGTCAGTTGTTGCTTGTAATGAGTAAGGCACATAGTTGTGTTGACGGAGATATCCCAGAGTTTCTACAGCTGCCATACCGTCTTAAATAAAAATGAGACTACGTTTCGTCCTTATGTAGTTCAATCGTTTCTGTCATTATCCCCCACGAATGCACCCGAATACTCCCCGAGCACTTCCGAAACATCTGGGTACTTTGCAGTTTGAACCAAACTAACAACAGTCCAGACTTCCATCGTACTTTGGTGGTTGGAGATTTTTGGGAAACAGTCGGTTGTGGGGTGCTGAATAGTTTGAACCTACGTTGTACAACGGTGGTTTAATTCTAACCTCCATCGTTGTTTGGGAAACGCACCCCAGAGCACTACTTAGGCCAAGATGTTGACTTAAGGGAACACAGATGTGTAGACAATGATGATGCTCAGAGTGAACTCTATTGTAGGCTTTCAACAGGCAGTACAACAGTAACTGGGTGTGTAGGTTTGTGTGGTCCTAAAGCAGGGGTGGGGAACCTTTTTCATTCGAGGGGCCACTTCAATTTTTAGTAAGTCCTCCAAGGGCCGTATGAACACAAACAAGGATTTTCCCCAGCTTTAGGCCTGTATTGAAGGCGGCCACCTTTACAACACCTTCAGTATAAGCCTAACTTATAAGATTGCTTTCAAAACATGTTACATTTAATGTGAAACTGCACTATATTGCCTTTTCATTCTGGATGGCCACATGTCAGATACCACCCCCCACCAGAGTAAGAAATGACAAATGAGGAAAACTTGTTAATTACTGGAATGAATGTGAACTAGATTTCAGTCAATGACCAGGCCTGATGCATCTTTCTCCTTTTTTTATTTATTTTTTCTTCCCTTTCTGTAGAGAAGGCATTTAAGCTTAATGAATGATGAACGCTTGATAATACATCAGAATATAGTCTACTTAACAGTTGAAGCAGAGTTTGAAATAGAACATCAATCAGATAATGTTGTCAGGAGAATCCCCCCAACGTTTAAATAGCCTGCCCTATGGTTAGAAACACAAACTGATTCTCATTACAAATTTAAAATAGGCCTACCAGAAACAACGTTAATAGAAACATCATATATCAACCATTCCTAACATGACAACCTGCACGTAGGTCTAGCAGTGCAAATAATTAGGCCTACGCTTTGTAACTGTGTGAAGCTCACCTAATGCGATGGCTGGAATTGTTTTTCTTTGGCGAGGCGTTTCACATCAGCTGATAGTGATGACGAGGCCACTCGAAGCTGGCTCTCAAGGTTTGAGTCAGTGAATCTTGACCGGATGCGCGTCTTGGCAAGAGACAGCTTGGAGAAGAACTGTTCACATCGGTATGTTGTACCGAACAGAGACGCAAACTTCATTGCGTGTCTCCTCAGCATGGGGAAATCCTCTGCATGAATGTGCAGTTTGTAGAAGTCAAGCAAGGGGAGGTTGCTGTACTTTGCTCTGAGCTCCATGTTGTTCTGCAGATCAATCAACTCCATTTGGAGTTCGCCGGGTGCGTCAGATGGCTGCACATTAAAGGGCACAGCGAACACGTCCAGTTCTTTTTGTATGTCTTTTACGTCGCGAAAGCGCTCGTCAAAGGCCTGGATAAGTTTGCCGCACTCAACAGCATAGGCAGCCGTATCAGTAGGCTTGCGCTCTTGCAGGGTGGGAAAGTGCGCTGTGTTCCCCCTCCCATGCCACAGCCGTAGCTTTGCTTCAAATGACCTGACGTGCGACATCAAAGAGCTGACGAGCTGATGGGGGCCTTGCAGCTTTATGTTCAGCTCTGAGAGGTGTTTGGTGATGTCCACCATGAAGGCCAGGTCACAGAGGAATGTCCCATCACAGAGCTCCAGGATAGGCCTTCCCTTCATTTCCATGAATTGGCTCACTTCTTCGCGCAATGTGTAAAACCGCGCAAGCATGTTGGCACTGCTCAACCAGCGTACCTCACAGTGGTATACCAGGTCACCGTACTCCGACTCCAGCTCACCCAGTAGCTCCTTAAATTGCCTGTTGTTTAGCCCTCTGCTTTTGATGAAGTTTATGGTTGATACGACTGTTTTCATCACCCCGTTCAGCTTCAAGGACTGTGCACAAAGACTTTCTTGGTGTAGGATACAGTGGCACAGAACTACTTTGCTTGGATTCAGACTCAGGGCTATCATTTCTTTTTTGACCAATGCCGTCAATCCTTTCTGTGCGCCAACCATCGCGGGTGCACCATCAGTGGCAATGCCGCTCAGCTTTTCAAATGACAGTTCAAAATTGTTCATGGCTGCGGCAACTTCGTTGAACAAATCCTCACCTCTTGTAGTACCATGCATGGCTTGCAAAGACAGCAACTCCTCAGTCGTGTCAAACTCAGCGGTTATCCCACGCACTGTGCCGTGTTGGTGATGTCTGTTGTTTCATCACAAGCTAGAGAAAAAAACTCAAAGTCTCTTGCCGTGTCTTTGAGTGTTCTTTCGATATCTTGTGCCATGTCTGTGATCCTATCAGCAACGGTTCGACGAGACAAACTGACACTTTGGAAGAGCTTCAGTTTGTCAGGTACGAGCAGCTCAGCAGCGGTGACAAGGCACTCCTTTACGAATTCACCATCAGCGTGAGGTTTAAGCTTTGCCGCTATCACTCAGTCGCTCACTCAGTGCATAACTTGTCATAATGACGTTTTCTCCTTCCGCCTTTGGTCTTCTGAAAATTGATTGTTGGGCATCCAGATTCCGACGAAGAGCTTCTATTTTTTTTATTCGTAGTTGGCCAGTCAGTTGATGGAGGTTCCTATGTTTGGTGTTGTAATGTCGCTCGATGTTGGCTTTCTTATTAACTCATTCGATGCCAATGACGCGGAAACGCGTCTTTTACGATAGTAACGCACAGTGCCAATGACGCGTTATCGCGTCAATTGCGTTTTTTTACAGGGGAGATGGAGTAATCATCTGATCTAGCTTGTGTACAAAAATCAAAGTCACAAGGGAACCCATTCTGTGGGTAGTACCAGTATCAGTGTGGATATGTGATCATCTAACATTGTCTCAAAGAAGAGACGCTGGACCTGGCTTGCTCAGTTGCTTGCCGTTTTGCACACTTGATCAAAATAACTCCTGTCAGCACGTATGTTGAAGCTACTGTTTTCCTAGCAACATCTCACGTTTAGCTTCTGCAAGCCACCAATACATTAATTTCACTTTAGGTAATGCATAATGAGCAGCCTGTCGCGCTGTTTCATAGATAGCTACACCTGCACTTGACTGACCCGTCTGCGCCGACAGCAAGTCACTGACGACCCAGCTCTCTACATTTGGTAAAGCGCACGGATTCACTGCACTCTCCCAACATCATAATTTTCTGTGCTATCATTCTCATGTGTTAATCTAGTTGTTCTGTGTGCGGATCCTGTGGAATACGATGTTATTTTGCTCTGAAGGCATTGTATATTTAGTTCGGTTTCGGTTTGCCTATCCCCTCTCTGAGCCAAGTTCCCACACTAAAATGTTACAATGTTTTATATCGTGTTTGGTGACGTTCAGAAATATTACATTTACAAGCATGGAGCAGTAGTCTAATTGCATAGCTTACTCCGATACTAGATGTATGGACCGGTATTTTAGATCGTGTTTATAGGTCTTCTCTGCTCTGCTTCTCTGCTCTGCTTCTCATGCACACACATGCATACACACACGCGCGCACACAGAGGGGCAGAGCTAGAAGCACTACAGTTATAACATAGTGTGCTGTACATAAATAGCTGCTAGAAAGTCAAATTTTTGCCTTTGAAATGTTTACGCACAAAGTGTTTCCCATGAAGTGTTGCTTTTAGCTGTGCTTCAAAGAATCTATGAAATGTGCCTACATGGTTTTATAAATAAATTTGTATTTTTTTAATTTATAAATAATGTTGCCAGCGTTATTTTTGGTGCAGTATACAATGGGATCACTTTTCATAATGTTTGAGATGTCTCTGAAGCAAAAACAATTGTAATCAAAGACATTTTCTGCTTGAAATGTTGCTCGTTACAAAAAGCCATTTTTCTCAGTATTTTGGTCAGAAATCAGCATTTTTAGTTACACCCACCCATGTTCTCCAGACAATTGCTAAGGAATGGAAAGAGGTACAAACAAAATGTTTTTTCTGATGATAAAGGAAAGTCTGGAGTTTCTTTTGGTATGTTTTTTGTTGACACAGACATAGAACTCAATTTTCTGTGGGTCTTGAAAAAACACTGAAATGTTCAAAAAATCCTGGCACTGGGACGTGACCAACTTTGAAAATGGCGGGCACTGAATGAGTTAACTGCTAGCGACTCCGAGCACACCAAACAAACTGGCCTCCTTGTCACCTCCACGAATAAAAAGTCATTGGTCCATGTCTCCTGAAACAACCGACCTTCTGAGTCCACTTTTCTTTTGTTTGATGCCATGCCACAAATATCAAAACTTCCAAAGTGTCAACCATAGACTGTGCCAAAAACTGACAGTTGCCGGCAATCACTTGACGTTTACGTGATTACGTAGCTATACGCGCTTTTTTTTTGCAGCGCAGTGTAATTAAAATGCGGCGAATCATTTTCTTTCGCTGTGCAATAGTCATTTGAAAATCATATGGCGGGCCGGATAAGACGACCTCGCGGGCCGTTAACGTATTGCGGGCCATAGGTTCCCCACCCATGTCCTAAAGAAAAGAAAAATAAAAACAGTAATTTCAGTGTTGTTTGTGACATTACTCTCAACTTACATCACATACACATTCACCAAAATATACACTGTTACAAGTAAACTGAAAGGTAGACAGTATAAAGGTAAACTATGCTCAGTCCCCAATATGTGCCTAGCAATTACACACAAGCTAGTCATTTAGCAATGCTCTCAACAGGTAATGCTATATGCTAATCACAACCGAAATTACTACACTAACATCAACTAAATACGTTGCAGTAACTTCACTATCTGCACAAATATTCCAAAATATATACTTAACATGACTTAAACTGATACAGAAGTAAACTTACATTGGTCATTTTACGCACACATATGTGGATTGGTTCGGATTTCTTGGCCAAACTAAAACACTTCACGTGAGATACACATGTCATACTATGAACACTGAATATTGTCTATATATGATGATGTCACGACCCTGCGCCAACTGCGTCAGAATAAAAGTGCCTTAGCCTAATAAAGGACATTATCCCATTAAACAACAACAAAAAAGAACAAAGGGAAAATGTCCATAGCCTTTTCTACAGCTGCCCCCTGTGTACACTGACAGCAGAGGCGGTTTTTGGTATAGGCAAACCTAGGCATTTGCCTAGGGCCCCACCAAATTTGCCTTTTTTATGGGGCCCCAAATATGAGCAGCCAAGCCGCGGTAAATAAATTAAAAAAAATATTATTCCAGTAAATATCAGAATAATACTGAATTAATGTTTTAACAATATTTGTCCCAGGACACATACCCCCCTTCACTGTTGTGCATTGGACTAGTCCATATGTAGCAATGCGTGACACAACGTGACTCAAACCAAAGCGGGAACTGTAAACATGAAGCGGAATTATGAGAGTGGCTATGCTAAAAGAAAAAAAATGGGCAGAAAACAAAAGGAATACAGACACACTGCCAAAACTAACTTCATTTTTTACACCTGCTGCCACACACACACACACACACACACACACACACACACACCACTCAATCTTTACTAATCAATCTTTTTTGAGAACTTTACTAACTGCTACCCTAAACACACACACACACTCTCTGTATCTCTGTGTCTCTATGTCTCTCTCTCTCTCTCCCTCTGTCTCTCTCTCTCTCTCTCTCTCTCTCTCTCTCTCTCTCTCCTCACACACACACATTGTTATTCCTGTCCACATACACACAAAAATTATTTTCATCAGTCCTGTTGAAATGTAAATAGCAGTTTCCATTGGCTCCATCTCCATTTTGTATTCTAGTTCTTATAAGCACAAGATCAGGTTTTGTCTCTGGCAGTTTTCAAACATGATTTCAAACATGGAGCATAATAGTGCTCTCTCTCTCTCTCTCTCTATCTCTCTCATTTGATCTGAGCAATAAACAAATCATTTTAGCAAATGCTGGAGTAATCTGAAACTGATTTGCTGTGGAGAGTTAAGATCATTGTAATAAGACCATTGTTGGTGGTACTGCAGTCTTGGTTCATTGCGATAAGCCAAGAGGTATAGGGATGGTTATTTGACTTAGGTGTGTGTTTCAAATATGAGGGCCCCACATCTATATTTTGCCTAGGGCCCCCACATGGCTAAATCCGCCTCTGACTGACAGTCAATAGAAACTTTGAGGTAGAAATGTAAGCACATTTCGACTTGTAGGGGGATTGTAATTATTCATTGTGGATTTATTGATGACTTAGTGCTCGGGTAGTTGAGATAATGATAAGTTGTCTTCTTATCATGGTTCATTGCACATGGGTTGTGGTGGGTCTCTTTGCAAAAGTGGACCAAATACACATTGAGCAACACTCAGTGGGTATCTGCATAATTTGAGGATTGGTTTTGAAGGCCTATGTAAAGGCCCAAAAAAAGCCACCATTAGTCCAGACTATGCCGCATCCATCATATGAACAACAACTCTGGGCACTGGGTATGGTGGAGGCCGGTTTGAGCTACAGTGAGATAGCAAGGCGTATGGGCTGTTCCCAACCCACAATTCGAAACTTGGTTCTGGCTCTGTTGACGATAGACCAGGAGGTCAACCTCCAAGCATGATTGCCTTTACGTGCCAATATCCTGACCATAGTTCAACGCCAGACATGACTTTGATGGGCCAGGCTTCCACTACAGCTAGAGTGGAATAGGATTCCGCATGGCACTATCCGACGCCTAGTCCAAAGCATGCGCTAACGGATCGCCGCCTGCATCGAAGCATACGGAGGCCAGGCCATACCCGGTATCGACTGTTGTGACTTTGTGTTTGGCAAGTGCCATTTTCTTTTGTTAAGTTTTTTGTTTTGAAATTATTCTTAAAACGTTAGATTTTTGTTTCTGTATGCCAATTTCCTAAGCAAAGGATTCATATGTTTAGGGTTTCAAAAGAAATATGGTCTCAAAGTTTTCATTGACTGTGAGTGTACATAGTACATTTGCACCCAAGAAAAGGCTACACTACTCTAAGGGGGGCGACTCTCATCACCAGTTGGAAGGGCTGGCCAACAGGTGGGGTGTAGGTTCTGTGTTTGACCCTCACATCCCCGGACCGGATGTGACCATCAAAGCTGGGGTGGACCTTCACAATGCGCCACAGTAGGCCACATGGCCCTAGGGAGCTGGGGGTCCACGATCATTGCCACAGAGTCTTCTGTGACGCCGGCTGGGGAGGACTGCCACTTCTGCCTGAGCTGCAACCCAGGTAAGTACAGTCTACTGAAGCGAGCCCAGAAGTGGTCAGCAAGCACCTGCGCATGCTGCCACCGCCGTTGGCTGAGAAGCTCATCCGACCCGTCGGGCCACCCCATCAGCAGGCAGTTAGGAGTCACTGGGTCCAGGTCTCTAATGTCAGATGGAACATAACCCAGCGGCTTGGAGTTGAGGATTGCCTCCACCTCCATGAGTACGGTGCGGAGGACCTCCTCCTAAAGGGGCTGAGCGATGGTGGTATACAAGGCAGTCTTCACGGATCTGATCTCACGCTCCCACACGCCTCCGAAATGAGAAGCTGCCGGAAGATTTAAGTGGAATTGGATGTTATGGGGTGCCAGGAGCGTCTGAAGGTCAGCAGACATTGTTGCGAACGGCTCTAGCAACGCTTTGAAGTTGGTCCCTTGGTCTGAATAGAGTTTAGGAGGGGTCTCTCTACGGGCAATGAACCTTCGTAGAGCCAGACGAAAGGAGTCAGTGTCAATGGAGGTAAGGATGTCCAGGTGAACAGCTCTGGCTGTGAGACATTTGAATATAATCCCCCACCTCTTCTCTAAACGCCTTCCCACCTTGACTTTAAATGGCTCAAAGCAATCAATACCTGTAGAGCAGGGATTAAAATTAACTTTTTTCACCACTGTCCCGGAAGTGTCCCGAAAATCATTTTGAACCGTCCTGAATCGTCCCTAATTTTTTTTTTACATTTTAAGTTGTTACCTACTGATAATATAATGAAAACACAATACACATTACATTATGTTGATAGCAATAAATAAATTTATTCAAAACTAGATTTGTTTAGGTACAACAATCAACACCCTTAGTCACAGAACTGTGGCCTACATGACCTTCTGCCACAACTCCACCACTCCACCACACTTTACTTGAAGTACATGCACTAATAGAATATCTGTATTTTCATAACAATAAATGGAAATATAGTAGTCTATAGCCATGACAATAATAACATATTGAATACCATATTGAATAATAATGTGTTGTCATTGACTATCTTGTTAAAGTGTCTCTGATATTGTCAAAAATGACCCTTTGAAAAAGGTTGGCGACTCCTGCACAAAACCAGGGCAGAAACAATGGTCTTAATTAGGGGTGTACCGAATTATTTTCCACTCTGTCACTCAAACCATTTCCAAAGTGGAACCATTTGCCTCCGGTTACATACAAGCTTCTTGGTGCCGCATTTGTTTCCTGTTTTCCGCGGTGTTGGGGATTTTAAAAAGTGAGGTGAGTGGAAAGGGCGGCGCCGGCACAATGTGTGTGTGCGCGTGTGTGCGTGTGAAAAAGAGAGGGAGAGAGAGCCGGAGAGCGGCTGAAGGACATGAGCGGAGTTAGGAAATTGCTGGCAGTGCTGGTGTTTACATTATTAGCCTATCTACTGTGTACTTGTACTTGTTCAAAAAGGACAGTAATTCATTTGTTGTGGGTTTATCCACTATTCGGTTTCGGCATTCGGCCAAGCGTTTAATTTTTATTTAGCTTCAGCCACAAATGTTCATTTCGGCGCATCTCACACACACGACACAGCCCCCCCCCCCACCCCCACCTAACACACATACACAAGTAGCATGCAAGTAGCATGTAAGCATGCAAGACACGGTCCTACGTCGCCTCCCTCACACACAGCTCTCATACCAACAACCCCACCCCCCCAACCCCCCCCCACCCCACCCCGCACACACACACACAGCACATAGGACTCAGCCCTCACGGCTCAAGGCCCACTCACCCCACACACACACACACTAAGCATGCAGCCCCCCCCCCCATGGTGTGCCCCCCCACACAGCCCGTCATCTGCCACCACAGCCAGTCCTTCCTCCCAATCATAACTGCACTTTATCCCACCCCCCTTCACCTTTTTTCTACCTCTGCCCTTCTTATGGCCCCCCCAAATGCATTCTACGCACTTTACTCCCCACTCCCCACTCCCCATGCACAGTCTAGACCCACAATAATCAGTTTCACTGCATGTCCTACTACCCAGTATGTCTATGTACGTGACAAATAAAACTCCTTGTATCCTTGTATCCTCTAGTCAATGCATTCTGTGCTGAGCGAGTAGAGTCATTGGTTTGACTGTCTACCTGTTTTGTTGATGGTGGATAACTTGTGGATAATTACTTTCGCCACCACAACCAGAAACATTGAGCATGATAACCAATAATCTCGGCGTGATGAGTAGACAGTTTCTGTGTGTTATTACATTGTTTCAACAGTACAATGACTGGCTATTTGCGTTAGCTAGCTAGCAGACGATGCTAGTTAGCAGACGATTCCAGTTAGAGTAGGCTAGGTGATGGAATCGCCTAATAATAATTTCAGAGGATGTGTAGACATGTTTGAATTTGTGGGAGGTTAAAGTATTAATCATTATCAAAGTATCTTTCTACCACAATTCCCACCGTTTCTTAGCTTCCTATCTTCCTGACATCGTTAGCGCAACATCGTATTGAGTAGTTGAAGTGACAGCTTCGTCTCGTCCGAGCTCTAGCAGTAAGCGGTGCGAGCTCAACAGGCTGCAACATTGTTGCCACTTGACTCACAGAACAATATAAACGTGAGTGCGCCAGCCAGTCCTGTTCCATTTACGTTTTCACATAAATTGTTTCCCACCGACCACCGTTCTGGTTTGCAAATGTGATGAAAATTTTTAAATACAAAAATGTAGTTGGCCAAATTTCCCGTCGTCCCAAGTTAGAATATTGATCCTCCCGATGACAATTTATTACGTCCCCGGGACGACAGGACGTCGTTAGTTTTAATCCCTGCTGTAGAGTAAAAGGCGGGTTTAAAGAGGCGCAGACGGGCTGCAGGCAGGTCAGACATACGGGATACAGCAGGCTTCGTCTTCCAGAGACTCTGTTCTCTGGAACTGACGTACTGCCTCTCGACCTCATAGAATCCAATATGAGCACTGGATCTCTGCAAAGACACGTTCTGGCCTGGGGTGTTTCAGACGACCATCAAAGTCCTGTATAAGCAGGTGGGTCACTGGCTGTGAGGGGTCTAGTACCACTGGGTGTAGACTGGTGTAGTCTAAGTCCTCGGACCGGCAGAGACGACCACCAACTCTGATGAGCTCGCCAGTGTCAACGAGTTCTGGGGAAACGTTACAGAGACGGCTGCTCTGTAGAACTGGTTTAAGAAGATGAAGTTCTTCTGGAAAGCTGTCTTGTTGGGCCCTTCTAAGGAGAAGTGTTTCTGCCTGACAATAGTCTTCTGCACTGGCGCATCCATCCTTTGCAGCCGCCCCATGCAGCTCCTGTGCTGTGGCCTGCAATAGTTCCCTCCAGGTGTTATACTGGTTCAGCCACGGAGGTCACACCACAGAAGGTCATCTGGCGAAACTCAGAGAAGTCTGGAGGATCTCCCAAGACACCTGTAGGATCTGCTGGCCACTGGTCTAGATGCAGAAGGAGAAAAGGGGGCCCTTGACTCCATCGATTGGGTCTGACTTGGTCCTGCAGTTTCTTACCACGCGTAATATCGTCAGCAGGGTTCTGTGCAGAGTCAATGTACCGCCATGTTGAGTGAGGTCTACTGAGGTCTTTCAGCTACACGAGTGCCGACAAAGACAGTAAATCGGCAAGATTCCGATCTCAGCCATGCCAGCACGGTCGTGGAGTCTGTCCACATCACTGTTTCCTTGATTTCTAGGGTAAACTCATCACTAAGAAGCTTGGAAAGCTGAGCTCCAGTGAGTGCGCCCCACAGCTCTAGCCTGGGCATTGAGTGCAGACGTCTTGGGGCAACTCGGGATCGAGCCATTATGAAGACCAGGTGTGGTAAGCCATCACTGTGAACCATCCTAAAATGTGCCATAGGCCTGCTCCAATGCATCACAAAATATGTGAGGCTCTCTCTCACTTACGGCGGTGGTTGCACCCCTAGGTAGGTATGGACGACTAAAGCTGACTTGAGGGAGAAACTGAAGGTCTTCCTCCCAGTCTCTCCACTGCTGAAGGAGGTGTGGTGGCAGCTGGGGATCATCCCAGCCTCTATGTTTTCCCACAGGGATCTCACCAACATCTTTGCTCTGGTGGTGTAGGATAGGATGAAGCCCAAGGGGTCATATTGACTGGCAAGCACTTTGTAGATATTACGCACTGTGGGATCATCGTAGTGGATAGGGAGACATTTATATCCTAGCACATCAGTGGAAAATTGCCAGCTGAGGCCTAATGTCGACTCGGGACTGTCTGTCTTATCGTGTGCAAGCCAGAGGTCAGCGCTGTAAGGTCCTCAGGTGGTGGCTGAGTACCTCGGGTACGTTGCTGGCCCACTGACGAAGCACAAAGCTGGCTGAGGACAGAAGGGCTCTTAACTT